>CANTFK010000943.1:0-642617 GCA_947646735.1 Peronospora farinosa | reverse complement strand
AGCTATTCCCCCAACACCAAATAGTATCAAAACATACATCAATAACATCCCACGCAAAGCACCAGCACGCCTACTTCCCGCCCGCCAGACCACACACAGCCTACTGCACATTGTTTCACACGATCTTCGAATCCCGACGCACGTCGACCACAACACGATGCTTTTGCTTCTATCTGCCAAATTGAAAGGGTGTGGGATGGAGATCTCACTGCATGATCGAAAACCCAGTCAAGTAATTGGTCGGTACATGATGATGGTGGTACAGCTATATGCATCGACTTTCGAAGCTTTGTATCGATAAGTATAGATTCCTAGAGCTGGCAGAAGATAAATCGGGTCCGTGCAATCGGACAACAGTGGGTTTTGAGGCATGTTTTAGCTGCTGGTCTTGCTTTTGTATTATGATTGTATGTGGTATAAATGATTTCGTTGATGCAAGAGAACGTCTGCCCCTATAGCTCAGTTGAAAGGTTGTCTATATTACTAGAATTTAGACGAAGTGACTACTCAATCTACCTAGCTATGTATAGAAACTACTGCTGTTTTTCTAATAAATATACTGTACAGTTGCTATGTTTCATGTTTCTTGGGAATAGCGTGCAAGTTGTTTCTTGCGTGATGTGCGAGTGTGGATGATTCCGATGTGTGTGAATAGACGCAGGAGCAGTGGCTACTGTTGGAGGTGACGGACTGGGAACATGGCGGGGTGCGCCGTTGCAAAATCTCCAAAAGGCGGATACTTCCTCATCTTGATAAGCGCCTTCTCCAGTGATGCGCTCTCATCGTCATCGTAGCGCCTCCTCAGGTTGTGCCGAAAGTGCGCGCTGGCTGTGGTGAAGATGACCATCGTTGCTGATGTCGTCGGTGTGGGCTGTCTTCCGTCGAACAGACACCGATTGCGGTCGGACCAGATGAAGTGGAGTGTCACCGCGCGGAGCGTGTGCCATACATCTCCGATGATGTCTTCACACTCCTTCCATTCGTCTCGCACGACTGGTTTCCTTGCTGTCGCTATCATGACCCATGTCAGTTGAGATCGGACGAACGGCGCCATGATGTTCCCAAAGTGTTCCCACAGTCTTGTCGCGAGTGAACATTCGAAGAACAAGTGCTGCTCTGTCTCGACTGCGTCGCACCTGTCTCGGATGCAGTATATGATGCGTGGGTTCGACTGCTGCAGGAACCAGAACCGCGATCGAACCGGTAGGAGTCGAAACGCGAGGCGGAACTGCAGATCTTCGAACACAGGGAGCAGGATCTTGCGCAGGTGCTTGCTGAACTTGACGTACGCTTTGATCTGCTCGTCGCCAACTCGCTGCGAGTGCACAGTCATCGGATGTGGCTTCGTCGGTGGTTTTGGCGTCCACACCACACGCAGCAGCGCAGATCTCGGGATCGCTGGGATCAAGCACACCTTCGCGTCGCTATTGCAACCCAGATGGGGAAGAAGTCGCCGTGCACTGCTCGAAGCCTGCAGAACAAGCTGCGTCGCGCCAAGTCGCTCGACGATCTGAGTCGCTTCCTTGTACAACACTCGCAGCCACTTTGCCTGTTGTCCAGGGGAGACAGATGCAAGCGTGAAGTCAAGGTGGCGCTGGACGAAATCTTGCTGCGACGGCCAAGCACAGCTTTCACGCATGAAGTCAACGAGCGACCGCACACCAAAGACTCGTGACACGTGCAGCCGGAAACTCCGCTGTGGCTCGACCACCATCCCAATGCACCGCCGATGCGCCACGCAGGTGTGAGTCCGCGGAGTCTGCTCGAAATGAAGCTCTGCATCCGAATGGAACCAGATCGGCTGTCGGAGACCGTACCAAGCGCGCTCCTCAAAAGGAAGGTCTTGCCACGTGACTTCCCACCGGATCTTGTACCACCACGTCCACGTCGCTCTCCACCAGGTTGAAGTCAGTCTCCACTTGATCATGTCGCCATGTCGGAGTGGAGAGACCACGAGGAAGTCGAGTGCGTTGTAGCCACCGGTGCGAGGAAGAACCAGTTGGAGCAACTCACAGCTCGCTGTCGTCCAGTTCCGCGCTTCCGTCACTCTCGCAGCCCGTATGAACTGCAGAAGCAGCTGAAGACGCTGGCGCTTGAGATGTGCTTCCAGGCTTGGGATTCCCAAACCACCTTCACTCCGTCGCTGATACAGGAACTCGCTTGGGATCAGCTGGATGTACGACGCGTCTCGGTCGTGCTTTCGACTCAGCACGAACCGATTCAGCATCGACTGCCATCGCTTCACGACTGTTGCTGGGATTGACACATGTTGTGTGTAGTGCCACAAGCGGGAGAGCACCATCGTTTGAGCGACCAGAAGTCGCCCACGAAGCGTCCTTGCGCGCCGGTACCACATCTTGAAGCCGTCGTAGAAGCGCTGCTCGAGGAACTCCACGAGGTCGTCATCCACCGACGACTGCCCAAACGGGATGCCAAGGTACTTCACCGTCTCCGCACGACCCAGCACTTGCACTCCGGGGAGCGAAGGGCAGGTCTGGTTCCGATTTAGTGCTAGCAGCGTCGACTTGGACAGATTGAGCTTCGCGCCAGAGCCTTTGCAGTACTCATCCACGGTGTCAAGCTGCGCCTGCAAGTTCGGTATCGAGCTCGCAAGCAGAGTTGAGTCGTCCGCGAAGAACGTGCTCGTCGTCGTGTGGTCTGCATTCAGACACACTCCGTACTCTTCGTGCGCACGCAGCATGTTGCCGAGCGGCTCGATGGTCAAGACGAAGAGCAGCGCAGACAACGGATCGCCTTGCTTCACTCCTCGTGTCGGAAACAGCGCAGGCTGGATGTTCTGGTTGATGAGAAGATGCGCTTGAGGGTCGGTGTACAGCAGCTTGATCCACTGAGCAAACTCTGAACCGAACCTCATTCGCTCGAGCAGCCGGAACATGTAGTCCCAGTTCACTCGATCGAACGCCTTCTGGAAGTCCAAGAACATCGCGTACGCTTCTTCATCGCGACTCGTTGTCAAGTCTTGGAGGTCCGCGAGGAACCGCACATGGTGGTGAATTGAGCGACCCTTGACGAAGCCCTTCTGGTCGGGATGGATCAAGTCGGCGATCACTTGCTGGAGTCGATACGTCAGAGCCTTGGACAGCACCTTCACATCGACTTGCACCAGTGCGATGGGTCGGTAGTTGCCAGGCTCTGCTCTCGAACCCTTCTTGTGCAGAAGCACGACTGCAGACTTGCGCTGAGACGGGAGCAGCACGCCACGCTTGAGACGTTCGTTGAACACGATGCTCAAGCACTCTCCGAACACGTCCGGAGCCACCTGGTAGAAACCAGCGGTCAATCCGTCCATGCCGGGTGCTGACGACGCTTTCATGTGTCGGATCGCGCTCGCAAGGTCCGAAGAAGTGACCGGTGCGTCCAAGATCGCACGGTCAGTCTCCGTGACGAAGCAGACAATCGAGTCGAGAAGCTTGCGCTGCATGCCATCGTCGGGTGGAGGAGCTCTCCCTGTCGGACTGTTGGGGTCTCCCATCTCGGACCCCCAGTGCTCCAGGAAGCGGAGAGAGATCTCGTGAGGGTTCGTCGAGACACTTCCACCCGGTGTCATCACCTCTTCGATCGAGACTCGTCTCAAGCTCGTGTCCAGCGGACGGAAGAAGTGCTTGGTCGATTTCTCGGAGTTGGCGGCTTGGAAGTCGAATGCAGTGTCTTGGTTGTATTGGCTCGTCCGCGTGACCGTCTCCTTATAGTTCCTCATGGCTTCGTCGAAGTGGTCTCGATTCGAATCGCTTCCTGCTGTGCGATACCTTGCCGCAGCTTGATCCAACTGCACGCGAGCTTCTTCGACAGCTTGAGAGTCTTGCATCCGGAGCTTCTTCTGCACGTCTTGGAGTTGGGTCTTGATGCTCGCCTTCCATTCCTCCCAGATCTTGCCTGGGTTGGACGTGGTGCGTAGCTTGTCTCGGACCAGCTCGGCTTCTTTCTCGATCGCAGACACCACCACTGGGTATTCCAGCAGATAGCGGGGGAACTTCCAGTACCCTCGTCCATGCAGCTGCGAGCCAGACCTGAAACTCACACTGTGAGCAAGGTGGTCTCCAGCATGCATCGGCAGGAAGTACTTGGAGGTGTCGTAGAAGCGGTCGTAGAAAGACTCTGACAGCAAGATGTAGTCCAGCCGATTCTTCCGAGGAAGAGGACCAGTGAACACACGCTTGGTGTCGAAGTGGATCCGCCATGCATCGACGACACCCAGCTTCGCCAACCATTCGAGGCAACTGGACCGGCTGGGATCGTAGCGCAAGTCGGGGTTGGAAGAATCAAGTCTCGGGTCCAGGGGAGTGTTGAGATCGCCCAACACAAAATGCGTCGCTTGATCTTCGAACTCCTCGGTCGCCAAGCTCGAGAAGAATTGTTGCTTTTCTTGGCGGTCCACAGGCGCATACACGTTGTGAATGTAGATGGGAGCACTCTCAACCATTACTTTCACGACGAGGTAGCGTCCGGGAACCGACAGACTTGGAAATTCAACAGCCGAGTCGAAGCCAGGGAAGTCAGAGCGGAGCACAGTCAACACTCCATTGCTTCGTCCTCGCGTGGGTCGATGCAGCTGTGAGTTGGGGTCGTCCACGAAGACCTTGTGCTTGAAGCTCGAGTCGAGGTGGAACTTGAAATTGGAAAGATGGGTGCTGTCGCCGAACTTGGTTTCTTGGACGCACGCCATTGAGTACTTGGAGAGCATGCTCTCGATAAATAGGTGGCCATTCTTCTTGATGCCATTAGTGTTCACAGTCAGAACACTGATGTTGCTCCACGTCGGTTGTGACGTCGAGGAAGGTTTAGCAACGAGTGGCCAATCCGCCCGCTACCATCGCAACTCCACCTTCAACGACTTGAAGCTGCAACACCGAAGCGTCTTCTTTGTAGAACCCGTCAAGCTTCTGAAGCGACTCGAGGTCGTCCAGAAGGTGACCTTGCCACTGCACTTCACTCCACTGCTGCATACAGTGCGCACCGAGCTCGGACCGCAAGAGACGAAGGAGGGTGTTCACGTGGAGAAGTCGCGTGTTGTGTGCTGGGATCCACTCGACGGGCTGACCCGTGAGGTACTGGATCCAGTGGTCGTTGTTGAAGATCGTCGGCGCGATCGACATGAGCATGAGCTCGAACATGCCCAAAGCCTTGGACGAGCGAGACAGCTCCTTGATCGAGTCGGACGACGTCCACCACTTCGCACACGTCTTGAAAATGTCGCTACGCTTCGACGGAACTGCCGATCCCATCAGCTTCTTCCACTTCGTGCTGAACGTGGTGTCTTCATTGGGCTGCGTCGCACAGAACACGCGGTTGATCGCGTGAAGTTGCGCCAGTTCTGCGATCTCGTGTCCGCTTCCAGCCATCTTCAACGCCAATGCGCTGTTGAAGGCGAGCGGACACTCGACCGCTTTCTTCGTGATGTGGTCAGGATTCGTGGCGTTCTCGAGCAGCTTGCACACGCCGTCGACCTTCTTGTCCGCTTTCGCAAGACAGTCAGGGAGGGTGTTGAGAAGCGCCGTGTTCTCGTCGTTGATCATCGCCTCGGTCACTTCGAGGACCGGCGACGCCTTTGCTGCTTTCTTGATCTTCGTGTGGTGCTTCTCGACGAAGAAAGCAGACTCGGTCGAGGTCTTCAATTCGTCGGGACGCTTCACATCCGCAGGGACAACCTGATAGCGGACTCCATACTGTTTGTCAGCAGTCAAGTTCTTCGATTCGAACTTGACCTCCATCGACTGGAGCGCATGAAAGTAGTTGGAGGTGGCGATGCCATTCAAGGGCTGCGTGGACTGCTTCACCAACATGTTGGAGAAGTCGATCGCGTTGCGGCCGCGTTTCTTCTTGTTGGACGCATCGATGAAGCCATCGCTGGCTCCGGTGGTCAACAACAGCTTCGGCTTGGCTGTAGCTTTCGGACTCCCTGGGGGAGTGATCTTGCCGTTGGATCCGTTGAACGTCGAGATCGAGAGCGCATCCGAGTTGCTTCCTTGAAGCTTGGTGAGCTGATTGGCAGCGGGTGGCTTGCCATGCTGAGCTCCTTTCTGGAGCTGACCTTCCCGTTTTTTCGCGTCCTCGACTGCCCTCTGCAGCGAGGTTTGTTTGGGCATCGGCTTGGGCTTCGCATTCGCATTCGCATTCGCATTCGCAGCTTGCGCGTACGTCTTCGGTTGTTGGTATTGCTGGTGTTGTTGCTGCTGCTGGCGATCTGGCTCGGACGCAGGCTCAGGTGGCGGAAAGACGCTATCTTGCGTGCCCAGATCGATTCCGTGGTGCGAGCGATAGCCAAATGGCATTCGCTCTGAGCTGAACGGCGCATTTTTCCCGTGAGCAGGATGAAGCTTGTTGTCGAAGACCAGCTGATCACACACACAGTTGTTGATGATCAAAGCTGGAGGGCACGATCTCGACAGGAAGTACACCCGCCATGTCGCAGACGTGACTCCAGTCGGCATGTTCACTTCACGGAAGGTGTCGTATACCGGCTTGCATCCAAGAAGGAACAGTCGGTGCAGGATCATATCCGTATCCATGTCGCAGTCTACATTGGAAATATCCAAGTAGTACTTGTCGCCAAGGATGTCGAACTCCTTGAAGGTGAACACACCGCCAAGGATATTCACCTTGGTGCGCTCCAAGCGCACACAGGCTTCTTTCGACTTGACCTTGACGCGCAAGTTGCCTCCCGGCATCTTGGAAATCTGGCCAATCTCGAATTGCTTGTACAGCTCTTCGAGCTCACTGTTTCCATGATCCGGACCGGCAAGCGACGCCAGTATCTTGTGGACGGAAGTCTTCGCAAGCGCTCTACCAGTCTCGATCACCATGTCAAACTTGGCTCTCGGTAGCTGATAGGGACGCGCTTGTTCCATTCTTGAAGCGATGAGCGACCAGTCGTGACCAGCAGCATACTGGCGCTCAATCGCCTCGATGTCCACAGCAAGAGGCTTCGGGGTCTCGACGCGCTTGCGGGCTGCTTCGATCACAGCTCGGTCGCGTCGGAGGTGTTCGTGCTGCCAGAGCAGCTCGGCCATGGTCGGACGTGTGTCTTCGGCTGGCGCTTCCACAGTACCTCCTTCCACCATGACGACATCCCCATCGTCAGTGGTGGTGTCAGGCGGATTCCCGGTTAAAGTACCACCTGGGGTGGACGCTTCATCCAGTCCTGGAAGTCCCTCCGAAGATGGGTTGAAGCTGGAATTTTCTCCAGTCTCGAAATCACTTCCCAAATGTTTGCAAGGTGAACTTGCAGTTGGGGTGGGTTCGGAACCGGATCCCAATTTTGGTCGACTTGCACTTGCACTTGCACTTGCACTTGCACTTGGACTTGAACTTGAACTTGGGGTGGGTTGAAAACCAGATCCCAAATTTTCGCGCGTTGAACTTGAACTTGCACTTGAACCTGGGGTGGGTTCAGAGTCTTGCGACACCGAACCGTTCCCTCCCGTTCCACGAATCCACGCTTCTGATTGGTCAGAGCCATGGGTTGAGGACGACGGGGGAACAGACGAGGCAGGCTTCTCACTGGATTCTTTCCCGGAACCATGATGACGAGCGGCATTGGCTGGGTTGGCAGCTGTGGCCGAAGTTGGATTCGTGGGAGCGAACATAGCGGAAAAGCTTGGACAGAGGGGGCGGCGGGAGCGGCGGGCGAGAGAGGGTTCTTCTGAAGAGTCGACTTGTGGGGTAGCCGGCAAATTGAGAAGTGCCCCTATAGCTCAGTGGTAGAGCACTCGCTTCGTAAGCGAAAGGTCGGTGGTTCGATCCCGCCTGGGGGCTAATCTTTGCCTCTGCTGCCTCGTCTGCACCTTCTTTCTCGCTCTTCCCTCACTTCAGGATCAGTGTACTGCTCACTGCCTGCTATCACGTCCGGTGAATGTAACACACCGCCTTCACTACATCATTGCCTTGTCGCACCAAGTATTATATCGAGTAAGGGTGTGGTGTTAGACATTGCAGATCCTTAGCCGGATCGGAGCTCTACAAACTCATCTCAATACACATTTCACACCTTATCGGGTATGTTTGGACCGCTTTCCACCTTTGCCGTCGTCAACCTTCCCTCTATTCTCAGTCTTGGCCTCCCCACTATCCTTCTGAAAACTTCCTCTTTTGCGGTGCTGCTATCGTATTCATCACCTCTGAATGTCTCTTTCCACCAACTCGCAAGTCCACTTCACGCCCTTCAGCATCTGATCATGCTTGCGTCCTTGTCCGTTGCCATACTTGCCAGCCATACTACCGTTTCGTTATATCTTCTGTAATGGTGCGTTCGTATTCAAACCTTGTACTACGCCTTTACCACTGCTGTAGTTTCTTGTCCTGGGTAGCTTCCACCTCTATCTGTGCAGTAAGAGCACACTATCTCCGAGGATGTGAGATCCGCCGAGCTCTTCTCCACCGCTCTGTCAGAACACCAAGTATGCCGCTCACTGACAAGTCTTCGCGCTTAAATAGCATTCGATGATGACCGACTACAGCTGTGCTGTGAGCATCTACTCTAATGGGGATAGCAATACACGTCGCCGTAGGATATGAGCAGTATGCTGTACGCTACAACAGCGGCAATACGCCTCTCACTACGTTATTCGAATGGCTCGATCAAACAGGCAGTGGACAGAAAGTAATGAACAACAAGCATGTATCTACCATAGCAAGCGTTTTGCTCAAAAAGTGTGTGTACATTCGATTACAGCTTGTTGGTGACAAACTAAAAGCGCAGCACATTCTAAACGTATAGACGCTGCAAATCTGGTGGTGCTGTGTGGTTGGTTGAAAGGAACGTTTTCTCGGAGTATTGTGTGTCGATGGGGCTGGTTATCCCTGTGACATATGGTGTGGTGTAGTGGGCTATGTATGCGTGAGGAATGTGGCTGGCAGTTAGTAGATGCATGCAGCATTGAGTGGTAGTTTTTGAGAGGAAATGAGCTCAAGAATGGATATGTAGAAGAAGGATACCATATAATATTTACAGCTCGACAGCTTGGCCGAGTGGTTAAGGCGTTAGCCTGCTAAGTTAATGGGGCAACCCGCGTGAGTTCGAATCTCACAGCTGTCGCTTTTCTTATCTTCCTCGTATATCCCTTCTGGCTGCTCAATGCACGCGCTCTCTCCGATGTGCTGTGCTGTGGGACAGCAATGCGTTGTAGACAAGTCCTTTGCTAAAAGAAGACACTGACTTCTCTCCATCTCGTCCTGTTGTTTGCAGTAGTGGTTCTGGATGTGATGCCTAAGCCGACCACTTATAGGAGCGCGGCGCGTCTTGTTGACAGGAACCACTTCGGTGGTCATCCGTAAAAATTGGAACGATACAGAGAAGATTAGCATGGCCCCTGCGCAAGGATGACACGCATAAATCGAGAAGTATCGCACTTTTGTTTTCTCGTGTTGACTGTGTCCGTCACCCTGCCGCGGTTTGCGAGCTGTTCTCTGCAGGCAAAAGCGCACAAAGAAGTACTCAAAGAACAAAGGATGAGGGAAGAGGGGATCGAACCCCCGACCGCTGGGTCTGGAATCCAGCGCTCTACCACTGAGCTATTCCCCCAACACCAAATAGTATCAAAACATACATCAATAACATCCCACGCAAAGCACCAGCACGCCT
Source organism: Peronospora farinosa (assembly GCA_947646735.1). Taxonomy (NCBI): domain Eukaryota; phylum Oomycota; class Peronosporomycetes; order Peronosporales; family Peronosporaceae; genus Peronospora; species Peronospora farinosa. Next base: position 633,019 of record CANTFK010000943.1, on the reverse strand, counting down.
ACTTCCCGCCCGCCAGACCACACACAGCCTACTGCACATTGTTTCACACGATCTTCGAATCCCGACGCACGTCGACCACAACACGATGCTTTTGCTTCTATCTGCCAAATCGAAAGGGTGTGGGATGGAGATCTCACTGCATGATCGAAAACCCAGTCAAGTAATTGGTCGGTACATGATGATGGTGGTACAGCTATATGCATCGACTTTCGAAGCTTTGTATCGATAAGTATAGATTCCTAGAGCTGGCAGAAGATAAATCGGGTCCGTGCAATCGGACAACAGTGGGTTTTGAGGCATGTTTTAGCTGCTGGTCTTGCTTTTGTATTATGATTGTATGTGGTATAAATGATTTCGTTGATGCAAGAGAACGTCTGCCCCTATAGCTCAGTTGAAAGGTTGTCTATATTACTAGAATTTAGACGAAGTGACTACTCAATCTACCTAGCTATGTATAGAAACTACTGCTGTTTTTCTAATAAATATACTGTACAGTTGCTATGTTTCATGTTTCTTGGGAATAGCGTGCAAGTTGTTTCTTGCGTGATGTGCGAGTGTGGATGATTCCGATGTGTGTGAATAGACGCAGGAGCAGTGGCTACTGTTGGAGGTGACGGACTGGGAACATGGCGGGGTGCGCCGTTGCAAAATCTCCAAAAGGCGGATACTTCCTCATCTTGATAAGCGCCTTCTCCAGTGATGCGCTCTCATCGTCATCGTAGCGCCTCCTCAGGTTGTGCCGAAAGTGCGCGCTGGCTGTGGTGAAGATGACCATCGTTGCTGATGTCGTCGGTGTGGGCTGTCTTCCGTCGAACAGACACCGATTGCGGTCGGACCAGATGAAGTGGAGTGTCACCGCGCGGAGCGTGTGCCATACATCTCCGATGATGTCTTCACACTCCTTCCATTCGTCTCGCACGACTGGTTTCCTTGCTGTCGCTATCATGACCCATGTCAGTTGAGATCGGACGAACGGCGCCATGATGTTCCCAAAGTGTTCCCACAGTCTTGTCGCGAGTGAACATTCGAAGAACAAGTGCTGCTCTGTCTCGACTGCGTCGCACCTGTCTCGGATGCAGTATATGATGCGTGGGTTCGACTGCTGCAGGAACCAGAACCGCGATCGAACCGGTAGGAGTCGAAACGCGAGGCGGAACTGCAGATCTTCGAACACAGGGAGCAGGATCTTGCGCAGGTGCTTGCTGAACTTGACGTACGCTTTGATCTGCTCGTCGCCAACTCGCTGCGAGTGCACAGTCATCGGATGTGGCTTCGTCGGTGGTTTTGGCGTCCACACCACACGCAGCAGCGCAGATCTCGGGATCGCTGGGATCAAGCACACCTTCGCGTCGCTATTGCAACCCAGATGGGGAAGAAGTCGCCGTGCACTGCTCGAAGCCTGCAGAACAAGCTGCGTCGCGCCAAGTCGCTCGACGATCTGAGTCGCTTCCTTGTACAACACTCGCAGCCACTTTGCCTGTTGTCCAGGGGAGACAGATGCAAGCGTGAAGTCAAGGTGGCGCTGGACGAAATCTTGCTGCGACGGCCAAGCACAGCTTTCACGCATGAAGTCAACGAGCGACCGCACACCAAAGACTCGTGACACGTGCAGCCGGAAACTCCGCTGTGGCTCGACCACCATCCCAATGCACCGCCGATGCGCCACGCAGGTGTGAGTCCGCGGAGTCTGCTCGAAATGAAGCTCTGCATCCGAATGGAACCAGATCGGCTGTCGGAGACCGTACCAAGCGCGCTCCTCAAAAGGAAGGTCTTGCCACGTGACTTCCCACCGGATCTTGTACCACCACGTCCACGTCGCTCTCCACCAGGTTGAAGTCAGTCTCCACTTGATCATGTCGCCATGTCGGAGTGGAGAGACCACGAGGAAGTCGAGTGCGTTGTAGCCACCGGTGCGAGGAAGAACCAGTTGGAGCAACTCACAGCTCGCTGTCGTCCAGTTCCGCGCTTCCGTCACTCTCGCAGCCCGTATGAACTGCAGAAGCAGCTGAAGACGCTGGCGCTTGAGATGTGCTTCCAGGCTTGGGATTCCCAAACCACCTTCACTCCGTCGCTGATACAGGAACTCGCTTGGGATCAGCTGGATGTACGACGCGTCTCGGTCGTGCTTTCGACTCAGCACGAACCGATTCAGCATCGACTGCCATCGCTTCACGACTGTTGCTGGGATTGACACATGTTGTGTGTAGTGCCACAAGCGGGAGAGCACCATCGTTTGAGCGACCAGAAGTCGCCCACGAAGCGTCCTTGCGCGCCGGTACCACATCTTGAAGCCGTCGTAGAAGCGCTGCTCGAGGAACTCCACGAGGTCGTCATCCACCGACGACTGCCCAAACGGGATGCCAAGGTACTTCACCGTCTCCGCACGACCCAGCACTTGCACTCCGGGGAGCGAAGGGCAGGTCTGGTTCCGATTTAGTGCTAGCAGCGTCGACTTGGACAGATTGAGCTTCGCGCCAGAGCCTTTGCAGTACTCATCCACGGTGTCAAGCTGCGCCTGCAAGTTCGGTATCGAGCTCGCAAGCAGAGTTGAGTCGTCCGCGAAGAACGTGCTCGTCGTCGTGTGGTCTGCATTCAGACACACTCCGTACTCTTCGTGCGCACGCAGCATGTTGCCGAGCGGCTCGATGGTCAAGACGAAGAGCAGCGCAGACAACGGATCGCCTTGCTTCACTCCTCGTGTCGGAAACAGCGCAGGCTGGATGTTCTGGTTGATGAGAAGATGCGCTTGAGGGTCGGTGTACAGCAGCTTGATCCACTGAGCAAACTCTGAACCGAACCTCATTCGCTCGAGCAGCCGGAACATGTAGTCCCAGTTCACTCGATCGAACGCCTTCTGGAAGTCCAAGAACATCGCGTACGCTTCTTCATCGCGACTCGTTGTCAAGTCTTGGAGGTCCGCGAGGAACCGCACATGGTGGTGAATTGAGCGACCCTTGACGAAGCCCTTCTGGTCGGGATGGATCAAGTCGGCGATCACTTGCTGGAGTCGATACGTCAGAGCCTTGGACAGCACCTTCACATCGACTTGCACCAGTGCGATGGGTCGGTAGTTGCCAGGCTCTGCTCTCGAACCCTTCTTGTGCAGAAGCACGACTGCAGACTTGCGCTGAGACGGGAGCAGCACGCCACGCTTGAGACGTTCGTTGAACACGATGCTCAAGCACTCTCCGAACACGTCCGGAGCCACCTGGTAGAAACCAGCGGTCAATCCGTCCATGCCGGGTGCTGACGACGCTTTCATGTGTCGGATCGCGCTCGCAAGGTCCGAAGAAGTGACCGGTGCGTCCAAGATCGCACGGTCAGTCTCCGTGACGAAGCAGACAATCGAGTCGAGAAGCTTGCGCTGCATGCCATCGTCGGGTGGAGGAGCTCTCCCTGTCGGACTGTTGGGGTCTCCCATCTCGGACCCCCAGTGCTCCAGGAAGCGGAGAGAGATCTCGTGAGGGTTCGTCGAGACACTTCCACCCGGTGTCATCACCTCTTCGATCGAGACTCGTCTCAAGCTCGTGTCCAGCGGACGGAAGAAGTGCTTGGTCGATTTCTCGGAGTTGGCGGCTTGGAAGTCGAATGCAGTGTCTTGGTTGTATTGGCTCGTCCGCGTGACCGTCTCCTTATAGTTCCTCATGGCTTCGTCGAAGTGGTCTCGATTCGAATCGCTTCCTGCTGTGCGATACCTTGCCGCAGCTTGATCCAACTGCACGCGAGCTTCTTCGACAGCTTGAGAGTCTTGCATCCGGAGCTTCTTCTGCACGTCTTGGAGTTGGGTCTTGATGCTCGCCTTCCATTCCTCCCAGATCTTGCCTGGGTTGGACGTGGTGCGTAGCTTGTCTCGGACCAGCTCGGCTTCTTTCTCGATCGCAGACACCACCACTGGGTATTCCAGCAGATAGCGGGGGAACTTCCAGTACCCTCGTCCATGCAGCTGCGAGCCAGACCTGAAACTCACACTGTGAGCAAGGTGGTCTCCAGCATGCATCGGCAGGAAGTACTTGGAGGTGTCGTAGAAGCGGTCGTAGAAAGACTCTGACAGCAAGATGTAGTCCAGCCGATTCTTCCGAGGAAGAGGACCAGTGAACACACGCTTGGTGTCGAAGTGGATCCGCCATGCATCGACGACACCCAGCTTCGCCAACCATTCGAGGCAACTGGACCGGCTGGGATCGTAGCGCAAGTCGGGGTTGGAAGAATCAAGTCTCGGGTCCAGGGGAGTGTTGAGATCGCCCAACACAAAATGCGTCGCTTGATCTTCGAACTCCTCGGTCGCCAAGCTCGAGAAGAATTGTTGCTTTTCTTGGCGGTCCACAGGCGCATACACGTTGTGAATGTAGATGGGAGCACTCTCAACCATTACTTTCACGACGAGGTAGCGTCCGGGAACCGACAGACTTGGAAATTCAACAGCCGAGTCGAAGCCAGGGAAGTCAGAGCGGAGCACAGTCAACACTCCATTGCTCCGTCCTCGCGTGGGTCGATGCAGCTGTGAGTTGGGGTCGTCCACGAAGACCTTGTGCTTGAAGCTCGAGTCGAGGTGGAACTTGAAATTGGAAAGATGGGTGCTGTCGCCGAACTTGGTTTCTTGGACGCACGCCATTGAGTACTTGGAGAGCATGCTCTCGATAAATAGGTGGCCATTCTTCTTGATGCCATTAGTGTTCACAGTCAGAACACTGATGTTGCTCCACGTCGGTTGTGACGTCGAGGAAGGTTTAGCAACGAGTGGCCAATCCGCCCGCTACCATCGCAACTCCACCTTCAACGACTTGAAGCTGCAACACCGAAGCGTCTTCTTTGTAGAACCCGTCAAGCTTCTGAAGCGACTCGAGGTCGTCCAGAAGGTGACCTTGCCACTGCACTTCACTCCACTGCTGCATACAGTGCGCACCGAGCTCGGACCGCAAGAGACGAAGGAGGGTGTTCACGTGGAGAAGTCGCGTGTTGTGTGCTGGGATCCACTCGACGGGCTGACCCGTGAGGTACTGGATCCAGTGGTCGTTGTTGAAGATCGTCGGCGCGATCGACATGAGCATGAGCTCGAACATGCCCAAAGCCTTGGACGAGCGAGACAGCTCCTTGATCGAGTCGGACGACGTCCACCACTTCGCACACGTCTTGAAAATGTCGCTACGCTTCGACGGAACTGCCGATCCCATCAGCTTCTTCCACTTCGTGCTGAACGTGGTGTCTTCATTGGGCTGCGTCGCACAGAACACGCGGTTGATCGCGTGAAGTTGCGCCAGTTCTGCGATCTCGTGTCCGCTTCCAGCCATCTTCAACGCCAATGCGCTGTTGAAGGCGAGCGGACACTCGACCGCTTTCTTCGTGATGTGGTCAGGATTCGTGGCGTTCTCGAGCAGCTTGCACACGCCGTCGACCTTCTTGTCCGCTTTCGCAAGACAGTCAGGGAGGGTGTTGAGAAGCGCCGTGTTCTCGTCGTTGATCATCGCCTCGGTCACTTCGAGGACCGGCGACGCCTTTGCTGCTTTCTTGATCTTCGTGTGGTGCTTCTCGACGAAGAAAGCAGACTCGGTCGAGGTCTTCAATTCGTCGGGACGCTTCACATCCGCAGGGACAACCTGATAGCGGACTCCATACTGTTTGTCAGCAGTCAAGTTCTTCGATTCGAACTTGACCTCCATCGACTGGAGCGCATGAAAGTAGTTGGAGGTGGCGATGCCATTCAAGGGCTGCGTGGACTGCTTCACCAACATGTTGGAGAAGTCGATCGCGTTGCGGCCGCGTTTCTTCTTGTTGGACGCATCGATGAAGCCATCGCTGGCTCCGGTGGTCAACAACAGCTTCGGCTTGGCTGTAGCTTTCGGACTCCCTGGGGGAGTGATCTTGCCGTTGGATCCGTTGAACGTCGAGATCGAGAGCGCATCCGAGTTGCTTCCTTGAAGCTTGGTGAGCTGATTGGCAGCGGGTGGCTTGCCATGCTGAGCTCCTTTCTGGAGCTGACCTTCCCGTTTTTTCGCGTCCTCGACTGCCCTCTGCAGCGAGGTTTGTTTGGGCATCGGCTTGGGCTTCGCATTCGCATTCGCATTCGCATTCGCAGCTTGCGCGTACGTCTTCGGTTGTTGGTATTGCTGGTGTTGTTGCTGCTGCTGGCGATCTGGCTCGGACGCAGGCTCAGGTGGCGGAAAGACGCTATCTTGCGTGCCCAGATCGATTCCGTGGTGCGAGCGATAGCCAAATGGCATTCGCTCTGAGCTGAACGGCGCATTTTTCCCGTGAGCAGGATGAAGCTTGTTGTCGAAGACCAGCTGATCACACACACAGTTGTTGATGATCAAAGCTGGAGGGCACGATCTCGACAGGAAGTACACCCGCCATGTCGCAGACGTGACTCCAGTCGGCATGTTCACTTCACGGAAGGTGTCGTATACCGGCTTGCATCCAAGAAGGAACAGTCGGTGCAGGATCATATCCGTATCCATGTCGCAGTCTACATTGGAAATATCCAAGTAGTACTTGTCGCCAAGGATGTCGAACTCCTTGAAGGTGAACACACCTCCAAGGATATTCACCTTGGTGCGCTCCAAGCGCACACAGGCTTCTTTCGACTTGACCTTGACGCGCAAGTTGCCTCCCGGCATCTTGGAAATCTGGCCAATCTCGAATTGCTTGTACAGCTCTTCGAGCTCACTGTTTCCATGATCCGGACCGGCAAGCGACGCCAGTATCTTGTGGACGGAAGTCTTCGCAAGCGCTCTACCAGTCTCGATCACCATGTCAAACTTGGCTCTCGGTAGCTGATAGGGACGCGCTTGTTCCATTCTTGAAGCGATGAGCGACCAGTCGTGACCAGCAGCATACTGGCGCTCAATCGCCTCGATGTCCACAGCAAGAGGCTTCGGGGTCTCGACGCGCTTGCGGGCTGCTTCGATCACAGCTCGGTCGCGTCGGAGGTGTTCGTGCTGCCGGAGCAGCTCGGCCATGGTCGGACGTGTGTCTTCGGCTGGCGCTTCCACAGTACCTCCTTCCACCATGACGACATCCCCATCGTCAGTGGTGGTGTCAGGCGGATTCTCGGTTAAAGTACCACCTGGGGTGGTCGCTTCATCCAGTCCTGGAAGTCCCTCCGAAGATGGGTTGAAGCTGGAATTTTCTCCAGTTTCGAAATCACTTCCCAAATGTTTGCAAGTTGAACTTGCAGTTGGGGTGGGTTCGGAACCGGATCCCAATTTTGGTCGACTTGCACTTGCACTTGCACTTGCACTTGGACTTGAACTTGAACTTGGGGTGGGTTGAAAACCAGATCCCAAATTTTCGCGCGTTGAACTTGAACTTGCACTTGAACCTGGGGTGGGTTCAGAGTCTTGCGACACCGAACCGTTCCCTCCCGTTCCACGAATCCACGCTTCTGATTGGTCAGAGCCATGGGTTGAGGACGACGGGGGAACAGACGAGGCAGGCTTCTCACTGGATTCTTTCCCGGAACCATGATGACGAGCGGCATTGGCTGGGTTGGCAGCTGTGGCCGAAGTTGGATTCGTGGGAGCGAACATAGCGGAAAAGCTTGGACAGAGGGGGGCGGCGGGAGCGGCGGGCGAGAGAGGGTTCTTCTGAAGAGTCGACTTGTGGGGTAGCCGGCAAATTGAGAAGTGCCCCGATAGCTCAGTTGAAAGGTTGTCTATATTACTAGAATTTAGACGAAGTGACTACTCAATCTACCTAGCTATGTATAGAAACTACTGCTGTTTTTCTAATAAATATACTGTACAGTTGCTATGTTTCATGTTTCTTGGGAATAGCGTGCAAGTTGTTTCTTGCGTGATGTGCGAGTGTGGATGATTCCGATGTGTGTGAATAGACGCAGGAGCAGTGGCTACTGTTGGAGGTGACGGACTGGGAACATGGCGGGGTGCGCCGTTGCAAAATCTCCAAAAGGCGGATACTTCCTCATCTTGATAAGCGCCTTCTCCAGTGATGCGCTCTCATCGTCATCGTAGCGCCTCCTCAGGTTGTGCCGAAAGTGCGCGCTGGCTGTGGTGAAGATGACCATCGTTGCTGATGTCGTCGGTGTGGGCTGTCTTCCGTCGAACAGACACCGATTGCGGTCGGACCAGATGAAGTGGAGTGTCACCGCGCGGAGCGTGTGCCATACATCTCCGATGATGTCTTCACACTCCTTCCATTCGTCTCGCACGACTGGTTTCCTTGCTGTCGCTATCATGACCCATGTCAGTTGAGATCGGACGAACGGCGCCATGATGTTCCCAAAGTGTTCCCACAGTCTTGTCGCGAGTGAACATTCGAAGAACAAGTGCTGCTCTGTCTCGACTGCGTCGCACCTGTCTCGGATGCAGTATATGATGCGTGGGTTCGACTGCTGCAGGAACCAGAACCGCGATCGAACCGGTAGGAGTCGAAACGCGAGGCGGAACTGCAGATCTTCGAACACAGGGAGCAGGATCTTGCGCAGGTGCTTGCTGAACTTGACGTACGCTTTGATCTGCTCGTCGCCAACTCGCTGCGAGTGCACAGTCATCGGATGTGGCTTCGTCGGTGGTTTTGGCGTCCACACCACACGCAGCAGCGCAGATCTCGGGATCGCTGGGATCAAGCACACCTTCGCGTCGCTATTGCAACCCAGATGGGGAAGAAGTCGCCGTGCACTGCTCGAAGCCTGCAGAACAAGCTGCGTCGCGCCAAGTCGCTCGACGATCTGAGTCGCTTCCTTGTACAACACTCGCAGCCACTTTGCCTGTTGTCCAGGGGAGACAGATGCAAGCGTGAAGTCAAGGTGGCGCTGGACGAAATCTTGCTGCGACGGCCAAGCACAGCTTTCACGCATGAAGTCAACGAGCGACCGCACACCAAAGACTCGTGACACGTGCAGCCGGAAACTCCGCTGTGGCTCGACCACCATCCCAATGCACCGCCGATGCGCCACGCAGGTGTGAGTCCGCGGAGTCTGCTCGAAATGAAGCTCTGCATCCGAATGGAACCAGATCGGCTGTCGGAGACCGTACCAAGCGCGCTCCTCAAAAGGAAGGTCTTGCCACGTGACTTCCCACCGGATCTTGTACCACCACGTCCACGTCGCTCTCCACCAGGTTGAAGTCAGTCTCCACTTGATCATGTCGCCATGTCGGAGTGGAGAGACCACGAGGAAGTCGAGTGCGTTGTAGCCACCGGTGCGAGGAAGAACCAGTTGGAGCAACTCACAGCTCGCTGTCGTCCAGTTCCGCGCTTCCGTCACTCTCGCAGCCCGTATGAACTGCAGAAGCAGCTGAAGACGCTGGCGCTTGAGATGTGCTTCCAGGCTTGGGATTCCCAAACCACCTTCACTCCGTCGCTGATACAGGAACTCGCTTGGGATCAGCTGGATGTACGACGCGTCTCGGTCGTGCTTTCGACTCAGCACGAACAGCCCCTATAACTCAGTTTTAAGTTAGTTGTATATTACCTTTTACACAACCTATACCTTCTCGGCTATGGCTAAGATATTACACAGCTCGCTAAGGCTGAATTTTTTTTCTATACTTTTTCCTCTATTATTAGTATTATACCGTTACGGTTATTGGGGTCGGTTATTATTTAGCATGGAGCCGACCGCTCTCCATGTGTGGTTCAATTACGAAGATGTCCGGTGTGGGGCTCGAACCCGCAATCCACACCGTGAGGACCAGAAGCTTAATCCACTACCCCACGCCACCGGGGTAGCCCCTATAGCTCAGTGGTAGAGCACTCGCTTCGTAAGCGAAAGGTCGGTGGTTCGATCCCGCCTGGGGGCTAATCTTTGCCTCTGCTGCCTCGTCTGCACCTTCTTTCTCGCTCTTCCCTCACTTCAGGATCAGTGTACTGCTCACTGCCTGCTATCACGTCCGGTGAATGTAACACACCGCCTTCACTACATCATTGCCTTGTCGCACCAAGTATTATATCGAGTAAGGGTGTGGTGTTCAACATTGCAGATCCTTAGCCGGATCGGAGCTCTACAAACTCATCTCAATACACATTTCACACCTTATCGGGTATGTTTGGACCGCTTTCCACCTTTGCCGTCGTCAACTGTAACGGTGCGTTCGTATTCAAACCTTGTACTACGCCTTTACCACTGCTGTAGTTTCTTGTCCTGGGTAGCTTCCACCTCTATCTGTGCAGTAAGAGCACACTATCTCCGAGGATGTGAGATCCGCCGAGCTCTTCTCCACCGCTCTGTCAGAACACCAAGTATGCCGCTCACTGACAAGTCTTCGCGCTTAAATAGCATTCGATGATGACCGACTACAGCTGTGCTGTGAGCATCTACTCTAATGGGGATAGCAATACACGTCGCCGTAGGATATGAGCAGTATGCTGTACGCTACAACAGCGGCAATACGCCTCTCACTACGTTATTCGAATGGCTCGATCAAACAGGCAGTGGACAGAAAGTAATGAACAACAAGCATGTATCTACCATAGCAAGCGTTTTGCTCAAAAAGTGTGTGTACATTCGATTACAGCTTGTTGGTGACAAACTAAAAGCGCAGCACATTCTAAACGTATAGACGCTGCAAATCTGGTGGTGCTGTGTGGTTGGTTGAAAGGAACGTTTTCTCGGAGTATTGTGTGTCGATGGGGCTGGTTATCCCTGTGACATATGGTGTGGTGTAGTGGGCTATGTATGCGTGAGGAATGTGGCTGGCAGTTAGTAGATGCATGCAGCATTGAGTGGTAGTTTTTGAGAGGAAATGAGCTCAAGAATGGATATGTAGAAGAAGGATACCATATAATATTTACAGCTCGACAGCTTGGCCGAGTGGTTAAGGCGTTAGCCTGCTAAGTTAATGGGGCAACCCGCGTGAGTTCGAATCTCACAGCTGTCGCTTTTCTTATCTTCCTCGTATATCCCTTCTGGCTGCTCAATGCACGCGCTCTCTCCGATGTGCTGTGCTGTGGGACAGCAATGCGTTGTAGACAAGTCCTTTGCTAAAAGAAGACACTGACTTCTCTCCATCTCGTCCTGTTGTTTGCAGTAGTGGTTCTGGATGTGATGCCTAAGCCGACCACTTATAGGAGCGCGGCGCGTCTTGTTGACAGGAACCACTTCGGTGGTCATCCGTAAAAATTGGAACGATACAGAGAAGATTAGCATGGCCCCTGCGCAAGGATGACACGCATAAATCGAGAAGTATCGCACTTTTGTTTTCTCGTGTTGACTGTGTCCGTCACCCTGCCGCGGTTTGCGAGCTGTTCTCTGCAGGCAAAAGCGCACAAAGAAGTACTCAAAGAACAAAGGATGAGGGAAGAGGGGATCGAACCCCCGACCGCTGGGTCTGGAATCCAGCGCTCTACCACTGAGCTATTCCCCCAACACCAAATAGTATCAAAACATACATCAATAACATCCCACGCAAAGCACCAGCACGCCTACTTCCCGCCCGCCAGACCACACACAGCCTACTGCACATTGTTTCACACGATCTTCGAATCCCGACGCACGTCGACCACAACACGATGCTTTTGCTTCTATCTGCCAAATCGAAAGGGTGTGGGATGGAGATCTCACTGCATGATCGAAAACCCAGTCAAGTAATTGGTCGGTACATGATGATGGTGGTACAGCTATATGCATCGACTTTCGAAGCTTTGTATCGATAAGTATAGATTCCTAGAGCTGGCAGAAGATAAATCGGGTCCGTGCAATCGGACAACAGTGGGTTTTGAGGCATGTTTTAGCTGCTGGTCTTGCTTTTGTATTATGATTGTATGTGGTATAAGTGATTTCGTTGATGCAAGAGAACGTCTGCCCCTATAGCTCAGTTGAAAGGTTGTCTATATTTTTGGTATAGACAGGGGACTAATCAACCTGCCTAGCTAATTTATGCTATAATACTCTATTGTACGGTTTTTTTTTTGTTTTTTTTTTTTTTGAAAATTGAAAATTGACATATTTTCAAAAAAAATTGAAAAGAAAATTTTCAAATTATTCAGGAATCGGAAGTTTTCTCACGCCGAAGAATTCGTCAGCTAGTCGTGGGGGAGCAGCTCACGCTGGCGGACTTGCAGTGCCGTTGAATATTGACTGAGAAAGTCGTGGAAGAGTTGATTTCGTGACATCCGAGCAAGAAGAGCTTGCTGCCTTGCCCGTTGGTCAGGATCGTAACAACGACGAAGTCGGTGTCGGAAATGTGCGCTAGCAGTTGTCAAGATGACCTGCATGGCTGGAAGCGTAGGCGTGGGTTGCCTCCCATCGAAGAGGCATCTGTTGCGGTCGTTCCAGAGGAAGTGGAGCGTCACCGCGCGAAGCGTGTGCCAGACGTCGTAGACCACCTCCGCGCTGGTCATCCACTCGTCATGAACGTGTAGCTTTCTTGATAGCACAATGTCTAACCATGTCGCGCGTAGCCGGAAGAAAGGCGACATCAGTCGGTGAGCATGCTCCCAGAGCTGGACTGCGAGTGTGCAATCGAAGAACAAATTCTGCTCGGTCTCGATGGCGCCGCACCCAACACGAACGCAAAGACGAATGCTCGGGTTGGCCGCCTCCAGGAACCAGAAGCGCGAGCGTACTGGCAGAAGACGGAACGCTAGGCGAAATTGAAGATCTGCAAACACGGGGAGCAAGATCTTCTGCAGGTGCTTGCTGTACTTCACGTAAGTCCGGATCATCCCCACATCAAAACGCTGGGAGTGGATTGTCATCGGATGCTGCTTTGTCGGTGGCTGTGGTGACCACACGATGCGAAGCAGCGCAGACTTCGGGATTGATGGCATGAAGCACACCTTATCGCCACTGCTGCAACCAAGATATGGAAGAGGGTGGCGTCGACTGCTCTCTGGCTGTAAAACCATATGCGTCGCTCCGAGTCTCACAACGATCTGAGTTGCCTCCACGTATAGCACGCGCAGCCAATGTGCCTGTCGTCCAGGCAGCACTGAACCAAGTGTGAAGTCGATGTGACGTTGCACAAAGTCTTGCCGCGACGGCCAAACACCCCCATCGCGCATAAAGTCAGCAAGCGACCGCACTCGGAAGACTCTGGACACATGTAGCCGGAAGCTCCGTTGCGGTTCGACTACCATACCAATGCATCGACGATGCGCTGTGCCCGTGGTTGTTCGCGAAGATCTCTCATAGTGCAACATGGCGTCCGAGTGGAACCATATTGGCTGGTGAAGACCATACAATGCGCGCTCACAAGGAGGAAGGTCATGCCATGTGAATGTCCACCGGATCTTGTACCATGATGTCCACGTCGCTTTCCACCATGCAGAAGCCAGCCACCATCGGATTAGTTTCCCATGGCGCAACGAAGAGATGGAGAGGAAGTCCAAGGCACTTGACCGATCCGTGCAAGGAAGAAGTAGCTTCAGCAGTTCGGAACTCGCTCTCGTCCAGTTCCGAATATGTGTCGTTGTCGCGGCGCTGATAAACTGAAGAAGGAATTGGAGACGCTGGCGCTTGAGATGGGCTGCCAGGCTTGGTACACCCAGCCCACCATCGCCACGGCGCTGGTACAGGAAATCGGTTGGGATCAACTGAACGTGCGACTCATGACGATCGTGCTTTCGACAGAGCACAAACTTGTTCAGCATGGACTGCCACCGCTTCACAATAGTCCGTGGAATGGAGACGTGCTGGGTGTAATGCCACAGAAGAGAGAGTATCATGGTTTGAGCGACTAATAAGCGACCCCGAAGCGTCCTTGCCCGTCGATGCCACAGTTTAAAGCCATCGTAGAAGCGTTGCTCGAGCGAATCCACGAGAACGTGATCAACCGATGACTGCCCGAACGGAATACCTAGGTATTTCACCGTCTCCACACGGCCCAATACGTAAACACCAGGGAGTAAAGGACAGTCGTGGTTCCTGTTCAGCGCTAGCAGCGTAGACTTGGATAGGTTGAGCTTGGCACCTGAACCGTCGCAGTACTCCGCCACAACGACAAGCTGGGCTTGCAGGTGCGCAATCGAGTTACTTAGAAGCGTCGAGTCGTCGGCAAAGAACGTGCTTGTGGCGGTGTGGTCTGCGTTTATACACACGCCATATTCCTCGTGGGACCGCAGCATATTGCCAAGAGGTTCAATGGTAAAGATGAATCGAAGAGCAGACAACGTATCGCCCTGTTTTACTCCACGAGTCGGATACAGCGCGGGTTGAATGTTCTGGTTTATGACGAGATGAGCTTGAGGATTCGTGTAGAGAAGCCGGATCCATTGCGTAAACTGCTTATCGAAACCCATTTTCTCGAGCAGGCGGAACATATAGTCCCAGTTGACGCGATCAAAAGCCTTCTCGAAATCTAGAAACAGCGCATACGCTTCTTCTTCCTGGCTTGTCACAAGGTCTTGCAAGTCAGCTAGAAAGCGTATGTGGTGGTGGATGGACCGGCCTTTGACAGACCCTTTCTGGTCCGGATGGACCAAGTCGGGGATAACGTGTTGCAGTCGGTAGGTCAGTGCCTTCGACAGGACTTTCACGTCGACCTGCACGAGAGCAATAGGTCTATAGTTACCAGGTTCAGCCCGCGACCCTTTCTTGTGGAGAAGAACTACCGCCGACTTACGCTGCGAAGGTAGCAGTGCGCCGCAATGAAGCAACGCGCTGAAAACAATGGACAAGCATTCACCAAATATGTCAGGAGCCACCTGGTAGAAACCAGCCGTCAATCCGTCCATGCCAGGAGATGAAGTCGCTTTCATGTGCCGGATCGCACTCGCCAACTCATCAGCTGAGACTGGTGCGTTAAGGATATTGTGGTCTACCTCCGAGACAGTGCGGGTAACTGAGTCGAGAAGCTTGCGTTGAATGACAGCACCAGGTGGAGAAGCGCGTCCTGCTGGACTGGCGGGGTCTCCCATCTCTGAACCCCAGTGTTCCAGGAAACGGAGAGAGATCTCGTGAGGATTCGATGAGACAGTACCAGTCGGTGTCACCACCTCCTCGATCGAGACCCGTCTCAAGCTCGTATCCAGCGGACGGAAGAAGTGCTTGGACGATTTCTCAGAATTTGCTGCTTGGAAGTCGAAGGCAGTGTCTTGGTTGTACTGGCTAGTCCGAGTGACTGTCTCGCGGTAATTACGCATTGCTTCGTCAAAGTGTTCGTGGGTCGAATCACTGGAAGCGACACGATAACAAGCAGCAGCGTGATCAAGTTGGATCCTAGCCTCATCGATAGCTTGAGTGTCTTGCTGCCGGAGCCTATTCTGAACGGCTTGAAGCTGGGACTTGATGCTCGCTTTCCACTTCTCCCAGACCTTTCCCGGGTTAGACGCGGTGCGCAGTACAGCCCGGACAGATTCTGCTTCTCTCTCGATAGCTGACACCACCATCGGATATTCCAGTAAGTAGAGAGGAAACTTCCAATATCCACGACCATGCAGCTGAGTGCCGGACCGAAAAGTTACACTGTGAGCAAGGTGATCGCCAGCATGCTGTGGCGTGAAATACACGGAGTTACGGTAGAAGCGATCGCAGAAAGACTTCGACAGCATGATGTAGTCCAGCCGATTTTTCCGGGGAAGAGGCCCAGTGAGCACCCGCTTATTATCGTAGTGGATCCGCCATGCATCAACAACACCTAGCCGTGCCAGCCACTCAAGACAGCTGGAACGGCCCGGATCGTAGCGCAAGTCAGGACTGGAAGAGTCGAGTCGTGGGTCTAGGGGAGTGTTCAGGTCGCCCAACACGAAGTGAGTAGCATGGTCGTTGAACTCCTCGGTGACCAAGCTGGAGAAAAATTGTTGTTTTTCCTGTCTGTCCACAGGTGCATAGACATTGTGCACGTAAATGGGAGCCCCCTCGACCATCACTTTCACGACGAGATAGCGGCCGGGGATGGACACACTTGGGACAGCGACAGCCGAATCGAAGCCTGGGAAGTCAGAGCGGAGTATTGTGAGAACTCCATTGCGCCGCCCTCGCGTCGGCCGATGTAGCTGGGAGTTGGGGTCGTCCACAAAGATCTTGTGCTCGAAACACGAGTCGAGGTGAAACTTGAAAGTGGCCAGGTGCGTACTGTCGCCGAACTTGGTCTCTTGGACACACGATACTGAGTACTTAGAGATCAACTTCTCGATAAAGAGATGTCCGTTCTGTTTAATTCCATTAGTGTTCACAGTGAGAGCACTAATATTGCTCCAAGATGTTGAGGCTGAGGAGACCTTAGCAGCGAGTGGCCAAACCCCCTGCTACCAGCACAACTCCTCCTTCAACGACTTGAAGCTGCAACACCGAAGAGTCTGCCGGGTAGAACCCGTCAAGCCCTCGAAGTTTTTCCAAATCGTCCAGAAGAGGCCCCTGCCACTGGACCTCCCGCCAGTGCTGCATGCAGTGAGCACCAAGCTCGGATCGCAACAGGCATAGGAGGGTGTTGGGGTGAAGCAGCCGTGTGTTATGCGCTGGAATCCACTCAACTGCTTGACCCGTAATATACTGGATCCAGTGATCGTTGGAGAAGATAATTGGTGCGATGGACATGAGCATGAGCTCGAACAAGCCCAAAGCCTTCCTCGCACGGGAAAGTTCCGTGATCTCATCCGAAGATGTCCACCAGGCAGCGCACATCTTGAAGATATCACCGCGCTTGGAAGGTACTGCCGTCTTCATGTGTTTTTCCACTTCGTACTGAAGGTGGTGTCATGCTTTGGACGAGTCGCACACAGCACGCGGTTAATGACATGCAACTGGGCGACTTCAGCGATCTCCTTTCCATTGCCGACCATTTTCAGCGACATAGCACTGTTGAAGGCGAGAGGCGAAGTGGTCGCCGACTTGGTGATGTGGTCAGGATTGGTGACGTGTTCGAGGAGCTGGCCTACTCCATCAACCTGCGTGTCTGCAGAGGCAAGACAGTCAGGGAGGATGTTAAGAAGCGCCGTGTTCTCGTCATTTAGCATTGACTCAGCCACTTCAAGGACCGAGGAGGCTTTTGCCGCTCTCCTGATCTTGGTGTGATGCTTTTCCACGAAGAACGAAGACTCGGTCGAAGTCTTCATGACGTCAGGGCGCTTTACTTCCACAGGTAGTACCTGATGACGGACTCCATACTGCTTATCAGTAGTCAAGTCTCGTAATTCAAACTTGGCCTCCATCGTCTGCAAGGCGAGGAAGTAGTTGGAGGTGGCAATACCGTCAAGCGGCTGCGCGGATTGCTTGACAAGCATGTTGGAGAAGTCAACCGCGTTGCGATTGCGTTTTTTTCTGTTAGGCGGAGCGACGAAGCCATCGTTCGAGCCGTTGGTTAGCAAAAGCGTGGGCTTATTCTTGGCTCTAGGACTCCCAGGGGGAGTAATTTTGCCGTTAGATCCGCTGAAAGTCGAGATTGACAACGCACCCGAAGTGTTTCTTGGAATTATCGCGAGCTGATTGGCAGCCGATGGCTTGCCATGCTGAGCTCCATGGTGGAGCTGGCCATCCCGTTTCTTCGCATCCTCAACTGCCTTTTGAAGCGAGGTTTGCTTGGTTATCGCCGTCGGTCGTGCAGGTGCATTTACAGCTTGCGCGTACGTCCGTGTTAGAGGTTGGTGATGATGCTGAGGTGGCTCGGGCACAGGTGCAGACGGCGGAAAGACGTCGTCAGTCGTGCCCAAATCGATTCCGTGTTGCGAGCGAAAGCCAAACGGCAGACGCTCAGACTGGAAAGGAGCGTTCTTCCCGTGTGCCGGGTGCAGCTTATTCTCAAACAACACTTGGTCACAGACGCTGCCGTTCACCAACAAGGCACTGGGACATGAACTTGACAAGAAGTACACACGCCAAGTCGCAGACGTGATACCAGTCGCGAGGTTCACTTCTCGAAAGGTGTCATACACTGGCTTGCACCCTAGCAGGAACAAGCGCTGCATGATCAAATCCGTATCCGTGTCAGAGTCGACATTAGAGATGTCGATGAAGTACTTGCCGCCAAGGATGTCAAACTCCTTGAACAGGTAGACCCCACCGAGGATGTTCACCTTCGTCCGTTCGAGTTGCAGACAAGCTTCCTTCGATTTCACCTTCATTCGAAGATTGCCACCGGGAAGCTTTGAGATCTGGCCTATCTCGTAGCGGCTGTAGAGGTCTTCGAGAAAGTCGTTGCCATGGTTTCTGCCCGAAAGCGAAGACATAATTTTCTGGAGCGGAGTCTTGGCAAGCGTCCGTCCAGTCTCGATCACCATGTCGTACTTGGCGCGAGGAAGCACATACGGCCGAGCTTGATCCATGCGAGACGCGATGAACGACCAATCGCCACCAGCGGCGTACTGGCGCTCGATCCATTCAATATCGCAAGCGAGTGGCTTTGGGGTCTCCACTCGACGTCGCGCAGCATCGTTGTCAGCACGGTCGCGACGAATGTGGTCGTGTTGTGACAGCACGTCTGCCAGTGTCGGTCGTGGATCCGCTGGTGGCGACGTGGTGGCAACGGGTGGTGGCACCGCAGACTCCATCGACTCGTCCACTTGCTGATGCAGGGCACGCTCAGCCAGCGCATCCACCATCGACACGTCCGCGGAGTAATCATGGCCGACCAGCTCAAGAGCAGACGAAACGGATGTTTCAGCCGTGGACGTAGACGTGGATGCAACTGGTAGAGAGGCCGAAAATTCTTCAGAGAGCGATCCCGACCCATCCAAATTTTCAAATGAGGATGGGCACACAGTGGGACCAGGAGAGCTCTTGGGATGGGCACCAGATGCGACAGTTTCCATCTGGTCAGCGAGAGGCTGGGAGGCGATGGCAGGCTGTTCCATGGGGAAAGGCGGAGAGAAAGCAGAGATGGGAGGGGTTGGGTTCTTCTTGTGAGTCGACTTGTGTAGTAGCCGGCAAATTGAGAAGTGGGGGAATAGCTCAGTGGTAGAGCGCTGGATTCCAGACCCAGCGGTCGGGGGTTCGATCCCCTCTTCCCTCATCCTTTGTTCTTTGAGTACTTCTTTGTGCGCTTTTGCCTGCAGAGAACAGCTCGCAAACCGCGGCAGGGTGCCACCTACGCCTGCTATGTATACTGGTTAACGGACACAGTCAATACGAGAAAACAAAAATGCGATACTTCTCGATTTATGCGTGTCATCCTTGCGCAGGGGCCATGCTAATCTTCTCTGTATCGTTCCAATTTTTACGGATGACCACCGAAGTGGTTCCTGTCAACAAGACGCGCCGCGCTCCTATAAGTGGTCGGCTTAGGCATCACATCTAGAACCACTACTGCAAACAACAGGACGAGATGGAGAGAAGTCAGTGTCTTCTTTTAGCAAAGGACTTGTCTACAACGCATTGCTGTCCCACAGCACAGCACATCGGAGAGAGCGCGTGCATTGAGCAGCCAGAAGGGATATACGAGGAAGATAAGAAAAGCGACAGCTGTGAGATTCGAACTCACGCGGGTTGCCCCATTAACTTAGCAGGCTAACGCCTTAACCACTCGGCCAAGCTGTCGAGCTGTAAATATTATATGGTATCCTTCTTCTACATATCCATTCTTGAGCTCATTTCCTCTCAAAAACTACCACTCAATGCTGCATGCATCTACTAACTGCCAGCCACATTCCTCACGCATACATAGCCCACTACACCACACCATATGTCACAGGGGTAGCCAGCCCCATCGACACACAATACTCCGAGAAAACGTTCCTTTCAACCAACCACACAGCACCACCAGATTTGCAGCGTCTATACGTTTAGAATGTGCTGCACTTTTAGTTTGTCACCAACAAGCTGTAATCGAATGTACACACACTTTTTGAGCAAAACGCTTGCTATGGTAGATACATGCTTGTTGTTCATTACTTTCTGTCCACTGCCTGTTTGATCGAGCCATTCGAATAGCGTAGTGAGAGGCGTATTGCCGCTGTTGTAGCGTACAGCATACTGCTCATATCCTACGGCGACGTGTATTGCTATCCCCATTAGAGTAGATGCTCACAGCACAGCTGTAGTCGGTCATCATCGAATGCTATTTAAGCGCGAAGACTTGTCAGTGAGCGGCATACTTGGTGTTCTGACAGAGCGGTGGAGAAGAGCTCGGCGGATCTCACATCCTCGGAGATAGTGTGCTCTTACTGCACAGATAGAGGTGGAAGCTACCCAGGACAAGAAACTACAGCAGTGGTAAAGGCGTAGTACAAGGTTTGAATACGAACGCACCATTACAGAAGATATAACGAAACGGTAGTATGGCTGGCAAGTATGGCAACGGACAAGGACGCAAGCATGATCAGATGCTGAAGGGCGTGAAGTGGACTTGCGAGTTGGTGGAAAGAGACATTCAGAGGTGATGAATACGATAGCAGCACCGCAAAAGAGGAAGTTTTCAGAAGGATAGTGGGGAGGCCAAGACTGAGAATAGAGGGAAGGTTGACGACGGCAAAGGTGGAAAGCGGTCCAAACATACCCGATAAGGTGTGAAATGTGTATTGAGATGAGTTTGTAGAGCTCCGATCCGGCTAAGGATCTGCAATGTCTGAACACCACACCCTTACTCGATATAATACTTGGTGCGACAAGGCAATGATGTAGTGAAGGCGGTGTGTTACATTCACCGGACGTGATAGCAGGCAGTGAGCAGTACACTGATCCTGAGGCGAGGGAAGAGCAAGAAAGAAGGTGCAGACGAGGCAGCAGAGGCAAAAGATGAGCCCCCAGGCGGGATCGAACCACCGACCTTTCGCTTACGAAGCGAGTGCTCTACCACTGAGCTATAGGGGCAACTTCTCAATTTGCCGGCTACTACACAAGTCGACTCACAAGAAGAACCCAACCCCTCCCATTTCTGCTTTCTCTCCGCCTTTCCCCATGGAACAGCCTGCCATCGCCTCCCAGTCTCTCGCTGACCAGATGGAAACTGTCGCATCTGGTGCCCATCCCAAGAGCTCTCCTGGTCCCACTGTGTGCCCATCCTCATTTGAAAATTTGGATGGGTCGGGATCGCTCTCTGAAGAATTTTCGGCCTCTCTACCAGTTGCATCCACGTCTACGTCCACGGCTGAAACATCCGTTTCGTCTGCTCTTGAGCTGGTCGGCCATGATTACTCTGCGGACGTGTCGATGGTGGATGCGCTGGCTGAGCGTGCCCTGCATCAGCAAGTGGACGAGTCGATGGAGTCTGCGGTGCCACCACCCGTTGCCACCACGTCGCCACCAGCGGATCCACGACCGACACTGGCAGACGTGCTGTCACAACACGACCACCTTCGTCGCGACCGTGCTGACAACGATGCTGCGCGACGTCGAGTGGAGACCCCAAAGCCACTCGCTTGCGATATTGAATGGATCGAGCGCCAGTACGCCGCTGGTGGCGATTGGTCGTTCATCGCGTCTCGCATGGATCAAGCTCGGCCGTATGTGCTTCCTCGCGCCAAGTACGACATGGTGATCGAGACTGGACGGACGCTTGCCAAGACTCCGCTCCAGAAAATTATGTCTTCGCTTTCGGGCAGAAACCATGGCAACGACTTTCTCGAAGACCTCTACAGCCGCTACGAGATAGGCCAGATCTCAAAGCTTCCCGGTGGCAATCTTCGAATGAAGGTGAAATCGAAGGAAGCTTGTCTGCAACTCGAACGGACGAAGGTGAACATCCTCGGTGGGGTCTACCTGTTCAAGGAGTTTGACATCCTTGGCGGCAAGTACTTCATCGACATCTCTAATGTCGACTCTGACACGGATACGGATTTGATCATGCAGCGCTTGTTCCTGCTAGGGTGCAAGCCAGTGTATGACACCTTTCGAGAAGTGAACCTCGCGACTGGTATCACGTCTGCGACTTGGCGTGTGTACTTCTTGTCAAGTTCATGTCCCAGTGCCTTGTTGGTGAACGGCAGCGTCTGTGACCAAGTGTTGTTTGAGAATAAGCTGCACCCGGCACACGGGAAGAACGCTCCTTTCCAGTCTGAGCGTCTGCCGTTTGGCTTTCGCTCGCAACACGGAATCGATTTGGGCACGACTGACGACGTCTTTCCGCCGTCTGCACCTGTGCCCGAGCCACCTCAGCATCATCACCAACCTCTAACACGGACGTACGCGCAAGCTGTAAATGCACCTGCACGACCGACGGCGATAACCAAGCAAACCTCGCTTCAAAAGGCAGTTGAGGATGCGAAGAAACGGGATGGCCAGCTCCACCATGGAGCTCAGCATGGCAAGCCATCGGCTGCCAATCAGCTCGCGATAATTCCAGGAAACACTTCGGGTGCGTTGTCAATCTCGACTTTCAGCGGATCTAACGGCAAAATTACTCCCCCTGGGAGTCCTAGAGCCAAGAATAAGCCCACGCTTTTGCTAACCAACGGCTCGAACGATGGCTTCGTCGCTCCGCCTAACAGAAAAAAACGCAATCGCAACGCGGTTGACTTCTCCAACATGCTTGTCAAGCAATCCGCGCAGCCGCTTGACGGCATTGCCACCTCCAACTACTTCCTCGCCTTGCAGACGATGGAGGCCAAGTTTGAATTACGAGACTTGACTACTGATAAGCAGTATGGAGTCCGTCATCAGGTACTACCTGTGGAAGTAAAGCGCCCTGACGTCATGAAGACTTCGACCGAGTCTTCGTTCTTCGTGGAAAAGCATCACACCAAGATCAGGAGAGCGGCAAAAGCCTCCTCGGTCCTTGAAGTGGCTGAGTCAATGCTAAATGACGAGAACACGGCGCTTCTTAACATCCTCCCTGACTGTCTTGCCTCTGCAGACACGCAGGTTGATGGAGTAGGCCAGCTCCTCGAACACGTCACCAAGTCGGCGACCACTTCGCCTCTCGCCTTCAACAGTGCTATGTCGCTGAAAATGGTCGGCAATGGAAAGGAGATCGCTGAAGTCGCCCAGTTGCATGTCATTAACCGCGTGCTGTGTGCGACTCGTCCAAAGCATGACACCACCTTCAGTACGAAGTGGAAAAAACACATGAAGACGGCAGTACCTTCCAAGCGCGGTGATATCTTCAAGATGTGCGCTGCCTGGTGGACATCTTCGGATGAGATCACGGAACTTTCCCGTGCGAGGAAGGCTTTGGGCTTGTTCGAGCTCATGCTCATGTCCATCGCACCAATTATCTTCTCCAACGATCACTGGATCCAGTATATTACGGGTCAAGCAGTTGAGTGGATTCCAGCGCATAACACACGGCTGCTTCACCCCAACACCCTCCTATGCCTGTTGCGATCCGAGCTTGGTGCTCACTGCATGCAGCACTGGCGGGAGGTCCAGTGGCAGGGGCCTCTTCTGGACGATTTGGAAAAACTTCGAGGGCTTGACGGGTTCTACCCGGCAGACTCTTCGGTGTTGCAGCTTCAAGTCGTTGAAGGAGGAGTTGTGCTGGTAGCAGGGGGTTTGGCCACTCGCTGCTAAGGTCTCCTCAGCCTCAACATCTTGGAGCAATATTAGTGCTCTCACTGTGAACACTAATGGAATTAAACAGAACGGACATCTCTTTATCGAGAAGTTGATCTCTAAGTACTCAGTATCGTGTGTCCAAGAGACCAAGCTCGGCGACAGTACGCACCTGGCCACTTTCAAGTTTCACCTCGACTCGTGTTTCGAGCACAAGATCTTTGTGGACGACCCCAACTCCCAGCTACATCGGCCGACGCGAGGGCGGCGCAATGGAGTTCTCACAATACTCCGCTCTGACTTCCCAGGCTTCGATTCGGCTGTCGCTGTCCCAAGTGTGTCCATCCCCGGCCGCTATCTCGTCGTGAAAGTGATGGTCGAGGGGGCTCCCATTTACGTGCACAATGTCTATGCACCTGTGGACAGACAGGAAAAACAACAATTTTTCTCCAGCTTGGTCACCGAGGAGTTCAACGACCATGCTACTCACTTCGTGTTGGGCGACCTGAACACTCCCCTAGACCCACGACTCGACTCTTCCAGTCCTGACTTGCGCTACGATCCGGGCCGTTCCAGCTGTCTTGAGTGGCTGGCACGGCTAGGTGTTGTTGATGCATGGCGGATCCACTACGATAATAAGCGGGTGTTCACTGGGCCTCTTCCCCGGAAAAACCGGCTGGACTACATCATGCTGTCGAAGTCTTTCTGCGATCGCTTCTACCATAACTCCGTGTATTTCACGCCACAGCATGCTGGCGATCACCTTGCTCACAGTGTAACTTTTCGGTCCGGCACTCAGCTGCATGGTCGTGGATATTGGAAGTTTCCTCTCTACTTACTGGAATATCCGATGGTGGTGTCAGCTATCGAGAGAGAAGCAGAATCTGTCCGGGCTGTACTGCGCACCGCGTCTAACCCGGGAAAGGTCTGGGAGAAGTGGAAAGCGAGCATCAAGTCCCAGCTTCAAGCCGTTCAGAATAGGCTCCGGCAGCAAGACACTCAAGCTATCGATGAGGCTAGGATCCAACTTGATCACGCTGCTGCTTGTTATCGTGTCGCTTCCAGTGATTCGACCCACGAACACTTTGACGAAGCAATGCGTAATTACCGCGAGACAGTCACTCGGACTAGCCAGTACAACCAAGACACTGCCTTCGACTTCCAAGCAGCAAATTCTGAGAAATCGTCCAAGCACTTCTTCCGTCCGCTGGATACGAGCTTGAGACGGGTCTCGATCGAGGAGGTGGTGACACCGACTGGTACTGTCTCATCGAATCCTCACGAGATCTCTCTCCGTTTCCTGGAACACTGGGGTTCAGAGATGGGAGACCCCGCCAGTCCAGCAGGACGCGCTTCTCCACCTGGTGCTGTCATTCAACGCAAGATTCTCGACTCAGTTACCCGCACTGTCTCGGAGGTAGACCACAATATCCTTAACGCACCAGTCTCAGCTGCTGAGTTGGCGAGTGCGATCCGGCACATGAAAGCGACTTCATCTCCTGGCATGGACGGATTGACGGCTGGTTTCTACCAGGTGGCTCCTGACATATTTGGTGAATGCTTGTCCATTGTTTTCAGCGCGTTGCTTCATTGCGGCGCACTGCTACCTTCGCAGCGTAAGTCGGCGGTAGTTCTTCTCCACAAGAAAGGGTCGCGGGCTGAACCTGGTAACTATAGACCTATTGCTCTCGTGCAGGTCGACGTGAAAGTCCTGTCGAAGGCACTGACCTACCGACTGCAACACGTTATCCCCGACTTGGTCCATCCGGACCAGAAAGGGTTTGTCAAAGGCCGGTCCATCCACCACCACATACGCTTTCTAGCTGACTTGCAAGACCTTGTGACAAGCCAGGAAGAAGAAGCGTATGCGCTGTTTCTAGATTTCGAGAAGGCTTTTGATCGCGTCAACTGGGACTATATGTTCCGCCTGCTCGAGAAAATGGGTTTCGATAAGCAGTTTACGCAATGGATCCGGCTTCTCTACACGAATCCTCAAGCTCGTCTCGTCATAAACCAGAACATTCAACCCGCGCTGTATCCGACTCGTGGAGTAAAACAGGGCGATCCGTTGTCTGCTCTTCTATTCATCTTGACCATTGAACCTCTTGGCAATATGCTGCGGTCCCACGAGGAATATGGCGTGTGTATAAACGCAGACCACACCGCCACGAGCACGTTCTTTGCCGACGACTCGACGCTTCTAAGTAACTCGATTGCGCACCTGCAAGCCCAGCTTGTCGTTGTGGCGGAGTACTGCGACGGTTCAGGTGCCAAGCTCAACCTATCCAAGTCTACGCTGCTAGCGCTGAACAGGAACCACGACTGTCCTTTACTCCCTGGTGTTTACGTATTGGGCCGTGTGGAGACGGTGAAATACCTAGGTATTCCGTTCGGGCAGTCATCGGTTGATCACGTTCTCGTGGATTCGCTCGAGCAACGCTTCTACGATGGCTTTAAACTGTGGTATCGACGGGCAAGGACGCTTCGGGGTCGCCTATTAGTCGCTCAAACCATGATACTCTCTCGTCTGTGGCATTACACCCAGCACGTCTCCATTCCGGGGACTATTGTGAAGCGGTGGCAGTCCATGCTGAACAAGTTTGTGCTCTGTCGAAAGCACGATCGTCATGAGTCGCACGTTCAGTTGATCCCAACCGATTTCCTGTACCAGCGCCGTGGCGATGGTGGGCTGGGTGTACCAAGCCTGGCAGCCCATCTCAAGCGCCAGCGTCTCCAATTCCTTCTTCAGTTTATCAGCGCCGCGACAACGACACATATTCGGAACTGGACGACAGCGAGTTCCGAACTGCTGAAGCTACTTCTTCCTTGCAAGTGCCTTGGACTTCCTCTCCATCTCTCCGTTGCGCCATGGGAAACTAATCCGATGGTGGCTGGCTTCTGCATGGTGGAAAGCGACGTGGACATCATGGTACAAGATCCGGTGGACATTCACATGGCATGACCTTCCTCTTTGTGAGCGCGCATTGTATGGTCTTCACCAGCCAATATGGTTCCACTCGGACGCCATGTTGCACTATGAGAGATCTTCGCGAACAACCACGGGCACAGCGCATCGTCGATGCATTGGTATGGTAGTCGAACCGCAACGGAGCTTCCGGCTACATGTGTCCAGAGTCTTCCGAGTGCGGTCGCTTGCTGACTTTATGCGCGATGGGGGTGTTTGGCCGTCGCGGCAAGACTTTGTGCAACGTCACATCGACTTCACACTTGGTTCAGTGCTGCCTGGACGACAGGCACATTGGCTGCGCGTGCTATACGTGGAGGCAACTCAGATCGTTGTGAGACTCGGAGCGACGCATATGGTTTTACAGCCAGAGAGCAGTCGACGCCACCCTCTTCCATATCTTGGTTGCAGCAGTGGCGATAAGGTGTGCTTCATGCCATCAATCCCGAAGTCTGCGCTGCTTCGCATCGTGTGGTCACCACAGCCACCGACAAAGCAGCATCCGATGACAATCCACTCCCAGCGTTTTGATGTGGGGATGATCCGGACTTACGTGAAGTACAGCAAGCACCTGCAGAAGATCTTGCTCCCCGTGTTTGCAGATCTTCAATTTCGCCTAGCGTTCCGTCTTCTGCCAGTACGCTCGCGCTTCTGGTTCCTGGAGGCGGCCAACCCGAGCATTCGTCTTTGCGTTCGTGTTGGGTGCGGCGCCATCGAGACCGAGCAGAATTTGTTCTTCGATTGCACACTCGCAGTCCAGCTCTGGGAGCATGCTCACCGACTGATGTCGCCTTTCTTCCGGCTACGCGCGACATGGTTAGACATTGTGCTATCAAGAAAGCTACACGTCCATGACGAGTGGATGACCAGCGCGGAGGTGGTCTACGACGTCTGGCACACGCTTCGCGCGGTGACGCTCCACTTCCTCTGGAACGACCGCAACAGATGCCTCTTCGATGGGAGGCAACCCACGCCTACGCTTCCAGCCATGCAGGTCATCTTGACAACTGCTAGCGCACATTTCCGACACCGACTTCGTCGTTGTTACGATCCTGACCAACGGGCAAGGCAGCAAGCTCTTCTTGCTCGGATGTCACGAAATCAACTCTTCCACGACTTTCTCAGTCAATATTCAACGGCACTGCAAGTCCGCCAGCGTGAGCTGCTCCCCCACGACTAGCTGACGAATTCTTCGGCGTGAGAAAACTTCCGATTCCTGAATAATTTGAAAATTTTCTTTTCAAATTTTTTTTGAAAATATGTCAATTTTCAATTTTCAAAAAAAAAAACAAAAAAAAACCGTACAATAGAGTATTATAGCATAAATTAGCTAGGCAGGTTGATTAGTCCCCTGTCTATACCAAAAATATAGACAACCTTTCAACTGAGCTATAGGGGCAGACGTTCTCTTGCATCAACGAAATCACTTATACCACATACAATCATAATACAAAAGCAAGACCAGCAGCTAAAACAAAATTTGAAATGCCTCAAAACCCACTGTTGTCCGATTGCACGGACCCGATTTATCTTCTGCCAGCTCTAGGAATCTATACTTATCGATACAAAGCTTCGAAAGTCGATGCATATAGCTGTACCACCATCATCATGTACCGACCAATTACTTGCCCACTGGGTTTTCGATCATGCAGTGAGATCTCCATCCCACACCCTTTCGATTTGGCAGATAGAAGCAAAAGCATCGTGTTGTGGTCTGGCGGGCGGGAAGTAGGCGTGGTGGTGCTTTGCGTGGGATGGTATTGACGTATGTTTTGGTAAGAATTGGTGTTGGGGGAATAGCTCAGTGGTAGAGCGCTGGATTCCAGACCCAGCGGTCGGGGGTTCGATCCCCTCTTCCCTCACCCTTTGTTCTTTGAGTACTTCTTTGTGCGCTTTTGCCTGCAGAGAACAGCTCGCAA
This sequence comes from Peronospora farinosa, assembly GCA_947646735.1. Taxonomy (NCBI): domain Eukaryota; phylum Oomycota; class Peronosporomycetes; order Peronosporales; family Peronosporaceae; genus Peronospora; species Peronospora farinosa. Next base: position 604,878 of record CANTFK010000943.1, on the reverse strand, counting down.
ACCGCGGCAGGGTGCCACCTACGCCTGCTATGTATACTGGTTAACGGACACAGTCAACACGAGAAAACAAAAATGCGATACTTCTCGATTTATGCGTGTCATCCTTGCGCAGGGGCCATGCTAATCTTCTCTGTATCGTTCCAATTTTTACGGATGACCACCGAAGTGGTTCCTGTCAACAAGACGCGCCGCGCTCCTATAAGTGGTCGGCTTAGGCATCACATCCAGAACCACTACTGCAAACAACAGGACGAGATGGAGAGAAGTCAGTGTCTTCTTTTAGCAAAGGACTTGTCTACAACGCATTGCTGTCCCACAGCACAGCACATCGGAGAGAGCGCGTGCATTGAGCAGCCAGAAGGGATATACGAGGAAGATAAGAAAAGCGACAGCTGTGAGATTCGAACTCACGCGGGTTGCCCCATTAACTTAGCAGGCTAACGCCTTAACCACTCGGCCAAGCTGTCGAGCTGTAAATATTATATGGTATCCTTCTTCTACATATCCATTCTTGAGCTCATTTCCTCTCAAAAACTACCACTCAATGCTGCATGCATCTACTAACTGCCAGCCACATTCCTCACGCATACATAGCCCACTACACCACACCATATGTCACAGGGATAACCAGCCCCATCGACACACAATACTCCGAGAAAACGTTCCTTTCAACCAACCACACAGCACCACCAGATTTGCAGCGTCTATACGTTTAGAATGTGCTGCGCTTTTAGTTTGTCACCAACAAGCTGTAATCGAATGTACACACACTTTTTGAGCAAAACGCTTGCTATGGTAGATACATGCTTGTTGTTCATTACTTTCTGTCCACTGCCTGTTTGATCGAGCCATTCGAATAACGTAGTGAGAGGCGTATTGCCGCTGTTGTAGCGTACAGCATACTGCTCATATCCTACGGCGACATGTATTGCTATCCCCATTAGAGTAGATGCTCACAGCACAGCTGTAGTCGGTCATCATCGAATGCTATTTAAGCGCGAAGACTTGTCAGTGAGCGGCATACTTGGTGTTCTGACAGAGCGGTGGAGAAGAGCTCGGCGGATCTCACATCCTCGGAGATAGTGTCCTCTTACTGCACAGATAGAGGTGGAAGCTACCCAGGACAAGAAACTACAGCAGTGGTAAAGGCGTAGTACAAGGTTTGAATACGAACGCACCATTACAGAAGATATAACGAAACGGTAGTATGGCTGGCAAGTATGGCAACGGACAAGGACGCAAGCATGATCAGATGCTGAAGGGCGTGAAGTGGACTTGCGAGTTGGTGGAAAGAGACATTCAGAGGTGATGAAGACGATAGCAGCACCGCAAAAGAGGAAGTTTTCAGAAGGATAGTGGGGAGGTCAAGACTGAGAATAGAGGGAAGGTTGACGACGGCAAAGGTGGAAAGCGGTCCAAACATACCCGATAAGGTGTGAAATGTGTATTGAGATGAGTTTGTAGAGCTCCGATCCGGCTAAGGATCTGCAATGTAGAACATCACACCCTTTACTCGATATAATACTTGGTGCGACAAGGCAATGATGTAGTGAAGGCGGTGTGTTACATTCACCGGACGTGATAGCAGGCAGTGAGCAGTACACTGATCCTGAAGTGAGGGAAGAGCGAGAAAGAAGGTGCAGACGAGGCAGCAGAGGCAAAAGATTAGCCCCCAGGCGGGATCGAACCACCGACCTTTCGCTTACGAAGCGAGTGCTCTACCACTGAGCTATAGGGGCACTTCTCAATTTGCCGGCTACTACACAAGTCGACTCACAAGAAGAACCCAACCCCTCCCATCTCTGCTTTCTCTCCGCCTTTCCCCATGGAACAGCCTGCCATCGCCTCCCAGCCTCTCGCTGACCAGATGGAAACTGTCGCATCTGGTGCCCATCCCAAGAGCTCTCCTGGTCCCACTGTGTGCCCATCCTCATTTGAAAATTTGGATGGGTCGGGATCGCTCTCTGAAGAATTTTCGGCCTCTCTACCAGTTGCATCCGCGTCTACGTCCACGGCTGAAACATCCGTTTCGTCTGCTCTTGAGCTGGTCGGCCATGATTACTCCGCGGACGTGTCGATGGTGGATGCGCTGGCTGAGCGTGCCCTGCATCAGCAAGTGGACGAGTCGATGGAGTCTGCGGTACCACCACCCGTTGCCACCACGTCGCCACCAGCGGATCCACGACCGACACTGGCAGACGTGCTGTCACAACACGACCACCTTCGTCGCGACCGTGCTGACAACGATGCTGCGCGACGTCGAGTGGAGACCCCAAAGCCACTCGCTTGCGATATTGAATGGATCGAGCGCCAGTACGCCGCTGGTGGCGATTGGTCGTTCATCGCGTCTCGCATGGATCAAGCTCGGCCGTATGTGCTTCCTCGCGCCAAGTACGACATGGTGATCGAGACTGGACGGACGCTTGCCAAGACTCCGCTCCAGAAAATTATGTCTTCGCTTTCGGGCAGAAACCATGGCAACGACTTTCTCGAAGACCTCTACAGCCGCTACGAGATAGGCCAGATCTCAAAGCTTCCCGGTGGCAATCTTCGAATGAAGGTGAAATCGAAGGAAGCTTGTCTGCAACTCGAACGGACGAAGGTGAACATCCTCGGTGGGGTCTACCTGTTCAAGGAGTTTGACATCCTTGGCGGCAAGTACTTCATCGACATCTCTAATGTCGACTCTGACACGGATACGGATTTGATCATGCAGCGCTTGTTCCTGCTAGGGTGCAAGCCAGTGTATGACACCTTTCGAGAAGTGAACCTCGCGACTGGTATCACGTCTGCGACTTGGCGTGTGTACTTCTTGTCAAGTTCATGTCCCAGTGCCTTGTTGGTGAACGGCAGCGTCTGTGACCAAGTGTTGTTTGAGAATAAGCTGCACCCGGCACACGGGAAGAACGCTCCTTTCCAGTCTGAGCGTCTGCCGTTTGGCTTTCGCTCGCAACACGGAATCGATTTGGGCACGACTGACGACGTCTTTCCGCCGTCTGCACCTGTGCCCGAGCCACCTCAGCATCATCACCAACCTCTAACACGGACGTACGCGCAAGCTGTAAATGCACCTGCACGACCGACGGCGATAACCAAGCAAACCTCGCTTCAAAAGGCAGTTGAGGATGCGAAGAAACGGGATGGCCAGCTCCACCATGGAGCTCAGCATGGCAAGCCATCGGCTGCCAATCAGCTCGCGATAATTCCAGGAAACACTTCGGGTGCGTTGTCAATCTCGACTTTCAGCGGATCTAACGGCAAAATTACTCCCCCTGGGAGTCCTAGAGCCAAGAATAAGCCCACGCTTTTGCTAACCAACGGCTCGAACGATGGCTTCGTCGCTCCGCCTAACAGAAAAAACGCAATCGCAACGCGGTTGACTTCTCCAACATGCTTGTCAAGCAATCCGCGCAGCCGCTTGACGGCATTGCCACCTCCAACTACTTCCTCGCCTTGCAGACGATGGAGGCCAAGTTTGAATTACGAGACTTGACTACTGATAAGCAGTATGGAGTCCGTCATCAGGTACTACCTGTGGAAGTAAAGCGCCCTGACGTCATGAAGACTTCGACCGAGTCTTCGTTCTTCGTGGAAAAGCATCACACCAAGATCAGGAGAGCGGCAAAAGCCTCCTCGGTCCTTGAAGTGGCTGAGTCAATGCTAAATGACGAGAACACGGCGCTTCTTAACATCCTCCCTGACTGTCTTGCCTCTGCAGACACGCAGGTTGATGGAGTAGGCCAGCTCCTCGAACACGTCACCAAGTCGGCGACCACTTCGCCTCTCGCCTTCAACAGTGCTATGTCGCTGAAAATGGTCGGCAATGGAAAGGAGATCGCTGAAGTCGCCCAGTTGCATGTCATTAACCGCGTGCTGTGTGCGACTCGTCCAAAGCATGACACCACCTTCAGTACGAAGTGGAAAAAACACATGAAGACGGCAGTACCTTCCAAGCGCGGTGATATCTTCAAGATGTGCGCTGCCTGGTGGACATCTTCGGATGAGATCACGGAACTTTCCCGTGCGAGGAAGGCTTTGGGCTTGTTCGAGCTCATGCTCATGTCCATCGCACCAATTATCTTCTCCAACGATCACTGGATCCAGTATATTACGGGTCAAGCAGTTGAGTGGATTCCAGCGCATAACACACGGCTGCTTCACCCCAACACCCTCCTATGCCTGTTGCGATCCGAGCTTGGTGCTCACTGCATGCAGCACTGGCGGGAGGTCCAGTGGCAGGGGCCTCTTCTGGACGATTTGGAAAAACTTCGAGGGCTTGACGGGTTCTACCCGGCAGACTCTTCGGTGTTGCAGCTTCAAGTCGTTGAAGGAGGAGTTGTGCTGGTAGCAGGGGGTTTGGCCACTCGCTGCTAAGGTCTCCTCAGCCTCAACATCTTGGAGCAATATTAGTGCTCTCACTGTGAACACTAATGGAATTAAACAGAACGGACATCTCTTTATCGAGAAGTTGATCTCTAAGTACTCAGTATCGTGTGTCCAAGAGACCAAGCTCGGCGACAGTACGCACCTGGCCACTTTCAAGTTTCACCTCGACTCGTGTTTCGAGCACAAGATCTTTGTGGACGACCCCAACTCCCAGCTACATCGGCCGACGCGAGGGCGGCGCAATGGAGTTCTCACAATACTCCGCTCTGACTTCCCAGGCTTCGATTCGGCTGTCGCTGTCCCAAGTGTGTCCATCCCCGGCCGCTATCTCGTCGTGAAAGTGATGGTCGAGGGGCTCCCATTTACGTGCACAATGTCTATGCACCTGTGGACAGACAGGAAAAACAACAATTTTTCTCCAGCTTGGTCACCGAGGAGTTCGACGACCATGCTACTCACTTCGTGTTGGGCGACCTGAACACTCCCCTAGACCCACGACTCGACTCTTCCAGTCCTGACTTGCGCTACGATCCGGGCCGTTCCAGCTGTCTTGAGTGGCTGGCACGGCTAGGTGTTGTTGATGCATGGCGGATCCACTACGATAATAAGCGGGTGTTCACTGGGCCTCTTCCCCGGAAAAATCGGCTGGACTACATCATGCTGTCGAAGTCTTTCTGCGATCGCTTCTACCGTAACTCCGTGTATTTCACGCCACAGCATGCTGGCGATCACCTTGCTCACAGTGTAACTTTTCGGTCCGGCACTCAGCTGCATGGTCGTGGATATTGGAAGTTTCCTCTCTACTTACTGGAATATCCGATGGTGGTGTCAGCTATCGAGAGAGAAGCAGAATCTGTCCGGGCTGTACTGCGCACCGCGTCTAACCCGGGAAAGGTCTGGGAGAAGTGGAAAGCGAGCATCAAGTCCCAGCTTCAAGCCGTTCAGAATAGGCTCCGGCAGCAAGACACTCAAGCTATCGATGAGGCTAGGATCCAACTTGATCACGCTGCTGCTTGTTATCGTGTCGCTTCCAGTGATTCGACCCACGAACACTTTGACGAAGCAATGCGTAATTACCGCGAGACAGTCACTCGGACTAGCCAGTACAACCAAGACACTGCCTTCGACTTCCAAGCAGCAAATTCTGAGAAATCGTCCAAGCACTTCTTCCGTCCGCTGGATACGAGCTTGAGACGGGTCTCGATCGAGGAGGTGGTGACACCGACTGGTACTGTCTCATCGAATCCTCACGAGATCTCTCTCCGTTTCCTGGAACACTGGGGTTCAGAGATGGGAGACCCCGCCAGTCCAGCAGGACGCGCTTCTCCACCTGGTGCTGTCATTCAACGCAAGATTCTCGACTCAGTTACCCGCACTGTCTCGGAGGTAGACCACAATATCCTTAACGCACCAGTCTCAGCTGATGAGTTGGCGAGTGCGATCCGGCACATGAAAGCGACTTCATCTCCTGGCATGGACGGATTGACGGCTGGTTTCTACCAGGTGGCTTCCTGACATATTTGGTGAATGCTTGTCCATTGTTTTCAGCGCGTTGCTTCATTGCGGCGCACTGCTACCTTCGCAGCGTAAGTCGGCGGTAGTTCTTCTCCACAAGAAAGGGTCGCGGGCTGAACCTGGTAACTATAGACCTATTGCTCTCGTGCAGGTCGACGTGAAAGTCCTGTTGAAGGCACTGACCTACCGACTGCAACACGTTATCCCCGACTTGGTCCATCCGGACCAGAAAGGGTTTGTCAAAGGCAGGTCCATCCACCACCACATACGCTTTCTAGCTGACTTGCAAGACCTTGTGACAAGCCAGGACGAAGAAGCGTATGCGCTGTTTCTGGATTTCGAGAAGGCTTTTGATCGCGTCAACTGGGACTATATGTTCCGCCTGCTCGAGAAAATGGGTTTCGATAAGCAGTTTACGCAATGGATCCGGCTTCTCTACACGAACCCTCAAGCTCATCTCGTCATCAACCAGAACATTCAACCCGCGCTGTGTCCGACTCGTGGAGTAAAACAGGGAGATCCGCTGTCAGCTCTTCTATTCATCTTGACCATTGAACCTCTTGGCAATATGCTGCGGTCCCACGAGGAATATGGCGTGTGTATAAACGCAGACCACACCGCCACGAGCACGTTCTTTGCCGACGACTCGACGCTTCTAAGTAACTCGATTGCGCACCTGCAAGCCCAGCTTGTCGTTGTGGCGGAGTACTGCGACGGTTCAGGTGCCAAGCTCAACCTATCCAAGTCTACGCTGCTAGCGCTGAACAGGAACCACGACTGTCCTTTACTCCCTGGTGTTTACGTATTGGGCCGTGTGGAGACGGTGAAATACCTAGGTATTCCGTTCGGGCAGTCATCGGTTGATCACGTTCTCGTGGATTCGCTCGAGCAACGCTTCTACGATGGCTTTAAACTGTGGTATCGACGGGCAAGGACGCTTCGGGGTCGCTTATTAGTCGCTCAAACCATGATACTCTCTCTTCTGTGGCATTACACCCAGCACGTCTCCATTCCACGGACTATTGTGAAGCGGTGGCAGTCCATGCTGAACAAGTTTGTGCTCTGTCGAAAGCACGATCGTCATGAGTCGCACGTTCAGTTGATCCCAACCGATTTCCTGTACCAGCGCCGTGGCGATGGTGGGCTGGGTGTACCAAGCCTGGCAGCCCATCTCAAGCGCCAGCGTCTCCAATTCCTTCTTCAGTTTATCAGCGCCGCGACAACGACACATATTCGGAACTGGACGAGAGCGAGTTCCGAACTGCTGAAGCTACTTCTTCCTTGCACGGATCGGTCAAGTGCCTTGGACTTCCTCTCCATCTCTTCGTTGCGCCATGGGAAACTAATCCGATGGTGGCTGGCTTCTGCATGGTGGAAAGCGACGTGGACATCATGGTACAAGATCCGGTGGACATTCACATGGCATGACCTTCCTCTTTGTGAGCGCGCATTGTATGGTCTTCACCAGCCAATATGGTTCCACTCGGACGCCATGTTGCACTATGAGAGATCTTCGCGAACAACCACGGGCACAGCGCATCGTCGATGCATTGGTATGGTAGTCGAACCGCAACGGAGCTTCCGGCTACATGTGTCCAGAGTCTTCCGAGTGCGGTCGCTTGCTGACTTTATGCGCGATGGGGGTGTTTGGCCGTCGCGGCAAGACTTTGTGCAACGCCACATCGACTTCACACTTGGTTCAGTGCTGCCTGGACGACAGGCACATTGGCTACGCGTGCTATACGTGGAGGCAACTCAGATCGTTGCGAGACTCGGAGCGACGCATATGGTTTTACAGCCAGAGAGCAGTCGACGCCACCCTCTTCCATATCTTGGTTGCAGCAGTGGCGATAAGGTGTGCTTCATGCCATCAATCCCGAAGTCTGCGCTGCTTCGCATCGTGTGGTCACCACAGCCACCGACAAAGCAGCATCCGATGACAATCCACTCCCAGCGTTTTGATGTGGGGATGATCCGGACTTACGTGAAGTACAGCAAGCACCTGCAGAAGATCTTGCTCCCCGTGTTTGCAGATCTTCAATTTCGCCTAGCGTTCCGTCTTCTGCCAGTCCGCTCGCGCTTCTGGTTCCTGGAGGCGGCCAACCCGAGCATTCGTCTTTGCGTTCGTGTTGGGTGCGGCGCCATCGAGACCGAGCAGCATTTGGTTTTCGATTGCACACTCGCAGTCCAGCTCTGGGAGCATGCTCACCGACTGATGTCGCCTTTCTTCCGGCTACGCGCGACATGGTTAGACATTGTGCTATCAAGAAAGCTACACGTCCATGACGAGTGGATGACCAGCGCGGAGGTGGTCTACGACGTCTGGCACACGCTTCGCGCGGTGACGCTCCACTTCCTCTGGAACGACCGCAACAGATGCCTCTTCGATGGGAGGCAACCCACGCCTACGCTTCCAGCCATGCAGGTCATCTTGACAACTGCTAGCGCACATTTTCGACAGCCATGCAGGTCATCTTGACAACTGCTAGCGCACATTTTCGACACCGTCGTTGTTACGATGCTGACCAACGGGCAAGGTAGCAAGCTCTTCTTGCTCGGATGTCACGAAATCAACTCTTCCACGACTTTCTCAGTCAGAATTCAACGGCACTGCAAGTCCGCCAGCGTGAGCTGCTCCCCCACGACTAGCTGACGAATTCTTCGGCGTGAGAAAACTTCCGATTCCTGAATAATTTGAAAATTTTCTTTTCAATTTTTTTTTGAAAATATGTCAATTTTCAATTTTCAAAAAAAAAAAAAAAAAAAAACCGTACAATAGAGTATTATAGCATAAATTAGCCAGGCAGGTTGATTAGTCCCCTGTCTATACCAAAAATATAGACAACCTTTCAACTGAGCTATAGGGGCAGACGTTCTCTTGCATCAACGAAATCAATTATACCACATACAATCATAATACAAAAGCAAGACAAGCAGCTAAAACAAGATAAATCGGGTCCGTGCAATCGGACAACAGTGCCTCAAAATCCGCTGTTGTCCGATTGCACGGACCCGATTTATCTTCTGCCAGCTCTAGGAATCTATACTTATCGATACAAAGCTTCGAAAGTCGATACAAATAGCTGTACCACCATCATCATGTACCGACCAATTACTTGTCCGACTGACTGGGTTTTCGAACCTGCAGTGAGATCTCCATCCCACACCCTTTTGCTCTGGCGGAATAGAAGCAAAAGCATCGTGTTGTGGTCTGGCGGGCGGGAAGTAGGCGTGGTGGTGCTTTGCGTGGGATGGTATTGATGTATGTTTTGGTAAGAATTGGTGTTGGGGGAATAGCTCAGTTGAAAGGTTGTCTATATTTTATGGTATAGACAGGGGACTAATCAACCTACCTGGCTAATATATGCTATACTACTCTATTGTACATTTTTATTGAAAATTGAAAATTGACATATTTTCAAAAAAAATTGAAAATAAAATTTTAAAATATTCAGGAATCGGAAGTTTTCTCACGCCGAAGAATTCGTCAGCTAGTCTTGGATGGACCCGATAACGCATACACCAGACGCTAGTGCGTCAGCGACACTCGTAGACCCCTCGCCTCGCGATGGTACACCGGAAAGACCGTGCGCGTGTCCCACACAGCCGAGAAACAAGCGCCCCGAACCTAGGCCCCCCGGTGTCTGCCACGTGTACGTGGCATAGAAATCTTATAAAAATTTAGAAAATTTCTAATTTGTTTCTAACGTGGTGCCGATTCTTGTTTTCTTGTTTGTTGCTTTTTCTCGTCTCCTTTTTTGTTGTTGATTGTATAGTAGTTCCTCCACCAGTCGTACCGGATACCACAACCGGTGTAGAAGTCATTGTGGCTACTACCTCCTCTGACGTTGCGACTCAAGCTGGGGCTGTAATGTCACCGCATGCGTCTGCAAAGGTGGCTGGGGGCATGAGACCAGTGAGAGTTGCATCGAAGGGGGAGGCGGGAGTCATGATGGTTGCTGCCGGGTTGGGTGTGTCGTTCGCGGAGGAGGAGGAGAAGGGTGAGCTCCGTCCAGAAATCATGACGGTCCCCGTCGTTCTTGTGAGAGCATCTCACGCTGGCGGACTTGCAGTGCCGTTGAATTCCGACTGAGAAAGTCGTGAAAAAGTTGATTGCGTGACATCCGAGCAAGAAGAGCTTGCTGCCGTGCCCGTTGGTCAGGATCGTAACAACGACGAAGTCGCTGTCGGAAATGTGCGCTAGCAATTGTCAAAATGACCTGCATGGCTGGAAGCGTAGGCGTGGGGTGCCTCCCATCGAAGAGGCATCTGTTGCGGTCGGTCTAGAGGAAGTGGAGCGTCACCACGCGAAGCGTGTGCCAGACGTCGTAGACCACCTCCGCGCTGGCCATCTATGGTGAAGTGGTTTCCTAAATTGTGAAGAACCTAGGGCCAGTTAAATTGAAGGTACAAGGGGCCGTTGACTAGGGAGAAGGAACCACGGACCAGAGAGAAGGGACCGGAGATGAAGGGAACCTCGGAGTGAAGCGACCGTTGGCTGAGAACGAGAAAGACAAACAAAGGAGAGTTCATTACCAGGGTACTGTTTAACCGGTAGCGAAGGGAGTCGACCATGGCCCTCATTGGTCGACTCGGTCCCTCATTGGTCGAACAGGTCCCTCATCGGTAGACCTGGGTCCCTCATCGGTCGACCTCGACTCCTCGTCGGTAGACCCGGTCCATCAGCGGTCGACCCGGTCCCTCATCGGAAGACCTGGGTCCCTCGTCGGTCGAACCGGTCCTTCATCGGTCGAACCGGTCCCTCATCGGTCGACCCGGTCCCTGATTGGTCGAACCGGTCCTTCATCGGTCGACCCGGTCCCTCATTGGTCGACCTGGGTCCCTCGTCGGTCGACCCGGCCCCTCGTTGGTAGACCCGTGTCCCTCATAGGTCGACCTGGGTCCCTCATTGGTCGACCCGGTCCCTCATTGGTCGACCTCGGCCCCTCGGGGTTCAGCTACTCCTGACCAGTTAATACAAGGATCAGACCAGTCGACGCAAGGAATCAGAGCTCAGGAAAGGATAGAGTAAAGGAGTTAAAAGGATAGGACTATATTAAATACTACTCAATTTGCGATCTACTTGGCAAGTCTTCGTCGCGCTGTAAAGGAACTCTAGTCTGGCCACACGCCTGTTCCGGGGAAGGGATATATTTGGCCCCCACGTTGAAGACAGGCGTGTGGTCCGACACAAGTGCGAGCTGAACCCCACGTGGCACGACTCCGTCACCCAAGAAGAACTTGCTCTAAGCTACTCACTGTTCCGGGAAGGGATGAATTTTGGCCCCCCGTCGAAGACAGTTGTGTAGCGAAGTTCAAGTGCGAATAGAGCTCCAGGATATATTTGGCTGTGAGCTCGATCGAGTAGCAACACCCGCCAAGACCCGCTATCGGAAGCGGTCTCCCTCACCTCAAGGTCCGGGAGCAACGTAAAGGTCAGGTGGTTAATACCCCTGAAACAGAAGGAAAAGGCCAGGGACGACAAGCGCCCCTGAAGAATTTGGCTCTAAGTCCACTCTCGACAAGGTCGATCGAGTGGCCACCTACCGGCCCACCGAGTGAAGCATATCCACTCGAGGCCCCCCAGGTCTCCCTCCCTCAATGCAGACATCTACATCGTCACCAAGTCCTCCGAAGAGTGCAACCCGCCAGCCGACGGGTACACAAGGTGAGAGAAGGTTCATACGCGGCATCGGGGTACCCCCTCCGACAGTCGGCAGTCCGGCACAGTGAGTGGTTTGGGTTCTCATCATACAATTTTGAGAACCCACTCCACCACAATGTTGCGCGTGCCCGGTTTTTCGGAAGACGCGGGATTTCACCGCGAGTCCCAAGACGGTAAAGATGTTCATGTCAAGAAGGAGCACAAGACCGAAGAGTCACTGGAAGACCGATCGCCAGTGACTCAAGAAGAAAAAAACAAAAGATTGAAGGGCCGACCGGACCTTGGGAAGGGCCCGGTCAACATGGTCGAGGTTAAATTCATCGAAGATGAACCTAAATACCCTCCCTATGTCCTCGTAGAGGATACCTTGGGTCATGACGCCTATCATGATCCAGAGGACCATCAGCCGACGGTGAAAACCGAGAGGCTAAGGTCCCCAAACAAACAAAAATCAAAGATTGCGCAATCCAAGCCGACAATTTTCAGACCCCGCCAGTCCAGCAGGACGCGCTTCTCCACCTGGTGCTGTCATTTAACGCAATCTTCTCGACTCAGTTACCCGAACTGTCTCGGAGGTAGACCACAATATCCTGAACGCACCAGTCTCAGCTGCTGAGTTGGCGAGTGCGATCCGACACATGAAAGCGACTTCATCTCCTGGCATGGACGGATTGACGGCTGGTTTCTACCAGGTGGCTTCCTGACATATTTGGTGAATGCTTGTCCATTGTTTTCAGCGCGTTGCTTCATTGCAGCGCACTGCTACCTTCGCAGCGTAAGTCGGCGGTAGTTCTTCTCCACAAGAAAGAGTCGCGGGCTGAACCTGGTAACTATAGACCTATTGCTCTCGTGCAGGTCGACGTGAAAGTCCTGTCGAAGGCACTGACCTACCGACTGCAACACGTTATCCCCGACTTGGTCCATCCGGACCAGAAAGGGTTTGTCAAAGGCAGGTCCATCCACCACCACATACGCTTTCTAGCTGACTTGCAAGACCTTGTGACAAGCCAGGAAGAAGAAGCGTATGCGCTGTTTCTAGATTTCGAGAAGGCTTTTGATCGCGTCAACTGGGACTATATGTTCCGCCTGCTCGAGAAAATGGGTTTCGATAAGCAGTTTACGCAATGGATCCGGCTTCTCTACACGAATCCTCAAGCTCGTCTCGTCATAAACCAGAACATTCAACCCGCGCTGTGTCCGACTCGTGGAGTAAAACAGGGAGATCCGCTGTCAGCTCTTCTATTCATCTTTACCATTGAACCTCTTGGCAATATGCTGCGGTCCCACGAGGAATATGGCGTGTGTATAAACGCAGACCACACCGCCACGAGCACGTTCTTTGCCGACGACTCGACGCTTCTAAGTAACTCGATTGCGCACCTGCAAGCCCAGCTTGTCGTTGTGGCGAAGTACTGCGACGGTTCAGGTGCCAAGCTCAACCTATCCAAGTCTAAGCTGCTAGCGCTGAACAGGAACCACGACTGTCCTTTACTCCCTGGTGTTTACGTATTGGGCCGTGTGGAGACGGTGAAATACCTAGGTATTCCGTTCGGGCAGTCATCGGTTGATCACGCTCTCGTGGATTCGCTCGAGAAACGCTTCTACGATGGCTTTAAACTGTGGCATCGACGGGCACGGACGCTTCGTGGTCGCCTATTAGTCGCTCAAACCATGATACTCTCTCGTCTGTGGCATTACACTCAGCACGTCTCCATTCCGGGGACTATTGTGAAGCGGTGGCAGTCCATGCTGAACAAGTTTGTGCTCTGTCGAAAGCACGATCGTCATGAGTCGCACGTTCAGTTGATCCCAACCGATTTCCTGTACCAGCGCCGTGGCGATGGTGGGCTGGGTGTACCAAGCCTGGCAGCCCATCTCAAGCGCCAGCGTCTCCAATTCCTTCTTCAGTTTATCAGCGCCGCGACAACGACACATATTCGGAACTGGACGACAGCGAGTTCCGAACTGCTGAAGCTACTTCTTCCTTGCAAGTGCCTTGGACTTCCTCTCCATCTCTCCGTTGCGCCATGGGAAACTAATCCGATGGTGGCTGGCTTCTGCATGGTGGAAAGCGACGTGGACATCATGGTACAAGATCCGGTGGACATTCACATGGCATGACCTTCCTCCTTGTGAGCGCGCATTGTATGGTCTTCACCAGCCAATATGGTTCCACTCGGACGCCATGTTGCACTATGAGAGATCTTCGCGAACAACCACGGGCACAGCGCATCGTCGATGCATTGGTATGGTAGTCGAACCGCAACGGAGCTTCCGGCTACATGTGTCCAGAGTCTTCCGAGTGCGGTCGCTTGCTGACTTTATGCGCGATGGGGGTGTTTGGCCGTCGCGGCAAGACTTTGTGCAACGTCACATCGACTTCACACTTGGTTCAGTGCTGCCTGGACGACAGGCACAATGGCTGCGCATGCTATACGTGGAGGCAACCCAGATCGTTGCGAGACTTGGAGCGAAGCATATGGTTGTACAGCCAGAGAGCAGTCGACGCCACCCACTTCCATATCTCGGTTCCAGCAGTGGCGATAAGGTGTGCTAATGCCATCAATCCCGAAGTCTGCGCTGCTTCGCATCGTGTGGTCACCACAGCCGCCGACAAAGCAGCATCCGATGACGATCCACTCCCAGCGTTTTGATATGGGGATAATCCGGACTTACGTGAAGTACAGCAAGCACCTGCAGAAGATCTTGCTCCCCGTGTTTGCAGATCTTCATTTTCGCCTAGCATTCCGTCTTCTACCAGTCCGCTCGCGCTTCTGGTTCCTGGAGGCGGCCAACCCAAGCATTGGTATTTGCGTTCGTGTTGGGTGCGGCGCAATCGAGACCGAGCAGCATTTGGTTTTCGATTGCACACTCGCAGTCCAGCTCTGGGAGCACGCTCACCGACTGATGTCGCCTTTCTTCCGGCTACGCGCGACATGGTAAGACATTGTGCTATCAAGAAAGCTACACGTCCGTGACGAGTGGATGGCCAGCGCGGAGGTGGTCTACGACGTCTGACACACGCTTCGCGCGGTGACGCTCCACTTCCTCTAGACCGACCGCAACAGATGCCTCTTCGATGGGAGGCACCCCACGCCTACGCTTCCAGCCATGCAGGTCATTTTGACAATTGCTAGCGCACATTTCCGACAGCGACTTCGTCGTTGTTACGATCCTGACCAACGGGCACGGCAACAAGCTCTTCTTGCTCGGATGTCACGCAATCAACTTTTCCACGACTTTTTCAGTCGGAATTTAACGGCACTGCAAGTCCGCCAGCGTGAGATGCTCTCACAAGAACGACGGGGACCGTCATGATTTCTGGACGGAGCTCACCCTTCTCCTCCTCCTCCGTGGACGACTCACCCAACCCGGCAGCAACCATCATGACTCCCGCCTCCCCCTTCGATGCAACTCTCTGGTCTCATGCCCCCAGCCACCTTTGCAGACGCATGCGGTGACATTACAGCCCCAGCTTGAGTCGCAACGTCAGAGGAGGTAGTAGCCACAATGACTTCTACACCGGTTGTGGTATCCGGTACGACTGGTGGAGGAACTACTATACAATCAACAACAAAAAAGGAGACGAGAAAAAGCAACAAACAAGAAAACAAGAATCGGCACCACGTTAGAAACAAATTAGAAATTTTCTAAATTTTTATAAGATTTCTATGCCACGTACACGTGGCAGACACCGGGGGGCCTAGGTTCGGGGCGCTTGTTTCTCGGCTGTGTGGGACACGCGCACGGTCTTTCCGGTGTACCATCGCGAGGCGAGGGGTCTACGAGTGTCGCTGACGCACTAGCGTCTGGTGTATGCGTTATCGGGTCCATCCAAGACTAGCTGACGAATTCTTCGGCGTGAGAAAACTTCCGATTCCTGAATATTTTAAAATTTTATTCTCAATTTTTTTTGAAAATATGTCAATTTTCAATTTTCAATAAAAATGTACAATAGAGTAGTATAGTATATATTAGCCAGGTAGGTTAATTAGTCCCCTGTCTATACCATACAATATAGACAACCTTTCAACTGAACTATATGGGCAGACGTTCTCTTGCATCGACAAAATCGCTTATACCACGTACAACCATAATACAAAAAGCAATACCAACAGCTAAAACATGCCTCAAAATCCACTGTTATCCGATTGCACGGACACGATTTATCTTCTGCCAGCTCTAGGAATCTATACTTATCGATACAAAGCTTCGAAAGTCGATACAAATAGCTGTACCACCATCATCATGTACCGACCAATTACTTGACCGGCTGACTGGGTTTTCGAACCTGCAGTGAGATCTCCATCCCACACCCTTTCGCTCTGGCGGAATAAAAGCAAAAGCATCGTGTTGTGGTCGACGTGCGTCGGGATTCGAAGATCGTGTGAAACAATGTGCAGTAGGCTGTGTGTGGTATGGCGGACGGGAAGTAGGCGTGCTGGTGCTTTGCGTGGGATGTTATTGGTGTATATTTTGATACTATTTGGTGTTGGGGGAATGGCTTCAAGTATCGTGCGATCCGCTTGGCGAGTTTTCAGTCGTGCACTCGCGGTTGGTGCGTCTGTCGTGTTGCTTTGTGTACTTCAAGCGACACGTCCGGTCGCGTGCATCGTGTGATTCAAAGTAGTGAGCCGACCAAAGACTGGAACGACCGGATCGTCGCGTGCTTGCCTGCGTTATTATCGTCGAGTAGTTCGCTGTCAGCATCTTTCCCTCGTACACGTCTGCTCCAATTGTCGAACGCGTGGTATTCGCGTCGCTTGATCTATGCTCTCGCAGCGACTCGACTACTTTCCGTCTTGTTCACACGCATTCCAGGGAACTTCGCAACTGGACCGAGTTTTTGATCGATAGGCACTGCATCACGTCGAAAAAACCGCTTTACGACTGCCGAAGCCATTCCGGTGACAAGTATGTCGTCGACGTAGACTCCTGCAATCACGAGCTCTGAGTCTACTCGCCTGTAGTATAAGCAGCTGTAGCTGATGCACTGCGTGTACCCGCCTTCGACGATTCGCTGATGCAACAGCTGACTCGAAAGTCGAACGGCCTATTTAAGGCCATAGAGACTTAAGCGTAGCTCTAAAGCCAGGTCTTTCGTGCTCGTGACACCGAGCTCGTGCATGCGCACCGCTGGTACGTCCATGCCGTTTAGGATGTGCAGTAAGATCTCGAGATGCGGCTTCTTTGACGCTTTGACATACGCATTGGGTATGTCACCATGCTTAGCCGGGACGTCCCACGTCGCAGCAAAGGTCAGGAAGTTATCAACGCCCAGAACTTGCTCGTTGCCACAGGCAACCAAGCGGTCTTTGCGACGTTCGATCTCACCGTCCGCGGTCGTTTCATTCTTAAAGACCCACTTGGAACGCAAGACGTTGCTGCCACTCGGACGAAGGACAACTGTCCACACGTCGTTGGACTCGAGAGCCGCAAGCTCCTCCTCCATCGCCTTCTTCCAGTTCAAACACTGCGTGATCTTGATCGCTTCGCGGTAGTTCTTCGGATCAAATTTGAACACGGGGCTCACCACGTCAGTGCTATGAGCGGCCTCGTCCTGACTCGTAACGGACTTCTTCGACGCTACACGTGTGGCGATCAGTTGTCTCGTTCACTTGTGCTTTTTCTTTGGCTTCTTGCTAGACGCCTTGTGCTTACGTTGCGTCGCATGCATTGGCTCTAGAGCGCCGCTGCTGGTGGTGGCACGGTCTTTGCTCTCGAGCTCGCGCTGCAGTTGTGCGTTCTGCGCTGTTGGCAGTGTCTCGATGTTCTTGACATGTTGTGTGACGACAACAAAGTTGTCCTTGCGCAAGTAAACACAGAGCACTTTCGTCTCGCGGCTTCCACCAGCGATGGTGCCGACTTGAGCGCGATGGGCGAACGCGTCCTTCCGTAGATCACAGCACACAGTGCAATACGAACCAAAGACAAAAAGTTTGCGTAGATCTGGAGCTTGCTTCGTCAGGACTTCAATTGGTGTTGCGCGCTTCGGGTTCGCGCTCGTAGGGCTTCTGTTGAGTATGTATGTCGCATACTCAGCAGCGTCCCCCCAGAACGTCAAAGGCAGTACCGACGCAAAGATCATCGCCTGCGTCATGTATAACACCGTCCGGTGCATACGTTCGGCTTTTTCCTTGGACGCCTAATTACGCGCCTCAATCACTTGGCGAGCGACACCATATTGCTTGCAAAACAGTTCGACGTTCTGGTATTCTCCTCCTCCGTCTGTGCGCAACACGGCGACCTTGCAATTTAACTCTTGCTAGAAGAAAGCGAGGAAATGCTCGAATTTCTTTGCGGCGTCATCCTTGGTCTTAGCCAGGAAGAGGCGGCAGTCGTTACTCTTATGATCGACGAAATTAACAAGATACCGGTTTCTCAAGCGACCAGCAGGTGTCAATGGCCCTTTGAGATCGGAGCATATCTCTCTCTCGACACGATCAATTAGCGAGTGCATGCCGGTGTCCTTCTTGCTTTGGCTGTTCTTCGTCTGTTTGCTCTTAGCAAACGTGATGCACGTCAAACGTCTGTGATCCGTGATGCAAAGTTAACTGCCCGGGTTCTTCGCGATCCTCTCGATCGTGTCAACCGACAAATGCCCAAACCTCTACTGGAATTTCACGAGTGTCGATTCTTGCACATCAGGCGACACATCTGCCGTCGCCTCCTCCTCAAGAGCAGAAAGGATCACGTCTGCTGTCTTGATCGCGCTGAACGTCTCGAAGACCAAAACACTATTGCGCATCGTAACGTCAAACGCTACGTGTCCATCCGATCGCCGTACGATTCACGCCCATCTTCAGTGTAAGTGAGTGGGTACCCAAGATGCTCGAAATTTCCGTAGCTGATGAGGTTGTGCGCAAGACTTGGTGCGTAGTAAACGTCCGAAAGCTCGATCTGACGCTGCTCGCCGCGCGATGTCACAAACAGACGCACCCTTCCGGCCTTCGTGAGCACGAGCATCTTGTTGTCAGCAAGATAGATCTCATCGTTGTACTGCTTGCTTTCGATGATTAAACGATCGTCACTCGCGATATGGCGGCTGGCGCCGCTGTCAAGGATCCAGTTGAAGCTCGCACCTGCTTGACTGTCGTTCACGTCCAGCAGCATCACTTCTTCGTTGTCGTCTTTGCCATTCTTCTCCTTCTTCTTGGAGCGTCAGTCCTTCCTCAAATGACCCTGCTTCTTGCAGTTGTGGCACGTGCGCGTTTCCTTGCGCTGTGTCGAGTCATTTGCGACGACCTCGCGACCTAGTGACTTGCCGGCACAACTGTCGACCTCGACTGCTTGAGAAAAGTGCGCAAGCTCCTCAGCTTGGCGCAAGTAGTCGATGCGTCCTGCGTCGAACTTCGCCATGAGCACCATCGACAGATCCGCCGACGCATAGTGTACTATGTTGTCAAGTACCCGCGCCTCGGCGCCTCCTCCACACGCGTCGCCCACTGTGGCCATGTTCAGGACACGACCTATTGTGGTCCTACTTGGCCTGAACAGATTTATCGATTGAGGCGCTGTGACCGTCGTCCGGAACGCTTTATACATGCGCTCCATGATGTGGTCCAGCGTCGGAAGCTGTTCCCACCAAACATCGACTTGCTTATTGTAGTATCGCTCGGCGGTTCCGCTAAGTTAATGCCCGAAGAAATCAACTTTAACATCTTCAGCCCACGGGAAGCCGCACGCCGCCTGTGAGAAATTCACCGCACGGATGGACGAGCGTCCCCAGTCTTGAAAGCCGGCGCCGACTACTTCATACATTTTGTAGCCGTCAAAATTTCGGATCGCGAGCTTGCGCTGACACGTGTCCGGCGTGTGATACCCTAGCAGTACTGGCGCAGGTGCAGCAACCGGTGCTGTCGCTGCCTGTTGTTGCATTAACGCATACGCTTGCTGTGCGTAGGCTTGCTACATCGCCGGGGCCTGTTGCTGATGCTGCGGTGACGGTACTCGCAAACCGAGAGGCTCGAACAACGATTGTCCCATAACCGGAGCTCGCAGACGTGTCCGCGGAGCTGCTGGCGTCTCAGGCGATCGTCTTGGCGGTATGAACCCGAGTGCTTCGCGGTTCATTGGTCCTCCACCAATCTCTCTGCCGAGAGCGGAGTCAAACAGTCCACTGTCGATGGCGCCGCGTAGGCGCTCGATCTCATCGATTTTCATCTGCGACATCTCAAGTCGGTCCATGCGGCTCGTCATGTTCTCGAGAGCAGTGAGAATCCGTGCGCTGATGTCCGAGTACTCGCCCCTTTCGTGAGCGGAAGAATCGACGACCATCGCAGCCGCTGGCGCAGCTGGTGTAGCAGCAACTGCAACTGTCGGTGCGGCGGCCCTTTCGTGACCGTCGTCAGCGACGCGTGCTGCATGTCATTCGTCTCGGATCCAGGCATTAAGCTCATAACCTGTACGTTTTAGAAAATTGGATTCTGGCATTCATTCCACAGCTATCCGCGCTCGCTATCTGTCAGTCTCTCTCTCTCGCTAGCTCTTCACTACCAATCATGCCACCTTTTCTCACTGCGCTCGCGCCATACGATCCAACAGGCACGCGATCCTTCCACTCGTCGCGACTGCTCACGCCACGCCATCGCGACTGATCATACCACGCCATCGCGACTGCTCACGCCACACACACGCCATCGCGACTGCTGCCGTACGTCGTCTGCTTCTCTCTTCTCGCTGCATACTAGAACTCAGTGTGCCCGATACTGACCTTTCGCATCTTCAATGCAACTCTTGCGATCATGCATTCACACAGAGCGACTTCTCTCAACAGTAGCAGTATTAGTAGCAACAGCAGTAGATGTTGACGCACGAGATTACTGTAGAAAGTCCAACATTGCGACGTTAAAAGTAGTTTTTTTGAATTTTAATGGGATGATTCCATTGTAGGTTTCTGACCAATCATATTTAGATAATGTTGGGGGAAGATGGCTAATTAACAGAAAGCTGCGGGATATTTAGCGCTTCTCTTTTAAGTTTACGAGAATTTCGTTTTCTGGACCGAGTTAGAGCCGTTTTTCGCTATCCAATGACAAGACTTCTCGGACCTCCTCTTTCATGGAGACCCCTGTAGCCGAAGCGCGTAGCTCGGGGACTAATTACCACCGCATTGACCTACATGCAACCGACCCGACGGAGCTGAGCAGTGCCAGTTCACCGGGTGTCAGCTCTTTGAAGCGCTTTGCATGTCAGTTTGATCCTGGCTCTAAGAATGGGCGTGTGCTGGTGTTACTGTTTGATCGCGACGGAGACTCGGAGTTCAAGGAGATAAGCAGATTGGACGTCCTGAAGATGACACAGCAAGCGGCGGTGCCTAGAAAGGAGGAGACGGCGGATGGTGACGAGGTTGCAGATGTCGCGACAGCTCCGATGCGAAAGTTGGAGAATCTTGGCGCCAAGGGTCGACGAGCCAGCATGAACATGATGCGTGGTGATGGAGGGGGACTAGACGGACATAATTATGCTACCGTCTGTGATGTGCAGGTAAATGTCTAGCTCTGTCGATGGTGTTGGGTTGTTACATGACTGTTTTATTGGTGTGATGTAATGGTAGCGTGTTCACGCACGAGATATTCGACGGATGGAGAATGCGTTCTCCGTGTCAAACGAGCCGTCAATAATTATTCGAAAACAGGCGATTCTCATTAGTGCTGGTACGACTACAAATGCAAACTGAGTCGTAGTTTATATTTGCGCTGATCGTGGCTGCAACTTGTAGACCCGTTACGAGCGATTGTGATGCGAGATGTGTGTCTCGTGTATGTCCCCGATGGAGCAGACAGCCTCTTGTCGATTCTTAAGGAGCAATTTAGTCAGGTTGCCCGAGAGAACGCGGAGGATTCGTACGAGTTCAGGTTAGTGCACAGTGGAATGACAAGTGTTGGTAAAGAAGCGATTTAGTGACATTATCAATGGGTATAGAGCATTGGAAGCGTTGCTATCGACGCTCGCGCGGTACTTTCAAGCAGACTACGAAAAGCTCTCTCCTGTCGTGATCTCTGCATTGGACCGGCTGGTGCAAGGAAATCTTCACTCACGGGAACTGGAAACGCTGCGCGAGTTCAAAAACACTATGAATGAGTTTGAGTCTCAGGTGGATGGTGTGCGCCGTGTGCTAATGGAGTTGCTGGACAATGAAGAAGACTTACGCTTGCTCTACCTTACAAAGCTTTACGAAGACCCTTCTTTACTCACGGACCTGTACAGTTTTGACTCGGAGGAAGCGGAAGTTTTGATTGAGAATTATCTCCAAGACATCTTTTCGACGCGCACGAAGGCGGATCTGATGCAACATCGCATTACAAACACTGAAAGTTTGGTTATGTTGAAGCTTGACTCGATGCGAAATTACTTGCTCCGGGTAGACCTTGTGTTTTCGCTTTCAACGATTAGTCTGTCGGTGGGCACACTGCTTGCAGGAGTCTTTGGCATGAATCTGACGTCGGGGGTAGAGGAAGCTTGGGGATGGTTCTGGGGAGTTGCGATAACTTGTGTGGTAGCTTTTGTGGTTATCACTATCGTAGGCGTTTTGTTTTTCAGACAGAAGGGAGTGCTGCATATTTGAGGGCATCTAGTTTATATCGATATAAATTCTTGCTGCAAGGAGACTTGTATGTGACAGCAATATGTTTTGTGTATTCGTGATAGATGCTTCGAGTGCGCAGTCTGCCAGCATATGCTTTTAGCCAAAAAGGCAGCTATTACTTCTCGAACCTAACAGCACCAAGTGTAAATTGATCCTGGCTGCCCTTCGCCAAAATTTCACCAAGCTTTGTGCCAATGAGGTGATGGTTTGTAATCTTGATATCACGCTGCTTGCGAGGACGATTCTTCTTCTTATCTTCCTTCAGGCGGCGCTTCAGTTGACGGCGGTTTGCATCAACCTTAGCCTGCGTTGTCAGACCAGCTTGGACCAGTTTCTTCTCAAATTCAGCACGATCCGACGGCCATGTTCGTAAAGTATCACGCCACAACTGGCGAATGTCATTTGTGGCACCTAGGAAAAGTGTTGCACAATACAAATTAGATCCTAATGGTACATACAATGTTCGAGACTTCGTCTTGTATCGCATACCATGTTTCACCATTTGAAATTTGGGACCACGCCTGGGTAAAAGATCCCAGCGATCGCTGCTAGCTACATTCCGCCTCTTCGCATCTGGAAAGGGGACATCTAAAGGAAGGTGGTCCTTGTCAAACTTGAACATGTACCTGTACAGCCACAGTAGCAAACAATCAGTAATAACTTTCCGGAACTTGAAAAAAGCTAAGCCCCGCAATGAAAACGCACTTAATCTTCTTCGATACATTAGGATCTCGCGTGGATGAAACACTTTTAGTGGTCATGCCTGCAAATGGGGCTGGACGGGTAGTGCTTGAGCTCTACATACGACAAAAAGGTACCGGTAAGAAATATTCTTACAGCCATTCAACTACTTGGTCCCGTACCTTGACCGCTGCTGACACGCGAAACCAATTATCTCCAACACGAAATGCATCACCACGCCGTATTTCTTCAGTAATGTCTTGACTAGAATGGGCCAAGTAGCTGCCAGCTTCAACTGTAGAAACTCCAGAAAGATCCACAAGAAAGGTAGGTCCGCGCGAGTAGTACACTTCTGCACCCTTGTCAGCATTTTTCAGACAAATGATCTCTCCCGTCCGCGTCAGCTCTTTCAAGTCATCCTCCACGCCTACGTAACAATCGATCAAGTCCTCAATCGGCATCCCCTCGGGAATCTACACACCAACCCAATCAGCCTCCAGAAAACAGAAGCCCTCTCACTACAGCACAGCATTCATACTCGGTCTAGAATTTTGATCAACTGCATCCGATTTTTAATGTCATATTTCGCCTTCAAGTACGTAGCAAAAAACAACATTTCAGCTCATAGCCAGCCAAAACCTTTTGTGTCAGAGTGTCACTCTCTCTCTCTCACCCGATACGCGTATTGATCTCCTTGGACCCAAACTTTAGGATTATTCTTAAGACGTTGCTCCACCTGGTCATCCATTGTGAGGTCCTAACAGCAGCCGTAGCCTTGTCAGCATCAACATGTTTCGACTCGTCTACATCAATTACGTACGACGCCCGTGTGTCTGAAGATATCGGACCCTGACACAGCCTTGTGCATGGGAACTTTGCGTAAATATTCCAAAATCTTGTAGACTTTTGCACCGTCATTCTTGGGCACGAGAGATGCGTCCACTACCAGGAGCACACCACCACAAGAATTCAAAGACTGTCAGCCATTAATCTGCTCTTATATAGGTGTAGATAGTAGAGAATAAAGGGAAGAAGACCTTGAGAAACCACCGTCTGCTTCACTAACTTGGTCGGAACCACAGTGGGCACTGCATCCGCCACCTGCTGGGACCCATACGCCAAGTTGCGCCACATTCTCAGGTTTTGTGTTACTTCAGTGTCGCGGATTGCCGGATAAAAAAAACGATGCAGCTATGTATACTTATCAAAAGTCACGTTATTTTTACGTATACCTTTGAATACATGACGAATTATAATTACTGGGGGTAAAAGTTTAGCTATTGACGGGTGTGAATGGAGACCGATCGGTCGAAAATAAGCATTAGAGAGATATTGACAGACCTCATACTCGAGTTCTTGGAGGCTACTGTGCATGAATTTTTGTACGACTGAATTGTATTATTGTAATATTGCGTTTGGCATGGTCAAAAGCTTACTTGTAAGCTCAATTTTGATGATAATACAGATTTGCGTGGCATGTTTATCCAAAAGGTGCATATGTATCGATACAATAGTAATGAAAGATGAAGCCTTTAAGCTTCTAATACTTTGTGATTGTTCCAATGTCCTAGTAGAAGTATTTGAACAGCGTGTACTGTATGATGTGCCGATTCATATGAGTCAACATCCGCTACTGTGCGAGTACATTAACTCGATGTTGACTGGCTGTCGAACGTGGTTGTTAAGAGGAGAACTGGAGAAATTGTGTATCATTCTTCTCTCCAAGGAAGGCCGGATGCTGAATACACTAGCAATTGAGCCAGGATGGAGCATAGCATTTATTGAAGCTGCAAATTCTGAGGAAGACCAGGTACTGCCATTGATGCAGCTTGAAGAGGCCTTTCGTGCGGGAATGGTGGCGCTAGTGGCAACAGCCGCATCAAGTACAATTAATCAGACAGAAAGCAACAAGCCACACACGTTCCGAATTCTAGCGCAGACAGTTGAAGACGCAACCAATCGAGAAACTGCAATTAATGATGACAACGTAAGCAATTCGTGGGTGTTGGCAGATCCGTGTTGGCACGACGATCACAAACGAGACAAAGAGATCTTCCCAGTCAAAACGATACAGTCAAAGGCTTCACCTGTTCGACTCAATATTTATATGGAGAACCATCGATTAGTCTCAATGGCAGAAGTCAGCGAGTAAGAGGAAGGCGGGCTACACTGGTACAATGTAACGGGATTCTTGGCGATAAAGAATATTGCGCTTTTATTCGTACTCGTCTCCCACGTACAGCTCAGGCACGTGTGCCATGTCAGCGTGTTGAAACACAACGTTTGCTTCAGCAGTTCTTATGCACTGATCAATGTGCATTGGATGCCCGAGTTCATCAGATTCAGTATGGACGATCTCTTTATTTCCAGCAGTTCGACCATTTATCTTGTTAATGCTGGTAATGAGAATCTCATTCTGAGACGCTTGCGACGCTTTAGCCATTCCTCTGTTTCCATCAAGTATACTCACTCTTTAACACAATATATGCACGTTTATATATGTAAAAGGTCGATTATCAAAGCCAAAAGAATGACTCGACTTGGACTGTCGGATAGTATGCGGTCCACCGCGTCACTGGAGGATACGGCGTCTCTACCTATTGCAATGCAGCACCAAGTCCCTCATCGACGACATGCAGTAGAAAATGTAGCAACATTTAGCAGGCAGGAGACGAAGCTAAAGCCCACGGTGTTCTTTGATCCGTTGCGTGTCTTTGTAGGCAGCATATTAGCTGTTGTTTTGCTCTCTACAGGCGCTAGGGTGCTTTCTCCATCGTTACACGCCTGGAGAAGCAGCTCGTCGAAGGTTGAAGAAAAGTTCGAGCAGTTGGAGAAAAGTCTCTCCCTGCTCTACAGAGATACTGCACGACTCAAGACGACAGCTGACAAGTTCCTTCAGCAATGCAAAGAGACGCACGTAGCAGTCTCTACGAGGAAAGAAATTCTGCAAAACGCAGCTATAAGAAGATTTGACGGACAGGTAAAGACACAGACTGAAGAGCACGTGCAAGTAACGAAGGAGGTGCTCCAGTACTACGCGGAGCAGAAGCAGAAGATCCAGGAGACGAAAGAGCGGCTAATAAGAATGAACATCTCGTTGCCAGTGGAGATTGCAATGAGGCCATTGCATATGGCTTGGCAGGAAGAGCAGAAGATGATAAAGGATAGTGGAGAGCTGCTGGAGAGAGAGGATACTCGTGCTCATGGACTGTCTGACGCCATGAAAGGACTCGTGCTTTTTGCGGAGACAAATCAGCTACAAGATAAGAATGACTATCAACGATTTAGTGTGGAGAGCATATCGATTCCGACTGCTGGACATTTGGAGAGTAGCAACCAACAGTCGACAGAGCGGTCGTCGACTTGGCATGGGTCGATCTTCTTTTACGTCTATGTGGTCTGTGCTTCTGCAGTTTATCTGTGGAATGCCATCTTGGACACGAGGAAGAAGGAGCTGCTGGAAGACAAGTGGTCGTGGTCTCCTGTTCCAAAAGCTGTAATTCGATTGAAGAGGTTGCTGGGATCACTTGTGGTGAGTGCGTGTGAAGTTGCTTAACGGAGATTCCTTATCGCTCCTAACCTTTTTTGCGTCTTGAATGTTGGGTTTTGTCAGGTCATCGAAGACCTGCGAACACCTAGAAATGAGGACGTCTCTCATAAATTGCTGGAACACATTAAGCCCATTGAGTGCTGAGATTGGCAGGAGAACTTAGGTACTGTGATGTCTGTTTATTGGTATCTTATTCGTGAATGAATACAAGTGCAGCTCTTCAGCTTTTAACGTTGCGCAGCATACGTGATACGCAATTAGTCCCGAAGTCGATTGTAGCTTTTGGTCTTGCCTGTGGTCCTTATAGCACAGATACCGTCGAAAAGCTATCCGTGGGAACATTGCTCGAAAAACAACATCATTGAGCGTCAAGCTTGTCATTTTCACTAGCTGCTATTTCGGTTTCCATATTGCTTGTTCAACGTTATTGTGTTTGCAAAAGAGCAAAACGTTGGAAGCATCCCAACGATTCAATTCCTAGTGATAGATGCATAACGCTCAGTCTGATCCGAATAAAACCTGATTTGTCACGGAACAGCACGGATTCATACAGCATCACAAAAGTTCGGACGCCCGCAGCTCAAACGTCCTCAATTAGTAGCAATCGGGCTCCAAAGGTTAGATGTTAGCAGACCAAAGCTTGCCTTCAGCATTTACAACTTGGCTCCAGTCTTCAACCTGATTACCGTCGACGACACCCTTAAGCCGTTGAAGAGGACACCATTCATAGGAGGATGATGAGATGTAGGTCGGTCGGCCGCCACTGGAAAATATCTGACGGCCCGCAAAGTCAAAGAACTGTTCCCACTCTTTGACTGCCTGTTTATCTTCCGACAGTTTCGATCGATTCTGCTGGATCAGCTGTACCATCTTCTCGTGAAATGCAGCATTGGTTGCTAACTTGATTGCTAATGCAACATACTCATCTAGAGAAGTAGCAATGAGATCATTGATCCCCATCTGCTGATAGAAGCCATAAGTTATTCGTGAGGCCCAAAGCTCGTTCGGGAAAGTAACTACCGGAGCACCAGCAGCAAAAGCTTGCAACGAGGCTCGTGGTCGCGTGAGGTGAAGGCTCGACAGGACCGCATCGGCAGCCTGCATAAGCTTTGGCTCCTGCTTTTGATCGACATCGACGAGAAAATGAAGCCGATCTGCGATGACGCCGGCAGATTCCATCCGCGCTTGAAGTTGCGTCTTCCAGGCCTTTCGACTTGATGTCGAAAGGAGGAAGAAATGAGCCTTCTTGTCTTTATCGAGAATTTCGGCTACAGCAACGTCAAAGTCTGGGTGAATATGGATAATAGACTGATCACATGGAAAAACGCAGAGCAGGCGTCAGAACACGACAAGGTCAACAGCATGACAGGCACAAACGAATTGTTTTGGACGAACCTCGATGGCAAGGTAGAAGTGGAAGTCTGCAGGTATGTCAAAGCGCTCTTCGATGCCATGCCGGATCTTGTCGCGATTGGATGTATTTTTCGGCAAAATTGGCAGCCTGTGATAGATACCCGTTCCTCTGTAAAAGGAAAACAAAAGCAGACGGTCAGCTCCGATAAGAAGACCTGGGTGCGTAAAAGTGGCCTTACTTGAAGCAGTAGACGACCTCGGAGTAGTGTGAGTTGACGCTACTGTGCTCGAATTCACTGGTGAGGTAATAGTCCATTGTTGGCACACCCGAGGTGTCAGCATTACCCCACCAAACAGCTTGAACGGGAGCAAGCCGAGCAAGGGAGACAAAATAGGTCGTTTTGTCCATGCCAAGCTGGGCAGCAGTAACAGAAAGTGAGCAAGCAGCTCGTACATCTCTCGAAGTGCTCACCAGAAACCTACCTCAGGATAGATAAGCACATCTACGTCCCACGCACGGATCGCTTCTCGAGCAATCCTTACATCTTTCGGAAGGCCAACGATCTGATGCGTGCCATACAATTCACTACAACCACCTGTAAGTTTATCCACTAGAAATCGAATCAACTAATACTGCACTCACGGTCTCATTGATGGCCTCAACTTCCTTGCCACCTTTTTTGACTTGCTTCGCCCTATCGCAAAGACGATGATCTCGTACTTGTCTTGGTTAAACATGGGTACCAACTCTGACATGTAAAGCCCGACAGCCGAATTGAACATGTAGCGCGAGACGAAGCCAACTCGCAAGCGCCGCGGGCCGATCTAAGTACAAAATATCAGGACAGCTTGAGCGTGAAAAATTAGTCAAAACCAAAACCGTCTTCCTTAGTACCTCAGGCTTCTTAATACTCTCGCTCTGTTGAGTGAACGGCAACGGAACTAAACCGTAACTTGCCACAAAATCCTCGCGCATAATCTGCCGCTGGTACAATAGTTGCCAGTACAAAAGACCCATAGCTGCCTTGAGCTCACGATTGTTTCGGTTGTGAGCTGTCAACGTGATAGCAGTGGAAAGAGATATGCGAGTGGGGTCCACTTCGGTCTCACCAAGTGAATTAACTGCAGTACCAGTACAGTGTTAAAAGTGGCGCTAGTAAAAGTCCATGTGATTTCAGATTACGTAACTTACGGTTTTGTAGCAACGTCTTGACTTCACGATCAAAGCGATCACGGTACAAGTCGATCTCTATTTGCGTTGCAGGAAGAACCCGAGGTAAGACTGTCGCCTTCATCACCATGATTCGTGTACGAGGGTAAAAGCGGTCGACAATCTCATTGTCGAGAATCTGTTGTATAAAACACCATTAAGTTTGAGTTACGATTTCCCAAGAGGATTGACATTATACCTGATTATAGAGATCAATGCTTCGCTGCGTTCTCCCAAGTGCCTCCAGTGTCTCCGCAAGATTGAGCTACAGAAAGAAAAATTAGTCTCCCGAATCCAAACATTCATTCCATCATCATACATACCGTCCCAGCAAGCAAGCCAAAATCAGAAGAGCGCTGGTACTCATCTAGCGCCATCTCAAACTGACCAGCGTTCGCAAACAAATTTCCGCGGTCATTGTGAAAAGCGGGTTCATCGGCCCAGCGTTTCAGTGCTTCATTCAAACAACGATCGGCTTGATACCAGCCGTCAGTGAAGTGTATCAGCTCACATCTCTTGCCCGTCGCGTCTTTTACCACATTCTCCGCTTTCTCTATGTCTAGTTGTGTATCGAGGACACTCATCGGCACTTTTGCTACTTTGCTGTACTCGTCCATCGCGTCCTCCCACCTGCCTATTGCCTGCATGGCATCACCCAAGTTCACCGACGCTTTCAATAGCATTGGATTGATCTCCAATGCTCGTCGATAATGCTCAATCGCTTCCTTCACTCGTCCCAACGATTTAAGACACATTCCTAGTGAATTGTGAAAGTTCTCCTCACTTTGGTTCGACTGCACTGCTCGATACAAATACGGCAACGCCTCCTCTTGCTTTCCATCCTGATACAGTGCAACCCCTAGCAAATGCTGGGCTGGTCCATAATCCGGGAAAACATCCAGTACATAGCGATAGATCTTTAAAGCATTTGCCCGGTCCCACGCATCGTGTAATTTAGTGCCAGCTTTCAACGCGTCAGCGATACTCACGCGATTGTCCACGCCTGGTAAAAGCACCGATCCAACTGAAAAGATGCGTGAAGACAACGCCATGATATTGCCATTATTTTCAAGCTTTCCAGTGACGGAATAGGAGGTACCCGGCACAAGTCCAGCGACATGGAATTTTGCATGACCCAAGCTCTGCTCAAAGCACGACTCGTACGGTTCAGTCTCCTCGTTCTCTAGTGCCACATCCATTGGCATGTAAACAATCTGAATCAGGATACAAACACGAGTAGAATGCTCTGTATTGACCAAGTTTTTATCCACTTGAACCTCCACCAGTAACTCCGTTTGGACCAGAATCATGTCATTTAAAGGATACAAAATCACTAAAGCAGGACGTGAATAGAACGGTATCGGATCATTAAAGCCTGGAGAGAGAGCAGTTACCCACGCCCAACAGATACAGATAAAAACCCAGACCCATGAACAACTTGACGCCATTTTATCGAGACGCTTTTAATGTTAAATTTTAGTATAAAATTGACTCATTTAAACCTACTAATTAAACCTAAAATGAATTTGTATCCACTCAAAATATCAAAAACTCTCGGATGCGTTTGTGGCCATCACTTTATAAAACACCCACAGTATATTAAGTACCAGTAGAATGACTGAGCATAATCGTTATGAACATCCTTTGGTCTCTCGCTATGCGACCAAAGAAATGAGTGAAATTTGGTCTCCAGATCGAAAATTCTCAACATGGCGTGAATTGTGGCTCGCTTTGGCTACGTCTGAGAAAGAACTGGGATTGAACATTACACAGGAACAGCTCGATGCTATGAAGGCTCATTTGACGGACATTGATTATGAATACGCAGCAGAGATGGAGAAGAAATTCCGTCACGATGTTATGGCTCATGTTCATGCATTTGGAAAAGAAGTTCCTGTAGCAATGCCAATTATTCATCTTGGTGCGACCAGTTGCTACGTTGGTGACAATGCCGACATTATCCAGATTAAACAAGGATTGCAACTCATTCAGCGTAAAATGGTCAAAGCTATGAAAGTATTGGCGGACTTTGCCATGCAATACAAGGACATGCCTACGATGGGCTTTACACACTT
Organism: Peronospora farinosa; assembly: GCA_947646735.1. Classification (NCBI taxonomy): domain Eukaryota; phylum Oomycota; class Peronosporomycetes; order Peronosporales; family Peronosporaceae; genus Peronospora; species Peronospora farinosa. The sequence goes on along the minus strand of CANTFK010000943.1, from coordinate 573,855 downwards.
TCAGCCGGCGCAGCTTGTTACGGTTGGCAAACGCGCGTCGCTCTGGTTGCAAGACTTTTGGCTGGACTTTCAGCACCTCAGTGACCAGATTGACAGTCTACCTATGCGTGGTGTGAAGGGAACAACTGGTACTCAGGCCAGCTTCCTCGACCTGTTTGAGGGTGACCACGAAAAGGTAAGACACACGGTTACTACTGTACTGCTTTGGTGTATGACGGCTGACTGTTTTTTTTTTCGGTTGCTACACTAGGTAAAGAAATTGAACGAGCTAGTAGCCGCGAAGATGGGCTTTAACAAGGTTATTCCCGTCTCGGGTCAGACGTACACGCGCAAGATCGACTACTTTGTACTGTCAATCCTGTCAGGTATTGCCCAGTCGGCTTATAAAATGGCTGGTGACATTCGTTTGCTGGCAAACATGAAGGAGATCGAGGAGCCGTTTGAGAAGAACCAGATCGGATCTTCGGCAATGGCATACAAGCGCAACCCGATGCGCTCGGAGCGTATCTGTAGTCTGGCGCGTTACGTCATTTCGCTGACGGACAACGGCGCACAGACCCACGCTGCTCAATGGTTCGAGCGCACGCTTGATGACTCGGCGAACCGGTACATTTTATCTCTTGACTGGATTTCCAGACATTACACCTTACTGACTGACGCTTGTTTGTGCTGATGTTTTTTACAGTCGTATGGTTTTACCGGAAGCGTTCCTCGCCACGGACGTCATTCTGAACCTAATCACGAACGTGTCGGACGGCCTGCAGGTGTGGCCGAACGTGATCAAGGCGCACATTAAGGCCGAGCTACCGTTCATGGCTACGGAAAACATCCTGATGGCCTGCGTGAAGGCCGGCGGTGACCGGCAGGAGCTGCATGAGGCCATTCGCATACACTCGATGGAGGCTGGTAAACGTGTGAAAGTGGAGGGCGCTGCCAATGACCTGCTGGAGCGTATCGCCGCTGACCCATTGTTTAAAGCTGTGCACGACCACATGGACGAGCTATTGGACCCGTCGCTTTTCATTGGCCGGTGCCCACAGCAAGTGGAGGAATTTATTGACGAAGACGTTGGCCCTATCCTCAAGGAATACGCCTCACTACTCGAAGTGGAGAACGTCGATGACATTAACGTCTAAGGAAGCATGTTGTTTACTGTCACTGTAGCGATACTGATGATACAGTAGTAAGAACCACATAGAGTAGACGAATACCAGTCAATTATGGAATGTTTTTTGTCAATTTCTCATTTTCTACAAATTTATAGAATATATAAAATCTGCCGTCCGGTCTTCAAATGAGGTTTTATACAATTATACAGTACATTTGATTTACATTCAATCAGAACGATCCATTTCAACGTCTCTGATTGGCTAAAAACCGCACACCAAGTATCTCCCTCCCCAGAACCGCTCTCCCCATGTCAAGCAGCTCGTCCAGTGGCTTCTCGGACGAGGACACGGAGGCGTCAACGCTGAGCGTGGCGGCTCCTTCCGCATCTCAACTGAGCAATATAATAGAACTAGCACAGATCTGTTCCTTCTGTGCCACATTCCGAAAGCCGTTGCATCTCCCGAGCTTCTCGCGAACGGTAAGACGTCAATTGAAAGCACGTTGATGTTAGTGATAGAAGAGGCTTTTGTATTGAATTCTGAGCCTTTGAAGATGCGGGGGACGACATGGAGATGTCTACAGACGCCTTAAGACGTCAGCTACGTCCCCGTATCTTCAGTACTTGGCATTTGTATGCAGGACAACAAATTATCGTCCCTTGACCCCAAAAGCTCATCAATGTGTCATACGTGGTATTTCTGATATTAGGAGCTCCAAGAGGCGCTACTAGGCGCTTCCAACGGTGATACAACACACGTAAGTTAACGGATACAATGCCGTAGGTCATGGGCTTGCGGTGAAGGTTCTAACAACGCTCTGGAGGGATGTACAGATGGAATTGCTGGCGGAATTGCACTTCAAGTTGGCACGTGAACACCCCACGGCCAAAATGGAAAAAATGTACGTGGATGCTAATAACTGAAGCGTGACAAAGCTGTAGAGCTACTTGTTGTGTTCATAGACATGCTAATGGGCTGTGGTGGTGCTACTTTTTCACAGGGTGCAAGACTGGGAAAAAACGCTGGCGCGAAAACTGCAAGATAACTGGCGCAAAGAGTTTACGGCGAATCCTATGGGTGGACGCGTAACGTACCAAGACTTGACGGTGTTTGAACGGGTGGATAGAGCACTGCTTTTCTACTTGAGAGAGGGGGGGGGCATACATTGACAGCTGATCTTATGGTGAATGTGCAGGTGAACATTTTGAATGCCTTGTGCCACTGGAAACTGGACACGTGTACCGAGATCCACAATCACATTGCGATGCTGCAGAAAGAAAATAATGATGAGGCTCTTACAAACTTGGTAAGGAGGTGGAATGCGTGACAGTGTTTTGTTGTTGTAATCTTACTTTGGGAATGTGTGTCTGACAACCGCAGCGAACAGGAGAGATTGGAACGGATGACAAGGGCGTATCGTACTGGTATTTTGGTGACGAATGCTGGGTTTATGCTGAAGATAAGCCACGATGGCAACTTGAAAAACGGTACGATGCTGCTTCGTGACTTCGTTGATGCAGCTACGAACGTGGGCTAAACATTGCACATATGCTTATGATAGAAAGCCATCGTATCTCGTGGAATTTGCGAGCGCGAAAAAAATTCGTTTATCAATTAATTTTGATCCAGACCATAATTCATCGGCTCCGCCTCTCCGTTTGCCGTTAAAGCAGACAGCGCTCATTACCGAAAATAAACAAGAGAAGAAGGAGGAAGCGCATACGGGCGAAGTAAAAGATGAGAAGCAGAACGTGCTCAGCGCAAAGATAAAAGATGATGTTTATTCTTCTGAGGCAGTAAAACTGGAAACTGAACTATCGACAGTGACACTGGTGAAGACTGAGAAAGTGGAGGCACCGTCGTCATTAGTGGTTGAAGCAGCCGGTCTTGTTACAGAGAGAACTACAGCGGTTGTCAAGGATGTTACTGTCGAGACACCAACTTTCAGGAAATCGGACATCAGTGTGTTGAGTGGGTCAAGTGAACAGGAAAAATGGAAACAGGATGGCGTTCTTTCTACTGGCTTGCTTCTGTCGAATATGGCTGAGCATGAGCAATATGGTGAAGGCTTAAGCGCAACAGAAGGTGCGGATAGTGTCAATGTTGCTCAAATTACCGCATCCAAACATCCAGCGTCAGGGACTAATTCGCCGCAATTCGCAGCAGAAGGTGCGGCTACTGTCAAGCTTGCTCAAATTTCCGCAGCCAAGGATCCAGCTGCAGGGATTAATTCGCCGCAATTTGCAGCTAAGGCACAAAGTCATAGCGAGATTTTGCCTAGCAATAATGACAAAATGGACAAGAGTGGAAGCGAGAAAAATGATTCTTCTGAAAGGCTGGGGAAGAGAACATCAGTGATGGTGGATGAAGACAGTGTAGACAACCATGCCCAACCATGCGTAGTGGCCGTTATAAGAGCCAAAAAGCGTACAATCATCGACGATGACAGCAGCGACAGCAGCAGTAGTGATACAGATACCTTGAAAGCAGCGGCTGATAAAACCGTATATCAGCTAACGGCGTCGTCTCCGCCGTCACGGAAAAAGCATAAGGCTAGCACTGAACCTTCTTGCCGTGTAGCAGTATTGGACGTTAAAACGACTGAGGGCAATTCCACGATGTTAGGCAGCACACAGGCCAATGGGACGGCAACTTTAGAAGCTTCCAAGAGTGACTTTGTGACATCACGTATCAAAGAGGCAATGCCATCGTTGCTCAATGCTGACCCCGTTGCGTTTGACCTCATAAAAACAAGATCACCACAGCTTGATGTTTTAAAGCCAGCAGCTTTACATATGGAAGAACCGAGCTCGTTAAGCAGAAGAAATGAAGACAACGACATGGTACTAAAAAGTAAAAGCACCGAAGCGAAAGTGACAGGTAATGTGGTAGACGCGGCAAACCCGTCGGGCGCTACTTCGATGTCACCGACAGACCCAGCTGCAGCCCCTGAAACGTTTGACATTACCTGCGAGAGCTGTAAGAAATGCTACGATATGAGGTATCTAGATCCTCCGTTGGTGGAGCGTCCATCGGACGAGTGGCGGTGTTTTGAGTGTCTTGTAAACGATGCTCGCGGCTGGCCTCGTCGGCGAAAGCCTACTGCCAGAAAAACCTTCTCTCCTCGAGGGGATAATCGGGTGGTGGAACCGTTATATAGAAAACGAAGCTCGTCATCGAAGTTTCAAAGTGGGTCTTCAGCTTTGAAGAGGTCGAAAACTTCCAGCAAAAGCCGTTCCAGCTCAACTTTGAAAACGAGAAGCAACGATAGCAGCTCTTCCAAACGGCGTAGCAAGAGAAGTAGCAGCAAGAAGTCGTCTTCGTCATCCTCGAAGAAACACAAGAAACACAAGTCGTCGTCGTCTTCGCGCCATCGTCATGGTAGCAGCCATAGCCATCATCGAAGGCGCCACAGTCATCATCATCACGAGGAGTTTGCAAAGCTTGTAAAGTCGTTCCGTGAGCGACAGGAGCAGCGTCTTGGCATTGAAGATGCTCGAATGAATGGAAAACTTCAGGTGGATTTTGATGAAGGCCCCCAGGGCTGGCGGGTAGCTAGCTCCACGCCTGATGGCGTACGAGCGCTGATCCAATCATTATCGGGTGGGTCACTTGAGCAAGACCGGCTGAGAGGACGCCTTATCTTGATTGTGAAAGATCACGAGAAGCTTGAGGAACAACGACGCAAGCAACAAGAGTTAGCTTGGAATATTCTTCCGCGGCGGCAATCGTCCCGTATAGCAATTGGAAGGATGAAGAATCAATCTGCTCAAGACTCGGATGTACGTGCCATTACAACTGTGGCTTTGTCTGAATCCAAAATACTCATCCGGTTGTATCATGTAGGCGGAGGAAGGATATTCTGGCGACGATGTTGAGAGTCGACGTCCGGGTTTGCGGTTAAAAAGACCGCATGCAGCGTCTGAAGTTGTCGATGGCAAGCAAAAGCACGATCGGTGCGTCCTGTATATGTCAATAATTTAAAGGTCCTGTGTTGATACTATTACTCCGTGTGCTTGTTGGATATCCAGAGCATGGCGTGCACGCCGACGGCGAAATAATTCAGATGATGATATGCATTTTGACAATGAAGAAGACGAGGTGGATAGCAGTGGTACTGGAAATTGGATCGACTGGTCTGAGTTCAAGGTTTGTCTTTATTTATTTTCCCGTCCTTCATTGGTTGGACAATGCGATATTGAAGCCTAACCTATAATGCACTTGTTTACCTCTGCCTCTCTCGTGTAGCGCAATGGCCGTTGCCTTTCGGCCGTTTGCCTTGCTGTTGTCAACAGACTATTGAAGGAAGAAGTTTCGGTTAGTTTAACTGGGCACGTGTGTTTTGCGCGCAGTTTCTTACCTGTTTCGTTGCAAAAAAACAGGATCTGTTTTCTCGACCTGTGGATCCGGAAATTGATGGTTGTCCAAATTACTTGTCTGTGATTGATCAACCGATGGATCTTGGTACGATTCGATCGCGCGCGGAAGCCAATTTTTATCGGGTATGTCAATGTTATTCGATGATCCTCTTAGGTGGTCTACCAGGTGACTTGACATCAACTTGTGGCTTTGCCCGTTTCTAGAAATGGAAATTATTTAAGAAAGACGTTGAACTGGTGTGGCAAAATTGCCGTACATTCAACGCCCCTGACACAATGGTAGTGCAGTTTGCCAACTTGCTCGAAAGGTTGTCACGCTCCATGTGCATTGCTGCAGAGAAGAAAGGTGTAGATCGCCTGAGTGGCAAAGGAGGTGGAGGTGACGAGATTGATGAGAGTGAAAATAGTCTCAGCGACGCGAGTAAAGCTGGATCTCGTAATAGCGTTAACAAAGCATGGACCGAAAGCAGTGCTTCAGAAAGTCGTGATTCCAGTGATGACGGCGCGTCTCCTCACGGTGATAATGATGGTGATGCGCGTAGTCACAAGCGAAGGTCAACGCGCGTACCTGCCAAGAATTTGCGAACTCGCGCACGATCAATGAGGCCAAGTGGCACTAGCAGTCAGGCTAGGCGGAATACACGAAGTCGTTCGTCCAGGAAGCGCCAATCTCCTACATCAAGCAGTGAAAAGTCCTCTGCTTCGGACGATGACGCACATTCTTCTCTGCGAAGGAGTCGGAGGCAGCGTAAGGGGTTATCGTCTAAAGTTGACCACAAAGTGGACCCTTTTACCGAAGATGAAGACTCCAGTGACGATGATAGTGCAAACAACCAGCCCCCGCCGCCACGAAACAATGCCCCTTCGCCTTCGCCTTCTCCACCGCCTCCTCCTCCACCGCAAACGGTACAGAAGCGTTCGAAGCCCCGGCTTATCATTAGCGATAGTTCGAACTCTGATGATAGCTCCGACAGTGACGACAGCTCGTCTTCGTCATCCTCTGATTCGGCTGACTCGGACAGCGATACACTCCCAGCAAACAAATATCCCCATCCATCTCCGCCATCTTCAGCAGATGCTCCTGCTCCACCGCCGCCATCGCCTCCTCCGCCTGCTACTTTGTCTGAGAACGATAAAGCGGTGCAATCGTCGCCGAATCACAAAGCGAAGCTGAAGAGTGCTGCTGGTGAAGCAAAGAAGACGAAGCTAGAATCCACAGGGAAGGATGGGTGCACACACTCTCCGCCGTTGCTGAATTCGTATCTCTCGCCGTCTTCGTCTTCGTCGTCCGACTTTTCCTCCGATGACAGCGACTCTAGTGATGATGGTGATAGCACCTGAGCGTGTGTTTGGGTGTCGGTAGGTAACAGAGGTCCTGAGTGGCAAATAGTACTAGTAGCGTGTGCAATTTTTTGTCCAGGGTTGCAAGAACAATGGTTTGCTGTGGTCGGTTGTATACGGAGGCAGCTTCACTAACAAAGCGTTCATTCAGTTCTGTTTAGCACTTCAAAAAGTAACACCGAATACCCTTACCAGAAGTAGAGCACATACAGCAAGAGCATGAATGCACCAAGGTAGCTAAGGTTCACCTTGCTAGCGAGGAAGCGAAAGTTAAAACGGAAGCGCACAAACGGGTTGGCAGGATCCACCTCCAGGTTATCCTCGAGTCGCTTGCCATGATACGGGTTCACAAATCCAAAGTGCGCGTTAAGCCACGTTGAGACCTTGTAAGATAGCCGCACGAGCCACACCACCTCGTACGAACAAATAGGGCTGAGCATGGGATCACCGATGTATTCCGCCGTATCTGTTGAGCACAAACGCATTCCATGCTGCAGCTGAAAGACTCCTTCTCTCGACAGCAAGTGTGGTAGGTTCTTATCTCGGCTAGGCGCAAATGATTCCAGACCACCACCGGTAGCAGCAGACGATGAGCGCGAGTGGGCAGTCGAGGCAACATAAGCATCTGAGATCTCAAATACTCGCCGCAACATGCGGCTCAAGCGCTGAACCTGCTCCGCCACTTTGTCAACGGTTTTTGTACTTGATGCACGAAATACGGCGCTCACATTCTGATACAAATCTGCAGGAGAGTGAACGGACATCGTCGTTGACGCAGACGCCGCCGCCGCAGTCCATAATTTGTCAAAAAGACGCTCAGCATCGCGATGGAAGCTATCGTGCAGCGGCACGGGCGTGCATTCGATGCCTAAAGACTTACAGTAGAATGTTAGCACATGTGCTTGAGTTGCCGTGAGTGCATCGCCGGTGGTAGGTTTAGTCTTTGGTGAAGCACTGAAGCTTCCACTGTGAGTACGACGGTTGAAGCTATACGGCATAGCTAATGGTTGGCACTTTTCAAGATGAAACGATGCCCGGCGCAGTAGTGCCAATAAGTCCGAGTTGAACACACCCATTACGCGGTCAATGATCTGCAGGTTCCGCTCGTCACCTGCGGAAAAGTCCAGCTCTTTCGCTCGCTCCACAAACGCACCTAAAAGCGTTGTGTAGAAGTGGTAATTTGCCAACACATAGCTTTCCCACGCTGGTGTATATCCTGTCAGCGTTTCCTCGTCTGTCCTCGTTTCTGAAGCTGCTGTCGCGGGGTCCCTCGATTCGATCCAGCACAGACAATGCCACGGTTGAATATAAGCGAGCCAAACATCCGTGATGGTCAGGAAGGCTGTCGGTGAGAGTCCGATAGGAGCACGAGAAAAGACAAGGCGAAAGAAAGCGTACAGTGGAGGCCGCAGCATATTGACGCTACGACTCAAGTAGACGCCTCCACTGCCTACAACCATACCTGCAGCACCGCCTTGAGACCTTATCGTCGAATCTTCCGCCAAAGGAGCCGGAAAGAAGGAGTCAGATAGCAAGTAAATGATCGTGAGCAGCAGCGAGCTCAGCAAGTCATCCGACGGCGCCATATAACTGGTCGACGTGTACACTGAAGCAAATGGGCTAACCAGCATGTTGCCCGGAGGTGGTGAAGAAAAGACGCCAGCAGTTGCAGTCGACGCTCCCACTGGCTCGTCCGAGAATGAAATGAGATTCTGTCGCAGCCAAAACTCGATCAGAATGTGAAGGAAGAGGTTCGAGTCTTTCAATAACTTGCCATGGAAGCGACTCTTGACACCTCGATTGCTATCAGGCAAGAAAGCCCGTAGATATTGCAGCAGCAGTACATTATACGGGTTACCTCTTGTCAACGCAGCAACGCCCTCCTTGCCATACATGCGCCAACTGGACTGTCGCACCTTGGCTGCAGCAGACAAAAAAGATGACGCCGACGCGGCCATGCCAGTCTTAGCTGTCGACGCAGAGGCGCTCGCACTTGGATGCGACGATGATGCTGGATGTCTCAAAAAGTAGAACAAATAGAGCTCTGTAATAGACACGAGAAGCTCTGGAGTGCGTAAATCCAGTCGCTGTTTGGCCAGCGGTTTATGCAGCAGCTGCGTAAACAGCAAACTTGCTCCTCGGCCACTAACAATCGACATTTTGCTCTGTTCTGGCAGCATATCCAAAGCAAGCTTAAACTCCACAGGATGCTGTATGCGAAAGAGAAACTGGAAGACCGATCCATTCTCGGTACGTACTCCACCACCCAACAACTTGACAATGGCTCGACCACTGGTTGTCAAGGACGTGAGAAGGTCCTCCACATCGTCTTCGTCCGTTGCAACGCCTGCCAACGTCCGTTCATGTCGTTGCTCTGTCCGTTTCTTGGCTGCTTGAGCTGCGGCTGAGCCTGGAGCCGGCGCCACGCCCAATCCAGCGCTGTAGTCGAGCCAACCGCCATATTTCTGCTTGGAAATAGCGTCGTTGCCAAACACACGGTCTAGAATCTGACTAAAGCGTTCATAGAAAACGCTACGGAGTTGCGTCGACTGTCGCTTAGCTGCAGAGCCCGAGGAGAGACTCGCTTGGGTCTCCGACGCCAGATATTGATGCAAAGCCTCGACCACGGCTGGTGCGTCGTACGAGTTCAATCCACGCTCAAATTCTGCATCTGATTCGCTAAAAGTCAAGGCCGAAGACGTTGGACGTGGACTGGAAGACGAGGTCATACAAGTACCGGATGCGGTGACATTCACTCCTGGCATTTTTAAAATGAGGCCTTCGAGGTGATAAATGGCATTGTCTTGAAAGAGTGACGTTTCAATTGGGGTTTTGTACATTTTTACGTCTGTGACATGCTACTGAAGGAGAACCCCTTTAAGTTTAAAGTAGAAAATGCCGATAATTGTCAAAATGAGAGAGAGCAAAACAGTGAAAATAGCAACACTTAGGAACCAACCGTCAGTCGACTCGAGTCCAGAATGAAGGTTCATGCCAAATATTCCAGTGATGAAGGTGCCTATCGAGATACTGATGACCACAATGGAAACGATGAGGTCGACACCGAGCAAGTAATTTCGCATCGAGTCGAGCTGCATCATGACGAGGCTTTCAGCGTTGGAAATGCGATGCTGCAGTAGCTCAGATTTTGTACGAGTAGAGAAAATATCTTGAAGATAATTCTCAATCAGCACTTCAATCTCTTCTCCATCAATGCTCCAAAGATCCGACAGCAGGTTTGGCTCGTTGTACAATTTGGTAAGGAACAGCAGACGAAGATTCTCTTCATTGTCCAATAACATCATGAGTACACGACGTACCCCATCAACATGAGCCTCGAATTCGTTGACAGTGTTTTTCAACTCGCGCAACTTTTCAAGCTTTCGAGCATCCAAACCACCATGCATAAGACCATCCACAGCCCCGATAACAGCAGGTGATAATTCTTCGTACTGCAGTTCAAAGTAACGTGATAGTGTCGACAGCAATGCTTCCAAAGCTCTGTGACAAGAGAAAAGTATTACAACCAGCCTCGTTCAATTGGCATCGGATCGTAGCCTACCTGAACTCAAACGGAGCATTGTCCTCAAGCGTACTTTCGGCAAACTTTGATTCCAAGATCAACAGGAGGGTGTCGGCTTCGTCAGGGACGTATATCAAACACGTGTCTCGTAGAATAATAGCGCGCAGAGGATCTACATGAATGTCAGTAAACGTGGAAACAACATTTGTTCAGCAAACATGCTGTTATTTCTCTTACCAGCACTGATCAAGATCGCTTGTTTTCGAACAGTAATCCGAGGCTCGTTTGTCACTGAGAATGCATTCTCCATCTTGCGAATGTCGCGAGAATGAACGAGCTGTTGTGCCAAAACCAAAGATTGTATAAAGCTAGGAATAAAGACAAACTCTCAAGAACTGCACGTACCTGAACACTGACAGGAGTATAAAGATCCTGTTGACTTGCAGTGCGAGATTGTTGACCCAATCTCCTAACACTAACACTTGTTAAACTACTGCGTCTGCGCAATGGTGGAAATAATTTTTCCAAATTCGGTGACGACATGTCTTCAGAGACGACTTTTTCCTTTGGTTCTGCAGCTTCTTGCGTCATTCGAAGCACTTCCTGGCGACTCATTTCCTTGAATGTCGGTCTTCCTTCCCGATCGAAAATCATCACAAGCACTCGACTGTTTTTTGGCCCAGCGTCGAATTGGCATTCAAATTTCTTTGCTGAATTGAGACTTGAACCACCTAATACAACGGTCTTTGTTGACCGTATCCCGACCGCGTGCTGGTACGTCCCGTATGCAATTGCAGGGTTAATGTGGTCATTAACCTGTTGTTCTAATGCTCCACCGAGAAGGGGCAAAAGAGATGCATCGTCTTCTCCTTCACTGCGCATTTCGTTTGAGATTTTCGTGCTACTGCTACGTCAAGATTCGGCGGCTAGAAAGCAAGATCCATTCACTACGTCCTTTGGTTCCCAATGTATTTGAAGGACAAATGTGGTGGTTTCGCCCAAAGATTTGCTCGGGGTCGGTCATGTTAAACTACTCGAACTGTATTGTGCAACGTCTCGAACATGGGGACCACCTAGAAGTCATCGAGTTACTTTCTGCTGGTTACAAGTTAATCTTGAAGCTTGAACCCTCCACCTGTGAAGAAAGCTAATCATCAAGTCTATGCCAAGCGGAGAAGACAAATGCTTCGAAAACGAAACGTCTCAGCTTGGTGAGACCAGAAACCGATTGCAACGTCAATGAAGCGAAGCACAAGGTCCTAGTTTCAGCCGATGGAGCTGGAGTCAAAGTAGTTGGTGCTGTGCTTATGGGTCTGCATATTCACAGCGACACCATGCACCACTAAACCACAACAAAGCTTACACGCTGTCCACTCTTGGCACTCGACTCTCTCTATTCATTGGAGACTAGAAAAATGCTGCGCGTTACGCAATCCCACACGATTGCCTACCAACCATTCTACGTCCGGATCTGGAAGCGACCAGCCTTCGCCATTGTTCGCACACCCTTGTAAGGCTTGTATTTTTCATTGGTGATCAGCAACGTTTCAACGTTCAGCCCAGAAACGGTTGACATCGGTACCTTGAAGCCGAGAAGCACAACGGGCTTCTCGTCCGGCACAACAGCGCTCTGGTGGAGAATGATGTTGCCACGCAAAGATGGGTTCAGCACCTTCTTGCCTAGCTTGCCCACATTCCACTTGACAGTCTTGGATGCCTCATCGAACAAGCAGGTGCCATACTCTGTATTCACATCAACTGTACGCACGCTCTTTGGAAAAGTCACTTCCACAGTGACTTCTTCGACCTGCAAATTTCTCTTTGCGTTCGAGTTCAACGTGGGCATGCCCCGCGTACCTACCATCAAGTCTAGAATACCCCCACCCTTCTCATTGTACGTGATCTGCGGTTGACAGTACACTGGTGGAACAAGCTCCTGCACTTGAACGCGGTACTGCAGGAGCTCAAATTGTCCATCAGGTGGCACAAACGAGATCACGCGTTCTCGCTCATACCTCGAGTACCGCACACATGGATGGAACGAGCAGTCGTCAATCACGGACGGATCCGTGAACACCATGGTAAGATCTGGTACGCCAGAAAGGCGACTGTTGCTTTGAATGGCACCATTCACCTCGCACGAAATCATGCGGCCAGACACATCAATAATGGCGTCAATTTCCTCCACGATGTCAAAGTAGATTTCGTTTTGCGTATAGCGCACGCCGCTTTTCCGCCACGGAATGTTAGAAATCGCACCGTCCGGCAGCGTATTGCTTACACGTGACTTGCCCGACACCATTGCAGCTATACGATTGGCAGTAGAAGGCGGAGCCACCATCGCTTTGAGTGCGTTTGGCTCCGTGGTCAACGGGTAGCCATTGTCCAGCATCTCTTCGAGTAGTTGGTAAACCGTCGAGAAGTTGTCCTTCATTGCATTCTCATCAAAGTTGCCGAAATAGTCACGGAAGACCGCAAGGATTCGGTGCAGGAGCTCAATAACAAAAAGAGGCGAGATCTACCGACACAAATCACAACAATTGTTACATCAGACATCTTCTACTTTTTTCTCTGTCTCTCGCTCGGTACCGACCTCGTTCGTTACGACTGCCAGTACAAACAAATCATCACGAAAAACACTGATGAGATAATACTTGCTGGTGGTGATAATGGGCGGCACGTCCTCGCGCTCGCGGTATTTATTGACCTCCTCCATGAAAAAATCGCACACGTTACGATTCGTAAGACCGCGCCAGTGTTTCTCGATGATGACCTCACTGAATCGATATTACAGAAGCCAGAGACGATAGAGTGAGATGCAGATAGTAGATATAGCCACGAGTACGAGCACACGTACCCGGTTGTAGTCAGAATAAACATGGACTGGATCATAACACCGCTTCTTTTTGCCAAATCTTGGAAATCAAAATGTAGTATGTGTTGTGTGTTCCACACGATGAAGGATTATCACAAAAGGTGATCAGAATGACTAAAACACGTTTAGATTTTACAAAAGACGAAGTAAAAAGTATCAGATAAGAGATTATGCAAAAAGTTCCTTGGCGAGACATTCGTAAAGCTACTCGAAGTGCTTCTCTTACAGCCTCTTTCAACTATTTCTTGGTGCCAATCTTGCTCATTCTTCATACTCATTGTCATCACGACCCTTGACTTGCTTCAGCTTCACTTCATCTACCTTGTATACGTTGCCTCCATTGTACCCGGCAAATACCTTGGCCGTAATCTCCACCTGAGCATCCTTTGGGATTAAATCCTCCGGAATAGGAATACGCTCGACAATCTTAATTCCCTGAGATCCGCACGTAATGTCAGTATGCACATAGTCTAGTTTTTACGTAAGAAACAAAGACGTACCGAGTTGACGATGGCATCGTACTTCATGTCGCTCATTGACACGAATTTGTCAATCTTGGTAATGCCAAGCCAGTGCAGAGCATCAGGCATCAACGCCTGAAAACGCACGTCCTGGATACCAGCCACCGTCTGAGTGCAGTTGAAGTACTCTTCCGCACTGTCGCCACCCTCTTGACGCTTGCGGAGATTGTATACCAAGTACTTGGTTACTTCACCCAAGGCACGGCCTTCTTTTCGGAAGTAGATAATGATTCCAGCTCTATTGTAGTACAGCAAAAGCCACATATGTCAAATCAACATCGACAAGCATCAACTACCTGTCGCAGTTTCGTACCCCCCTTCTTGTGCCGTTTGCACGCAAACTTCAATTCCGTGGGCGAGGTAGGGTCGACACGTGCAAATGTCCGAGCCAAATACATCGGAGCCATTACATTCGTCGTGGACACGTACCGCCAACTTCTTTGTGGGGTCCGAAATGGCTTCAATGGAGCCAAACATGTAAATCGTCATGCTAGCAACCGAAGCAACACAAGTCCGTCATTGACCTAGCCAAACAGCAAACATTCCTAACAACAGACCATGCTTACCCTCCAATTGGCGGTAGAAACACCTTCAAGTCATTCCTCGTCACCAGCTCCGGGTACATGCCGTTGGTCTCCTGAAAGATCTGCTGACGCAGATTGGCCTCCGTCGTGTTAAAGCGCTTGGCCACTCCAGGAAGGTACCATACCGGGTCGATGGCAGCCTTCGTAATGACAAGTTGCGACGAGCTCTTGAGAATCTTCCCATCGGGTTTAAGTCGACCAAGTCGCACTGCCTCATGAATCTCCGGGAAGTCCATGTGGGCCTTTGTGACTGCAATAGTAGGACGAATGTCGTACCCTTTCTGGAAATACTCTGGGAAGGCCTCCACCACACAAGCTCCGAACGGATCAATCGTGACCATCTTCTCGGGATCAAACCACGACGGATGAGGGCCAATCTTAGCGGCAGGTGTAGTCTGTCGAAGGTCAGGCACCAAATTCTTGGCAATAGCACCCGACGCTACTGCCAGTCCACGATAAATGCAGTACGAGCCGCCATGCGCACCGATGGCGTTGCGGTACTTATGGTGCCGATTTGTACCAATGACCGGGCCACGCATGTCTGGCTCTTTCTCTCCCCACTACAACAACCACAAAAGTTAGTTACTCGGATAATTTCTTTGTATTGAAAGTGTAATGCACGGCTGTACCCGAATACGAACGGGTTCAACGCCAAATTGTTCGGCATGCGACGTAAGTGAGACGTAAAACTGGTTAGGGTCAAACTCGTCCTTCTTGTCAATTTGTTTCACGTTATCCGCTATCTCGAGAGCATCCTCAGACGTCAGTAACAAGCACGACAACCGGTAGAAGGGTCGAGTATTCACTTACCATCGATGGATATCTTACGCTTACCAAGCGTCGCTACTTTCTTCATGAGAGCGGTCTTGCTGTCATTTGTACTGGTCTTCATAGTTCAAGTTGCTTTTATCGAGCACAAAATCGTTAAGCTGAACGTCTTCTAAACACTTGAACGGAAAAGGCGCAATGAATCGAAGGCAGTCGCGTGGAAAATGCCAGCAAACTGATACCTGTCGACTTTGATGGCTCTTGAAGTTTACTTCGGAAGGCTAATGGACCTTTTTCTGGTAGATTCAAGAGTGGTGATTGGCTAAGATAAACACAAACCTAATTATTATGGCAGCATGCATTCAGCGCACAGTCATTCGGTCATTGTCAATAAAAACAGCGCGGCTGAAGATGCAGCTGTCGAAAGGCGATGTTTTTACGCATTTCTGAGCGGGCTTTAGTCAAATTTGGGAAGATGTAGAAGAGTTGTGTGTCGCCATGAAGCTAGAAATGCGTACAATGTCGACCCACAACTCTGTCACATGCAGAAAACAATGCGTATCAAGCAAATAGCAATCAAACCCATATTTCCGAACCCTTATTTACGCCTATATAATCTAGTTGTACTAACGTCTTAGTCGTATATGAAGCCAAGTACAAGGCGACGTCACTAAAGTGACATCAAAGATTGAACAAATAAAATGAACCGCATCGAGACCGAGAAGTTCAAAACCGGTATGAACCGGTACACGTTTGAATTTTAAATTAAAAACTCCTCATTGGCTACTATCCGTCCCTTTGTTTCCCCATAGTAAACACAAGTCAATCGTATCCATTCAGACGTAGTTAATAGTGCTTTTTCCCCAAAATCCCAACTTCGATCCGTCACCGTTGGCGCCATCAAGTGCATTTAACCATCAGATTTGCTTCCATCCTGTATATAACACTTGTGTGTGTGTCTTCATTCTACCCATATCTACACCTCCTACACGTCATCAGCCATGTCGTTTACTAGAAGAAGTGCTCGCATTACCAATGAGAATGAAATACCTCTAGATCTACCTACTTCTCGTCCTGGAAAGGTGCAAAGCAATTTTGCCAGTCAAATGGACGATGTAATGTGGACTACGTACATCTAATGTTGTGTTGTGATCTTGTGCTGTATGCAGCGTCTGCTTTCAAGAGATGCTCACGACTCTGAAAACGCTGAAAAGCGTCCGAGGTACACGAAATCCCACAACAACACGACCACTGGAGGTCCTCGACGAGCTGTTTTAAGTGATGTAACCAATCGACGAGCTGCTTTAGGTGATGTAACCAACAGGATCAATGTACGTTGAAAGAAGGATGATAAATGAAGACGCAATGACTGATCAGGTGATAATCTCGTTCATGGAACTGATACTTGCAGATTAAGAAGGATACTATGAGCACCATGAGCTCAAACATTTTCAATGCTGGAGTACTGGCCAAGAAGAAGGTGATTGCAAGCAAACGAAACCTCAACAACGTTAACGCAAGCAGTCGCAGTCTCAACAACACCAACGCCAACAAGAGAAACTTTAGCAACGTGACTCTCAGCAGCCGTCATACCACTGCCTCGACTAGTAGTACGGCGATGCTTAGTAGCCACATCTCGTCGTCTATCATTAGTAGAATGAGATGTCCTCTTCCACCCACGACACCTGTCGACAGTACGTGTGGATCCATGAAACTAAGAGGCAAAATTTCACCAATGGTGGATGTTAGTTCACCAATTACGGAAGAAAATGATCACGATATAGATTCGGACGATAGGAATGATCCGACTACGTGCTGGCAATACGCTGAGGACATTACAAAGTATCACCTGGAGGCGGAGGTAAGTTGCTTTGTGGTCTTGTGAAAAGAGAGAGGTATCTTTTGTTGACGAGAGTGCTTGAGATGCTTGATTATGCAGAAGAAGAGCATGCCCAGCAGCTCGTATATGACCCGCCAATCGGACATTAACTCGAAGATGCGCTCTATCCTCGTGGATTGGCTGGTCGACGTCCACTACAAGTATGGCTTGCTACCGCAAACTTTACACATTGCTGTTCTTCTTATTGACCACTACTTGGAGAAGAACCTGACGATCGAGCGTCAGCGTCTTCAACTTGTTGGCATTTCGGCGATGTTTATTGCCGCAAAATACGAAGAGATCTATCCCCCGGAAGCTGCAGACTTTGTTAAAATTACAGACAGCGCCTATACGCGTGAAGAAGTTTTCCAGATGGAATCGAAAATGCTGGCAACACTTGGCTACCGAGTGACATTCCCGACTGCTTTCCAATTTATGAAGCGGTTTCTCAAGGCATCGCGTACATGTGATGACCGCGTGGAGCACTTCGCCCACTACGCAATTGATCGTAGCCTGCAGGAGTATAAGCTGACAAAGTACTTACCTTCGACGATCGCGGCGTCGGCAGTTCGTATTGCTCGGACACAGATGCGAGATATACCAGTCTGGGTACGTGACAAGGCTTTTGTTTTGACTTAAGTTCTTGTATAGCTAACACTGTGCATTTTGATGTCAATGCTAGTCGTCGACTCTAGAATATCATACGTCGTATAGTGAGCGCAGCTTGGATCCTTGTGTGGAAGATATGACAGAAATGCTGTGGAACACATACAAGGGTGTAGGCAAGATGGCCAAGCTCACTGCTGCACGGCGAAAATTCAGCAAAGAACGCTTCATGAGAGTGGCAGCTGAACCGCTTGAGCTTGGCAAAAGCACTAAATGAGTGCACGAGGACTATAGTCGCTCTGACCTTGAACTGCTGCGATCCGTCCACGCTGAAGACAAATTATGGAATTGATTGTACAAAGCATCATGACCTCACCAACGCTTAGAGGTTATGAAGCAATCGCGGAACACGCGCCCGAGACATTATGTGTCGTATCCATATACTTTATTCTGTTCATATGTTCGCGCTTCATACAGCGCTTGACATGAGACACCCGCGACCCTAAATCGTACAGCTACGTAGGTAATGAATGTTAACAACCGAATACAAAAACGCAGCCCATAATATCGGAGAATAGTACATGTGCAATATGGTCTATGACATCAGAAACTACAGCTCTGCCTATCTCAGCTTAATCCACGCCGAGATCGCCCGCGTCCTCCTCTTCCTCGTCGCTACTCACGTCCAGAGCCGAGATCTCGTTAGCGAGCTGACTAGCAATATCCTCCGAGACTTCTTCATCCTCTCCACTCGTTGGAAGGGTTGACGATGCCGTAACGACTGTCTTCTCCAGCGCCTTCTGTTTCTTGCTAATCTTGGTTTGTACCTTGGGCTCTTTTGGCACAGTCGCCTTGAGCGGTGCTGCTAGGATCGGCGGCACCACCACTTCGCCGTTCCCAGTCGTTTTAGTTTCTTGATCAGCTGCAAATGACTTTGTGCGCACCTCATTCCAGTCAGGCTCCTCACCCTCTTCGTCACGAATGAGGAAGTCCACAAGTTTGTAGATCTGGTCGCCAATCTCCTCATCGGGCTCCTCCAAGTGAGCGTTACGAATGATCGGGTATGCTTTCTTGCGACGCAGCTCGTTACGCCCGGTGCGTGTCGTGCACAGCAGCAATAGGCAGTCCACAGCAGCAAGACGAACTAGTCGATCGTGCTCTCGCTTTTTCTTGTTACCTTGGCTATACACCACCGGGTTCATGCCCATCTTGTCGTCCTCATCGAGTTCCTCCGGACCAGCAAGCAAGACCATCATATGAGTGGGAATATCCAATTGGTCGCACAAGTAGAAGTGGTTGTCTGAGTCAAAACACAAGTTCTTGAGTGCAGCTGTGATACCTCGCCGACGCACGACATTAGGTGATTTGAGTTGCGGAAGAAGCGCACCCGCCAGTGACGTACTTTGACGCATCTTGAGTAAAAAGTCTCGCCCTTGTTCCAACTGGCTAATGTTAGCCAGAATGTTTGCCACATACTGGTACTCGTCGTCCCATGTGGGTTCACCCGTTGAGCTGTCAACTCCATCAGGCTCTGGTTTTCCTTCTAGAAATGAGCTAGTAAGTGTACGAATCTTCTTTTCACGCAGAGCAATAGCAGCATCCGTTGACTTGTCATCGTACCCTAACAGAGCCTTTGTGCCTTCTATTGTTGTAGTTACATTGGCCAGCAACATCATGGAATAGTCAGTCAGATGCCACTCATCGTCCTCCACTTGGGCCATGACGCGATTTAGCAGATCAAACTTGAGTGCACGCTCACAGGCCACTGGATTGGCTGCCGTTAAGTTGATAAGTGCCTTGATAGCGTCCTCTGCAATGGGCCGCATGTCGCTAACAATGCGACAAAGCGCTTGTACCACATCAAACTTCTTGAGCTGTAGCAACTGAAACATCCCTTGGTCCGATGCCGTCATGTTAATAAGTAGACTGGACGCTGCTTTGCGCAACTCTGGTCGTGGATGTGACAAGAAAGAAACTAATTCCTCCACGGATTTATCCTGGTCCGTTATCGTCTGCTCCGTCATGTATCAAGCGAATTGAATAATGGACACCAACGAATGCGTGTCAAAATCTCTGGTCGAAGAACTGTCCCACCTTGAGTTGATTTAACAATGGAATTGACAATTCAAATTGGACAATTGTCCGTCCACCATATTATAATCTGTGACGTGCTACGAAACGCGTAGATGGTGGTACCTCTCAAGCGCATTGTGGACGTGGTGCGTCGAACCCGTGGATGTGTGGTCTCGAATGCCATTGAACCTCTTTTTATTCCTGGTATGGGCATAGGAATTGTAGCGTGTGCGTATATTCCAAAGGATACGTTGGTGTTCCAGGCCGGCCATGACACCTGGTATCCGTTTTCAGCAGAGCATGCGCTGGAGACTGCACAGCAGAAAGCTCCAGGCTTTTTAACGCAATGGAACCAGCTGATGGAATCAAACAAAACACTAAGTGAGAACTCTCGATTTGTACACAGTGCGATTGTGTTGGGGGTGCACATGCTGGTGAATTATCCACATGCAAAAGATCCCGACGCGACTTTAGAGACCATTGCAAAGAGTGAGACCCCACCGCTGAATGAGTTGTATGTCCAGTCGCTACCACGGTCTGTGGATCTACCATTGTTCTGGAATGATAAGCAATTTCAAGAGCTACAAGGGTGTAAGGAGGCGCGTCGGGTCATGCAGCATGGGTTCGTAACACCGCCAAATTGTTGTTGACTATGGAGGTGACAAGATGTTGATCCCTGTTGTTACGACAGAGAGCGCTTCTATACGCAAATTTACAAGTACTTTTTCGGCAACAACAACCAGTTTGTGAGCCTGAAAGCATTCTTCTGGGCCATTTCAATTCTAATGTCACGCGCAACGTCGAGCCGGAATCAACCGTTTACGCTTGTTCCTCTCTTTGACTGGTTTAATCACGCTGACAATGGGTACGTATTGAAACCTGCACTGCTCGTTGATAACATTAGAGTGCTTACCGTAGCTAACTGTGTTCTGAAGTGATGAGTGCGTTCAGGAATTTGACCCCCAAAAGGGGTTTATGATACATACTACAAAAGCCTACGAACCGGGCGAGCAACTCTTTATCAGTTACGGTAACCATGGCAATCTTCGACTACTTCGCAATTACGGCTTTGCAACCCTTGACAACCCGTACGATGTCGTCAATCTTCCAATGCCAATATCGTTGCAACAGCCGAACCCGGCAGACCCCGCTTTTTCTCAGAAACGAGAGCTGTTGTTATCTGCTGCTGGTAGTCAAGCAGACGTGCCAGCTTTAAAAAACTTGACAATCCAGCACGATGGAAGTCTTAGTCCAAACGCGGAGCACTGGTTGGCGATTATACTCGCTACACCGGAAGAGCTGGGTGATATTTTCACGCAAGCAGCATTGCAACCAGCCACTGAAGCGGACATCACGCCGTCGCTTCGACTTCCGTCGTCATTGGTGCGTAAAGCCAGCGCTGAAGTTAGAAACATGGTGTCAAGACGGATGAAGCAACACTGCTCTACATTCGAGGTAAGCAGACGCTGCGGTGGTGATGGGATGAATCCGATGCTAATCTTTGTCTCTGCACTGGTATGTGCTACATAGGAAGATGACGCGTTTCTTCGCACCAACGACCAGAAATTGGCGCCGTGGCTACGATCATGCCTGCATCTTCGAATGGGCGAAAAACAAATGCTGATGCGGGCAGCGGCCAAATATACCTAGATAACCTACCCTTCATAAAATAGATTGAGTTGATTTAGCGCTGCTCTCTCTTCACACAGGCTGCCCATGCACTCTGAACCGATACAGGCACGTATACTCGGGATGACCATGGTTGGAAAGCACCTCCAGGGTAATACCATCGATAGCTGAATGTTGACTCTACGCACAGACGACATTCGGACGCCACAGATCATTATTAGCAATGGACCTCCTGGAAATAAACAACAATCAGGACATCGCTTACCTGCAGGGGCGTGAGCTTGAACGTCTGACTAGCCGGGCCGTTGCTAGCATACGAAAAGTTCCCAAAGGGAATAAAATCCACAGTTTCTCGAAGTGGATGGCCCGATATGCCCTAGGAAACAAAATATGAACTAATATTAGAACGGTCGTGATAGCAGCAAAGCGGGTACAGTTTGTTTTCTTACTAGGATACGAAACTCGTTTGGCGCAGAACTGAAGTCAGAAGCGATTTGAGCTGGAATATGATCGATTGTGATAGAGTCTGCAATAATTTGCAAAGCAAACTTAACGGAGAGGCGACCGGATGAGCCTGCGAAACCCCAACAGCTACCAATTTCCATCGTTTCCTATTTCGTGCATATTCGTGTCAGCAATTGCTACATGTTGAAACATCCGAAAAGGTGCAATACAAGCGTACATACCGACAATGCAGTTTCTGGTCGACCGTTATGGCGTGAGAGCCACCACGGAATTTCTCCTAAAGACAGCAATAATCCCAATAATGGGGCTGGCGCTCGGCGGTATGAAGGCGACGTAAATTTGGTATCGTCAATGAGGTCGCTCCATCCAATAAGCTGGGTGAAAAGCTCGATCAGAGACAATCGATCCTGATACAAGAGGTCGCTAGAGAAATGGCAAGATCACGAGAATGCACAGGTTAGTAAGAAAGGAAGTCGAACAATAATGTGGCGTGGGGGAGCTTACCTCCCACGCCACACTATAAGAAGACGTACCGCTCTGAATGAATAACTGAGGCACCATTGGCCAGGGCTGCATGATCCACGCGTCCCGTTTTCTTAATTTCAACAGCCTGTACTGCTACCTCAATGACGCGGAGGATCCCCGGGTCAGTGGCATCCAAGCCTCGAAGAGCATCAGCACTGGAAGAAAACGCCTGTTTTTCTTCTTGTAACACCCTCAACATGCGGCTCTCCACAGCCTGCATCTTACGTTGCATCTCAGACTCCAGCTCGCGCTCGAATGAATCACGCCAGCCACTAAATTCTTTTCGCATCTCACGACCCCATGCAAACTCGTTTGCTGTATCTGGTGTCGGAGCCGTTGCAGCCTTCTTCATCATATCTTGCATAAACTACATGTCAAACGTAGTGTCTTAGTAACTAGTAAAACGTCACATATCACTTGAAGAAAGGAATAAACCAGCTTACATCCATCTTCTCTTGCTGCTTCATTACTACAGATGAGAGCTGAGCTTGTTGCTTCGATATAGACCGCAAGTCTTGCTGCAGTTGTGAGGTCTTACCCAGGAAGTTCTCCCACTACGTCGAAAAAAGTGGATCATACAGCATAGTACACACCATGGTTAATACGTTACCGTATAAACAATGATAAACATCGCACGACACTAACCATTTTTTCTGTATGCTTGGCCACAACGTTCTGCACGTGGACTGTGATAGCGCTGTCAGATTCGACAAGGCTGAACTTTTGCTGTACTTCGTTATGAGCATTACGCAGCAAATCATGAAACGATTTCAAAGCTCCAATTTCCTTTTCTTGATACCGTACAGTTTGCTGCAGCATTCTAATCTCCTTGGTCATGTCTAACACCTTCAAGTCCACGATCTCTCGCATCATGGATTGCATCGCCCCCATCTCAAAACCTGTATCTGTGCGCCCACGCGCACCACTTACTTTCGTAGACAAGACATCAACATACTCAATCGCGCTTGCCAGATACTGTGGGACCGTAATAGCGATCACGAAGCAGCACAACGGTGCAAGTAGCCACAGTACATTTACCGCCATGAACGAATTGCGCAGTATGAAACGCCACAATCTTCGCAAGTATTTGAGTAACTTCTTCACAGCTTTCAAGTCCATAATCTTATGCCACAATCCACTACCATTATGAGGTCTCTTAAAACAAGCAGCAACTCCCGCTGCTCGTCTCTTGAGCTCCGAGCGTCGTACTCGATGCTCGTGCGTTTCCATGTCCCTGTCATTTTCTTCCTCAACTTCAATAGACTTTGTTACATCTTTCTCACTCATCAAAGGCGTCTTGTATGTCGTATTGCAGTAAACTTTCTCTCCATAGCCGTCCAACTCTTCCAACTCGCTATCGTCTTCATCCTCGTCCTCAAGATCATCTCCTGATCGCAATATTAGCGTGCGTTGGACCGGCTCAGGTGTATGAATCCCATAGCGTTGACTTCTACTTGTCGTAATATCTTCCAGTTCCTCTTCGTCCTCGGAAGACGTCGCATCCGAGCGTCTGCAGCTGCGCAGCCGCCGATTGTACACGTTGCCTTCGACCATCACTCTGATAATGACCCTAATATGGACTAAATTTGTGATAATCACAAATAATGCGATCGATTTTGCGCCCGCGTCACTTTTTGATTCAAAGTTCTAGCCAAAAAGCATATGAACTCGGTGACTAAAGGACGACATCGCAGCAGTGCGTCTCTCGATGGCAGTTCGAGCTTTTCAACGCCTACAAAAGATGAAATTGGAAGCTTGAACGTTATCACATCCAAAATTGAAGTAGTTCAAGCTCCATCGAGTGTAGAATCGTCCATAGAGACGCAGCAACAACAAACTTTTACGAGCCTCATGGGCAAACGTGGAGCTGAATCAGAACTGAATGAGGAAGAGCGTGATGATGAAACGGAAGAAGAGCCATCTAGTCTTGTGTCTATGATGGAGGAGCAGATACAAGAACAGGAACAGGAGCAGGCGCTCGTGCAGTGCGTGGGCATGGAGCAAAGCTTTGACTCGTGGAACGATTTTCATCGTGCCATGGACATTTATTGCGAAACGACGCACCAGCCAATGCGATTACGAACGTCTGATTCTGCTAAAGCTGTCAATTGTCGAGCTGCTAAGCGAAATAGCTTGAAAGAACCTATTGACGAGAGTGTTGGGTTCGTCAAGAAACTGTACTTGTGCACACACGGCGTAAAGACAAAACCTCGTGGAAAAGGTAAAAGACCAAGACAGCATTATCGCTATATGGGATGTCCCGCTATGATTCGAGCTTGCATCTCGGAACGCAAGCCAAATGATCCTGAAACACATGGCAAGAGCAAGTATGTCGTCCGTGTTGTGGCTCAAATTAACAGGCACAACCATCGTCTGAGCGAGCACTTGTTCAAGTCATACTCAGAGAGCCGTGTTGTGATTGATGATGAGCTCGTCGTGTTAAATTCGCAGAGCCGGCAGAAGGAAGAGCAAGTAGCAGTTGCTTCAGTTTCTGCTGCGGTTGCGCCCGTAGAACAACAGCTTGTCACGGCTCAGTCAGAATTGGAAACCTCTTCCTCGAAAACAAATTGTACGATGCTACACGTTATAATGCAGCTTCGTGCTGGATCAACTTACCTCGAGGTGCAAATTTTCTGATGTTTTTCTAATGTTTCTTGTGTTTTTTCTAAATTTGCAGCGCTGTTCCAGACTCAATCGCTCGACCTCATACCTGCGTCGCGCGTCAAAGTTCGGTATGCTTTGCAGTACTATTTTTAGTTTCTACTTGCAAAGTTACACTCACGTGCGTTGTTCTTTGTACAGTGTGGGCTGGATCGGAACGGGTATTATGGGTGCTAGCATGTGTGGGCATTTGATGGTAAGATTCCTATTGAATAATTTGGCGGGGTTTTTGATTAGTGCATTGATATTCATTGAGCTTTTATTGTCATTCCCGAAGAATCTTGGCTATGAAGCCACTGTATACAACCGAACGCTTTCGAAGTGTGACGAGCTACGAGAAAAGGGTGCAAGAGTAGCTGGGTCGCCTGCCGAAGTTGCCCAAAACTCCGGTTCGTAACATTGATACTGTATTATGATTCAGTGCGTATTGTGGCCTTACTATTCTATATTTTAGATATTGTGTTCATCATGGTAGGGTATCCTAGCGACGTCAAGTCGGTAGTGCTCGATCCAGACTCGGGTTTGCTCTCGCGAATGAAGGCTGGTGGTATCATCGTGGACATGACTACCAGTGAACCTGCGTTAGCGAAGAAGATATACGATGCGGCCAAGCTGAAGGGTGTTTCAACTCTTGATGCGCCTGTGTCAGGAGGCGATGTTGGTGCTCGCGACGGAACACTATCCATCATGGTTGGTGGTGACATGGATTCTGTCTACTTCACGATGCCGTTCCTTAGCGCCATGGGCAAGACCATTCGCCACATGGGACCTGCCGGAGCGGGCCAGCATACAAAAATGATGAACCAGATATTGATTGCTACCAATATGATCGGAGTGGTTGAAGGCCTTCTGTACGCGAAAAAGAGTGGTCTGGACATGGACGAAGCCATTCAGGCCGTGAGCGCGGGCGCAGCTGGTTCGTGGTCTATCAGTAATATGGGTCCGCGCATTGTCAAACGAGACTTCGACCCAGGCTTTTTCGTGGAGCATTTCCTGAAAGACATGGGTATCGCTCTTAAAGAAGCAGAGAAGTGCGCTGAGTGATTTCACTGCAATTGGTAATGCTGGAAGAAGATGAATCATACTAACGTCGTTCCTTACTGCAGCATGAACTTATCGCTCCCCGGACTTTCGCTAGCACATCAACTCTACGTTGCCGTAAAGGTGTGTCTCCCAGAATGAAGCCGCTGTTGTCTCAGCTGCTAATTTCACGTATGAGTTTATTAGGCGCAAGGACACGGCCGAATGGGTACCCAGGCGTTGATGCTCGCATTGGAACATTTGAATGGTACGACGCAAAAACGAAACAATTTCCTGTGACCAGTTGCCTGACCCAATGCGTGCTACGTACGGAATGTTGCCTAGGTATTTATCCAGAGAAAACCAACAACGTGGAAGTGGTGTAATCCTCTCAGCCGGTCGACTACTGTAACGTATTCTTCTGCCTTGAGTGAGGGTCATGATGGCTTCCACTTGTCAGCAAAAGATTGTTTGACACAAGCTCATTTTGGTAATGGGTAAGATGCTATTCCTACCAATCCAAAGGTTTGCGAGGTTAGTGGCAACAACTGGTTCCATGTAGCACAGACGACCACGGTCCATTGCACTAGAACAAGGAGTCTCCCAGTGCTGCCATTTTGAGACTGAAGTAGCTTTATCGTTCCCGGATTTCGTGGACTCCTCAAGCTAATTAAAAAGTTTTGCAATGCAGGTTAGTACGCCTAAAGTTTACATTCCGGTCATGCACATAAGCTGAATCCACCCACACCCTATTGAATCTTCAGCAAGCTTTACATCCAATGAAAGACTTGCTTGCAGATGCTTGAAGGTTTACACTGATCACTTCTGATTTAGCAAGACGTGAGCTTCTTTTAACAATGGTTGCGGTTGTCAAGCCCAGGTACAGACTGGGAAAGAATACGTGTTGTTGTTTCTCAAGTCTAACGTTATGGAAATGTGCTTTTGTCTAGAGTTGGATGGGTTGGAACGGGCGTCATGGGCGCTAGCATGGTTAGCCACATCCTGGTACGTGTAGGAACCCCATCTACTGTAGACGTAACATATCAATAAGAAAAGAAGGAAGGTCTTTGCTGATGTTTCGACTGGTGCTTGGAGATTAGAAACACGGATATGAGGTAACGGTGTTCAATCGCACGTTGTCCAAGTGTGAGGGCATCAAGAAACAAGGCGCACAATTGGCCAGCTCCCCCGCGGAAGTGGCAAAGGTTTCTGGTTCGTGTTTTCACTCTTACAATATCATCTTTTCATCTTCCGAATCGTTCATGTAGCTAAGCCCAGAACGTACTTGTTTTGGTGCATTTCAGACATCGTCTTTGGCATTTTGGGCTACCCAAGCGACGTGCGCAAGGTATTCCTGGACCCTGCGTGGGGTGTGTTGTCCTCAATAAAATCGGGAGGCGTCATTGTTGACATGACCACGAGTGAGCCGTCGCTAGCTAAGGAGATTTATGAGGCTGCAAAGCTAAAAGGAGTCTCTAGCCTGGATGCCCCAGTCTCCGGCGGCGATGTCGGCGCGCGAGAAGGTACGCTCTCCATTATGGTTGGTGGTGACTCCAACACTGTGGAGTCCACACTGCCGCTTTTTGAACTCATGGGCAAGAACATTCGCCATATGGGCGGCGCCGGCGCTGGTCAGCACACGAAGATGGTGAACCAGATCCTGATTGCCACAAACATGATTGGTGTCGTCGAGGGTCTTCTCTATGCGCAAAAGAGCGGCTTGGACGTGGAGGAAGCTATCCGAGCCGTAAGCGCAGGTGCCGCTGGCTCCTGGTCGATCAGCAACCTCGGACCTCGAATCGCAAAGCGCAACTTCGACCCTGGCTTTTTCGTTGAGCACTTTGTTAAGGATATGGGCATCGCACTGAAAGAAGCCGATGGGTACGATGGTCTGAGGCATGGGAGGACGGATTTTTGTATTTACAATCTCTTTCTTGTATGTTTGAGTAGAATGAACCTGTCTCTTCCTGGTCTTGCCCTCGCTAACCAGCTGTACGTCGCTGTAAAGGCCCAAGGACATGGCCGATTGGGGACGCAGTCCTTGATGCTTGCACTCGAGCAGCTGAATGGCATCGACTCGTCCGCTACTGAAATCAAGTCAACTTGAAGTCGTTATTGTAGCATGAATGTAGCTAATTCGCTCAAAATTAGCTATTTTGTGCCTCGAAAAGAACAGTCGAATCAAATCGAAGGAGCACTTATTCAATTCGCCTATACATTTATCCGGATACCATGAACCTGCCCGAGGAAGAGCTAAAGCAGCCGCTTGTGGGCCCTCAGGAGGAAGTGCCATCGCTACGATCTGGAAGTGCAGGTACTAATCACACGATGCACAATCCATCTGTGGACGTAGGTGCTGAAGAAGAAAAAGAGGAGACGTTTCGGAGTCACGGGACCTGTCCACAAGTACAGCAGCAGAAGATGCCGTATGCAGCGCCAAACGTTCATCCATACGCTTTACCACAGTATCAGCCACGAGAATACGGTGAAAGTGCCGGCAATTACTGGGGTGGAGGTCAGGATGAAGAGAGTGGAAGCGACCACGGGATCATAGTGGACATTGTCTTTAGTGGCATGTACACGCTCGCCGCTGCATTCACTATCATTCAAGGTTTTGGCATGCTCATTCACTTTACATATGCAGCCGGTACGTCCTTGATCGTCTTGAGTTTTGCAGTTTCTATGGCTGCAGGCCATCTATTCTTTTGCAAACAGCATTGCTAGTGGGATTGCTAATTATTTGTTGCTAACTATGTTTGTGATACAGTCACGTTGGGATTATATACTATGGCGTTTGGTAAGCTGCTTCAACCATCTTGAGGTAGAGGAAGCTGTGAGTATCCTTGTGACTAATGCACCCTGCTTGTTTTTGTGACTGATAGGCGTGGCAGTTATAATGTATGATTTGAAGTCTGTGGTGCATGGTCTGAGCGTGGAGATGTACTTGCCGTTTCTGGGCAACTACATTGGACGCGCTGCAACCATCCTATTCTTTGCTGTATTGTGTGCACAAACCTACGAATACGCAGGCTGGACCAAGTTTATTGTGCTGTACAACTTGCTCGTTGCTACGCTGCAGGGGTTTGTGTACGTCACCACGAAGACTGTGACACCAAACCAGCCTCAAATGGACGATCTGTCCGATTTGTAAAAGCTGGCGCAATATGTGACGAAGTAAATACATGAGCAGGAATCCATCGTTTTGTTGGATGTTATTTGTAGAGGCATTTGCAAAACAGTGCTGATTGCAGTGACCCAATTTAAAAACAAAAAATGCACTAAAATAGGTTCTTACGCAACTTAAATAAATGGTAACCGCAAGAAAAAATAATGGGACGAGAGAAAATTGCACCCAATGTCGACCATAATACAGTAGATCTGATCAAATCTGATGCAATGTCAGAACTCGAAGCAGAATGAATGCTAAGGAAGTGTATGGAAAGTCCAAGTAGATGTTGCCAAATCGCATGCTGAATGTGTTTCGATTGTACCTTTTAGTCGCGCTTCACGAGTGATGGTCTGTAAATAAGAAAATCCTTCCATGAAATACGCAGTATGCGTTTTGTATGTCCAGATCCATCTGGAACGTGTAGGGAAGCTTCTTCACATAAATCCGTTTTGGTTGACGGACGTCCACGTCGCAGACGGAGTTTTCTTTCGGCTGCGGCGGTTTTGTTTTTTCTCATTCTCCAATTTTCTTCAAGAGACCAAGAGCAAACCAGAGCAAACCGAAACAAACCAAGAACTACTCAAGATGCAGATTTTTGTCAAGACACTGACGGGCAAGACGATCACGCTGGAGGTGGAATCTTCTGATTCGATTGACAACGTGAAGCAAAAGATTCAAGACAAGGAAGGCATCCCGCCTGACCAGCAGCGTCTGATCTTTGCTGGCAAGCAGCTGGAAGACGGTCGCACGCTGTCTGACTACAATATCCAGAAGGAGTCTACGCTACACCTGGTGCTGCGCCTGCGTGGTGGTATGCAGATTTTTGTCAAGACACTGACGGGCAAGACGATCACGCTGGAGGTGGAATCGTCTGATTCGATTGACAACGTGAAGCAAAAGATTCAAGACAAGGAAGGCATCCCGCCTGACCAGCAGCGTCTGATCTTTGCTGGCAAGCAGCTGGAAGACGGTCGCACGCTGTCTGACTACAATATCCAGAAGGAGTCTACGCTACACCTGGTGCTCCGCCTGCGTGGTGGTATGCAGATTTTTGTCAAGACACTGACGGGCAAGACGATCACGCTGGAGGTGGAATCGTCTGATTCGATTGACAACGTGAAGCAAAAGATTCAAGACAAGGAAGGCATCCCGCCTGACCAGCAGCGTCTGATCTTTGCTGGCAAGCAGCTGGAAGACGGTCGCACGCTGTCTGACTACAATATCCAGAAGGAGTCTACGCTACACCTGGTGCTCCGCCTGCGTGGTGGTATGCAGATTTTTGTCAAGACACTGACGGGCAAGACGATCACGCTGGAGGTGGAATCGTCTGATTCGATTGACAACGTGAAGCAAAAGATTCAAGACAAGGAAGGCATCCCGCCTGACCAGCAGCGTCTGATCTTTGCTGGCAAGCAGCTGGAAGACGGTCGTACGCTGTCTGACTACAATATCCAGAAGGAGTCGACGCTACACCTGGTGTTGCGCCTGCGTGGCGGGAATTAAACACCTACAATGACTTGCTGAGATTAAGACTTTGTTTTAAAATAAAGCGGATTCATCACGTTTGTATGTTATTATTGTTTTGTCTGTGTTCCAAGTCTTTTGCTTCGTCCGTGCAGATCGTCGCCCATGTGCGCGCACTGAATTTCTGAAAAACATTCCGTAGACCCTTTACTTACAACGAATTTTGTTAATTTGTGACGGCGTCTTATGGGAAGGTAGGACATGTATGCATAGGCTTGAGGCAGCGCGAACTAGTTGTGTTGCCATCTGGTGTTGTGACTGGATGTTTGTTAGCTTCAAGCTCAATGGGCAAACTACCATTGTTGACGAAAGCTATCGTGAGCCCTTTGTCATTACTTGCTCGTGGATCATGTTCTACCGAACGCGCTTCCCACCACTTCGATTATTACATAATAGAGTTCGCTTATGCTTTGCTTCCGGTGGTCACACGCAAAACATATTAATAAGATTATAGCGGCAATACTAAACGGACACATACTTTAAAAATAAGCGCACTTGTCACAAAAATATCCGCTTGTGCGTCCAACACTGTACGGGCATTGTGACCGCTTCAGGCGTCCCAAAACAATCGTTGATGCATGTCTGCACATAATTTACTTTCACATTTGCCTACGCCACCACATCCACGCATTATCTTCTACCCAAAGAGTATGTCTATTCCTCGCAATGACTTCCTTACACTCTGGAAACTCTCCAGAACCGGAGATGAAGCCAAAATCCAGGAGCATATCGAGGAATCCGACGCAGTGGCACGTAACCTAGTGAACCTCAAACATCATCGTAAGGGCACTTCGCCGCTCATGGAAGCCGCTTCAAGCAAGTGCAATGAACCAGTTGTAGCTCAGCTCATTGCAGCCGGCGCTGATGTGAACGACGTCGATGACACTAAGCTCAAAAACACAGCCCTTCATTACGCCGCAATGACAAACGTGGACCCACTAACTATTGAGGCGTTGTTGGAGGCGGGGGCAGATGCCTTTGCAATCAACCGCAAGGGCTTTACACCGCTGGATGTTGCTCGCCAAAGCGGCCGAAAGACTGTTGGTGCGGCGCTGTTGGACCATATGAAGGTGCACGCTGGATGGCTGTTCCTGCGTGGCAAGTTTCACTGGAAAAAGCGTTGGGCTGTCGTCGTTGCCTGTAACAAGCAGCGTACCTCCACTGAGCTTTGCATCTTTCGCCGTCTGAGCGACCTTCGTCCTTCCGTAGTTATGCTTATCGACGAAGCCGCACGAATGATCCACTTTTCGTCCACAGACAGCTACTCGTGGCTTCAACGCGACAATGCATTTGTCTTTGATAAGCCCGTCATGTGCCATTACGTGAAGCGAAAGAAATTTACGCGCGCACCAATATGCAGAAAGACAATGAGCCTGGTCGACGTCGAGACGGTCCATTGCGTATTCGCCGCTGACAGCTTGAACAATTTGGCTCAATGGCGTCGCGTACTGGAGAGCTCCAACTTTTATTCGCGTGAGGATCAAACCGTCTTGCATCGGTCGTCGCTTTTTGATTCTCAAAACGGAGAGCTGTACTATTGGCCGCATGAACTTGTCGAGAACTTGCGTACAACAATCTTGCAGGGACAGGAACAAGAGCGAGAGCAAGCTAACGATCCGCTATACCAGCGTCTCCACGCTACATCCGAAGAACGTCGTACAGCTCTTGCTCCAGCTCCAGTCACTTCCAATGAACTAGCTCCTGAAACAGTTCAGACTTCAATACAGCCTCCTTCCTTGAACAAGGAGTCGATTGGTGCGCCACACCAGGACCTTCCAAGACATACTACACCTACTGAAGGAGCTGAGGAGCCAGTAGCGATGCAAAATGACGGTCGAAACCGCGTGCATTTTGCTCCTCCTCAGTCTCTGACCAATGCCAAAGTGCCACTGACAGCAGAGTCTCTGCATACAGACGTCCAGCGAACAGAGTCAAATGTCAGCATTGTGAGTGGAAGCGATGGCAATTCTGATGTTCCCGGCTTTGTAACGGGAATTGTTGTTATGAATGGTAGTGAGTCACAAGAATCGCAATGGCAGCCAAACTTAATTTTCCAGGATAAGAACGAAATCGAGAGCAAAGAAGAAAACAATCAGAAGCAGCATCAAGCACGATCGCTGTCTCCTGAATCAATCTGATTCCGATGTGTGTAAAATCTGTGGCACGGCACGACAGAATGTTAGGCGCACGTCAAAAAGGGCTGTCCAGTGTGTCGCTTGTCGCTCTTTTCTGTCCTCAAAGTCGGCAGGGAAAAGTAACTTCTAGAATAATGTGTACCACGCTACTAAACTCGAATAGTACATTCGAAGAAATCGCATTCAACCAATCACATGACTCCAAGTGATAGATACATTCATTCTCTCCCATTACCGCATTACTCGAGGAAGTCATCGCTCGTTCGTCTTCTTCGCGGCTATTGACGTATCTACGCATACATTTGAAGGTCTGTTTCATACTATATAATTAGTTTGTCGTCTTCTCTATCCAGCAGTGTCGATACTACCGTTGTAGCGCTTCAAACAACGAAGAACAAGCTTGACAAAGACAAGACTTGATTCTCCACTACAATGGCATGTTTCGACTGCTGTGGAGGCGTGAATGCTTGTATGTTATTCCTCACAGCCTGTGCTATGATCGAGTACATTGCACAGACTGTGATTCTGGTGCTGGGGCCCATGTTAACGCTGCATTTCTATCCAGAGACATCATTCCATCGTCTTGGATTCTACACTGCAATTCTCTCTGGCTCAGGGTTTCTAGGCCACGCACTGAGTTGTGGCTTTTGGATCAATTTGGCGAGATCGCTCAAGAGTAGCAAAGGTGTTATTCTATGGGGACTAGCCGTAACAGGAGCGGGATTCTTTAGTTTGCTGCTGTGCAAGAGTCTAGTGGCCATGTCGCTTGTTCGATTTGCAACTGGACTCAGTAGTGGCGTCTTACCTGTGGCTCTGATTGAGATTGACAATATTTGTGGAAATCGACAGACAAAATTGACTTCCATGGCAAAATCACTGGGTGTCGGACTTGGTGCGATAATTACGTTTGCCTTGGTCACACTTGGCGCGAAACTACCGCGAAGATCGTCTGAGGACCCGACAGTAGGAGAATCGTCGTTGTATTTTTATCCATTTTGCTTTGTGTCAATTCTTGCGTGGATTGGTGTGATGGTGATGCTAGTGGGTCTGCGTCTGCGTAGTCGGACATCGTATACTCAGCTTGCAGATGAGGAAGACGACTTTTTGAATTTTATGCCACAGATTCAGATTGATGCACAATCTTCACCACGCTCATCAACCGGTATGAACACCAGTAGCACTAGTAGCAGTGAGAGCGGTAGTCCCATGACAACTACAGTTGCTCACGTTAAGTCAGCGTTTGAGGAGACTTTTGGACGGACAGCCATGGGTTTAGGCATCAAGAAGACCATGGCCTCACCAGGAAAATTAGCAATAATCAAGATGCTGGCGACGCCGCAGCCTCATTTCCGACTAATCCGTGGTGTTTTGCCTCATTATTTCCACGGCTACACATCGGACGGACACTTGATCGTGTGGGACTTCGTTGGTAGAGTCAAGATGGATAAACTCTTTGCTGCGGGCTTCACAACTTCTGATTTGCGCGATCACTATCGCTTCTTCTTGGCCTTTGCACAGGAGACGTTGCTGCGCACACCAACACAAAAGATTGTGTATGTAGTGGATCTCGATGGCCTTTCGCTCGGCGATGCCGACGCACGTGCCGTAGATGGTGTCTGCGCAGTGGTAAAGACGGTGCAACGTGAACTGCCGGAGCGTCTGCAAGCTTTTGCAGTGCTTAATTCGCCTGTGTGGTTCTCACAGGTCATGGCACGAATTCGCCCGCATCTTGCAAAGCGCACTGCGGACAAAGTGTCGTTTCTGTCGAAGGAAACAGCCACTTATGATCTGATTGCACTTATCGGTGTTGATAGCCTTCCTCAGCGGTACGGCGGACGTAATGGCGTCGAGATTGGCAAGAGTGCACAGGAACGCTCTCTGGATGACTTGCTCAAACGAACAACTGGATCGTTGGAGCGGACAATCGAAATTGTAGGAACTCCGCGATCACGAAATTTAAATTTTGGTCGCTCGCATTCCGGTAGCACGCGCATCACCTTGAGCGACGATAACAGTGACGAAGAAGCATTCTTTGACTGCTCTGAATATGGTTTGCAGGGCATTGAAGACCTCGAGGACCAGGAGCCAGAGATTTCTGTGGTTGTGCACTCACAATCCAATTGTTCACGCAAGACTGAAACTGTTGCCCGCAGTACTGCTGCAACCTATGGAATGAAACAGCCGCGGGAGAAAAAGTCCGTGAAAGCGACTCGACCTTTGCCGAAATCTGTTGATACTTCCGTGCCTGAACTCGCAATCACACGCGAACCGCTAGCTTGTCTTGTACTGCTGGTGTATTTCTTCTGGTTGCTGGTACAGCTAAGTTTTGACGAGATGGTTCCGCTGTGGTTTTTCAAGCAGAACCCGATTACATTAGGTGGCAGCGTGAGCGCTGAACGACTCGCTTCGCGGTCAACGGTGTCCTCAATCACGCTTACAGTCTCTGGAACGTTGGCATCACTGTCTCTGGCTGTGCTCCTGAGCCAGATAGTTTCGGCCATGATGTGTTCTTCTACGCGAAATGTCATGACACCGCTTGCTACGCTACGTATTGGTTTGCTTCTTCAAGCTCCCGTTTTGGGCTGCTTTCCGCTCATCAATCTCTTTAAGGTGGATGAGCTGCCATTTTCATGGTTTATGGTGGTGGGTGTACTTGTGGTGAAGCAACTCGTCGCGGGTGTGGCTTCTCACGGAATTATGGCTCTGCTGGACAACTCCCTTGCCGTTGATCGACGGCTTGCTGTGCATCGCGCTGCACAACGCATTCGGTACGTGGCTCACTTCATCGCAAGCGCTGCGGCTCCAGCACTTTTTGCACTGCTGGGTTACTTTGAGCAGGCATTTCCTATCGACCAGAGTCTACTGTACTTCGTGCAAGCTTTGGGGCTTGTATTCTTGCTGTTGTTTTCGATTGCGATTCCCAGTCGAATGAATTTTCCTGTGCTCTTTAGCATGGGCAAGCGGTGATCATAGACGTTGACATAGGCGATAGCAAGATGTAACTTGGTGTCGAGATGATAGTGTATGCATACATTCATAGGGAAAGTTGTTACGATCGATATCTACATTGCTACTTGCTGACTCGACTCGTTTGGTAAAATTTCTGGTGTCGCGAAGGCAAACCTCAGCCTAATGATGGCTCTGATCGTTTAGAAAAGGCAAGACATGAACGCTGGCAGCCGCAATTACGTGTAGAACGCATCTGCCTTAGCTTGGCGTGTACGTGGCCATGCCGGAACGCTTGTACTCGATAAGCACGCCCACCAGGACGATGTTTAGCAGGACGATCGGGTAGAACTGCATGTAGAAGATCACGTCCCAATGGAAGATCGCGAGAAAATAAGCTAGATAGACAGCAGTGACGTGAGTGCTGATCCCCAAGAACGATGCGATGCGCGCGAGTCCGCTGAATCTTCGGCGGTAAGCTTCGTGCTGCTCACTGGTACAAGCACCTAGCACTGCTTGACGGTTGGTCTCCGCCTTTGATGCGGCATCTGACGTAAAGCTCGCCTGAATAGTGAGATAAGCCGTGTAGATTCCAAGTAGAATCGTATCCAGAGCACAAGCCGACTGTTTAAGAGCGGCACGATACTCAGCCCGCACACTGGCGACCGTTTCGCCGTCACATTCAGACTGTGGAAGGGCGTTCTCCATGTAAACGTTCTTAATCTTGTCATAAATGAGAGCGTGTAGCCAGAGCGACATGCCCGACCCGAAACCCAAATAGAATAGCATGACATTATCTCCATAATGATGCTGCATGACATCACCCATAATCAAAAAGTTAGGGACAATGACGAGAAAATCCACGACACCGTCCAAGATGCGACCTGTGCGCGTACCGCGCTTGCAGAGACGAGCAACCTGTCCATCCGTACAGTCAGAGATAATCCAAGTAAACATCAAGAACGCGGCCGCCAGCAGCGAATGGGAAGGTTCCCAGGACAGTGGGTAATGAAACTCCGAGTCATAAAGACACAAGGCGGCACCCCAGCCAAGAAATAAACCAAAGATAGTGATCTGGTTAGGAGTAATGACAAAAGGCAGGTAGCTCACAATCACAGCAGGTACAGCGGCCAGTCGTCGATGCCAATAGTAATCAATAAGCTCCTCTACGTCGTACATCTTGGTGCATGTGGCCATCAAATAACGTTCCAAGATTGACTCGTACGTGGCTTTCTTAGCGACGGACCGGGGCGAACAATTCGATGAGTTCGTGGGTGCGAGTTTAATGGTTTCCATCTCGTCATCACCGCTGCTTGTAGAGGAATTAGAGCGTAAACTGTTACGACGCTTCATGCCCTCGGACGAGCCGTTGACCGTCGAGCCATACATGATTTCTTCGGACTTGATAGCCACCATTTCGAGCACGAAATGTTCTGGCGTAATCTTAAAATGGGCTCTTTGGTCGTGGCTTTTACCAAAAAGTACGAGGGTTTTCACGAAAAGTACGAGGGCTTACCGTTCTTTTTCTTCTCACGGACGTGTCGCAGACATTCAATATAATGATCGTAGGGGTCGGGGGAGGAAATAATTTGAGGTTGTGAATTAGAGGGGGTAAATGACCTATTGTTTTTGTCGAGTTTTATTCCAAATGAAACAGTAGTTTAAACGGTGATTGATGCATATTTATCCGTCGTTAAAAGTCGTTACAAACTGATTCGAGAAGAAATAAAGTTGACTCCGCAAAAGGGTATACATTTCTAATCCGTGTGTCTCCAAATTCTCTGGCTTTTAAACCCAATTATTCGATTTTTCCTGACAAGTTAAAGTCGTTAATTTTCCATACTATTAAGCGCCGTGCACTATAATCTCTTTAAATGCAGCTCATCGCATTGGGACAAAACTGTTTGATGGTGCATGTACAATACTACTCGTTTTGGAAGTCCGACAATCAAAGTAGCGATGGTGCGGAGGAGAACACTTGCTGTCGTCATGTACGTACACGTCCACCTTCTTGCCAAGAGAATGGGCTTACATGAGCTTGTTTGTCATATAAATGCACCAGCTGCAAAGAGTGAAGATTTGTGTCGGACCGTCCGATACCCTCCAGACTCGTCTTACCGAAGCGACATGTTCCATGCTCGTAATCAGACTTGCCGGGGTCTAAAGGTCATTAGTTTTTGTAAATGATGCTGTCTGCGCTGCACTCAAATCATATTGATGTTGACTAGACGAGCATTGTACGCACTCGAGGCAGTACCGGCTGGCTCGAAGCAGTAGTGTGACTAGCCCTTACTTGACTTCATAGTTTTTCCTTTGCGCTCGACCGCCCGCCGGTCTGGCATGAGCTGGGAGTGCTGGTAAGAAACCGAAGGTTGCTATCTTTCTGGTTGACGTGGATACTGTCAAAGGCTATTGGTATCCTTCCTTGAAGCTGCTTGGTTGCGTCTCATTAGAAGAGGCACCTGCGATGTGTGGGACACTTGTGTATATATCACAGAAAATCCACAAGAATCTATCGATATACACTTGCACGAGTATTGACGACTACACGACGCTGCTCATGACAAAGCCTACATCTCTCACAAGCAAGAATTAGCTCGTCGGATCAGTTCTTTCACCAGACACTTGATATGGCGCTTTTTCGAACAAGCACAGTCCGCTAAAATAGCGCATGCCCTTAATTCTTTAGTATTTTAGTATGATTGTTATTTGCAGATAGTGAGGGATAAAATTAAACAAACGATTTGATCCAATATAGGTAACAAATTAACGTGTTTAAACAACAAGAAAATCTATATGCAATAATGTCTCACGGTTTCGAACACTTGTAACGACACAAAAGAAGCATGAAAATTTCAGCTGCAACCGACCCGTTCTGCAAAAAGTAGGGCGAGTCGGTTGCAGCTGCTTCTTTCAAGCACAAGTCGCTGAGGATTATTTCACAAACTTTGACCATTTTGTACCCAAATTCCATATTCCCAGGCAGGGGCAACAATCCAATTATAAAAGACAAGGGGGCTACATGCTGTATAAAAACAGCATAAGTGTGTAAAGGTCTTCCGCGGACGAGTTCTAGGACTGACGTATGAACTATAACATCTCTACAGCTCCGAGATCATACGCCTAGGCAAGTTTGAAATGAGTTTGGGATTGAATCGGTCAACATTACAACAGCTTCTGCAAAAGACCTCGACTTGCTTTACGCCGCGTCCACAGGCGAGTACAATCGACAGTGGTCTCGATTGTCGATTGTACTCGCAGCACAAGCTCCAGAAAGGTTACAGTGAAGAAGATAACAACGTGATACTTGGCCTATGATTGACCAGCAGTTCCTTGCAAGTTGACTCGTCCTACTCGCCACTTAATACTTGTGACATGACTCGACGTAGCCTTCCGCTTCCTCAAAAATATATATACATCTGATTTGGTTGGTTCGAAACATCGACACATGAGGATCTTGTCATTCAAGATAATACCGACATTCAGAAGGAAGAAGTACGCAGCAATATGCACAGCATTTGCACCTACTACGTCATTTTTTTGTACCATACCTGCTGGCTCGCGTCGCTTCAAGATTCGTGTACACACAACCTACACATAAATATCATGGATCTACATATATTAACCCACTTAGGCCATCGTTACAACCCAAACGATAATGCCTACCGGATCCGATGCTACTACATCGTCCACGTCGAGTAGTCAGCCCCAATCTGAAGTCAAGAAAACAATGCAGTCGTATCACTACGTAACGGAAGAAGGTGTAAAGCACATTTTGGACTATCGCTATAGCGGCAGCGACGCGTCGCTCTTGTACAATCACGTGATCTCTCCATTGGCTCAATGGCTTGTGAATCACGTGCTGTCACCACGAATTGCACCGAACGCCATTACGATTGGAGCACTATCGCTTGTGATTCTATCACATGTGATTATGTTTTGGTGAGGACGTAGTAAAAGGTGGTATCAATCGAGAGAAGAGGATTACATGATGACTTGTCTTGTTTTGTTGTTGTTGCATAGGTACGCACCGAACATGGTGGAGGAAGCACCGAGATGGGTGTACATGAATGCAGGTTTCTCGCTACTATTTTATCAGATCTTGGACGTGGCAGATGGTAAACAAGCTCGGAAGACGGGCAACTCGTCGCCACTCGGACTCTTGTTCGACCATGGTTGCGATGCACTTAATGTGGTTGTCAGTGCCTGTACATTTGCGTCAACGATCATGCTCGGACCAACGTATTGGGTGCGTATTAATATAGTGTTTTTGAGTGAAGGTGTGGAAGATTCTTAGTAGTCATTGATGTTGTTGTTGTTGTTGATAATGCTAGTCGCTGTTGATTTTCCTTGCACCGGCCATGGTGTTCTTTATGGCAACGTGGGAGGAGTATTACACTGGCACACTGGCACTTCCAATTATCAATGGACCTAACGAAGGTTTGCTGATCATGTACTCGATCTACATTGCCACGGCTATCATCGGGCCAACGGTCTGGACACAGCCCAACGTTTTCTTTCCGCAGCTGAACAATAACCACGTGCTCGTCTTGATCACGATCACCATTGCGATTGTTCAGTGTTTTTTCAGTGGTGAAGTATTGTGTCGATAATAATTGGCTGCATGGAACAGTAGGACCAATGCGTTTTGTGTCTTTTGCGCAGGTGTGATTGCTATCCGATCAATGGAGCGCAGAGCGAAAGATGGCGCTGCAGCACTAATTGGAATTATGCCTTTCATCGCGCTTGTTTTGATGTCTGCCCTTTGGGTGCTTTGTTCTCCGTCTGATGTATTTACGGACCACCCACGTCTCCTCATCTGGACTGTTGGGTTAGTCTTTGCAAAGGTATGACATCGAGTCTTCTCACTGAAAGTTATGATGCTAACTTTAGCGTGGCTATACTTCTATTGCAGATGGTGATGCACATGATGCTTTCGCACATGTGTGGAGAGCCGTACTGGTTACTGCGCAAGACGTTCTTGATCCAGGTTGTCGTTTCTTTCCTGCTGCTGGTTGGTATGGTGCCTTGGGTGCGTTTTTGGTCGTATTGTGGCGCATCTACGCTGTTTACTAACTTTGTAACGTAACGCTGTGTAGGGCCATGAAAGCTCTGTAGTGCAGCTGTTCTTCACGATCTCATTGTTGGCCTATGTGCACATGATCTTCTTCCTCTCTACGGAGCTTGCCACAATTTTAGGTATTCGTATCTTTAAAGTGAAGCAGATATAAAGCTTGTTTCACTGCGTACTAGTGGCACAACCACGAAGCATGTAACTGCGTTAAGAAGCACAATTGCAATTTTTGATCTCAAGCGAGCATGGTGGGGTATTCAGAAAGCTGAAATGCAAATTTGGGCGAAAATACTATACGAGCGGGTGGCATTGCTCCATCACCCCGCAATTTCCGCTATTCATGAGGAGGAAACCGATTGCTACAGAAACGATCCCCGACAACACTGCGACGATAAAAACTAGCGTGTCTCGTTGCGTCTTGCGGCTCTATTCATAACCGGAAACCATCGAATGTCAACATGTTCAAATGTCAGTCAAATATTACATGTACAAAACATACTGCGGTAACAAGCATAACGTACCACTAGTCGGGGCTGCGTCATTGGTGTCTGGAGCTGGCTAATTCGTTTGTCTAGCATCTGATAGCGTTGCACCATGTTTTTAACCGCCTCCTGAAGCTCCTGCTGGAGTTTCTTGATCGAATCGGACATCAGCTCTGTGCGCTCGTCGCGCATTTTTCCATTGGCCACGACATTGATAACATCAGCTTTAATCTGTGAGATCTCAATGGCGCGGTCCTGTTCCTGCAGCTCTGCATCATATTTACGGCGCTTGCTATCGGCTTCCAGTTCACTCAACTGCTCTCGTTGAACGCGCAGTTCATCAAGCATGTCATCATGTAAAGTAACAACGTCATCATTGTGCTGCGACTGTCCTGACTGCAGTAATTTGCCCTGTACAATCTGTGAAAGCTGATGATTCAAGTTCTCGAGCGACGGGAAGATGCCACTTGCCTGTTTATCAAACTCTGCCTGGTTCCTCAGTAACTCATCCTTTTGCTGCACAAGTTGTGCAATGGTCTCTTCCATCTGCCGTACATACGTGTGTAGATCCTGGTGCGTCCTTGTTTCACCACACTCTCCTGTATGTTTCTGGTCAAAATCTCGACTTGTACTCTCATCATGATGCATCATCCTCTCTGATGATGGCCGTGGTACAGTCTCTACGTCATCGTCATCGTCCATGACATTGTCAAAATTCAGTGCCTGCTGCACAAAGTCGGTCGAACACTCTCTCAAATCCTTAGCTGTAGTGCGACGAGGTACCGTAGTGATTCGTACCCTGTCTACTGGACTCATCTTTGCTCTATTCGAGTGTAAACCTGCTGTTTCCTTCTCTGCAATCGGCCACTTGAGCTGTTCGTCCGAGAGTTCCGCTAATCGCATGCGGTCTGAGCGCGTTGTATCTTCCGCACGTGAAAGCTGGACAAGCCGTTCACCTGACACGCTCCCAAGCTTCCAAGATCTATGATAATCTGCATCTAGCAGCGCTGGCCGCTGTCGCACTGTGTCTCGCTTGGCGTCGTGCTGATTCGTAGAGATTGTACGGCTTCGTGTGCGCGTAGCGGGCCCGTTGCTGTCACCTAATTTACGGTCGTCCTTGGCAATGATCTTGTGCAACTCGGAGAGCTCCGAGCGTGCCTTGGTAATGCGCTCGTTCAGCCGTGCGTCGTCCTCCTTGAAGCCAAGACCGGCATCGCTCGGTAT
Source organism: Peronospora farinosa (assembly GCA_947646735.1). Lineage (NCBI taxonomy): Eukaryota > Oomycota > Peronosporomycetes > Peronosporales > Peronosporaceae > Peronospora > Peronospora farinosa. Next base: position 531,343 of record CANTFK010000943.1, on the reverse strand, counting down.
CGGCATGTGTACTGCCAATATCACGTAATGGAAATTTCCGTTTACAAATTTTCTGATTTCACAAGCGAAAAGAGAATATTGTGGTTTCAGTTGCTACATGAAAGGAGAAATTTCGCAATTTGAAAAGTTAAAAGAGTGCCTTTTGCTACACACATGTCGTCCTATTTACTCCTCAAACGAGTCTGGCATTGGTTCATCGGCAAGAGCTGCAGGTACTTGGCTAGAAGAACCTCCAGCTGCGGCTGCTGTTACAATAGACAATGAACGTGTAGATGGTGGAACGGCCATCTTCTCTTCTAGTGTCTGTGGTGCTACAGCCTGGAAGACCAAAATTTAGTCAGACTGTTAGTGAAGTCGACCTCGAGTCCTTATGCAACACAAATAATTGAGACTTACCGACGCTGCATCCAATTGTGCAAAAAGCTCCTGCCGTAGATTGTCATGTGCCGGATTGTGCTTGGTGAAGCGGATGGTGGAGCCCTGCTCGTTGTTGTAGACATTTGTAAGGGACTCGTCCACACACTCCTCCACTTTGTTCACATAGTTTTCGGGATCATGACGAAACCTGCTCGATCCACAAAGCAACAACTGAGCCGACACCACTATCTCCATATCTTGTCAACACCAATCTTTCAACGTACATGTCCAACGCGTCGCTATTGGCAACAAGACTCCTTTCCGGGAAGTCTTTCATGTAAAAAATCCCTTTAAGGTAGGTAAGCACTGCGACCATATAATGCAGCTCTGGGTCCCACTCTGGGAACTTTGGATGTAGATCCAGCTGCTTTGTCTCTTTGTACACATAAGGATGGAAGACGTTAGTGTTAAACACAATGCGAGGATACGTCCCCGGTCCATTATAGCTACAATATATAACAGTATACACCACGTCAGACACTCGTACTCTAGTAACCTCCATCAATTCTACTGTTACCTCTCGGGCAGGAAAATGGTAAACTTGAAGATCCCATTACGATAAAGGCCGGCGTGGATAAAGATGGTCCCGTACCAGACACGCGAGTGGTCGAAACTCGGCAGTACATAGATGCCACTCGGAACATGTTGACGTAAATGTTTGTATTCAATCATAAGACCATAGTCTTTCATTGTTTGTGACCGGTACTTCTGCAGCGACGACATGGGTCCGTCACGACTGCTCTGCTCATCACTGCCTTGTGTTTCGTCCAATGTTCCATTTGGAGATGGTTGCGAGCTACTACAGCGTGGATATTCATGTCAATATACTGTTACCTCCTATATTATGAGACTAGTAGATGCCATTAAGAGCATCACGGACGACGTACGCGTCCGACGAGGTCTTGAGTCTGCGTAGCATCGTCTGAAAGTTCAAATATTCTATTTCAACTACGTACTTAGTCCAAATATGACAATATCATGCCGTACTTACGGAATCGTACAAACGAGTATTCCAATGAAGTTACCGGTACGATACAGTACTTACTGTATAATATCGGTACGACATGTTCATTTCCATTATGACCGGTATCGAGCGCTATGGGTCGTCAGGTGCGCATACGGTGGAGGGTAACGTGGCTGGATCAGTTGCTGCAAAGTTGACAAAGCAGCGTGAGAAACAGCAAAAGGAGTACGAGACCAAGTGTGAGGATATTAAGAAGATCAACCGTCGAGGAACTCGCATCGATGCGAATTTCCAGTCGCATCCGGACGACGACGAGACCGAGTTTAAAGCACGTTTGAGCCAAGAATTGGCCATTTTACTACTTGTTTTTACTGATTTAAAGTGCTTTTACTTATTTTCATTGATTTTTGTTGGGGTTTCTAGCGTCAAACGGTGGGGCTCGTGACAGCTGAAGAGTTCCGGAAGAAGCGTGAGGACCTGCAGAACCGGAAAAACGTTTCGATTGAGTTGCAGTGCGTTCAGTTGTAGCTGTTGGTAATTATTGTTGGATTTGTTGAGGAATTCACGTATTTGACTTGTTGCTATTGGTGTTTTATTAGACCAGAGGTACAGGAGAAAGAACTGAAGAAGACAAAGAAGAAGAAACGAAAAGCAAAAGTGATGGGGTTACTATCGTTTGATTTGGACGGTGAAGAAGGAGCTGAGGAAGAAATTGTGCCGTCGAAGCGTGTCAAGAAGAGTATCAAGAACCCTGAAGTGGAGACGGACTTTTTGCCGGATAAGGAACGGGAGAAGGAGGAGGCTCGAGAACGTCAGCGGCTCCGTGCAGAGTGGGAAGCGGAACAAGAAGTTATTAAAAGTACGTGGTGCCTTTCAGCGGTGCTGAGAGTGTAAGATGGCTGCTAAACGTTTACGCTTGTCGTGATACAATTGATGCGCTATTTCATCAGATGAGAATGTTGCAGTGACCTACAGCTACTGGGATGGCTCAGGACACCGTCGGGAGATCACGGTGAGAAAATAGTATGACTGGAAGTTGCGGATAGGAAGTGAAAGTTGCTGAAAGATTTGTTTACGTGTCTGAATAGGTATCTAAGAAGACGACGATTGGCAAGTATCTGGAGCTTGTGAAGCAGCAGCTGGTGTCCGAATTTGCAGAGTTACGTGGTGTCGGTGCCGAGAACCTGATTTACATCAAGGAGGACCTCATCATCCCCCATGTAAGCGACTTGTGAAGCTTGGATTAGCTGGAATACTTCTAACTTGTGCTTTTCTTTTACCGGCAGCATTACTCATTTTATGATTTGATTGTGACCAAAGCGCGCGGAAAAAGTGGGCCGCTCTTTCACTTCGATGTGCACGACGATGTCCGTCTGTTACAGGACCGGCGCGTCGAGAAAGATGAGGTGAGTTACGTCGCTCTACACGTCTTTTGTGGGGTAATCATTGTGGATAATGTGTGCTGTTATGTCCATAGTCACACCCTGGTAAAGTGGTAGATCGCCATTGGTACGAAAAGAACAAGCACATTTTTCCTGCCAGTCGGTGGGAAGTGGTGAGTACATACGTTTGAAGTGAAAGTCCTGCGCTCGAAATGCAGACTAACGATGCTATGCTTTTGCAGTATGATCCTAATGTTATCCGCGAGAAGTACACCATCCATGGCGATTAACGCATCTATTCGTGGCAATTCGGTCGCTATGCCTGCGGCAGGAAATAGATGGAGTCAAAGTCTTTAGTAATGCTTTGTTAAAACCGAGCTCACATTTGACAACCTAAGAAGTGTGATCAAACTGGCAACGGAAAACAAAGCGCAATAAAAGATGGTACAGCCATTGTCAACAGCACACGCTGTTGATGAACGCGCCGCTCCAACTAGCCACTTCGTGCTAGAAATTAGCAATCTCGACGGCTTCGTTGGAAAAGAGCAGAACCTTAGGAGTAGGGAGTCTACTCATCCTCGTCGGACTGTATGAACTTCGAGTAAGACGTATTCTGACATTCGCCGTTGGCGTCAAAGACAGCTTTGTAAAATGATCCATCAGCCCCAACGACTAAGCATACAATTTGTTAGCCACAATGCCTCGCAGGAAGCAACGCATAGTGAGGCAACACGTACCAACAATGGTATTCTTCTCCGTGCCAAACGCACAGATCGTTCGGGTCTCCGGCACACGAAACTGAGCAAAACTCCACTCTGAGCTAAAATACTTCGGAAGCAATCCCCGCATGAACGAAAGGCTAAACGCACGCACGCACAGGAAAAGCGTACGTTAGCACACCAAAGTAAAACAGGCTAATCACATGACAGTACCTGGACTTGGAATTCTCGGTGCCGTCATCGTCTCCGCTGCGAGGTGCACTTCCTGCCGAGAAGTGAGATGGCAAGCTTTGCGCGGGAACACTTCCCATAGTCGTTTGGTCGCATGAGAAGCTCTGGCCTGAACCTTCGGCTGTCAGCGAGAACACGTGCACTGTACCCTTGTCACTTGAGCACGCGAGCAAAGGCGCTGTCGGGCTGAAACAAATACTGTAGATCTCCGCACGATCCGCTCCACGACTACAAGTCAAAGTTCGCGTTACTTACTCGGACCGCATCTCAACCTTCGCAACCAAGTCCAACACTTACCGCAACTCCTGCGTGATCTGACCGCTTTGAGTGTCAAAAATACGAATAAGGGTGCCCTTGTCTGAGGCCGTCGCAAGTCGCGTGCCATCAACGTTTAAGCAAATCTGCAAGCAACCAATTAGCTCCTGAATACTTTTTGACCAACAAAAAAATACTCACCTGCGACAGCTCTGCTTCGTGGGCAGTGATAAGTGTTGTCTTCCGCAGATCGTACAGCTCAATACGGACAGTACCGCGCGTCACACCCGGACAGGCCAGCACCGTGTTGGACAGATTCGGGCACAGCGCACACAGGCCCTTGGGATTCGCCAGCGTTTCGATATGATCCACCAACTTCAAGTCCGCTGCAGTAGTAACGAGATAATCCGTCAGATAATTGAACGATACATACAAGCCGTTACAGCCAGTAACGTACAGAAGTTGTAGACGTAAATCTTGTTCTGTAGCACGACCACGACTCTAATATCCCACACAAAAACTTTCAGACAATAGAAAAAAACAGTAATGAAAAACATCACAAACAACATCATACCGATCCCGACGTAGCTTGACAGCCTTTACTTCACTACGAAAGCTCAATTCTCCAATATTGCGGCTCTGGTGATCGTCCCAGATCATAACCTATGCATTACAACAGGTCAGATAGTCCATCCTCCGTCCATTCCAATCCAGTATTAGCGTTTAAAAAAGACCTTGTTAGGAGGGTATTTCGGATTGCGTCCGCCGCCCACAATGGCCAGAATATTACAACGGAATAACATCTCGACAATACCAATACCACCATCGGAAAAGTCTGTCTCACAACACAGCAAATCGATCTGAGTCTCGATGAAAGTATCAAATGAGGCTTCATAAAAAGACAGACAAACCTCGATAAAATGTCTCTTTAAATGGATCACAATTGTAAATCTTGAAACCTGAGTCCGTACCACAGGCAAAACATCCTATAGAAAGAAAGAAAGAAAGAGAGAGAGAGAGAAATAAACACACGACATAAAGAAGAGATCTTGGTTGAGACAAAAGAGAGAGAGAGAGAGAGAGAAACGTACCGCTATCTTGATTAAACCCTACAAAGAGAAGTTCATTTTGTTGTTCACGACTGAGATTCATAGCTGACATGAAACGAGAGAGATCAAGAGGAAGAAGTTCCAAGGATTTAAAGCGTTGACGTCTTTTTAACACAATTCACTTTATTGGGGAGAGAAGGATTTTTTTTTCGGATAAAAGATTAAATTGTTTAAACACTTGAATATACGAGTTTAAACGAGGAGCTCCACTTGTAGGGAACTGCTTAAGTACGCTAGAAATTAATCTGCAAATGTAAAATACGATCAGCGTGTTTTTTTTTTAAATTACTGTGGGAAAATAAAAAAACAACTCCCTCGTGCCTCTTTCTTCATGTCTAGCTGTATGAATAATTGGTTCCCTCCTTACTTTTTCCCTCGTCTCTTACCAACACTACCACCGTAGCGCGTGACAGCTTCACGTTTATGACGCTTGGCCATAAGCTTTGGGTCAAGTGGAATGTAAGCGTACGGTTCAAGCTTGCCCTTCTTCTTGAGATCGCCGCCTGCTTTCTTTGCCCGGTACTCACGACCACTACTGACATCGTCACCGCCACCACGTTTGCGCTTGAATCGACCATTCTTGTACATTTTTGTTCTTGTTAAGCCCCATGCGCTGCAACTGCGAAGCCACATCCTGTTTGATCTTCTCCTCGTCATCGTCACTGGTACTTCCACCCTTCATGTCGTCATCGTCGTTTTCGCCACCAGGGATGATCATACGTCCGTCCTTGGTCATTTGGAATTCATCTTCACTTTCATCATCGACAGGACCACCCTTTTGTGCCATGAAAATATTCTTCACCGCTGCGTTGTCATCGAGGAAATCCATAATATCGTCCTCATCTTCACGAATTACTTTACCGCCCTTGTTCTTCTTGTGCAAGTCCTTCTTCCGCTTGAGCACCTGCATAGCTGCAGCCTCATCATTGTCACCTTCGTCGGCAGAGTCAGCCATGAACTCTTCAAAAGTGTCACGGTTCTTCTTAGCAGCACGGCGTTCGGCAGCCTCGACTGCAAGCTCCGACTTCTTTTTATCCTCGCGTTCCTTTGTCTTCTTGATGTGACGAATTAGTGCACGATCTTCCTCGGGCACAAGAGCAGCTACATGCTCGTAGCCAAACTTGCGACACAGCTTGATTAGGATAATACGAGTCTTGGCACGGAAACGGTTCTTGCTCTCGCCAATCCAAACCAACAGACCATTGATGATATCGGGGAGAAACTGTTCCAGCTGATCCTTTGGCAAAACAGCAATACCAAGCTTCATGAAGCCAATGACACTCTTAATCACTTCGCGGGCCTTTTCGTGCAGCAACATGAGAACTGTCTTGAGTAGCGCCGGCATAGCCTGTGCGATCGCAGGGTCATCACGACCGAATTCAAAGACCAAACGACTAAGACAAATGACAGCAGCGCTACGCATATGGGGCGTGCGAGCGGCTAGGCCACCAAGGACCATCTGAATAAACTCCATGAGTCCATTCTGCGGGTCACGAACGCGCAAAAGTATCGCCATGGCCACCAACAACTCGAATGCAGCCTCACGAGCCTTGCCGTTAGCTTCCTTAGTACAAAGCATGATTTCACCAACAAGGCTGGACACCAGCTCCTTCTCAGCAAGTCCGTCAGTCGTAGGTTGAGCCTGCAGTGCACGGATCAAGTGCGCAAGAACACGCAGACGCATTTTCTTGGCTGGCACAGAGCAAGTAAGAAGCGAATCGCAGATTGCACGTGTGAGGTCCTGTAGCTGAGATTCCTCCGACAGAAACTTGGGATGCAAGTCGCAAATGGCCACCAAAGCGGCGTAAGAACGCTTCTGCATAGCAGCATCAGCATCATCCAGCAAGTACGGCTTCACCACACGGTACAGCAGCGCTACGCTGGCGTCGTCCACATGGGCCAGCAGGGCCATTGCAAGAGCCATCTGCACATGCGATGTCTGTCTTAGCTTGGTTGCACGCTTCGAGTGGTTGCCAGCACCATCAGACTCGACACGCTTTGCCTCTGTCGTGGCCTCGAGCAACTTCTGCATCACCTTCTTGAAAGTTGTGCCAATGAGCTTAGCCTCAGCAAGTGACGCAAAACCCTCGAGCGTATCTAACAGAACCTGGGCACGTTCTGTGTCTTTTTCCGGGTCTGACTCTTCCACGAAGGAGAGCAGTAGAGGCACATAACGCCCAGAGAACTTGGCCAAAGCAGCACGGTCGCGTGCCAGCTTAGCCTCGTCTACCTGCTCCTCGTCATTTTCGTCATCATCGCCTTCCTCTTCAGCGTCTTCCACCTCATCATCTTTCGTCTCAAGGTGATAGCGGCGAGCAACAGATTTCTGTAACGCCCGAGTGCGTTTAACGAGAGCCTGGAGACCTTGGCAGACTGCTAGGCGCAGCTCCGGATAGCGCTGGTCGGCCATTGCACTAGCCAGAATTTTAGCAATCTTCTTAAAGTGAGTGTCCACATCCATAGCGCGAGCACACACGCTTGGAAACAGCGCCCAGAGCTGGATTGCACGAGTATGCAACTTTTTAGCTTGCAGCGGAGTCACACTGGGCTCACGCGCGCCAGCTTCGCAAGCTCGGGCCATGGGAAGAACAACATCAGCAAAAAAACCAAGCTCGCCACCATGTTGAGCCGATCGCAACGCGTCTCGGAAAACTGACAAAAGCCACGCGCGCTGTTCGCTCACAATCTCAGTGGGGTGGTCAATAGGAACGATCTCAAGAAAGGCACGCGGCCCCAGAGCTTCCACGGCGGCACCTGCAGCCAACGCAAACAATTCAGAAAGTGCCTGGGCGCTCTTACCACCTTGTTGCTGCTGTGGGAGTTGATCAGCAGCCTCGTGCAATTCGCAGCATGTAACGAGAATCGGCTCGAGCGCTGGTCGACTAGCAGAACCGTAAAAGCGGAAAAGCTCAGCAATAAGCGGGAACACGTGGTTCCACGCCCCCTGAAAGCGCAGTGATGTCAGACTCTGTAGAGATGCAAGCACACGCGCAATGTCCTCGAACGTGCCTTCTGTTTCGAGCACTTCCGGGGAAATTGTAGACTTCAGAACATTCAGCAACGATCGAGCAGCCTGGCGCTGCACACGGTCATTGTTCGTGGCAATATGAGAACACACTGCACATACCACTCGCGGAAGCAGTTCGCGGGCCGCCTCAGCGTTCACAGCAGCTAGCCGAACAAGTGCCTGAGACGGAACACGGACAGCGTAAATGGCCACCGGTCCGCCCTGAGCTTCGAGCGATCCACTGCTCTGCGCATCAAGTACAGCAGCCACAACCTTGCGAAGAGTGTCGGCTGTAAGCTGCGACTCTGGCGCCGCGCTTAGCGCGTCCAGTGCTTCGTACGTGACAAGACGCAACGTCTTCGAGCTTGCATCCAGGAACTCGGCAAGCGCCGCAACGAGAGACGCCACAACCTTACGCTGCAACAGCGGTAGCGCCATCTTGAGGAAAGCTACGAGTAGCACTAGTCTCTGATCGTCTTTGCCGTCTTTACCCGCAGTAGCAAACACATTCTCCGCAAAGCTGGCAATGTGTGTAGAGAGGGCATCGCAGCCCTTGGCCGCGTGAAGCTCAAGGACGTCCATTGTCCACTTGTGTCCGGCCTTGCGCACCTTAGGGCGCGTGTCCATCGCCAGCGTCAGCAGCAAGTGGAAGCTTCGTAGTAACTCGGGGCGGGCCCAGGTATTGGTCGATGGCTCCTGTGCCAACAACACCAATGCCAGACAGGCACTGGCCGAGCGCAGCAGCATTGCGTCGTCACCAGCTTCCTGCAGCACCGTCGTAAGACACTTGGCCACGGCCGTAAACTTTCCACGCAGTACAGCATCCGGTACTTCAGGCAGAACCATAGACAGCAATTGTGCCACCTCCTGTCGATGCGAGTCCGAGGCCGCGTCCAGTGCCGTCATAAGTGCAGCAAAGTATTCAGTGGGTGAGATGGGCACGGATCGATCGGCATTACTGCGGCGTTCGTAGATAACATCAGTGATAGCGCCTAGTACCACATTAAGCTTGGCTTTTTGCGGATGCGTACCACCCGCGTGCTTTCGTAGCTCTATGAATGGGTCCATTATCACTGTTCCTGTATAATGGTCGATGCGAATCAATGGAGCTTAAGCGACGTAGCCAAAAACCACTGGTTGTCATGTCTTGACGACCTTCGTGTAACATGCATCGCACCCATTTGAACGTGTTTATACACTGTTATAACAAAGATAAAACGCTTTTACAATCTAAACTCGATTTTACGATTTCATAACCAGCGCTTTTACCATGTCTTGGTCACTGCGTATGCTCGTATTTCTATCGCTTCTTCTCGACGCAGTAACGGCGTCTTTGGATGTACAAGTAATTGATAAACAAGAGCCACCGACTAGTCGATTTGCCTATGTGACTGTACACTATGAAGGCACGAGTCGTGATGCTGAGTATGTCCTGGGAGTTCAAGTGATGATGCATTCAATTAAAATGACTGGTTCTCCCTATGACTTGGTGGTATTAGCCTCGGAATCAGTCTCCGAAGAAAGCAAGACGTTATTTCGTTCCATGGGGTGTCGGGTACTTGATGTCACGAACATTAAGAACCCGTTTGTCGGTGGAACGCTACGCAACAAGAACTTTATTTACACGTTAAACAAATTGCACGTGTGGAATATGCTCGAGTATGAACGTGTAGTGTATCTGGATGCTGACAATGTGTTGATTCGTAATGCAGATGAGCTCTTTCTCTGTGGACAATTCTGTGCTGTGTTTATGAATCCGTGTCACTTTCACACGGGATTATTGGTAGTTACACCCTCTTCTACGGAATATCAACGCTTGTTGAATGCGCTCGATCATTTAGAGAGCTTTGATGGAGCTGATCAGGGATTTCTATCCTCTATGTACAGCAAAATGTTACGGAAAGCCAAGTTGTTTACGCCTCTGCAAGCGTCGTTTACAGGAGCTGAACTAGAAGGGCTGCAGAAATTGAAACTGGAACCCAAGGGCATGAGATTGCCCGTGGGATACAATATTAATCACAAGTATTTCTACGAACAGTACCATTGGAAACTATTCTACTTGCGGCAGTTTGCATCGATGACATCACCTATTAGTCCGGTCAAGGTAGTGGTCGAGTCGGCAAGAGGTATTCCAGCACTTACGGTTGGATACCCCGTGGCTTCTGTTTTAAAGCCGTGGTACTGGTGGGCAGGATTTCTTATGGATTTGCATGCTGTGTGGCATGACATCCGTGCGACACTACCAGCGTCGCAAGAACGTTATGGAGCAGAAGAAGCGGTAAAGACGCTGCTGGGTTTCTTTAGCTCGCTTGCGTTGCTTACGGCGGTTCTGTATGCGCTCAAGATTGCGTTACCCTTGCGTCAGATCCAACAGCGATGCACGGACTTGGCCATGCGGAACAGCAAACAGGTCCGGTATGCTTTTCTGGCGCTCCGAATAGCTCTCGTGGTGCTCGCCTTCCGACTCGCTCCTTCGCGCGTCCACCCGTTAGCTCCCGTGCACTATGGCTATGGCCTTACGATCTTCATGAATGTGTTCCTGCACATATACTTTGCCTGTGTGATTTCCAACTTTTGGGACCCGCACCAAGTGGTGTCCATACCACGTGTACTTTATGTGATTCGGTTTTGGCTATATGTGGCTATCACGGCAGCATTCGAGCTCTTTGTGGTTTGGTTCAGTACGTGGAATGTGTTCTTGAACGTGATATGGCGACTGCTTTCGATTTTCGGTGCCGTCTTCCTTTGCGCGTACTGGCAAGTCACGTATTACTGCCTCACGCTGAACGCTGAGTTTGGTGGTAAGAAGGAGCGACTCAGGAGGCTCTAGTAGCACTATCATCGATACGATTTGATCAAGGTGGCTGAAATATCTTTCATGCACGAAGGCTAGCTGTGATCGAGATTTTTGGGAGGGAGAAGAAGAAGTCAGCAAGGCGCAATAGTACCAGTAGATTAAAAGCATTTGGGTTGTCTTCGCACAAATTTTGTCATGTCCGCTGAAGCCGAATGGTGCAGTTGGAGCTGAATGGCGAAGAAAGGGGGCATGGGGTTATACGTGTCAGGCTGCAGATACAGCAGCGACCGATGAGTAATAGTACAGGATCAGTGAGCGGCAGAGACCAGAGCTAACAAGTTAAACAGAAAAGGTAAGGTGAGCCGCTCAGTCTTCTGCAATATGAATAGAAACGAGCGCAAAATGCTACAACGCACCTGGAAGCGACCCTCGTGGCATTTTGTTTCCGTCGCGAGTACTTCCGTTTTCATGCTGAGGAGCTCGACCGTCATGAACTCGTCCGACTACCATGCACACGTCCCAGGCCTTGGCAAAGCCATTGGCGTTACAGGATGCGACAACGGCAAGGCAAGGTCACGCTGCTTCACGCATTTTCGGTGGCTATAGAAGGTTGAGGCCGGAACGCAGAAACAGTTTTGGTTTTCGGAGCCCGTACAGACATTGGTGGACGAATGGCTGGAAAGCAGTGAACAGAGTCAACGTGGATAGCCATGTCCTCTAAGACATCATCAAATGAACCACAGAAGAAGTTTTGAGCGACATGCCGAAACAAGATCACAGAATTGCCTAATCCTGATACTACAAACCATTCGCAGACAAACGGTTCGAGCTTGTCAGTGCTGAAACGTGTGAAGGTAGCTCACAGCTTGCCAGCAACGGACATTCTGGCTATCTCTCCAAAACAATCCAATTGTGGCAACCATCTCGAACGATGAGACTCAAACTCTGGTCTGCGAGTGAAGGCCATAGCAGCTGGCTTGTAGAAGTAGCTTTTGACCCGAGAGGAGCGCACGTTGCAACTACCACACTCTGGAAATAATACCGTCAATCGTTGGGATTCGTGGTGCTGCTTGCTGGCTAGTTCTTTCGGATATTCACATTTTGGTTGAATAATCACGATGTGATGGCTACCTTCTCATTGTGTGCCACACTTGCAAGCTGGGACGTAGATGCCGGAAACTACACCGGCGTCATCATCACGTGACTTACCTTTGGCGATAAAACTCGTTGTCAACCATGTTTGAACATGTCCAGCGTGCGTGTAAGTATAAGTTTGATGAATAAGTTCCGGATAAAGTTTCTGCGATTGAAGGTCGACTTGTCATCGCTTGCTTGAAACTCCCAGCGACACTGCCACCCGTATTCTCATCGTCATAGGAACATCCTCCTCCATGGACTACAGGCGACGATATCGCTGATGCGCTGTCTTGCTATGAGGTTCTATGGATTTGAAGAACAGCGGCAAAGTCTCTCGCTATCATTTTCGTTGTCATCATACACGAGCGCCCGGACCAAGAGCTCCATCGTCTCGTGTTGCAATGTATCATCATCGTCATCATCCTCTGCAAATTGGTTTTTTCATGGCGCACAAACTGTTTTTCTTTACTGCAGCATTGATCTATATGGATTCGTACCTGTTAGCGTCGTTGTCCTGCTGAATCACCACAAAAGATGTTACCTTCTTGTTGCAAGTTTTGCGAATTCTTCACAGCACAGCTTGTTCGCTAACCAGTATATTTCCCATTATATCCCTACCCGTCAGCTCCTTCATCTGCCATGCAAGCAGATATTCTTGTGCACTAGGTTATCTCGAGTTGGAACCATTCACCGCCGTGGTAGGTTTTCCACCTTGGTCTTTTGGTGACGTATCTGTCAGTTTTTCTTGTACCGACGTACACATTGCTTCTTCATTCTCTGACGTTGTCGTAGTGGCCTCCGTTTTCTCACTCGGCTGTGTGTTTTCCAGTCTTTTCTGCATTTTCCTTCGCTGCTGCCTCCTCCAGTTCCTGTCGCTGTTTCTCACGCTGCTGATCCATCAACTTCTTAATCTGGTTCTCAATCAGATCTTTATGGTCTTCTGCTGCTTGCTTGGCGAATGAAATGAGCAGTGCGTCCTTGCGTTTTAACTCCATCTCTTTGCCCTCACGATATCCTTCAATAAATGCCATCAGCACCGATTGACCAACCAGTAGCTTGTCTGCAAACCACGACTGTGCCCTCTCTTTAAACGTATCCATATCCTCTCTATCCAGCCGCAAAGCAGCATCTCTTCCTTCTTTGATAAGACCCCGCAGCTCGACCACATTCTTCTTAACAGTTGTCGCCACGTCGTCTTTACTGCGACTGTCGTCCATCAACTGCTTTGCATGACGGACCATCGCTTCAGTGTCCACACCTTCAACCACATGCTTTATCTCCTTGGTCAGGAACTCGACATTCTCAGCTCCCTGCTCTTTAATTGTATGAAGATTCCCATGTACTTTAGAGCCTTCAAGACTCTTGTCAATAAACGTCAAATTCTTGCCTGCAGTCTCAGAAACTTGACCACTGACTGTTTTTACAACACGTTTCACCTCTTCTTTACTACGTTCCAAATCTTCACGACTAAGTCCAGCAAAAGACAGTTTGTATTCCTGCCACACTTCATGGAAAATCCGACGATGATCAGCCACTGTAAATTCCCATAAATCTACAAAACTAGGCTGACGTAATCGCTCTTCAACTTCAGGTGGATTAGGTAATCCAACTATATGCACAGCAGCCCAACGGTTCAAACGCCGGAGGGACGTCTGCACCACACGCACGGATCGCTGGAACAGCGAGTATTTCTTTGGCATCTTTTAAAATGAATACCTATATAAACTGATATAGATAAATAATATTGGATTCAAAAGGGGTATGAAAACAAACAGGTTATTTTATCAATGGCTCGTCGGGTCGTCTACTGCGCCGTGCGACTCGCGGCTTTGAGACGACCGGTTGTTTCGGTTGGTGTTGCTCCTTCTACATGGACTCGTCTGTCTCTTTCTGTACCTTTGAAAGCATCAGTGAATCTGTATCCGACACGATCGTTTGCGAAAGTGAAGAAGAGTAAAAACAATAAGAACAAATCCACTACATTTGCTGCTCTTGTGGCCGATGAGGATGCTTTAGATGGAAGGGATGAGGAAGACGGAGGTGCTGTACAAGCACTGGAGAAGGCCAAGAAAAATATGAACGGTGCCGTTGTGAATTTCACGCGTGCATTGAGTCAGATGCGACCGGGTCGAGCAGATGCCGGTGTTTTCGATGAGCTACACGTCCAGGCATACGGTCAACACGTGCCACTTGCTCAAGTGGCGCAGGTGGCAGTGGTTGGTACACACGCACTGTGTGTGTCAGTATATGATCCGTCGGTAAGAGACGCTGAAAGGGCAGGGAGGGAGAGATAATGTTGTACTGATTGAGTCGTCGACGTTCTAATAGCTGATGCAGGACGTAAAGAAAAGTATTGAAGGCACAAATCCAGTCTATTCAGTGCGAGAAGATGCAAGTTCTCTGGAGATCTCCTTCCCCAAGTACGTGGCTGTTAGGTTGTTGGTAGTTGGATGAGGAACTGACTCATTGGGGGGATGTAGGATGACAAAGGAGACGCGGGCTGAGTTGCTCAAAGCCGCCAAGAAGCAGGCGGAGCAGGCTCGACAGCATGTGCGCCGTGTGCGTCAGGATGCTATGAACCATGCGAAGAAACTCAAGGAAACTGTCTCGGAAGATGCTATGGAGGTGCAGAAGGAACGCATCCAGAAAGTGACTGACGACGCCACGGCGGAGATTGGCAAGCTACTGGAAGCCAAGGAGAAGGACCTCAATACTGTCTAAAACAGCGTCTGCAACACTCGGCGGAGCATAGAAATACAGATGATGACAGGGCACGTCGTCGATGCCCGGTGCAAACTCGCGTGTGTTTCCATTACTCTTGACGTAGATGCAGCAGGCTCTTTGTTGTAGCTCTACAAAATACTCCATCGGTTACGCACACGAACAGCCATGTGACGAACGAGACGTTTGCGGTCGTCCAACACAAGCAAGAGTTTCCGCAACACAGTGTCTTTGTACGGGTGCACAAGTTCGTAGGGGATTGTGGCCAATTTCGCAAGACACTCGAGTGCTGCATATCTGTCCTTAGCATTAGATCTGCTCGCCCGACAACAAGAATCATACACACAGTGAGCTCATAAATCATCTTTCGTGTGCACGACATTATCCGACGCAGAAATTAACGTACCCAAACTGCGCTTGCTTCAGCAGTCCCGGGAACACGTCCTTGAGGAACGGCTTGGCGCTCTCTACCGAATCTAGAAGCAGCGGTTTGAATGTCTGGATAGCAGCGCTACCCAGTTCACGGTCGTCCGTGTTAAGAGCTTGCAGCATAAGCGGGAAAATCTGAGCTAAATGAGGTTGGTAGACGGCTTTCGGTGAGTGTGCGATCACTAGCGCGAACGCTATCAGTGCTGCCACGCTAATCTCCTCGCCAATGTGGGCACGAATGAACTCGAGCAATAACGGGAACACCTGGTCAAACATTCGTTGCCTGTAGAGAAACTGCATACAAACAGAGAAACAGATTCGTTAGCTAGCATTAGCCAAAAACATGACACTCAACAGATATCGTACCGTGATAAAAGCACCACATTTGCGGTTCAGCACGTCCGGGTATTCCGAAACTAGCACATGAAAGGTCTTGGCAACTTCCTTACGCAAGGCAGAGTCTTCCTGTTCCATGCTAACGTTTACGTCATCGTTTTGGCTCCCCGGCATGAGGAACTTGCATAGGAAGCGCAGACACACCGGTGCATGAACCTTGTGACCTCGAATGACTAATGCCTTCGCAATCCAGGCATATATTTGCAGCGCTGACACCCGCACGGCAAAATTCTCGGTGGAATTACAGATTACTACTGCAAGCTTCTTGGAGAGCAGCATGTCGATAAGAGCATCGAGCTCAGCGCCGTCCTGCATTTTGTTCACAATAGAGGCCAACGATCTAGCCGCCGAGAGCGCAGCTTCGGTACACACAACTTCAAGCCGGCGAGATGAAGTCTCACGCACTATAGTCGTATCAGACTGCGCAATTTCAAGTAGTCTGTTAATGACCAACGATGTATCCGGTAGTGTCACATCACGAGCGGCTGAATTAATAACTGCAGCAAAAAGTGGTACGAGCTGCAGACTAGCAGGTTCTGAGGTACATGTGCGCAAAAACGCTGGCACCACGGCGTCAATCAGCCGCTGTTGTGTGGCTGGAGACACATTCTGCGTTACTGCGCGGAAGATTCGAACACAAGCAGCAAGTTTTGCATCATCCACAAGACCAGGTTGCTCGCCACTCACAAGAGCACCTGCACGAGCTGCAGACGTCTCCATTGCAGTGAGCAACCTAAAGATGATGGAATCCATCGAAGATGTCTGAACACAAAACTCCATACTGGTGCGGTCGGCAGCATTAATCTCTACAATCTTGGCCACTGCGTCTAGGAGACAGTCCACATGACGCTGGCGAGCAGTGTCACCGTCTGTTTCACAAAATCTAATGTCACTTTGTTTATCACCACCCTTCTCCACACACATATCGATGAGAAGAAAGATGGTAGCCTGGAAAATAGATGACTCGCGGCAAAGTTCAGTGATAGCCAATAATGCCTCCTCGAAAAACGAATCAAACGTGCGGTTCGAAGCCGTCAGAACTGCAGAAACTCCTGTATCTTCTTCGTCATCATCATCTTCATGGTCGCTTCCGTGGTTGATTGCAGCCATAAGTCTTGCCAGTGATATCTCGACCACAAACGAAGCATAGCCGCTAGTGCCGGGACCCTCTTCACCGCTCATTGTAAACACCGACGTTGTAGACACGGTGGAGATCTCCTTCAGACTCTGTAAGCAGGCACCTCGCACCTCCATTGCAGGGTCAAGAAGCAGCAGGCGGGTAAACAGGTTAATAATTGCCTTAACCTGTGCAGGCGCCACGATGGGTGATGGTGGCAAAGTGAGAAGATGGCACAGCGCTTCCACTGCTATGCAGCGTGCAGTTGCGCTACTGCTACGGTCCATATGAGTGTCCTGATCAATGCTAAGGAAGTTTACTAGCACGTCAATGAGCGCTGGTGCATGGGGGCGCATGGGTTGCGTTTGGCCACTTTGATCAATCTCCCGGTCGGTCGTGTTTACAAGAAGCAGAATCCGCGCCAGCGCAGATTCACATTTTGAAGGAGTACTCTCGCTTCCTGAACACTCGTTATGGAGCTGCTCCACCAACAGGGGTACCGCGACTTTAAGCACATGGGCAAAACTCATCGCTGACTCATGTCCTAATGCCGCCAATACCTGTCCAGCTGACACGCTCACCATCGAGTCTGCAGCATGTTCACGCAGTTCATCCGCAGCACGTGCAGTCATGTCCACCACAAATTTGCTCCATGCGTATACTGCACCCGGCGTGTCTTGCGCTTTGGCACGCGCAACAACTCCAGAAAACCGCGAGATCGCCTGACGAGCTTCAATGATAACTTCCTGCTTCTCACCGTCCAGCACTTCATCATACAGCGCCGTAGCCACGGCATGCATTTGCAGTAGTAGCGCATTCACCGAGTATCGTTCTCCGCAAAAGACCAGTGTTTGCAAAGCATCTAACTTCGCCTCGACTACTGTAGATGCCAATTTCTTCAGTAAGAACGGAAGCACCAGCGGAGCTAACAAGTCCGATGCCGCAAACGCATGGCGCAGCGACAGAATAAGTTCTTCTGATGTGATTCCATATGGATCGTTTGGCGGCGGCGTGAAGATAATGGGGAAGTAGCAGGATACGGTATCAAAATATTGCTGCAGCAATACATCACTATGGGAGAACACCGGCTCCAACTTGCACAGCAGCATACGCGCCACCTGCATGCACAGCAGCAGGTTACGCGGGTCCTTCTCTCCCTCCATAGCACTCAAAAAGGTCTGTGCAAACTCTCTACCGAGATCTTTACTCTCCTCTGTGTCGTTCACACTGGCATCTTGAACGTCTCCATTAGCCGGGACCGAGTCCAGCAGCAGCTCCACAACTGTCGACTGCGCCAGCGCAAGCTGCATGAGATCAAAGCACATCTTGCGCATAGCTTGACCCAGCTGCGGGATATGCAGAGTGTTTCCCAGATTCAATATAAGCATGACGGTGACACGGGGGGACGAGATTTGGGCCGCGTGGTGCGTCTCAAGCGCCAGCAGCGCGCGCAGACAAGCAGAGGCGCTAGGAAAGTCGGCCAAACGGTCAGCAAAGAAAGTCAGGAGCAATTGCACGGCACTGGACATTAGCTGCAGCTCTGGGAGGCGCGTGAGTACCTCGGACAGCAGTAGAGTGGCTCGAGAACGCACCTTGTCGTCATTGCTGGTGAGATGGACGCCTAGAGCCTGAATCAATGCCTCCATACTCACATGACGATGAACCTGCATTATAACAGTATTAAGACCCGTCTTCTGTGTAGCATCGTCCTTCTCTGGGTCTACAAACGCCTCGATAGCCGGTGCCAGCGGCGCGTCTAAGCTAAACATCTTTTGATTGACACAAACCAATGGATTGGCAAAGATAATACTATCGTGTGAATTATTGGATTTTAGATTATAGAGGTACATGTTAATGTATGAGCTTTTGTGTCTGTATACTAACGCACTGTAATTAATCTATTTTGTAGAGTTTCATCGCATTAATGCTTATTTAATGCTTGATTCTATCTAACCATGTCGTCTACATGGGCGCAACAAACGGGACACGGAGAATTCACCTGCATCATTGGTTTCATGCAATCATAGCAATCTGTCACATGTCCGCAGGAATACAGACCGAGTCACGATGGTTCTCAACGCAAACAAGACACCCGCTTTGCACTAGTGTCTGGCCGTGGCTCATTCGGGTCACCACTGATGGAAATCATCGTCGATAGTTCCGGAGTAAATGAGGCTTACGGTGCGGGCATGTCACCCCAGATACAACCATTTTCATCTTCGATGAACGTTGGTGCTGAAGCGCAGACCATGGGCTCGGCTGATCTAGAATTTACCAATGTCTAACGTGCCTCCTTGATCTGCTGTGTCAAAGTTCCTGGAGGCTCCACCTTGCGATCCATCACTCGGTAATGATGGCGTATCGACAGCTGCAGCACGGAATTTAGCGCTGGATCTGTGGGGTAAATTCATGTTTATGGAGCTAGCCGTCGTGTCCGTGCTATCCCGTCCGTGCTGTTGATTTCCCAATACTCTCATCCACGCATCTCGACTGCTTTCAGTATCGCACGCAAAGACGTACTCGCGCGGTTGCAATTTTGCCTTATGGACGTGCGTTCGTCCCGAGGATTGGTATCGGCTGTAGCGACGAAAACGCAGTTCCTGGTAGACCACGGGCGTGTCTAGGTTGAAGCCGTTTGCTTTCTTACCCGCCAGTGCCGTGCACTGTGTCGTCAAACTGTCTTGCGACAACACTGCCATAGGATGCACTTTGTTGGGAGATCGAAAGATACAGAGCTCGGTTGCTGTGCGTTTCGAATTGCACGCCAGTAGCACACACCAACGTCGTTTCCAGAACCCCACCATCGACTTGGAGCGTAAATACAGCCAGTCACTGTGCACTTGTAGACGAGAAGTCAATGCTGCAGCTGCTTCCTTCCGTCCACGAAGTCTTGCCACATCCAGCGCTGTGTGGCCCTTGCCATTAAGAACCAAGACGTCAGCTCCAGCCTCCAGCAGCATCTCCAACTGGGCGACTCGATTATTGTAAGCTGCGTAATGAAGCGCCGTGTTCTGGTGCTTTCCACTGTCTGTAACGTTCAGATCGGCACCCAAATGCACCAGAACACGCACAATCTCCGCCCCATACTTCTTAGTTGCTGCGACCATCAATGGGGTCGTGCCTATTGCAGGATGTGGCTGATCAAGCAGATATCGGACGTCGTCGTCCGTCTCATTGCTCAAAAATTGCTGAAACTTCTTGACTTTACAACGAGTCGCTGCACGCCACAATCCAATTTCTTGTTTATCTCGGACCATTACGAAGCAAATCAAAGAATGAACGCGTTGGTGATGGAAATGCCCATCACTAAAAATAGACCAGTCGTCGCACTGATAAATTCCAAGCCTCCCATTAACGTTATTACCGTCAAGGACGTATAATAATACCTTCAACACTGTCTTCAAGTTATTGTAACAAATAAATGCACTTGAGAAAATGTAAATTTAGAGAAAAAAAATTATATCTTTCCCTTAGAATGGAAGTTCAATATTGAAAAAGTTTCCCAACTGAAAAGCTCACTTCTTTTGGAGTCAGCTTATTCTCGGTATGCTATTCGTATAGTATACGCCCGTGGTATATCTATTTTTATTATCTTTTCTGTCGTACATTTTTTTTACTTTCAGTATTATCTGGTATATATTTTTACTTTCCCTCCTTTTCTCAAGTCATGAAATTCGAAAGGCCGCACTGTCCGAAATATCATGTCGGCACACTGGACACGAGGTCCCATCAAGACGGTAGACACACGTCGTGCAGTAGCTATGTCCACATGGAACGAGTACGCGATCCACTACATTCACGAGACAAACAACACACACTAAAGCCTTTTCTGCATCTCTCTGCGCTCTCAAAGCTTGCTCCATCTGTTGCAAAGCAGCGCGTCGGTCTTTCTCCATAAGCGCGACCTGATGTTGCAGTCGCCAGACCTCAGCCAGGAGCTCCTCATAGCTCGTGCTCAATGACACATTCAGTCGTGCCAATAGCGCGTTCACTTCTGCGACCACGCCGACTGGTGAAGCTTCTGTCTCCTCTTTGTCGCCAATCCACACGTCAATTTCTTTGCTACTCTTTCTTTCTCCAACCGACTGGAAGAAATAAATCTGCGACATTGCATACCATCGGATACAAGTCTTGGACACTTGTATTTTGACTTCTTCAGAGCTGCTGGGATCTTCTTCGTCCATCACTTTTCCGTAACGCAGAACACCGTCGCTGTCCTCCACGGCCACGATCTCCCACGGAAGACACGAACGTAATGGCATCAATTGAATACTAGCAAGGTCTATAGTCGTCAATGGATCACCTAGAAGGTCTTGAAGACGCTCCTCGATAAGATCTGGCAATTGTTGTTTGTTTCTAATTGTTTCAGGACGTTGATACGGCACGTCAAGTGACTGCAGACCCAGTCGTACGAGAAGAGAAGTATTAAGCACATCTATTGGCTGGATACTGGAATAGCTAGTGAACGAAGGGCTGCACATGCGGGTACTGCAAGACGTGGTCGAGCTGCCAGCATCTGCAGAGAGAGACGACGTGTCCATCAATAGGATCTCAATACGACACTTTCTTCTTCAACAAGAGTTTAATAATTACATACCGTAGAGAGAAAAAGCCTACTTTTTTAGTGTATACTTATTACAAAGAGCAAATAGAAACTACCCTTATTTACGTGTAAAATTTTGCCCTCTCAATAAAGGACCTTTTTGCAGAAATTTAACTTTAGGGTTTCTTATCCCAAAAATGTTAGCACCATCAACGCCTTGAAAATGACAAAATAGTATTGACGAAAAAGCTCGTCAAGCGTCTCATCTACTGGCAGTGATTTACGACGGCACATGGAAGACAGAGCTAGAAATAATATGTTCGCGACATACGGGACACGAGGGGCGTGGTAGTAGCTCCACGCAGGATGCACAATAAATATGGCCACACGGGATAAGCACGCGGTTCACCTGATTTTCCAGACACACGGCGCACACGAGTGAGTCCTGCACTTCCTTCTTCTCACGCATTACCGTGTCAATCTGCGTTGCAGCTGCACGGTGACTAGCTTCCATTACGTCCAAATGATGTCGTAATCGTAGATTCTCGGCCAAGAGGTCTTCCACACTTGTATCCAGCGTCACGTTCAGGCGAGATAGGAGGTCGTTGACAGCAGACAAGACATTTGTAGAGGAGACCATCAAGGCTGGAGCTTTGACACGAGATGCAACCTCATTTCCGTGAGCTTCAGGAGTCAGTGCTACAACTGACGATGTCAATGTGGTGACCTCGGCAATGTCTTCTGCTTGCTCTCTGGACGACCCGGTAGTCACAGCATTGTGGCGACTGCTGGTGCCCACGCGAGCGGATCGGAAGAAGTACAAGTGGGTGGCCAACATCCATCGAGTTGACAAGCTGTTCACTTTCACTTCATATCGACTAACACCTGCAACGTCACTGGACGCTTCCCGTAGAATTTTGCTGTAACACAGGGTTCCGCTTTCGTTCTCTACCGCAACAAGTTCTCCAGGTTGACAAGAGCGCAACGGAGCCAGCTCCACGTTAGCACAGTCTGTCTCACACAAAGGTTGACCCAGTACTCCTCGAAGTTTCTCCATGATCAAGACATGGTCTTCGTAAATATCAAGTCGTTGCAGTACATTAGGAATCTCCACTTCGTCGCAAGTCAAGATGGACTCTAACACGGAGCAGTCCTGCAGGACATCACCGAGCAGCTGATTAATGCATCTTGCCACCAACTGGCTCGCGCGCATTCCCATCTCAGAGCGCTCCTCGAGCGTGCACTTTGCGATGTAAATTTGCCTCCTTCTCTGATCCAAAAACGACAAACTGCCTTGGTGCGTGGTCTTGGTTACATCAATTTTACGAGCTGGACAATCTAGCTTTGCAATGAAGCGTGAGTGCAGGTGCGCCACGCACTTCACTTCGTATGCTGCCAAACTCATGATCCGCTGATTGATGTCTTCAAAGTCGGGTATGAATCCGAATGCATCATACAATGACGACTTCTGTTGCTGAGCCGTGATGACTTTACGCAAACCGTCAGCAAACGGCTGCGAAGCCAATATACTGGTAAAGTGTGCAATATCGTCGCCAACCAGTATCTCCATTGGATTTTCGCCATCATCTAGCTCTTCCGTCACAACGCTAGTAATTCCAGGTACTTCCAGCATTTTGCAGCACATCGTGCTAATACGAGGGTGGACCACGTGTAATTCCATGAGGTCAATCCGTGAGCAAAGCGCTGCCGAGTCGTTGTAAGCCATCACCAGCATCGATTGCATGACTGCCTTCTCCGACGGAAGGAAAATACTGTTTTTCTCCTCCAAAGAGAGACGATGATTGGACTCATTTATGGCAGCAACGAGAAGATCGATGGAACGACAAGCTGCAATCAGTTCATTCAAGTTCAACGGATGACCACAGCATTCGTTATTCAGATCGTGCAGCAGTCGGATATAGTCGCCAACTTCCGGAGATTCTTTAGATCCCATGTTACGAAACAGCGTATCGTACGCGCCGAATACCCGAGGCACTTCAAACATCAGTGGAGCCAAATTCTCGCCTAAGTGAAAGAACAGACAAGATCCCTTCACCAGAGTAGAACCAACCGGGATGACTGCCGAAGCGATAAGACGCTGTTGTGTCTCCGCTCCCAACTCCTGCCAGTTCTCCTGCAAATACTTGAAAATTGCTTGGAACACTTCGACCATTGGCAAAAAGAACTGCCAATCTAGTGACCGTGACGACAAGGCTCGATTGCTGTTCGTAATGGACAACAAGTGGGCAACGACCTGAGTGTGATGAGGTGGAGCCTTGATGCCTAAGCGACTATAAAGAACGCGTGGTGGTTGTGCTACGCTTGCTAAAATCGGCATCGTAGAATACACCAGCGCCTGGTCATCTGAAGTAGCACACTCAGAGTACTTGCGCACAACACGGCGCGATTTGAACTGTCCTGGAGAGTTGCTTGCACTCTGCGTCGATTCTACAATGCCGGGGGTATCATATACGACGGCAGGAACGAAAGCTAGCGGTGTAATCCGCTCAAAAAATGACCGTGATCGATCAAACTTGTCAAAATTCTGGACAAAGAACTGGTGCAGTGTTGTCGTGAGATGCTCGTCTTTGCTTGACAACGATTGTTTAGCCGAGCACTGTCCATCGATGCGTTGTGCACACTCTACAAAGATATCGGCAGTAACTTCGGTTTGAAGCCCGATCTCACCCATGAGATCCAGCCACTCGGGCGTCCTGTAGCATTGAGCTGGGAATCGTCCACCAACGCCTTCATAGAGTGTGGCGAGGACACTGTTTCGTGGATCGCAGAAAGAACTTGCTGGACGACGACTTGCATCATTGCTCTCACTATCGTGAAATAAGGCCGATGTCCGGAGTAAGGCGATTAGTTCCGCGTTGCCACGTAATGATTGCCACTTCCGCAAAATAATTTGCAGTAACTGGTTGCGCTGGGATTCCAGCAGCTCACTGTACATGGGTAGTACGTAGATTAATAGCTTGCTATCGCTCATTTCTTCCACACCAAGATCCTGGTAAAACGCGTTTAAGCGTGGATTACTCTTGAGAAAGCATTGCTGTGCATCCGCAGGCAATGGAATGTCTGTCAGGTTCAAATCTGGCGGGATCAAGAAGAAATCTAGTCCATCACTAAGTGCACAGAGTGTATTGCGAACATTCACGAAAATTGGCAGCTGTTTCAGCTTTCCAAGCTGAACACGATTGTATCCACCATAAGCGTTGCCATTGTGACTGAAGAACTCGGCAAGTAACACCGCATTCGCTTGGCTAAATTCCTTCCAGCGCAAATTCTCCCAAACGGATGCAAAGATTCCGTCAAGAACGACCAAACCCACGTCTGCACTACTTGGAATAATGTCACGCTCTTGGCCCAAATAAGCGAGTTCCATCATTGCCACATTCAGATCCATGAGGACTTTATGAAGCGTGTTCCGGCTACAGAACTCGTGTGATTCATCCTCCACTGGATACACGGGAACTGTAAAACCTTCACTACTTCCACCACTTTCGACATCAGCGGCGTTTGTTTCGTCATCAATGCTGACGGTCTCTTGCAAGAATATTGGATCGGGTGGCAATGGAACACCTTCATCGTTATTTGACACCCCGCCCAGACTTTCTCCATCTTGTGCTGGAAGTGGTGCAGTATCATCCGTTTGGAGCAAACGTTTTGCTCCAATGAATGCGCTCTCATCAGAAACTGATGCCATTTCATTATCATTTGCAATTTGTTTCTTGTCCGGATCCTCATTTTCTTCACCACTTTCTTCTTCATCCGAGCTACCATTTTCATCTAGTTCGCCGTCCGTTTTGAATTTTGCAGAGCTTAACTCCATGAATCGTTCGTGTTCAGCTTTGATGTCAGCCATCTTCTTTTCTTGCTGCAAAGCTGAAGCCTGAAACGCCTCAGCAAGTACTGCAGATATTTCGCTATCCGCAGAGCCATCCCATACACAAACAGCCATATCCATCTTGCTGCAAGAAATCAACCGTGAACCTTTTACCGGAATCAACGGCCAGTTCGCAAAATACCCAAGAGAGCGGCGCTCAAAATGTACTACTTGCCAGAAGCGGTATAACCACAGCTGGTCAACTTCAATCGGCGAATGTGGATCCCAGTGAACAATTGTTTGGTTTTTCCAGTACGACGGCAAAATTTTCTCGATGTTGTCCGACAGGATCTTGATGGAGAACGAAGCCAGTCCAAACACGGAGGTAAACCGAGCTTCCGAGAAGAACTTGTGAAGACGTTCGGATGCCACCAGAGATACAAAGAGGTGGCCAAGTGGCCGTAGCAACTCAATCTGATTGAATGACGCAAGCACATAACTTGTGCGACGTTGATTTACTCGAAGTACGCCAATGCTCCCATCTTCTAGCGGAAGTAGAGAGAGCCCATGAAATTCGGCCCATAACGGATCCGTCTCACTTGGTAACGGAAACGGTAGGTCACTCAGGCAATACTCGAGCAAGGATAGGCAAATGTCCGAGTGAACCTCGGAACTGCTCACGCTTCTCAAGAATCGACGCATTGCTTTTGGCGTAACCGTGTAAATACTAGAGGGCAGAAGCCGTGAGCAATCTTGCAAAATCCTTTTCGGTACGTCAAACGCTGGAAAATGAAGCTGAGCAAATGATGCCACCTAATAGACAGAGCCCATTTAACAATGGGAAATCAAAGAAGCTGTGGCAAGAAAACTTACCTGAATGTTCATGCCACCCAAATCAAGCTGGTACCCGCCGCTTAGTGCACGAAACATGCCGTCCGTACATAAAAACAACTCCCGCGTTCCAATCGAATGGTATGTATGCGTCTGTACTAAGGTACCAAGCTCTTTCTCGCCTCTCCGCTGAACCAAACAACATCGTCAGCGTACAGAAAAATAGCTATCCACATGGTCCAACTTACCTTTTGTAATGTCGGCCAGATATTGTAAAGTGCCCTAGGGGACTTCCTTGCGTAATACCGTTTTGCAACCATAAGAAGCTTTGCGTACGCGTCCGCAGCACCATCTTCCAATAAAATACGGTTCCAACCCGCTGCAATCTGCTCCTCACTGCCGCTTGCACCATCAGCATCTCCTCTACCAATTTGGTTCGAAGATCCTGTCAAAGCTAGATTCTTATCTTTTGTCTTCTTAAAGCAACCGTTGATGTGGACTGGGAGCCCCACAAACTGGCCAGTGTTTATGATCTCGTACACGCTACCACGAAGACATGGAGCTGGGCTACTGTTGCGTAAGATATGACTTGCTACGCTTACGTACGGAGTCGAATGGAGCATCTCATGAACTGGGGTGCATGCCAAATCGCGACTTCTACCCAATCCAATATTATCCGCGAACAGCCATGTATCTCGATGTAATCGATTTTCTAGCTCAAGATTAACAGTGAACTCCATTTGGTTTTCAGGGATCACTGCGCTCTTGAAAAAGCTCTGCAGTGAGAATTTTTTCTTCCACTCTTGGTTTTGGCGGGTCATGTTGCGCTTTCGAAGTGTAAGCTCGGGCGCATCAAGAGACACTACGCCATGACAATTAGATTCCTCACCTACACTCCAAAGTGAAAGATGGTGAACGGACTGCGTGAAAATTAACGTCTGGTATAGCTGCGACTTCAAAAATGTAATCAGTTTCTCTGCTTTGCTTGAATCCAGTACATACGACGACACAGCCGACCCCATTTTACGCCAGGGAAATCGAATCAAAGTGCTTTGAGTCCCACGCGACACATTGCTCGGGCATGAAGGAAGAGTTGTAAATGGCAGTAGCTGGTCCGGGTATCGAACGAAATCTTGGCTTAGCACTTCATATCGTCTTCCAATGCATGCCGCTCGACCTGATGCTGATATCAATGCTCTCGCTGCCCCAGCAGAAGATGATAGGTAGCACCCCGTTGGGTCCAAAATGTAAAATCCCTCTCCACTGAGAATTTGCATGCAGTCTGACGCAGTAAACCCACACAGAAGCCCTGCACCGGAAGACTCACTGTGAAACAAGTTGTTGATGTCGTTTTCGCTCAGAACCACGTCGTGGATGTGAATGCACAGTGCTTCATCTTGAAGAGATTGCAGCGACGGCTCGATCACGCGTTGCGATGAGTGATGACGGCTATCCAGAAAAAAGTCAACTCGAGTACCTCCAAATCGGTCGGCTGCAAAAATTGTTTCCCAAAGCAGCGCATGATGCCACTCCGATTGAGGTGGTAGCACACTCTGCAGCGCAGCAGCGGATGGACAAACGACATGCCGACTTGTCACTGAAGTCTGTGCAAGCTTCGAGTGCAACGATGCGGCACCCAGCAGGAGTGCAACAGTGTGCGGAACTTTCTTTGATACAAAAGTTGCTCCTCGTCGAACTTCTCGCGATTTGTCCCACTCCATGTCATCAAACGTTAACTGTACAGCAGGAACCAAGTGGTTGCCTTGATCCAGTAGAACCATTTCTTGTGAAGCGAAAGAATCTAGCGCTGACTCTAATGCCAGTCTGTCTTCCGCCACAAGTTCATAGATTTTTAGGCATGCCACAACTTGCTTCTGACTCAAAACTACATTACGTGGTAGCCTCATGATCGCCTCCAGGTAGTCGACCGTAAAAAAAGTCTCTTTTACGCCAAATGAAGCAAGAAGCGATCGCGGGATAATATGCTCGCTTGGGCAGCAATACAAAAGCGGCTCTAGGCTAGCGTGCGCGTTCACTGCGAATTGGCACGGGTAAGCAAACCCTTTGCCAGTCCAGATCCACAGAGCATTTGCAAGCTTACGATAGAAAGGAGATATCGTCCAGCCTCCTTCGTCAGATAGTCGATAGTTCTCCAGATCTTCATACATTAGGTGCACTTCTGACAACGGAAAACGCCAATTGGGCAAACTTGAGGACGATAGCAGAGCTCCGGTCTCTTTCTTGCGACAGTATTCTTCCCACAACGATCCAATTGCCTCAAGCTGCTTTGCAATCACAAGAGGGCCGACTTTTTCTTGCCACCCAAACTCGGCAATAAGTGTCTCTGATGTCAACTCACCGTCCAGTATATTCATTGACGACGAGCAAAACCACTATTGAGCGAAAGATTACACAAAACAAGAGCAAGTTAGGCAGATAAATCTTGAGCTCATCAAAACTAATCACGTACCGCGTCTTTTAGCGGCCGCATGTTCAGCGCATTCGAAAGGAGTGCTTGCTGGCCGCCGCTTGTAGTTGAAATTTTCCATGGCATCGCCGGGTCAGGTGACTTGATTAGAACAGGCAACCACTGAACTTCTTTCAAGACCGCCACAATCTCCTTCATTGCTCGCTTTTCACTATGTTCTTCTTGGTCAGCCGTGCAATCACTTGAGGCAGACTCCGACATCATAGAGTCAAAGTGCTTGTTAACAATTGAGAGCAAACTGTGGGCCTTTAGACAAGCTCGGCCAGCGGACTCTACGTCGTCGTCTCTATACATCGTTTCGATGGAGCGTGCACTTTCCAACACCGCGTGGCAGGACAGTCCAGTGCGAAGCCCAAGTGACCGAAGAATTCCAACTATGGATGAGGTTGAAAATGCGTGGGCAGGCAGACTATTCTCACCCACCAACTCACTCAGCTCGCTCACACTAGGATCATGGAGCTGATTGACAGCACGAAAAATTCGTTTCCTAGAAGGAATAACTGCATGAGTTGAAATAATTTCGCGAAATCGCTCGTTATTTCGCTGATGAAACGGAAGTGTCTCCAGTGCACCGATGATCACAGCATCTACTAAATCTCCATCTTGCTTTTCCAAGACCGGTAGTTGCGGAAAAATATGATCCAATAAAATTGCTGTGTAGGTCAGTTCTTCAATTCCGCAATCACGAAGAAATCTCCTCGTTGCTTCTTTCTCGACACGAAAAAACGAATCGCTAAGGATTCTGGTATCGGCATCCGTACCAGGTAAGTATCCTCCTCGCCTTAAGCTGACAAACTGCACGTTGTCATCATGTTGGGTGCTAGCGGCGTTGAATACGGGCTTACCGTGTACAGGAAATATCGGAAGCTCGAAGAGAATTGGCAGGAAGTCGTTTGCTATGGCATCAAACGTATTTTGTAAAAAAAAGTCGCACAACACTTGTCGATCAGCTGACGTCGTCGCAGCAAAAATTTCATCAAAACTTTGCCTGTTCTGTCGGAGCTGATAGCGGCATAAGGACGCCAGAAGACCGTTTGAAGTCAGTTTGTAAGCATATTTATGTGCCAACAACCATTGCGCGCTCCTTTCACCGGTCACGTACACCGTGTTCATAACATGAATCCCCACTTTTGCCAGCGTATGTTGCAGCTGACGGAGAGCATCCAGCGACAGTGCAGGTGCCTCCGAGTGAGGAAGAACAAGGCTAACGTTTGCAGATAGGCAAACCCATTGGTTTTCATCGTCACACATAATGGGAACCAACGGCCACTTCGTGAAAGCTTGAGGTAGCTGCTCAATCGTCTGTAACTGAGCTTCCACATACTTCCACAGTAGCCGTATCCAATCTTTTTTGTCCTCCAATTGTGAAGTCTGGTGAAGAGTGAAGACATCTTCCTCCGGTTTACTCCAACACCGACCAAGCACGTGCGGCAAAAAACTAGCCAGTATAGCTTCTAGATCTACCCCGCTGAGATTCGAGTTCTCGTATACGAAGGGCAGTTGGTCAAATAGTTCCTTAAACTCCCTGCATACTACACGATGCGGGAAATCGGCCAAAAGTTGTTCTTCTATGGCATTTCCAAAAAAGTAGGTCAGCTGCTGTTTTTCGCTTTGCCAGTCCGAGTCACTGCTTCGCAGAGTTTTTTCATTGAAACAAATCCTTCCAAACTTTCCGTCCATTAAGGGCAACAGTGGTAGTTGGCTAAGAGTTTCTGCGAGTAAGTCGGACGAGCCTTGACAATCTGATAAGCAGAACTGAACAACTCGCTTGAGAGTAGTTGGATTCAAGGCAGGCAGAAAATTTCCTTGTCCCGTCAGTTGCCGGAAAAAGACAGGTGTCATCGCTCCGTAGACGGCATCAAGCTGAATTAATAAGTTGCGTAGAGCTACCGGAACATGCACGGTCACTAGTGATGCGGCACTTAGTGCAAACTCGAGAATTTTGCAGTCACTAAGATTGTCATCCACCAAAACACAGGAGCTTGGAGCAACGGTTTTCCTGGAGATCTCCACGGATGTATTACTCATCAGTTGGGTCGTTGACGCGAAAACCATCGGGCGGTTCTTCATGATACAAAATAGTTCAAGCACGATGCTATCCCATGGACTAGCAGGCAGCTTTGTCGGAAAAAACGACAAATATTGAGAGGGATTTTCCTCACACATAGCTTTTGCTTCCAGCAGGAAAGTCAAGTAAGCAGGAGCGACCGCATCTACCAATAGGCTTGCATTCCATTCGGACCGCAGCTTTCCATCGCCACTCATGTCATCTCCGATCCAAATATCGCGCCGATTCGAGGACAGCTCAAAGTAACCATTGATATGAACAGGTAAGCCGACTCGTACAGGAAGAGGCAAAAAACAAAAAGCCCGCCCATCGATAGGCATTCCGTCAATGCGAGCGGCAATACCGACCCATGGAATAAGCTTCAACGACTCGTTTTCAGCAGCACAGGCCATCTCGCGGGCCTTCCCGCCACCAATTTGGTTGCATACCAAATATTTTTCGACCGTTTCATCCATCAGACATTCTTTAGCAGCTTCTAACGTTTGGGTCCTTGGGTATCCTGATTCACCACCAAACCTGTGAAACATTTTTTCCAGATCTTTATGTTGTCGTCGCCGAATATGGAGCACCTGGGTCACAGAGGGTAGTTCATTTGTTGGCGTGGATCGCAAGCGTTCATAGAACTCTCTTTTAGCGGATAACTCCGTCATACCAGGTATGCTTCTCGATAATCCATCATTGTGCATGAATCGATCGATCTTACGCCACGACTCACCACGATCTCCTTCAGGTACTTCTGCACCATAGAGAAGTATAGGCGGTTTATTGATTTCTGATTGAAAATATACTTCCACTTTGCGAACATTTCGAAGGAAAAGCATTAAATCAACAATTGATCCCTGGAAGTTTTTAAATAATTCCACAATCTCGTGGTGAGAGTAGCCTCGACGCTTGATTTCGCTGCATTCTGCAAGGGCGATATTCCGGAGTGGAAATCGAAACAAAGTCCCCCTGTAATGGTGCTCCAGGTCACATCCAAACACATCTTTGTACGGTGCAAATTGGTCAGGAAACTGCTTTACGATACTTGCATTTGCAAATCGAATCTTGATTCCCGGGTTGGCAGCCGAGATTCCAGGCAAGTGGGTAGCATGAGGATCGAACATCACTAAACAGGTCACAGAAAATCAAGCACAATACGTTATTTACCGTGTGCTATGTCTTTATACCGAAGTTATTATCTTAATGACGTACCAATAGACTTGGCTGAAACAATGGAAGGTAGGTCTGTAAAATGATACACCGAGTTAAATCCTAGTCCAAACCGTCCAGTAGTAGCTGCACGTTGCAGTTTGCTGGCTTGACCAATGCGTGCGAGGTTAATAAAATCGCCATCACTGAACTCAGCATCGTTATACTACGCAAACAGCATTGAGGTGAGAATAACAGTGGAAAACAAACAGCAAAAAGAGACGTACACAAAACAGCGATGGTCCTTGCCATTTCGCCATGGCTGGACTTAACAGCGACGAAGTTCCATACGAGCAACTATTGTAGAGCACGCACACACGAGTTGCCCCAGCGTCATCAGCGTTCTGAATAAGCTCACTAATAATGTTTGGTCCGTCAGGATACTGCTCCAGTATGTGCGCAATCCGCTTTGTTAGCGCTTCTGTCTGACCGAAGACCTCCACATCACCTTCACCGCCAAAAGACATTGCCTCATGGCCACTTTCACTTAGCAACTGGCTCCGCAGAGAACAACATCCGATTTTTGCAGCCACTTCATTCGAGATTTTAGGGTGAATAAATCGTGCAGACCCCAAAAAAGTCTCGTAGTCGCGCTTATCTAACCATGGAGCGTCATCATATGTTAAATTCGCTGCAAATTCAAGAGCACCATTTCGGTTGGGAGCGAATAACTCGTAATCAGAGTGATGCGGTAGCGTATCACTAATCAACTGGATCAACCCAATTGCCATTGCCAGTTTATCACCCGATAGATGATCGGCCTTAACATCATCGTCGCCAGTACTCGCTCCAGCCAAACATTCCTTGTGCATCACTCCAAGAACATGCACATAGTCTGCTAACGCAAACCTCTCTTGGACGCCAATCGCTCGTAAAAAGGGTCGGAAGTGAAGTAATTCATTAGGAACCGTATACATGTACGGTTCGGCATTCACGACAGCTACTGTTGCCACATGGCTTGCCGATACAAAGCGGTCACCAACCCAAACGTATTTGCCATTTCCAGATAGGATCCTTAACACCTGGTTGCGACGGTCTCCTTCCTCAGTCTCAAAAAATTTCGATAGGAGCTGGTATATGCTGTACACTGCCGACCAAACTACGTGTGTATCCCCACCACTAACAGTTTTCGAATTCAGACCGCTTTCATCTCGTGATCTCCGGTTGTCAAACATGAGGGAGATCTCCTTTAACTGAACTGCGATTGTGTCAATTGGTAGGCGCTTTTCCCACCCCAAGACGCTTCGCAATACCTCCGAATGCACCGAGCTCTTAATAATGTGGAATTGTGACGAGCATAGCCACAAATGTTTGATTGGTCGAGATTGCTGTGGAGACGCAACAATAATTCGCTCTCCGTGTTTGTACCATGGCACTGTGGGATGTGGCTTCTCCTCGCACACCGGGACCCACACGATGATCGCTAATTTCGCTTTAAAATCTTCGATCTCAGCTCTCTCTATTGCTTGCGCCTCCAGTGCTTCTGCAGTAGGCAAACTATCATCAATTACTCTGTCGAGTGCACTTAAGCGATCCTCGCCTAAGAAATTCCGCAAAAAGCGAATGCCCTTGCTCTTTTTGCTTTTCGTTGTTTGAGTCTGTGATTGCCTTTGAAGTGGTGTCGGGGTTATTAATTGGCTCATGTGCGTGTCCACATACTGAAAAAAGTTAAGGGAACGGACCCGCAGCTTTTCACACATTTCATCCAGCTCCTTGTTTTGCTGTAGCTCAGGACTAGCTGCCGAGATTTTCATTTGGTCCTGCTCTATTGACACTGCTAACGACAAAATGGATCGGCGTGACAATGCGCGCTGTAGACCAATCGATCTTAATGCAGAAAGGGGCTGTGGATCTTGAAGCTCAAGGGCCGGAAAAAATGACTCGTCCATAATTTCAATAAATTCATCAATCTCTGGGTCATACAAGTCATTAATGGTCTTCATGTCTCCCGTCATTGTAGGAAATATTGCCGCGGTCTCGATAATGTTTAGCAAAATCCCATCACTATCCTGCGATAGCAAAGTAGATAGTTCCACCAGTAGTTCGTAGACGAATTTCACGCGTACATTGGGTTCAATGCGATTGAAGCGAGGAATCAAGTACTTTGCAAAAAACTCCACTTTTGAAATCCGAAGAACGCCTAAGTGAGCCAAAAAACTTGATAGTAATGTATCACCTTCACTTACAAAAATGAAGTTGTCGTCGAGAAACTTTGGAGCAACTCCCATACATAACAGCGGTTCGTGGCAGCGCGCCTTGATCTCTGCAACTGAAACAAACGTAGGAAAAAAACCACTATCCATGGTTTCGAGATCATCGTCGCTACTTATCCACCGAACGTCGCGCCGTTCGACGCGAGAAACATCTCGAAATCCCGAAAAAATTGGTAGATTGCAGCAGATGTGCTTGAGGTCCGAGTCGACATCTTCAAGTACTGCGGACAAAAGAAACGTAAGCAGGTGCTCCCTATCTGATCTAGTAGTGTGTTCAAACAACTCGTTCACCCGAGTTGGCATTGCCAAGCTGTCTCCTACAACAATGATCACTTTAATACAAGACAGCACGCCGACAGCTGTAGGCTGATGAATGTACTGCCATACGTCTGGATTAGGTTGAAAAGACGCAAACAGATTTGGTAGGAGGAGCCGAACTTGTAGCTTTTGCAAGCACCGGAGGCAACCGTCAGGGATAAGTTCGGCACTCAGCACACCAGCTGAACGACTCAACTGCGCTAATGTGTCTGAGGACGTTGGGACAATTGGCCACTTCTCCTTAAATGTCGAGAGATGCTTGCTTTTACCTATGTAATTCCAGAGCTGCCGAAACCATTCCTCGTTTGGTGTGTGCCCGTCAGATGTTCCAGTCCAAGGTACTGATTGCTTTCCAAACCACGTGGCAGGCAGTACCACTGCTAGCATATCTTCAAACCCCAGATAATCTAGCTTCTGCATATTCAGGAGCTCTCCTGCCACGTCTGACGTAAGAAGGTCTAGCCCACTTTGATGGATAGCCTCGATGTTCACTAAGTGACCACGCGCCCTATCCAGTATTGCCAATTCTTCACGGCTAGGGATTAAAAACAGGGTACTCGGTCCTTCTCCACATACAACAGATGGATTAGGATTCTGAAGCAACCAATTTAGTGCTGTTTCTACTCCATCGTCACCGGCGACTGTAAGCGCATAAATTGCATGTAGTTGCGAAAATCCCATTGAACGCAAGTATTCAAGCTCACTAGGATCGAACTTGGGACGGCTTTCGAATGTTCGAAGAGTTCCGTCGGCCACAGGGAGAAACTTGACACCGACAAGAGCA
Organism: Peronospora farinosa; assembly: GCA_947646735.1. Taxonomy (NCBI): domain Eukaryota; phylum Oomycota; class Peronosporomycetes; order Peronosporales; family Peronosporaceae; genus Peronospora; species Peronospora farinosa. The sequence goes on along the minus strand of CANTFK010000943.1, from coordinate 496,397 downwards.
TTTAAAGTGCATGTCTCTAGATCGCTCAACATGAAGCTTAGCAGGCACTCAATTGCATCTTGGTTACATCCGTGGACAGAATGCTTCGTTTTGTATGCCTCTCGCACGGTCTGTGGTTCAACGTACGACGGTATTGTTGTCGTCTTAACCAGAACGCGCTCAAGATCTTCTGCCAAGTTTCTGACAATAGGGAAGCCGTCATCGATCATTAGCTGCTCGAGCTCCTTTGAATTCGGACAACTACTGCGAACTACCATGCTTTTCGTGGGAGACACCCATCGACCACCTCCAACTTCGCTGTATAGACACGGTTCACTGCGAATCAATGAGAAAAACGAGTACGTTAGACAGTCCCAAGGTGCTGGTGGGAGTGCTTTCGGCAGCAACTTGACATGTTGGTCAGGAGCCATAAGTTGCTCACTAGCCAAGTGCAAGATCACTCGAGCATAGCACGGTGCAATCACATTGCGAAGCAATGCAAGATTCCACTGAGCTCGAAGCAGCCCTTCCCCGCTTAGACCCTCGCCAAACCAAATGTCGCGACGATTTGATGAGAGCTCGAAGTAACCGTTAACCTAATGAAATTACCAAATGGTTCGTTAGTGCTTCGTACTTGTGTATAGTGTACCCCAGGATGATGGCACTTACATGCACAGGCAAGTACGTATGTGTTGGCAATGGCAAGAAACAAAAAGCCAAGCCAGAAGTAGCACCAATTGTGAAATCAGCGGTGGTGGAAACAGCTACTCCACCCCATGGAACTAAACGCTGATCGACATTGGCTGGATTGCAAGCAATCTTTGAGCATTCTCCACCACCTAGCTGATTCATAATCAAGTACTCGTACTCCTTCGACAAATTCGCGGTACAATCACGAGCTACGATTTTCAATGGATAGTCGCAGATAATTCCTGGGTGAAGAGTGCGGAGAGATGTGAATACGTCTGAAGCTTTAAGGGTAGTAGCAACGTAATGTTACCTTTGGTGGAAAATTTCTGGGTAGATTGACCAGACGATGCCAGCGTAGCGTGTTGCAATGACCGCTTCGCCTTGATCTCGAACGTCATATTGTTAAGTGAAGCTTCTTGCAAAATGGTTGGGGTTTCTTCACCCACTCTCCATTCCCAAATCGATATTTTGCACACGTGGCGCAAAAACAGCAGCACAGTCGGCAAGCTGTCTGCAAACTCTTTGAGCATTTCTGCCATTTGTGCAGGCGTTTGGGCGCGATGAGAGAGCTTGCTCCGCTGCGCTTGCTCTACCGTTCGAAGCGCAAGGCGGAAAATTGTTCCCTTAAGAAAATAGTTATGTAGAAGAGTGGTTACACAAAGTTGGAAAGCGTCAAGAGCCAAACAAATTGCCTACCGAAAACGGCGCAGTAAAATGACACCCAAAACATTGAAATGGAGAAATTTGGTCAGGAAATTTGTTCACAAGATCAGGATGCGCTATGTAGTCAATCATTTTTCCTGGGTTGCTTGGGTTGACGTTTGGCAAATGACAAGCCTAAGCATTGATCGACATGGTAGAGAAGACAAGTAGACGTGACAACTTTAACGTTAATTGTTCTCAAAAAAGGTAAACAATCCAAACGATGATGCACTTGACGCACCTGAGGGTCGAAGAAAACCAATTGGGAGCCGCTAACAAACGCTGGTAGATCGGTCACATGATAGACTACGTAGTAGCAAACAAGATCACACGCGTTTAACGTCGCTGATATCAATACATCAATACAATAAACAGTAGAATCTGGACGTACCAGAATTAAAACCGACGCCAAAGCGTCCAGTTTTCCACCCTTTGGAGTTGTCCTTCTTGAGTGAATCGCCAATCCGCTATACATCCAATCAACAGCCTCAAGTATCAGCTCCATCCATACACATGAGCATAAGATACAGCAATACTTCAGACCTGAATGGACTGGAAATCGGCATCAGTAAACGTAGCGTTATTGTGCACGAGCAGCGACGGACCTGCAACGAATTGCAACCAAACCAAGCGTCACGGAGTCCATTAAAATAGACGTAGACTACAATCATTCCGCCTAAACAATCTTCTACTGACCCTGGAACGGCCCAAGTTTCTCGTATGCGAGCTTCGTAGTCGCATGTTGGCGATAATCCAGACACAAATTCACTTCCGTGGCTCCGGCATCATCGGCATTCTGGACCATTTCCTTGAAAATTGATGTGCCCTCTGCGTATGATAAGAAAAGTATTCCATATGAGAGGATAACGTACGTCTTCGTATCTACGACTCAAAGAGATGACACATACCAGGATAATTGCGCAGGATCTCACGTATACGGACTGTTAAATCAATCTTCTGGCCAAAATCATCGCCAAAGTACACGTTCTCATTCATTAGATGGCAAGGTCGTTCAGAATTCGGTGGTAGGATCTTTTGCCTAGGAATTAACTGCTAAAATTACAACCTGACTCAGATGTATCGAAGTTTAGGTACTTTCTAAAAGTAACCCCATGGGAAAAACAATATTTATTTTTACGGTGAGTGCGATTCCTTTTTATGGGTAAAATTATATGGCTAGGGCCTTCTTTTCCGTTCAATATCTTACTTTACTATTTGTGGCGAATGTTCAAATTGGGTAACAGATCGCGGACCCATTCTGTCAACTTCGATTTTGCTCTATTTTTCGTCGAATCAGCGGGTGCCAGTATCCAAAGTACGGTTCCACGTAAGTTGCGCCAATCAGCGCCCCCACAAGATCTTTTCGAGAAAATCTTTCTCTCGTTTGACTTGGTTTTTGTAAGCAGGTCATTTTCCCGCCATCCGCTACTGCCTGCCTCACATTTGGATGCCAACCCTCTGAAGTAAGTTGAGCACCGCGCGCCAAATTCCAGTGTCACATACAAACGATAAGACAAAACCAACATTCCGTGGCAGCGGCTGTCTGCATGGGTTCAAACGACAGACAAACTCTGGCCGCGCCCACGCTCGAGCCACGTGGCACCCACGCACCTACCGACATCACGGCTACACCACATGGTCGAAAGCGTGCTCTGGTTGACGCACAGTCCTGTACGCCATGCGACAAGAAATTGAAGCACGAGAATGACGACGAGGGCACGACGACTTGTGATGACGCAGAGGAGATGGACACCGTTGTAATCGGTCGACAACGTTCCCTTTCTATGCGCAATGGCCCGGTGCTGTCCCCATTGAGTACCGCATCGGTCGAACAGATTCGACAGCATCTGCGTGACCTGCGACGTGAAGTATTCCTACGTCCGCTATTGGCAATTATCTCGAAGCTCATGTTTCACAAGGGAAACCACGGCTTTTTTAATGTACGGGTCGATCCCGTCGTGTGGAACATTCCACATTATTTTGAAATAGTGAAGCAGCCGATGGATCTAGCACTTGTCAAGAACAAGTGTTTGAATCTTGAATATGCGACCGCAGACGAGTGTGCGAATGAGATACGTCTCGTTTTTTATAATGCGTGTCTCTTTAATCCTCCTGGACACATTGTGCACGAGTCGGCAGCAATGTTGCTGAAAGAGTTTGAAACGGACTATATCAAGTACAAAACCAAGATGGAAATTAGGACGAAACGGCGTAATGACCACTCGTGTCCGTATTGTCTGGACAATGTGTGTGGTATTTGTGATGAGAAGTGCATTAATTTTGAGCCACCGTTCGTCGTGTGTTCGGGTGCATGTCATCAGCGCATTAAACGTCATGCAGTGTACTACAAGAGTCCAGATGGACAGTATCATTGGTGCTCCAAGTGCTTTACGTCGTTGCCAAAGATGCTAACGCTAAAGGCAGCTGGATCTTCTGCACCAGATCAGGACCATACGACAGCTATTGCAGCGGAGTATACAATGTCCAAGCTTGGACTACTAAAGGCCAAGTTTACGGATGAACTCACGGAGCCATGGGTACAGTGTGACCGATGTAAGGGATGGGTACACCAGATCTGTGCGTTGTTCAATGTTTGTGAAAACGCAGACGAAGAAGTGATGTACACGTGCCCGTTATGCCGTCTCCAGGAGCTTGAAGCTGAAGAAAAGAAAGACGAGCTCGGCATGTCTCCGATTGAAACTTCCGTCGAGAATTTTCCAGTGAAAATGGAGAAAGATTATTTGCAGTCACACAGCCCTGTGCTAAAGCGTAGGTCGTACACTAAAGATTTTACCCGTGCGCTTGGGTTTGATACGGAAAGTGAAGGTGAGGAGTTTGACTCTTTGTCCCGAGTTGAGTTGGATGCTGTGGACGTCAGTACCTCGACAGGCTTCATGAAGAGCCAAAGCCTGCAGTCGTGTGCTCTGTCGCGATTTATGCAAAAATGGGTGCGGCAGCACCTGGAAGTTCTTGATGAGCACGAAGCAGCTCAATCTGTTGTCGTAAAAGTAGTGTCTGCGATCAAGACCTCGTGTCGCGTCAGTTCGGTTGTGCGCAAAAACTTCCGATCAGCATCTCAGGAGGTACGCATTATTTGCTGGGTCGGATGAAAGAGTTCCCCAGCTAAATATTGTGTTTGATGCTTTAGTACCCACAAATCATCAACTACACATCAAAGGCCATTTTTGTCTTTCAGATGATCAACGGCGTCGAAGTTTGCATCTTTTCAATGTGAGTACCTTGCATTTATACGCAGCACATTTACTGCATCCGCTGAAGTAACCTGTGTGACAAACTAACGTTGCTGGTGCTTTATCAGGTATGTTCAGGAGTATGATAAGCACTGCGAGTTGCCCACGAACCGTAAGCGGACGTACATTGCATATCTGGATAGTCTGGTGTACATGCGCCCGCGCCACGTGCGAACGAGCCTGTTTCACCAGATTCTCATCTCGTACCTGGCTTTCTGTAAAGGAAAAGGGTATGAATACGCGCACATTTGGGCATGTCCTACAACGCGCGGAGGCGATTTTATTTATTGGTGCCATCCTCCTTTTCAAAAGAACCCTGGCAAAGAGCGCCTTCTTCAGTGGTATCTGAGCATGGCTAAAAAGGCAAAGGACGTAGGCGTCGTTTATGCATGCGACGACTTGTACGCTCGTGAATTCGAGATGCTGGAAGATACCCTTCACACTCAGCTTCCTCCCTATTTTGATGGCGACTACTGGCCTTGTGAAGCCGAGCGACTTGCCGCCTCACCTTCAAAGAGAGGAAGAAAGGAAGCGAATACTGCGAGCGCGTGCAGTGCAAAGTTCCGCAAGCGAGTCGGCGAGTCGGTGAAAGCGGCTCGCGAATCACTTTTTGTTATCGCCTTGCAACCAACGTGCGCTGCCTGTAAGCAGCTGATAGTTAATGCTGCTTACTGGCGAGCGAGCAAAATAGAAGCTGTAGACACATACTACTGCGCCAAGTGCCAAGTTACAGCAGCAACAGCAGCAGTAGCCGCTACTGGGCAAGTGGCGTCACTTACCAAAGTGACCCCACCCAATTTTGCGGAAGCATGCTGCTATAGGGAGACGGAGGAGGCAGGCATGTCTTGCCCGTTCTTGGACTACCGTCCAAACATGCTTAAGAATTGCGAAGAGCGCCACTACCAGTTTGACAGCTTTCGCCGTGCGAAGTACTCGACAATGATGCTCATCTATCAGATTTCGACGCAGCGATCTGCTCAATAGCTCTTGCGTCGATGTCCAAGACTTCACTAGTATTCGTGTACAAAAAGAGAAACAGAAAATATATGGGAATCGATGTTGCGTGGGAGACATGCTTGGGTTGCGCTACTTACTGTATTGAAGTTGTCACTGGAACGAAATGGGAAGTAATGCCGCATCCGCCTTCAAGTCACGTGTGACTTTCTCAGCGTCAAGCCAGCTTTCATACTGTTTGCAGAAGTTGACCGGGTCTAGCTTAATACCGCTGTACATTTTTACCAAGCGTCCACCATCTGGGATGAACAAGTCTGAGCCGAGCTCCTTGCGGTCCTCGCAGATTAACGAGACTCCACCCGGAAGTGGCTTAATGCCTCCAAATGGAGAATCAAAGTAATGTTTGTGATGATACGCTTGCATCTCGCCAAAATTGATCCTCTCCACCGAATCCTGTGATGGAGGCTTGTTCAAGTCCTCATCCTCGTAGTGCAACCAGTCATCATCTAATTCTGGCCGCACGTACAGATACACTTCCGTAAGCATGCTGAAACACGTGTACTTCTTTATCCACTGCATACAAAGCAACAAAAACGAGAGTTAAATCAGCTTGTGCTGGAAGAAAAAGCTTACTAAATACCACAAAACAATACAGGGCAACAAACCTGATGACCTAGATACTTCGCTTGTGACTTCACCAATTTTAAGGCATACAAGCGTGGCAATGGGATCTGAAGAGCTGCCACACGCTGTTTGTATAAACACAATGAACACGTAAACAGACGCAAAAGCCAAGTGCCAGCCAAGGAGTACTTGCCACAATTTACAACACGCCTGGCGTACCTTTAACCAGACAATTGTTTGCCCTCGACAAAGAGCATTTTTGATAATGTTGGGCTTCCTTTTTGTCAGCTTCTGCAAAACCCTCAAAATGCTCGTAATCGTCCGTGTAGACTGAATAGCGTATTCGTTCATGTCTTCCTCGAAACGGATAGTATGCTTGTCCAGCTCCTTTTCAAGCGCAGCGAACCCCGTCTTAGACTCGTCTGATTCTTGACGGGATACCTGAAGATACGTGCCAATATCCTTATTCATGAATTTGGTCAGTGTCGCCAGCACGTTTGCTTCCAGGAAAAATTGCATAAAGTACTCTGCCTTGCACGCATGGCTTGCACGGAAATGCTTGTAAAGTAGCAAGATAATTAAGTTCGATACATCCAAAACGATTGTCTTTTCGCGGAGAATCCACTTCCAAAACAGATTGTCGTTACTGTTCTCGCCGCCAGGAGCAGAGAAATCTGCCATGCTGTATTGATCAGCACCAGACGGTCGTCGGGAGTAGAACGTCTTCTTATCGCGCGCATTTAGTGCACTTCCACAGGACAGTGTCACGAGATTTCCCAGAAACGTAGTGTAGTCGCGCATGCAGGGCAGAAGGAGCTGGTACAAGGTTTCCACACGCTCTTCCCATTCGTCATCGAGGGCGTCCAGCGGCTTTGTAGCTAGATCAGCATTACTAGACTGGTGACTTTTGAGCTCATAATTTGCTTTATGCAAGTACTTGTTGTGGATGGCCTCACGCTTCTTCGCAAACTTTTTCTTTTGCAAATAGTACGGGTCCTGCGGATCCAGTTGAATCATATCATAATACGGTTTGAACGTCTTGCAGTGCAGTACACCTTCTGCATCATCCTTCAAAATAGATGGGTCGATATCGCTCCGTTCACGACGCAGTCGCTTGAGTGCAGCAAGATCGTCAAAGCTCCCCATCACAGCAGAGAACCATTCGTAGAACAGTAAAAGCAGTCTCTTGATTGGAAAACCAGGCAGCACATTCAGCTGACTCACACAGTCTAGAATGGATACCAGCGAGTACGATGGATTCATGATGCCAATCATCATAAGCTGGCGGTCGAACACAACGTTCTTTTTGTGTGAGTTAAAGACAATCAGCATGTACACTAGCACCATGTCTTGCTGCAGATCGTTAATGAGTGCGTCAACTTGATCCAAATCCAAATGTTGGAAGTTCAGTCCACGGAATGCATGAATTGAGCGCATCAAACGATCGGTGAATACTGAAAGAGCACCACATTCCTGCAGCAACTCGTTATTTGCTCGAGCGGCGTCTACTTGCGCCAAGATGCCACCACGGGAGACGCTACTACTGCTGGCCACCGCACGTATAGTTCCCTCTGATAAAAAAAGCAGCTCGCGCTTAGCGCGGTAGCTTTTGTCCAGCATACGCACATTCACCGCCGACGTGTTCTCCATCTGGTTCAGTAGAATGCACACGCGTTCACGGGATTTACGGCGAGACGTCGTAATCTTTTCCCAACGACGTACGGCATCACCATCCACCTCGGGGTCTACAGTCTCTTCGTGTACAAACGAGCAATAGAAGTACGCTAGCTTCTCTTGAAGCGACAGCCCCCGAAGCAGCTCCATAACGGTTTAAACAACAATTCGTACCTCGACTTTTGTATTGCAAAACTTACATAATTAAAGCCATGTACCACACTGTGTTTACATTAAACAAAAACCATAGCCAATTTAGAAGAGATATACAAACAAGTAGGTATGATGAATAACGCTTTCTTAAATTAAAATAGAAATTTAAAAGAGTATCAAAAATAGGTTTCAATACCAAAGAAGTTTTATTTTGGGTATACATACACGTCTCGACGCGCCATCGTCGTCATCCCTTGCACAACGTCACTCGCTGATAATTGACAAAGCATCCGGTACATTAATTACGGCGTGGCCGAACGTGCGATTCTTAGTAAATTGGCGATACATGTACTAATATACGTTACAACTGTACCTAACAGCGCTCACGTGACGAACAGCACCTAAAACCTGCATAAAACATATACTAATACTGTCACTGAAAGTCGGAGCGCACGAGTGATGGGGGCCAGCGCATACGCTTCCATGGACCACAGACTGTCTGTATCCTGGCGGTCGCAGTCGTAAGACCTCTTTGGAAGCTGTCGCACGAAGTGACCTGGCGGCGGGGCATTGGACCGTGTTTCTACTTATCGGTTCTATTTTAACAGGCAGCAAATCGCACCAGCAGCACGTTCCAAACGTGTTTGAGAGCGCTCTAACCTCCGAATTCCTCTGTCACAGCCTCATCACAAATGACGCACGGGCATTAAGCGACAACATAAGCTCAAGTTATTGCCGAGATCGCTGTTCAAACTATCCGCCTCTTTTGGCACTATAAAGTGGTTGTGATATGGATACATGCACTCAACGTCATCGCGTCACTCAGTAATGATCACGGCCTTTGATCATAGAGCTGTCCGACGCCTCTGCGCAAGAGAGCTGTGTTTTTGAAACGGTTTCGTCAGCACTTTGATGTTTGTGCTGTGCACATGCTAAGTCAGCAATCTCTCGGTTCCATTTAATGCCTCAATGCGTGCGGCTACACTTGCATGCCAGCAGCTGACATCAAAGTGGTAGTGTTCCCTCTGCCATCATCAAGCTCTTTTTCGGTTACAGGCGTGAGACCAGTCGATATAAAACGCACCAAAGTGACGTCGACGAGAGAGGGGACTATGGCGAAAGCTCGTCACGACCCCTAGCCCACTTGTTATCCTTACTTGATTAATGATAGGCTATTTCTCTGATGCGCGTCAGCAGATCGCCAAAAACTGCCTCGTCAACTGCATAATCGGTGCGAATGGTCCTGAATCAGTCCTCGTCCACTGGAACATTTGCCTTTCATCGCTCACTCGTCCGAAACAGGAAACCACAGCAAGAAAGAAAGGCTCTAGACAAAGAGTATTGGACGCCATTTCCATACGATATTCGACGAAAGCAATCATCATCATCATCACTATGAGCGAGATGACGGAAAGCCACACAACTACAACAATGGAGAGCGGGCAGACGAAGACGGTCGTGACGACCACGACAACCGAGAAGATAACGACCGAGGAGACGACGGCCGTGTCTGCACTGGCAATGGCAATCGACGCGGGCAAGTACACGTTCATCCCGGAATTTGGTGGCCAGGGCATCTCCTATTGGACCGAGTTGCAGCAACTCTACGCCGCGTCCGAGACCAGCACCATCCGCGAGTTCATTGATGCTGCCGCGCAGGCACTGCTGAAGGAGTCTAGCACCGAGGAGGCCAAGGCCTCGGTCGCCTTTGAGACAACCATCGACGTGCACAACTGGCTGCAGAGCCTGGAGGTCGGCGATACACCGGCCGACTTGGATTTGGATCGTGTCTTTTTCAGTATGCCGTTGCTACTGCTGACGCAATGTGCCAATTACCTTCATTTCCTTGAGATCACGGGCGCGACCCATGAGAGTGTAGTCAAGAGTTCCACCACGGCTTTGGGCCACAGCCAGGGTGTAGTGAGCGCCGTCATTTTCTCAGTGGCCAAGACGGTGGAGGAGTTTGTCGAGGTCAGCATCTCCGTCCTGCGCTACATGTTCTGGCAGGGACTGCGCGCACAAGAGACGTATCAGGAGCTCCTGACGCAGCACAAGCAGGATGACAAGAAGATTGAAAACGCCGGCCCAATGCTGGTCGTGCGGGGGCTCAAGAAAGAGCACGTTCTTACGGCCATCGAAGTTGTTCAGCGCCGGACCAAGACACCCGACCTGCAGCTCTCTCTCATCCATGCGCCCGACATGATGAATGTGACGGGCTTCCCCGCAACGCTGACGTTGCTAAAGCAGTCGCTCGAGGATCAGTTCGCCAAGCCTGACGCCAATCAAACACGCATTCCATTTTCGCAGCGGAAACCCACGGGCTCGCTCTCGTTCTTGCCACTTTCGGCGCCCTTCCACACATCACTGCTGACTGCGGCCAAGCCAAAGTTGGTGCAGGACGTGCAGCGCGTCAAGTGCGCGATCAAGGGCAGGCAACTGCAGGTGCCAGTATACGCTACCAACACAGAGGCTGTAAATTTGCAGACGGTCGACGACGTAGTTGATGAACTAATTAGCATGCAGCTACTGCAGCTAGTAGATTGGACTGCGACGTGGACCAAGATTGCGAAGCACCACTCGAACGCAACGCACATTCTGGAGTTTGGCCCGGATCTCGGTGTGGCAAAGCTGAGTGTCAGATTTGCGGAAGGTTTGGGTATTAAACTTGTGATCGCGACTGCCAAGCACCCGGTTATAAGCTTGTCGACGAAGGGCGCTCCTCTTGTCAGCTTGCAGCAATTCATTGATACTGCACCGACATTCGCCCCAGTCGAGACGTGGGTGAAGAAATTTGGTCCGCAGGTGACCAAGGCCGGCAAGCTTTGCAACAGATTCACGCGCGTGCTGAACAAACCGCCGGTTATGGTGGCAGGAATGACACCAACCACCAGCCTGGAGGGTATCGATCTGGTTGCGGCCATCCAGAACGCTGGGTTCCATGGTGAGCTAGCTGCAGGCGGTCTGTCACGCCCCGACATCTTCGAAAACGCGGTGAATGAGCTTGTTTCCAAGATCAAGCCCGGCCTTGGCATTGCGATCAACATGTTGTATCTGAACGCGAAGCAGTGGGGCTTCCAGTTTCCGATGGTGCTACGTATGCGTCGTAGCGGTGTGCCTATCGAGAGTATTACGATCGGCGCCGGTATTCCGACGACGGAGCGCGCACTTGAAATTATGTCGCAGCTGGAAGCCGCCGGCATCAAGTTGGTGTGCTTCAAGCCGGGTTCGGTGGACGGTATTCACGCGGTGCTGGAGATTGCTGCGGCGACGCCAAGCATGAACGTGATGATGCAGTGGACCGGTGGCCGCGCTGGTGGCCACCACAGCTTTGAAGACTTCCACCAGCCATTGGAAGAGTCGTATGCCGCGATTCGTCGTGTACCGAACGTGCTGTTAGTTGTCGGATCAGGTTTCGGTAACTGGGAGGATTCAAAGCAGTACATCACGGGCGAATGGAGTCTGGCTCGCGGCCACCTGCACAAGATGCCTATGGATGGTATTTTATTGGGCTCTCGCGTTATGGTTGCAAAGGAAGCTGCGACCGCACCGGACGTGAAGAAGCTGCTTGTGGACACTCCTGGTATTGAGTCGGAGCTGGAGTGGGAAACGAGCTACACGGGCGTTGTGGGTGGTGTGGTTACGGTTACGTCAGAGTTGGGCGAGCCCATCCACGTGGTGGCAAATCGCTGCGGTGTGCTATGGAAGGAATTTGACGACAAGTACTTTAACATCCCGCGCGAGCAGGTAGAGTTGGCCCTTCGCCTTAATAAGAAAGCTATAATTGCTGGTCTCAACACGGACTATCAGAAGCCGTACTTTGGCTGCAAGCGCGATTTTGAGACTGGCAAGAGCGTTCCGGCTGATCTGGAGGAGATGTCGTACGGTGACGTTTTGGCGCGTATGATTGACTTGATGTACGTGGAGGTCGAAGGCAAGCCGTGTCGTTGGGTGCACCACACCTTCTTCTCGCGTGTGAGCAAGTTCATCACGCGTACGGAGGAGCGTTTCCGCCGCGATAGCGTTGGTGACCTGTTTGACCAGTCGGAGCTGAAGACGAACCCGAGGGACGTGATGAGCGCGTTTATCGCGAAGTACCCACGGATCGTGTCGACGCTGCTGTCCGTCCCGGATCGTGACTTTTTCCTGGAGCTGTGCCGCACTGGCGGTAAGCCTGTGAACTTTGTGCCTGTGATTGACACTGAGTTCAAGACTTGGTTTATGAAGGATTCGTTATGGTACTCGGAGGATTTGGATGCGGTTCCGGAACACGATGCGCAGCGCGTGTTCATCCTTCAGGGCCCCGTGGCTGTTCGCCACAGCACAATAGTGAACGAGCCTGTCGCGGACATCTTGGAGGGCATTGTGGCTGGCTTCACCAACATTGTGAAGGAAAGCGGCGCCATTGCTGCTGTGACGTCTGCACCTGCTAAGCGGACTGTGGTCATTGCCGGCGTCGAGGTCACGGAGAACGAAAGCAACGTGGAGATGTCGATCGTTACAGGAGAAAGCGCTTTGCCCTCTGCTGACGAGTGGCTCGCTGCTCTTGCCTCGTCCGTGAATGACAAGGACTGGCTGAACGCGCTTATTTCGTCGCCTCAAGTTGTTGAAGAGAAAAAGTGGCTCGCAAACCCTGTCAGACAGCTGCTTGTCCCGCAGGCTGGCCAGAAGTATGTGATCGACGGTGCAGGCATATGTGTTTTCGACAGCTCCATCGACATTTCTGGTCCTGTGATCGAAATCAAGAAGAATGGCGCGGCCATTGTGGTCGTTGTGAATGAAGTGCGTCCGGCAGTGACCGAACTGGAGGGTAGTGTTGTAGCACTGGAGATGACATTCCAGTACCACCCGGAACTGCCCTGCTCGATTCATGCTGAAGGCAGCGGTCTTATCGACAAGGTAAAGGCATTTTACGCTCGCTTCTGGGTGGCAATTGATGGCAAGGAGGAGGAGTCGTGCAAAGCTGCGTGCGCGGAGAGTGTGATGTCCCCTTTTACTGCCGAATTCTCCATTACGACGGAGGACATCGTTGCGTACCGTGCTGCGCTCGGTCTAAGTGACGACGAGGTCGGTGCTCCAGCAGACTTTTCGACGATCGTATCGTGGCGCCCGCTGATCCAGTCGGTGTTCACAAACGAGGTAAAGGGTAACCTGTTTGACCTGGTGCACTTGAAGCACTCATACAAGTTGCTCTCCTCGCGTAAGGCTTCTGCTACCTTTTTGCCTGGTGACGACATCGTGAGCACGTCAAACGTCGGTAGTTTGCGCATTATCGACAGCGGCAAGATAGTGCACGGTGTAGCCATCATCTCACGCAAGACGGTAGATAAGGAGATGGTAGAGGTGCTGGAGCCTCTTGTGGAGCTACATAGCGAGTTCCTGATTCGTGGCTCTTTCAACGACTTCGAATCCACCTTCTCTATCGACAAGTCGATGGACGAGTTTGTGCCTAGTCGCCAGGAGGACGTGGAAATTCTCAAGGTGAAGCCATGGCTAAAGCTTGCTGCCGACGCCTCGGTGAATGTCGGCGATCGGCTGGTGTTCCAATTGACGATGAAAAAGCAGTATGCTTCAATTGGCTCGCTAAGCTCCGTGGAAGTGTCGGGCAGGCTGCTCCGTGAGGAAGCTGGCTCGAATGTGGAGATCGGCGTAGTTGATTTCACTAGCAAAGAGGTGAATGAGAGCCCGGTTGTGGCGTTCTTGCGTCAGGTGCGACCCGTGGACGCGAAGGCAAGCGGTATGTTCGAGGGCGGTGGCTCTCACATGCTGGAGAAACCGCTGGAGATCAACGTTCCGACGAGCGCTTTGGCGTACGCGGTGGCATCCCGTGATCTGAACCCTATCCATCGCTCCAAGTACGCCGCTATTCTGGGTCACCTCCCGAACGGTAAGCCGATTATGCACGGCTTGTGGACAGCGACTAAGGTGCGCGACCTGGTGATCCAGAGCTTCGGTTTTGGCTTCGACAGTAACGTCGTGGACTACGACGTGAACTTTGATGGCATGGTGTATCCCGGTGACAAGCTGTTCATGCAGGCGCGCCACATTGGTCTCGACAACGGCAGAAAGGTTTTGTCAGTTGAGGTTGTGAATGATTCCGGTGAACGTGTAGTCAGCGCACGCGCTGTGGTAAAGCAGGCGCCGATGGCGTTTGTTTTCACTGGCCAGGGCTCTGCAGCGGTAGGCATGGGCATGGACCGCTATAAGGAATCCTCGGTGGCCCGTGATATTTGGAACCGTGGTGATGTTCACTTGCGCAAGACATTTGGTTTCTCTATACTCGAGATGGTGCGAACGAACCCCAAGTCTGTTACAGTGCATTTTGGCGGCAAAAAGGGCCGTACTATTCGCGAGAAGTACATGAGTTTGACGTGTGAAGACCCGGTGACTGGTGAAATTGCACCTTTACTGCCAGAGATTAATGCTCGTACGCAGAGCTTCAGCTTTTCCGCGCCAGAGGGTTTGTTGTTTGCGACTCAGTTCAGCCAGCCTGCATTGGTACTGCTGGAGAAGGCCATGTTCTCTGAAATTGAAGCGGCACAACTGATTCCGGACGATGCTCACTTCGCTGGTCATTCGCTTGGTGAGTACGCCGGTCTCAGCTCTTTTGCTGGAGCTCTGGCTGTTGAGGATGTCGTGGAAGTTGTATTCTTGCGTGGTTTGATCATGCAAAAAGCTGTTAAGCGCGACGCTGAGGGACGCTCTGACTACGGTATGGTGGCAATGAACCCCACGCGAGTTGGTCCCCACCTCACTGAAGAAGTTATGTACAAGATTGTTGATGGTGTGGAAGCTGCTTCGGGCAAGCTGCTGCAAGTAGTCAACTTTAACATCCAGCAGCGTCAGTACGTCGTTGCTGGTGAGAATGTGAATTTAGAGACGCTGTCGCTGTCGCTATCTGCTTTTAAGACGCTGAAGTCGGCGGCTACTGAGGATGTGGAGAAGGTAATTACCGATTCATTGGCACAAGCTCGTGCCCGCAAGGAGAAGTGCGAGCTGACTGGCCGTCCGTTTACACTGGCGAGAGGCCTAGCAACGATACCGCTGGTGGGTATTGATGTGCCTTTCCACTCGCGTGAGCTACTTGGTGGCGTGCCTTCGTTTCGTGCGCTGTTGCGGACCAAGTTTGATCCGCAGGTACTTGAGCGCCAACTGCCGCTTCTAGTGAACCGATACATCCCTAATCTAGTGGCTACTCCATTCTCACTTGAACGCTCGTACGTTGAGGAGGTATATGAAGCGACCAAGAGTCCGTACCTCGCAGAGGCTTTGGACCCGATGCAGTGGAAGTTGACGACGAAGGCTCAACTGGCACATTTACTTGTTGTGGAGCTGCTGGCGTACCAGTTTGCATCGCCTGTCCAATGGATTAAGACTCAGGCGCTATTGTTTTCGGAGGGTGGTGTTCGCCGCTTTGTGGAGATTGGTCCTGCTCCGACGTTGACAAACATGGCGTTGGGCACTCTTCAGGTTGGAGACTTCCCAGATGTACCCCGTGAGATTCTGTGGTACCAGCGTGACCGTGAGGTTGTGCATTTTGAAGAGGTGACGTCGAACATTTCTGCATCTGAGTATGCTCGTAATTTGGCTGCGGAGGCTGCCGCTGCCGCGAACGCTGCTATGTCTGCTGCAAAGGTGGCTGTTGCTCCTGCCGTCCCGACTCCAGTTGCCGCTGCAGTTGTCGCTGCTCCTGTTCAGCAGATGCAACCTGCTCCGGCTCCTACTCCTGTCGTCGCTTCCTCCGCTGCCGGTGATGCTCCAGTTGCTGCCCTGCACGTACTTCGTGTCATTATCGCCGTGCGCTTGAACAAGAGCTTGGCTGATATTAAGGAGGAGACGGACGTAAAGACGCTTTGCGCTGGAAAATCTGCTGTTCAGAACGAGATTCTTGGTGATCTTGAAAAGGAGTTCGGTGGAGGTGTGCCCGAGGGTGCTGGTGAAATTTCGCTGAAGGAGCTGGCTTCGAAGTTTTCTGGCTACAACAGTCTCGGCAAGGTGACTAACAGCCTGATCAACAAGGTGGTGGCGAGCAAAATGCCTGGCGGCTTTACGATGTCGAGCATCAAAGATTACCTTAGCGCTGAGAAGGGTCTGGGTGCTGGTCGCATGGAGAGCGTGTTGGCACACGCATTGCTCCTTGCCCCGCAGACTCGTCTGAAGAACGATGCGGACGCGCGCAAGTGGCTGGACGACAGCGTGAGCGGATATGCTTCGTTTGCTGGTATCTCTCTTGATCGTCCTACGATGGCTTCTACGTCGGGCATGTCCTTTAACCTTGCTCCGGTATCGATCCCCACGGTGAGTGATAAGCTTGTGGAAGCCAAACACGCTCTGTTAGTGATGCTCGCGGTAAAGTTCCACAAGACCCTCAACGAAGTTTCGGAGACGGCAACCATCAAGGAACTGTGTGCCGGTAAGTCGGCTGTGCAAAACGAGATCGTTGGCGACCTGGAGAAGGAGTTTGGCTCTGGTCCTGACGATGCGACAGAAATGAAGTTGGTTGAGCTGGCGGGTAAATTCCCCGATTATGCATCCCCAGGCAAGGTAACCAGCGCTCTGATCGCGAAGATGCTGGCTAGCAAGATGCCTGGTGGGTTTGGTCTGTCGGCGATCAAGGACTACCTGTCGAGCGAGCGCTGCCTACCGAGTGGTCGTATCGAAAGTGTGCTGCTCCACGGTCTGACGCTGGCTCCAAAGCAGCGCCTTGCTGATGACAGTACGACGAAGAAGTGGCTAGATGACGTTGTGGACGACTATGCGAAGTACGCTGGAATCGACATTCCTTATCTGTCGAAGCTTGGAGGCGGAATGGCTGGTCCAGCAATGGGCCAGCAGGTGATACAGTCTAGCTCTCTCCCAAGCGATTTTGAGAAGCGTTTGAAGACTATGATCGCGGACCAGATCGATGCTCTGAGCTCGTACCTAGGTGATGACCAACTTGACTGGCATCGCAAAATTGAAACGGAAGTGGATATGCGTGAGGACCTTGAGTCGTCAGTTTCTGAGTGGGTGGCGGAGCACGGCGAGTTCTATGGCGCTGGCATTGCAGGCAAGTTTGATGCGAAGAAGGAGCGTCAGTATGATAGTTACTGGAACTGGGCCGTCCAGGATGCAATGGAGCTGTACTACCGCACTGTAGTAGCGGCCAAAGGCTTGTCTACGAGTCCGCAGCTGGCAGTGAGTGAGGGTTTAAGTACGCACTTTGAGGCGATGACTCGCTTTATCAACAAGAACGTGGACACTATTGCAGATGAGTCGGCACTTCCGCCGCTCGAGTGGTTTAAACCGTACCTGTGCAATCGTGCCACACCGGAACTTTTGCGATGCACACAGTTCTTCGTGTCACGAGCTGAAGAAGAAAGCAGCCCCGAGCTTGCTCAGGCGGTCCAACTGTTGGTGGAGCAAATGGAAGAGTGGCTGAACACAAACCCTGTGAACATGCAGATTTTTAAGCCGACGCAGCCGCAGCTTCGCATTCTTGAAAATGGCGAGCTCGAATATGCTGAGGTTCCTCGTGAAGGTGTGGCAGACTCCATTAACTACGTTGACGAGGTTGCTCGCGGGCTTGAGTATAACGATGCGGTTGAAACTGGCAACGTTGCAGGCTCTGATGTCACTGCGGGTATGACTAGTGCTGTTGGGTTTGAGTCGACTCTCAACGACAATGGCAGCATGAGCGGTGATGAGCCTGACAGCGACGATGATCGCAGATTTGATGAGGAGAAGTTGATGTCCAAGATACGATTAACTAAGGCCAAAAAGGTTGCGCCTGCCGAGGGGGCCAAGCTCAATGCGCTTCGTGACTCGTTGCGTAAGCGTGCAAAGCGTGAATCTGCAAAGTCGTTGTTTGCTCGCTCGTCCTCGCTACGCTACGGTCTCAATGAGAATCTGAAGCAGATCGTGCTGCCGCATGTGCATATCCGCAAACCATCTGATGTGGACCCGACGATCCGTCTGTATGATGTTGAGTCTACCTGTATGCTGTTGTCGTGCATGCGTGAAATGGCCTCAACGGGTATTTCGTTCGTTGGCAAGGCGGCGCTACTGACTGGTTGTGGCAAGAACTCCATTGGTGCAGAAATCGTAAAGGCGCTTTTGGAGGGTGGCGCTACTGTGTTCGTGACGACGAGTAGCTTTGGCATGAAGACGACTACCCTGTTCCGTGAGATCTACGAGCAGCATGGTAGTCGCGGCAGCCGTCTCATTATTCTTCCGTTCAACCAGGCATCGAAGATGGACGTGCAAAACCTGGTGGCGCACATTTACAACGTGCACAAGCTGGATCTAGACTTTGTGATCCCGTTTGCGGCTCTGTCGGAAGTCGGACGTACGATCACAGACATTGACTCGCGCTCGGAGCTGGCCCATCGTATCATGCTGACGAACACAATGCGATTGTTGGGCGAAGTTGTCATAGCGAAGAAGGCCCGTGACATCACCACTCGCCCTGCGCTGGTGATTCTTCCAATGTCGCCGAACCATGGCAACTTTGGCGGAGACGGTCTTTACGCTGAGTCGAAGCTGGGCGTGGAGAGTTTGATGGGTAAATGGTACTCGGAGGGCTGGGATGATCAGCTTTCGATTGTCGGCGCCATCATCGGCTGGACTCGCGGCACGGGTCTCATGTCTGGTAACAATGTAGTGGCTGCTGGTGTGGAGAAGATGGGGATGCGCACGTTTAGCACGACGGAAATGGGCTTCAACCTGAGCGCGCTTATGCACCCTATCATTGTGGATCGTGCGGCCGAGACACCGATCTTCGCTGACCTCACTGGTGGCATGGCTCAAGTGAGTGACCTGAAGGATCAGGTAGACGAAATTCGGTCGGACATCATGAGGAAGGCGAAGCTCCAAGCTTCTATTCATGCCGCGCTCGAGAATGACAAGAAAATGCTGGCTCTGCCTTCGATGAAGCTACTGTCTTCTTCCAGCTCGAAGAATTTTGCTCCTCGTGCGAACATGTCGACCTACTACTGCAACTCGTTCCCGAAGCTAACGTGTGTGTCTGAGTTGTCAACCTCGGCGAAGCAAACAATGTTGCGTGGCATGATCGACCTGCGCCAGGTCGTTGTTGTGACTGGTTTTGGTGAGGTGGGACCGTGGGGAAACTCGCGGACGCGCTGGGAGATGGAGTCATACGGCGAGTTCTCATTGGAAGGCTGTATTGAGCTAGCATGGCTGACGGGCCGCATCCTGTTCGAGAAGGGCAACTGGGTGGATGCCAAGACGAAGGAGATCGTGCCAGACCACCAGGTAAAACCTCGCTACGAGGAGGACATCATGAAACACTCAGGTATTCGCATCGTGGAGCCAGAGCTATTTGACGGCTACGACCCGAAGAAAAAGATGGTGCTGCATCAGGTGGCTATCGACAAGAAAATGTCGCCAATTGAGGTGGCTGACCGTGAGGAGGCTCTTCAGTTCCGTAAGGAGCTGGGCGAGGAGAACGTGGATGTGTTCCAAAACGCGTCTGGCGCTTGGATGATTCGTCTGCGCAAGGGATCCATTTTGAACATTCCTCGTGCTCTCAACTTCGACCGCTTTGTGGCTGGTCAGATCCCGACAGGCTGGAGTACCCAGCGCCTTGGCCTGTCCAAGGACCTGGCCGATGCGGTGGATCCGATTACGCTTTATGTACTCGCGTCGACGATGGACGCATTCGTCGCGGCCGGTGTGACGGATCCGTACGAGTTCTACCAATATGTGCACGTTTCGGAGATCGGCAACGCTTCCGGTGGCGGTATGGGTGGTATGCGTGCGTTCACGCAGATCTACAGGGACCGCTTTATGGGCAAGGCCGCTCCGAGCGACGCGCTGCAAGAATGTTTCATTAATACGCCTCCTGCCTGGGTAAACATGCTGCTGCTGAGTTCGTCCGGCCCGATTAAGACTCCTGTTGGTGCGTGTGCCACAGCTGCTGAGTCTGTGGACATAGGTGCTGAGACCATCAAGAGCGGCAAGGCCCGTGTTTGCATAGTTGGTGGCTATGACGATTTTGGTGAGGAGGGTGCGTTTGAATTCGCACAGATGAAAGCTACAAGTGATTCGGTAAAGGAGATCGGTATGGGTCGTGAACCAAAGGAAATGTGTCGCCCGTGCTCGACCACGCGAGGCGGATTCATGGAGAGTCATGGTGCGGGTATGCAACTGCTGATGGACGCACAGCTTGCGCTAGAAATGGGTCTGCCGATTTATGGTATCATCGCGCTTTCGAATACAGCGACAGATAAGAACGGTCGATCAGTGCCGGCTCCTGGTCAAGGGATTCTGACGACGGCTCGTGAGACACCGACGGGGAACTTACAGCCCTCGCCGCTGCTTGACGTGGAGTACCGTCGTCGCCAATTCGACGACGAGCTGGAAAGCATCGAGAAGTGGTATGCGCGCGAGAAGTCCTTGATCGAAGGAGACGAGTTTCGTGTTGCCTTCCTCGATGAGATGAAGGTGCGCAAGGTGCAATCGGCACAGTCCGTGTGGGGAGACAGCTTTTACCGCGGCCGTACAGACATCGCTCCTCTTCGTGGTGCGCTGAGCGCGTGGAACCTGGACATTGACGACGTGGGTGCTGCAAGCTTCCATGGTACGGGTACCACCGCCAATGATAAGAATGAAAGCGAAGTCACACATAAGCAAATGGCCCACCTTGGCCGTTCAGCGGGTAATCCTCTACCGGTGATCTGTCAGAAGAATTTAACGGGCCATCCAAAGGGTGCTGCGGCTGCGTGGATGCTCAACGGTCTGCTGCAGGTGCTGAACACGGGATTGATCCCGGGCAACCGTCAGCTGGATAACACATGCCAGACGCTGCGTAAGTATGATCACCTCGTGTACCCGAACCGTAGCTACCAGACCGTGGGTGTCAAAGCCGTGATAATGAAGAGTTTTGGCTTTGGTCAGGCCGGTGGTGAGGTGTTGCTGGTGCACCCGGATTACCTTCTGTCTACGCTATCTACTGCCGATTTTCATCACTACTCGGCTCTTCGCGAGAAGCGCCTGATTAAGATGAACACGTACGCTCAAAGCGTAGTCACCAGCAAGCAGTTGCACATTCAGGTGAAGAACGAGGCGCCGTATTCTTCGGCTCAGGAGAGCAGCGTGTACCTGGACCCTACTGCTCGTGCCGAGTACGACGCGACGTCAAAGACATGGCGATTTGGCGGTGCGGACTCGCTCACTGCGGAGGCGAACCGCCGCCTGCGTGTCGAGAAGCGCGCGAAGAAGGCAAAGACTGCTACGGGAGTTGCAGCGTCGTCGTCGAAGAGGACTTCGGACTCGAATCAGGCTGACTCGTCGTCGACGCTGTTGACTGCCATTAACCAAGCGGCGAGCGACCTGGGTTTGGCGTCGAAGAATATGGGCATGGGTGTGGACGTGGAGCCTGTGGCCACGTTCGAGAACCTGAACGGCCGCGAGGACTTTATCCGACGCAACTTCACGGACCAGGAGATGGCGTATTGCTACAGCGCGCCTCACCCGGCCGCGAGCTTTGCGGGTCGCTGGGCTGCGAAAGAGGCAGTGATCAAGGCCATATCGAGTTCTACGCCTACGGAGCCTAACCTTTGGAAGGGTGCTGGCGCCCCGCTGCGCGAGATCGAGATTTTCATGACAGCGTCGGGTGCTCCGTCCGTGCTGCTATCGGGCTACCCGCTGCAAGTGTTCAACCGCCTTGGTTTGTCGAAGCTAAGCGTGTCTATCAGCCACTCAGGCGACTTTGCTGTCTCGCAGGCAGTGGCCAACTTTCAACAGGAGTAAGTGCTCGTGGCTTTACATTTGTACGTGAATATACATATGTATCTACCAAGTGCTGTAGCATCTATATGAACTTTACTTCAATTGCATCGCTTTAGGATTCTCGAGTTTGGTTCGAGAAGTTTCAAATTTGATTCAAGCTTAATCGCAGCGATGTATGATGATGCCTCAATCGGTACAAAATAAGATGCTTCATGAAGCAAACAATAATACCACAAACGTTTTCGGGATACATCTACTATTCAGCGATGACTTGTACCTTCTCTAAATAAACGTATTCAGGAACATGTAGGAGAAAGATAGATCGTACTAGTTGAATCCTCCAGAGGTTGCCAGCTCACGTCCAAAATAGAAGAATATGTATCGGCGCAAAGACTCTCGAAACATAGTGGACCAAAGACCTCTTCGTCCAGGTGGTGCAATGATGAGACACGTTGGCTTATTGCCACTGTGAAGAAATGTGAAGTTGTTATCATAACATCCATCTCACATTTCGAAACAGCTTGTCTCCAAATTGCGATCAATATGGAATCGGTAACTTCATGCACTGTGCTACACCGGAATATTCGGGCAGCTCCAGATTAAACTCTTCCGCCAACGACCTGCATAACACGCTGTTAAATCGTGCTGAGGCTGTGATGCTACAAATAACAGTACTTACATTGGCACAAATCGCCCGCCAACGTAGTGAGATTTGTCAGTCCCTGTAAAGTACTTTGCGCAGACCTTCGGCGCTGTCAGGGATATCAGCATCTGTGGCTCCAAGCCGTTTCCACTTTCGTTTCCTGTTGACGTCGGAACGCATTCGAGAACAGCACCAATAAGCAAGAGAATGAGCGAGCAAAATAAACCAAAGCACACCATTCTCAACATGCCACCCTGACGGAATGTCGATCGAGACAATTGGTGTTTCGCATTTTTGCAGCGTCCCGACAATGTGGTCAAACGGCGGACGGATACTTCCAGAAAAGCTGAAGCCGAAAATCCCATCCAAGATCAAGTCGTACGCCGCGTCCACACTCGAACTACAACAACGAGAAAAACAAAAAACAAGTGTATCTGTTACACTGTCTATGACTACCGTAGCATGAACAGTCTGGTCTCCTCCTTACGCGTCCTGAATGTCTTCAATGAACGGAATCTTCAATTGCTCACATTGAGTGACTAGTCCCTACTTCAAAACCACATAACCTCGTTAAACACCTCCACACAACCCCCTCTCCATTCCTAGATGCGACATACCACCTTACCTGGAATAACGGATTTTCGCTGCGCTTCGGGTACAAAATGCTCGGTGTGTAGCCAAAATGCTGCAGCAATTTCACCCATTAGCCAGCATTCATCCACCTTCACTCTACCCTCACCACAGTGTATCACCACACCACTAAATGACGAGCTGCAACCAGCGCATCACCTCTATCAACAGTCACAATGCAATGATTAGTCGTGAAAAGAATATAACAACGGTTCAAAGCCACGATCGATAGCCCCCCCCCCCCCTGCTTTGGTCAATACTAACCCGTTGTTCCCCGGCCCAGCAACAACCAGCAAGCGTTTCCATCCTCCATCGCTTGTTACATTACTGGGGAACTCTTTCCCGACTGCTTCAGCCACACTGAGCCCTGCTAACTCCATGAGTTGGTCAATGGAGAAGCCGTGTCTACTGCTCATCAGTTGCTCATCAAACCGCTGCGCCTCACGTTGTCCCAAGTACTATCAGTGTATTCATAATATAAATAATAACAATACAATGTTAATAAAAGCTTAAATCTCACTGCATCAACGTCAATACTGCAACAACAACAAGAAAAAGTATCCTACGCGCGTCATCTGCTTGAGCATCTTCAAAATATCGGAGAATAATTCAAAACTGTGCAAACGAATAATCCCAAACTCGTCACTTTTCTTCGAGACAGTGATATCACTCATTGGAAACAGTGCATATCATCACTCATTCGAAATAATGACGTTTCTCCCCCTTCTTTTGGATCCAATCTAATTATCGCCCATAATTCAAGATGTTTCGCAATCAATACGATACGGACGTGACGGTGTGGTCTCCACAGGGCCATCTCCACCAGATTGATTACGCCATGGAAGCAGTAAAACAAGGCAGTGCGTGTCTAGGATTAACGTCCAACAAAGTTGCAGTGTTGTGCGGTATCAAACGCCAGAGTCTCGAATTGGCCGAACACCAGAAGAAGGTCTTCAAGATTGACGAGCACATGGGCATTGCTATCTCTGGACTTACGGCGGATGCACGCACATTGGCACGTTTTATGCGCACAGAGAGTCTCAACCACAAGTTTGTGTACGGAAGCGCCATTACCGTGGGGCGTTTAGTGTCGGACGTGGCCGATAAGAAACAGGAGTGTACGCAATCCTACATCCGTCGTCCGTACGGTGTGGGGCTTCTAGTGGCTGGTGTGGATGTACGTATACTAGACGTAACTAGTTGGACCTATAGAGAAAGTTCTTATTGTGTTTCTTCTTGTTTTCTTGTCCTTTTGTTCTAGAAAAAAGGAGTGCATTTGTACCAGACGTGTCCATCGGGCAATTACTACGAGTACAAGGGCATTGCTATTGGTGCACGATCGCAGTCGGCACGCACGTATCTGGAAAAGCACTTTAAAAGCTTTCCCAATTGTAAGTGAAGTGTGTCATGTCAAGAGAGAATGAATTGGTGACGAGGGTATTTTTGCTGTTTGTTTGGTGATAGTGAGCAAGGAGGAGCTCATTCATCACGCACTGCAGGGCGTGCGTGGCTGTCTTCAGGGAGACCAGGAACTGACGGCTAGCAATATCACTATTGCTGTCGTGGGAGTAGACCAGCCTTTCAAGATTATTGAGGGCACCGAGCTGCAGCCTTACGTACGAAGATGACGTTGTGTTTTATTTGGGTGATGGTATGTGGCTGTATCATGCTGATGGTTTTTGATGCTATCTGCAGATTGATGCCGTGGAGGTGTCGGATGTGAAGGAGGACGAGGACGGTGATGCCAAGATGGAAGAATAAATGGAAAGTAGAGCAATACCATAGCTCCGCTGTCGTCAAGATCATGATGAAGATTGCAGTGAGGTTGGCATGATGCCGTTCATGATTTAGTCGGACGATAGCATGCGATGCTTTAGTGGGCTCATTCGTATCTAGCTCTCATTAAGGCTAGCAAAAAAGGAGCTAGCCGCAGTGACTGTGCAGATTTACCTTCTGGGCAGCGAGAAACACGCAATCAGTTTGAAAGACAAGTTAAGGATGGTGTTGAAGGTCGTGGAATACGTGCGAGAGCCTGGTTGATCATCAGTCGCTGCACTTGTCTGGTGTATTGTTATGAACAGATTTCGATCTGGATTCCGGTGGCACGCGATTGAGTGATTTGTATGTTAGTAGACTGAACGACAGCAACCTGGTTATCCGCGCTTAAGCTGAAGAGAACTGACAGCAGTGCGAAGGAGACTAGGCAGAACAGTGACCGCTTCAATACGCGTCGCAGCTCTCCTTGGCGTAGGCAGGCGTAGGTTTAAAGGACGATCGCTTCGTGCCACCTTGTTGAAGCGCTCGGTCTATAGTATCGATGATAACACACCACCTCTACGGCGCGATACAACCGTTACGTCGCGACAGTTCATAGCGCCCATCTGCCACAATGTTGCAATTTGAGCAGTAGTACATTATTTTTGAGCCTACATTAAATACGCCACACAGACCCGTTATGTTGCTGCAGTTTCTATAATTTTTTAAATCAAAAGCTTCGAGAAGGAAGGAATTGATTGATTCTGATATGGTATGCGAGCGGAATATTGCGTCTCCAAGAGAGCATCTAGATGATCCAATGAATGGAAGACATCGCGCAGTAAGTGAGGACTCTGACTTAGAAGAAGGTGCATGCAATTCTTATCCGTTTGATACCAAAAACCCTTATCGTAGCTGCTCATTTTTCTCTTTTCCATTCACATTTATTTTATTTACAATAGAAATGATGCGTGTAAACGTTTTCGACTATGAATGGAGATGTCAATTGCATGTAGGAGATCAAGTGGACGCTCAAAATGTCTTTGGCAATTGGTGTACAGCCAAAATTTTGCAAGTTGCAGATGGGGAAGTACTGCTACAATTTCTCACTATGCACGAGACCTGGAGACAATGGCTGCAGCTTGATTCTGGTCAACTGGCACAAGCTGGTACTAAGGTACAATGAAAAAGCATTGATTGTTCTCTGTGTCTATGTTATTATGTCTCTCTTATGTCGTGGTAATGGATAATAGGTACAGAATGACAGTGTACCGGTTCGTCAGGCTCAGCAGATTGAAGTGCGTCCTGGTGGAGCAAACAGTTCCTTATGGAAGGAAGCATTTGCAGTTCGAGCACTTGGAGGAAAAATGCTGGTGCGTTATGCTGGACGCGATCAGAAATTTGACGAGTGGATTCCGTTCACTCCAGCAACGGTAGCACCTGCTGGAGAACACTTGCAACTTCGTGGACGTGGCAATACGTTGGAACAGAGGAAAATGGCTGTAAACGTGACACATCGTCGTGTTATTCAAGCTCAAAACCCAAGATTTACACACTACCGCGACTCACTGCTGGGTACCCTCGGACTTCGAATTTATGATATTGAAGGAGATGGCAATTGTCTCTTCCGCTCGGTTAGCCACCAAATATATGGTAACGATAGTCATCATGCCCTTGTACGTGCGGCTTGCATGGACTATATGGAGAGCGAGAAGGAGTACTTTGAGCCATATGTGGTGGGCGACATGGCAGCGTTCATGCGCTACTTGTGTCACAAAAGGCGTGATGGTGTCTGGGGAGATGATCCAGAGCTCCAGGCAATGTGCGAGCTATACGATCGTCCTGCTGAAGTGTTTGCGTACGACCCAGTCCAGGGCTTCCGGAAGCTGCGGTGCTACCACGAGAACAGTGCCCTCTCTCGTTGTAGGCCTCCTATTCGGTGCGTTTATACGGGAACGAGTGATACAACGCTTTTTTACGTAGTCCTTACAGGTGAAATGCACTGTTGGCGTAGGCTAAGCTATTATGGAGGAGGCCACTACGATTCACTTGTTGGGCACAATCATCAAGTAAACTTAATTCGAGAGACCCCAGGCCTGTGGGAGCAGCGGCATATCGGGTATTCTCGACGAATTAATTCACGTGATATACGTGATGGTGTCGCTGGTGTGGAGCAACAGGTGCAGGCTCAGTCTGATCGTGAACGCACAGATGTGAAGCAGTTGGAACACATTCTCATGGTATGCATTATGTCTTCTAGGTTGCTGATGGTGAGTACTCGCGAACTAAACTCGGTTATATGCGCAGCTATCACGAAGCGAGTTTGACGCCATGGATACGAGCTTAGAGGAGATACTAAAGCTGTCGCTTGCAGAGCACGGCGGAGAGGCTTTGCCGGCACAGGCACATCTAGAGTCTGAAGAGATCGAAGAAACTACCCGTGCAAGTGAGATCGCTGCAATCCAGGCTGAGTTACTGGCAAAGGCAAAGGCTGAGTCGGAAGAAGAGCAGTTGATGTCTGCTATTCAAGCATCGTTAGGCGGCAATGCTCCGAAAAGTGATGGCAACTTTGATGCACAAGTATCAGCAGCAATTCAAGCCTCCCTAGGAGATACTGGAGCAAGCGTTTTTGCCGGAGACTACGACGAACAGCTGCGTCGTGCCATAGAGCTGTCAGCTCAAGAATATGCACCCCCATCGCAGGTGTTTGGATTGGGCGGTGATGATTCGGGAAACATAGACGAGATGGATGAGCTCCAACGTGCAATTCAAGCTTCACTGGAGCGATCCTAAAAACTTGTGGTTCTTGAACATGTAGTTTTGTGAACGGCGAAAAACGGGCAAAGAGTCCTTAAACACGAGTTCATTCAGTACCACGCATCGCGCTACTCGCTCGCGCACTGGGTTTTCTCCATGGTCGTCTTGATAAGCGACTTGCGCTCCGTGTATTGATCACAGACGCTCTCCGACGTACTTGGCGATGCGCTGCTCCATGTAAATCCGGTCTTCCAAGTGGCGCGGTGAGTGGCGCTCGCCAGGGAAGAGAAGCAAATCATAGTGCTTTCGAGCGTCGATAAGAGATGCGATGAGACGAGCAGTATGGCGAAAGTGCACGTTCTCATCAATCAGTCCATGGATCAGTAGTAGCTGCTGTCTGTCGTGCATGTTGCCAACAGCCTCCATTACTGAAGCATTTTGATAGCCCGTCGGATTCAGCTGGGGTGTTGACATATAGCGCTCCGTGTAGCAAGTATCATAGCCGTCCCAGCTCGTCACCGGGGCCCCGGCGATAGCAAGACTGAACGTTTCAGGAGCTTTCAAAAGACAAATAGCTGCCATGTAGCCACCATAGCTCCAGCCGTAAATTCCCACTCGCCCCTCAATCGTAACACCTTCACTCACTAATTTGCGGACGCCATCTTCTTGGTCCAAAATTTCCACAGTGCCCATGCAATGTTTAATGGCGCCCTCGAAGGCCAACCCACGACGATAGCTGCCACGATTGTCTACCTTCAATACGGCATACCCCATATCACGGAACCGCTGCGCTCGCATGTCGACGGTCATTGCCCAGTTGCGTGCAACGCGCTGCACATGAGGCCCACCATATACACTCACCATTGTCGGGTATGGCCCTTTACCATGCACCTTCGGATCCGGTAAGTATACTGCACCGTACAGTGTTTCTTTGCCATCGCGGGTTGGGATTGATATGATCTTGGGCACGCATAGCTTGCTTTGAGCCTTAAATATTGCAACACGAAGGTCCTCCTGCTCCGTGGTCAGTAAATATGCTGAATCTTGGATTTCCTTAAAAAGTTTAGCAAGATCCGCTGGCGGCGGGGCTGCTGCCTCCGCTGCCATACTCGGGTCTCGAGGTTCAATCGGCTTCACTTCTGCAATCCGAGCCTGCGAAGGCACAGCACACACTTGTGCACGCGGTGGTGTCGTTAGGTTGCTATACGCATCTACAAACACACGGCAACTGCTATCCATGACGATGTTGTGCATACCCTCTGCACCAGTCAGTCTGATGGGAGGAAGCGGTGGGTCACTAGACGGAAAGAGAGGCGTCACATATAGATGACGCTCTAGCGGAGAGTCCGCAGTACCGCAAAAGAACACACGTCCTTGTGCCAAGTCAATACCCTCGACAGATTCCACGCTCCATTTGCCGCTCGTTACAGTATTAAGAAGTCGAGCTGCGTGTGTACCCGCTGCGTATTCGTACAGGTACAAGTGCATGAAGCCAGTTCGCTCCGACGCCCATAAGAAACGGAACGTGTTCTTGCTCTCCACTTCGATGTTACGGAACAAGTAGCTAGCATTCAGCCACACCGGGTTCGTCTCCTGAATCAATACGGTCGCATGTCCAGTCTGTACATCAAACCGCAGAAACATAAGCTCTGTCTGAAGTCGATTCAGTCTCTGCACACCTAGCGACTGATCTGGCAGCCAATTCACTCTTGAAATATAAAAATCCTGGTCTGGGTTTACCGATGCAAAGTCCATCCACACCGGTGTAGGAATTTTGTACTGCTGCTGTTGGTGGGAATGCTGCACTCTCTGATCTTGTTCTGCATGTGGCAATGTAATAACCCCCAACCTCCTCTTTGGATTGGCACCACCGGCAAAAGGGTAGCGATGATCTTCCTGTGATGCGTCTCCCGTCGGCTCGGCACTACCCGAGTGCATGATCCAAAATTTCGGAATATGACTCTCGTCAACCTCTTCAAAGGCGAGTTTTGTGCTGTCGGGAGACCACCAGAAGCCTCGAAAGCGACTAAGTTCCTCTTGTGTTAAAAAACAGGCCAAGCCATTGGATTTTCCATCTGTTTCTCTTGCTCCCGTCGTCACTTGTACTGCTTGTTGTTGATCTGCTACTTGACTAGAGATGACGTAAATCTCCTTGTCCTGTATAAAAGCAACCCATCGTCCGTCCGGCGAAAATTGCGGGTCAATGGCGCCCCCTATGGCGCCCGTAGACGTCTTTTCAAAAAGCAACTTAAGCTCGGCCCCCGGTTGCTCTTGAATATAGATATCACCTTGTAGAGGGTATAGAAGACGCTGGGAATGAGGTGACGGATTCCACGCGTAGGACGTGATCCCGACCCCCATTTGACGCTGACGTTCACGTCGAAGCTTGTCGTCAAAGCTCATATTTTCTTCTGTGTTTCCTTTACCCGGTGATGCCGCAAGAAGCGACACGCGGCGAGAGGCCACGTCCAGTGCATATAATTGACGCGAGAGACTGCTCTGAGGCCCTGGAGCGTGCAAGAAGGCCACGATACGACCGTCCGGACTGAAGCTTACGTTGACGGGAGAGTTGAGACCCGGTGCGGGCATCTTTGCTACGTCTTCGAGTGATATGGGCTCGCGTACGGCCATTAGCATCGAGTGGGGCGATTGAACTCGGACGTGGTTTGAAGATACAGTAGGTTTTGGATATGAGTGAGGGGGATTACAAGGGCATACTGAAAGCAAGAGAAAATAAGTAGAGTATCTTACGACATGGTAAATGAAGCAGGTTATCAAGCACATTTTGAGCTGAGCATCCATGTATATGCGCTGCAGGTGTTGCAGTCAACATCATTTTGTTCTTACTGCAACGACAGCTCCTTCGTACGTGACTTTCTCTTTACTATTAAGACACGTTGGTCACATATTTGATGTCTTTGGTGACCGATTGACATCATCTCACGGAACACCCTACGATACTAGCTCTGATTGCACTGCACACCACTATAAACGTTAGAAATGTGGACGGATTCTCTCCATCCACCACCTCATGCGTCAAGATATTGCTCCCACTGTCAGCTGACATACAGAAGTCATCCGTAATTTCTGATTTCTTACATTCCAACCCATAACCGACATGTCACGCTGCTGGCAGCAGCTCATTTGCCACTGGACAGGAGAATGATGGAAGCTTTTTTGGACGGCTTCAAAACTTCTTGCATACAATGCAAGCAGACGCGCGCCAGGACTATCCTAATGGTCTAGATAACAGCTCACCTGACACCACCCAGATGAGGTGACCGCATACGCCGCCGTATGGATATGCATATGGCACATTTTGAGCAGTGTTTGCATCACCAGCTTGTGAATACAACGCACTCGAATGACGTTCTAGCAAGCGGACGTGACCATCGCCGGCAGCGTTCATGAATTGTAAGAAACCAGCATGAAGTAACTTCGAGCCACAGCGACGCAAGAGTGCCAGTGATCCGACAAAATTACAAGGAATCCATCAGATGCTATGTCAACGTTCCATAGCAAGACAATTCGAACAGCCATCACCTCAGATGATCAGCTCCTTAACCTCGGATACCGGCGTTGCTAATCAGGCGTAGGATCTACTAGACCATCTGCAACTTAATTCGACTCGTCTGCCATCTCTCGACATGTCACACCAATAATAAATGCCACGAAATAAATGCCACACAAACGAAAAGGTCTAAACAAGAATGGGGACGTCACAGTGTGAAGGCCTCGTGTGTATCCGTGAACGTGTTGTATTCCATTCATTTTCTAGTGTCCACAAGTTGAATAAAAATGTAAAAGAAGCGTCCTTTTCCTCGTTTGATGGACACTTTGGCCGCTTAAGCGACAATGTCTGGTACTTTTGCATCTCCCGTGCGTCTTCTGCTACACTCGAGTGGTTTACAGTCGACGCTGGTACGGAGAGTAGCGAAGAGGAAGACATTTGGTCGCCTTCTACAAGTTCAGGTTTAGGAGGTGCCACGTTGGTGGCTACTACAAACGTCTCGAGCGTTAAGGCTGTGGACGGAGAGCATGTGAAGTTGCCTGAAGCGTTTGGAAGTTTGCCATTAGGTTCTCACGAGCGCAGTCAACTCGAGAGCTGCTCATTCTACGTGGAGGACAAAGTGCTGAGAGTCGTGCTCTTGATTGAGACCGAGACGCAGACGCAGAGAGATGAGTGGGTGCAGTTTTTAGGGACATTATTGTCCAAAATGGAGGACAAACTAGAACAAGAGGTCGACACTCAAGAAGCTGGAGACGACGTGGTGGAGGACCTCGAATTGCTACCAGCGCCGACGTTGTCCATATCGTCGCCAAGTTCTTCTATATCAGCGCGGTCGATGCTGCATCAAGGCAAGTCAAAGAATTTGATGGAAGAAGGAGATCCGTTTGGATTACTGTCGCTCAAAACGTCAGCGCTGGGTTCATTCAAAACGACGACGACCAATCCTGCACCTGGGATGTTTGCTATGGATCATTTTGGGTTGACAGAGGGAACAGGACAGGAAGACGATATCGAAGATGCAAACGACAGCGACGCTAGTGTCGCGAATACAGATCTCGACTGTGCCGCGGATACTGCAGTGGATCCGTCTTCGTGGCTGGTATCACGGCAACGACAAAGCCGTGAGCGCTCATGCAGCCACGCTACATACTCTCATAGCTCAAATGTGGTCCGACAGCCTTATACTGGTATAAAGAGTCGACGGAATAGTATGGGTGCTGCGTTTGGTTCGTCTTTTAGCTCGATGGGTGAGTGTTTGCGCTGCAGCAAGCGATTTGGACGCCTTATACATACACCGAAGATGTGTGCGTCCTGTTTGTACCACTTCTGTCGTGATCACTGCAACCAACGGACAGTCCTAACAACTCCCGAAACGATCACACTGCCAACTCAGGAAATGATGAGATCTCAAGAAGTCGCAAGAGCTGCCTCAGCATCTGAATTGAGACGTGTGTGCATGGATTGTTTTGTGCGACAGCAGTTGGTAATTTCGCTGCAAGAAGCTGGAGTGTATTATGCATCTGTCGTTGACGAAGCTGGTGGTTTGTCACGTCTAGTGCGTTGGAAGTATTTTGATCAAGGCCCAAAGCTTGAGATTGAAGCTCATATACGTGCTCGAAGCCTCGGTCCTTTGAGTCTCCTCTCGGCAATGTTCAAGTATCAACAGCAACCGTTTATGTTCGTGGTAGTGCTAGCACAGCTCGTGCAGAACGTCGAGAACTGTCTCGAAACGATGGACTTTTACTGGCCGCAGTTTTTGCACTGGGGTTTTGTCAATCTTTCGAATGCTTCACCTAGTGTCCGTGTCTTCTACCTCTTTTTCCTGGCTGCGACTGCTCGCCGTAGCGTGAATCTTGCGCTAAAGGCGACGTGGGAATGCATCGCTGCTCACTGGGATGCAATGGCAGGAGGGCGTTACAAGCGTGGTAACGGAATCGTGGTTATGTTGTTCTTCGTGACAAATGTCAACTTCGGAGAACCTCGAAGCGTACTGCCACAACTGCTGTTCCCGCAAGCACCAAAACACCAGCGCGAATCATTTGAAAAGTTGCTGAAACAATTGTATGAATACGTACGTCGTGTCTACGCTATCTCTCAGCGCGAGTCTCCTTTCTTTGAGTGGCTTCTCGCGCGCAGCAAAGAAGAAGTCGTGGTCAGTTCTCGTAATGTTCGAAAGCAGCTTCGTGCTTGTGATGGAGTTTTGGACCCGTTTCCAACTAGTTACCATGAGGAAACCCAACTCCTCATACTAGAACGCCGGCAATCGGGAACGCAACACCTCGTGGAAACCAAACAGCGGATGTGGAACAAACCCGCTCAACACATTTTTAGTGACGAAGTGCGGCTTGTGCGATTTCTTGTGGACTTGTGCACATATTTGAAAGAAAATATACCCGAGCCTTCGCAGAGAAAGAAGAAGCTTCCAACATTGCTTCAGGAGATGCTGCGCGGGAAGCATATTCGGCCTGAGGCTGCATTGCCGCTGTCAGGGGCCGTGGCTCACTCACACCGCGTGGTCAACGTACTTATAAACGAAGGTACAGTTTTTTCTACGAAGGCCCGCGCACCAACTTTGGTTTTCTTTGAAATTGTTTCTTCATCATTAGAATGCGACGGTGACTCTTGCGAACTAAACGGTCGGGCTAATTACGATAGCAACCTTGACGCTTTAGTGGGTGTTGCCGTGGACATGACAAATGAGATGGAGGGTGTGCTAGAACCACACCAACAAGAGATTATCAACTATCTCGATGGCGAATTCGTTCAAACTTACGTGGCAGACTTGATCCCCGTTAGTCGAACCGCACCTCAAGCGTCGTTCCGGTCTTCAATCTCGGAAGATCAAGGCGACCTTGACCATGTAGTACCGACGGGCTGCACGCCACTTAGTGAGACGGCAGATGATGACAGGTTCTCTGGCGACGAAATTGATGAAGTTGCTGATGATGAGTTAAACGGTAACGATGGTACGAACAAGAGTGAAAGCTCCTCCTCAACAAGCTCATCAGCAGCTTTCAAGTGTCCGTTTTTTGGAGAACGCTTTGCTGATACGCAAAGGCGTGTTCGAGAGGATAGCACTTTTTCGCACTACGATGGTTGGGCGTTAGTTCCTGTAATTGCAAAGAGCTTCGATGATATGCGTCAGGAGGTCTTCGTGTTACAAGGGCTCAAGTTGTTCCAGCTTTTTTTCCGCAAGCATAACCTCGATCTTTGGATGCGCTACTATAGTATCGTGTGTGCAGGTAAGGACTGTGGATTGCTTGAAGTGATCACGGATGCACAGTCGTTGGATGGCTTAAAGAAAAAGGGTACAAACATTAATGGCATTGGCACCTCGCTACCCAAAATTTTCGAGCGGGCGTGTGGACGAGATCCCATTACTGGTGACTATGATCCTGTTCGCCTGGAACTAGCTCGTGCGAACTTCATCACAAGCATGGCTGCGTACAGTCTTTTTTGCTATATATTTCTAGTGAAGGATCGTCACAACGGCAACATCATGCTGAGCACTGAAGGCCATGTCGTGCACATTGATTTTGGCTTCGTGCTTGGCATTGCGCCCGGCAACACCTTCAGTCTCGAGACAGCTCCGTTCAAGCTTACGCCCGAGATGGTGGAGATCATGGGCGCGGAGGGTTTTGATCGCTATCGGCAGCTCGTGGCTCAAGGATTGTTTGCCCTTCATCTGGAAGCTTCCCAGTTGTTGTCTCTTGTATATTTGTCGTCCAAAGACTCATGCTTCCCGTGCTTTAAAGGTCAATCCCGAGCTCGAATTGTTCGACGACTGAGTCATCGCTTATGTACTGGCTGGAGTGAACACGACGTTAAGCGCACTGCCGCTCGCATCGTGGATAAGAGTAATGGACATCGTGGCACTAGACAATACGACTGGTTTCAGAAGATTTCAAACGGCATTTTGCCGTAGCGGAAATTGTCAGCAGCAGAATAATGACTTGCGTGTGTGTAGTAGACCATCAACAAGGGCGGGTTTAGCAAAATCTACCACGAGAAGTGGTTCCAGGGCAATTAATGAAGACGGGACCGTAACGCTACAAGATGATGTATAAAGCTAGGTTAGACTTGACTATGGCGCGGCCTCTTCTTGAACCGATTCAATAGACTGTCATTTGCCTTCTGCGATCTTCTTATTGACGCCGCTTTTTCGTTCCGTGCAACTTTTTCGAGTCGCGGTAGCGACATTTTCGGTCCTTTTCCTTGCTACTTTTGTGTGTCTTCGACGACCTCTTGCGCTTCTTGTCCTTCTTCGACACAGAAACTTCACTATGGCGTCGTTTACCATTTGCCTTGTCAGAATCAACACTCGAGCTGCGACTTCGACTTCTGCTCGGCGATCTCTCTTGGCGACGCCGTCTAGCACCACGGCCGCGACTACGACTCTCCGACCGTCTGCAACGTCGTTCTTTCGGACTACGACTACAACTTCGGCTACGTCTACGTGATGACGGACGGTGGGAGGACACTCTTTTCTCTTTCTCATCTTCGCTGTCTTCCTCACTTGAAAAATCCTGAACGGTCAAACACAACATCATGTAAACACAATTTCTACACCAGACGATTCCCAACTTCCACTTAAAGCTGTACCGAAGACGAAGACGAGTCCGACGATGCCACACGTTTCTCCAGCTCACCCAAATGATTCCGACACTGAAATGTCAAATGTCCTACTTTACCACACTAAAATAGACAAAATAGTCAGTTAGAGAAAATAATAATCAAAAAAAGTACCTTTTTCCATACTTTTTTACAGGCACCACGGACATCGCTCTAGAAAAAAGCAAAAATCAAAATTATATACCCTGTTTTCAAACAAAAAATACCAATTGTCACCACCTACCCCTTTGTTTGAGAGTTTTGCGAGGGTCATGAGCCCCTTTGCCTGTTCGTACGAGGTTTCAGTCGTCTCCTTCTTCTCATCCTCAGCTGCATACGGGTCATAGCCGATCGTGTTCTTCCATATACCTGTCATCTTGAGTGCTGCACTACTGTGCATGCGGTTATTGTGCGGCATACGCACGCGTCCCGAAGTCGCCGGCATCTGGGTCGGATCTGTTGTTACAAATAATGATTTTAAACAATAATGATTCTAAAAAAATAATGTATATTCTAAAAATAAAATGATTGTATTTCTAACTCATACAAATATCAAGTAAAAAGAGACAGGAGGTGGGTGCAGTACGTATGTGAGAGCATAATTTACCACGTGTTAAGTAAGACCACAATTGAAGACGACTTCTCCTGCGTCAGCACTAATAACTACTCGACACTTCATGACCCCCATCGCTTCGCCCGAGATCACACAAACCGACGACCTCGTGGACCATGACACACCACCAGCCACGCCTGTCTTACCGGTCACCATCGTCTCGCGCGAGAAAGTGACGGAGCCACAGCATCGTCAACTCCTGTCGCTCCCTCGCCAAGTAAAAGAATGTACTATCCAGCGCATTCTCGTGACAGGTGGCGCTGGATTCATTGGCATTCATTTGTGTCGTAAATTGCTGGAGGAAGGCCACGAGGTTATCTGTCTTGATAATTTCTTTACAAGTCAACGTTCGAATGTACTGGAGCTACAGACCGTCTACCCGAACTTTGAGTTTGTGCGTCACGACATCACAGAGCCGTATATCTGTGAAGTGGACCAGATTTACAATTTAGCGTGTCCAGCGTCACCAGTTCATTACCAGTACAATCCCATAAAGACTACCAAAGTGTCGTTCCTGGGTGCAATTAACGTCCTTGGACTTGCCAAGCGCGTGAAAGCTCGCGTGTTCCAAGCTTCAACGAGTGAAGTTTATGGCGATCCGGAAGTTTCACCACAAGTGGAATCGTATCTAGGCAATGTAGACTGCACTGGGGTAAGAGCGTGCTATGATGAAGGCAAGCGCGTGGCTGAGACGCTATTTTTTGAGTACCACCGGACACTGGATGTGGATATTCGAGTGGCACGTATCTTTAATACGTACGGTCCTGGGATGCACCCCCATGACGGACGTGTTGTGAGCAACTTTATCATGCAGGCTCTGCAGGACGAGGACATTACAATTTATGGTTCAGGCAATCAAACGCGCTCATTTTGTTTTGTGGATGACTTGGTGGAAGCTATCGTCCGCTTTATGAGCTGCACCACGTGTGTGGGGCCTATGAACTTGGGCAACCCGCACGATATGACTATTCGTCAACTTGCCGAAATGATCATTCGTCTTACAAATTCTAGGAGCCGATTGGTGTTCCGAGATCTCCCGAACAACGATCCCAAGCTGCGCAAACCTGATATTACCCTTGCCAAGTACGTGTCTGGCTGTGTTGTTGACATATGTGTCAAGGATACTTACTTTTTGTTTGACCTTGTTACTGCAACTACAGAACGCATTTAGATTGGACTCCTCATGTGTGCATCGAAGAAGGGCTCAAGCGCACTATCGCATATTTTCAGAACTTGGACCTATCCACGCACAAGCCGCCAACTAACAACACAGCGCATCGAAAGAGTGAAATGGCGAACCAGACTCATGCAGCTCTTCGCTAGCTATCGCATGCATATATGGATATTTTCACGCTGGCAGGTTTTTGACAGCGAGAACGTCATGAAAGTGTACAAGTACGCTCAGGAGCACACGTGTGCCATCCCGTTTTCTTTTTAACGGGCTGGATTCGACTGTCAAGGTTTGCAAGTCAGATGGTCGTGCAGCAGGAGAATTATATGAAACATTGAAACAGGAAAATACACAGATGTTTTACTTATAACTTGCGATAGTCGACATCATTATGCAAATAGTACATGTTAGCCCCTTCTAAGGTAATGTATTCTGCATTGAAAAGGACCAAAATGTGCTGAAGTTTGTTTGACAGTTTCAGGTTGGTGCGGTAGGAGGAATCTCCTATAACATCGCAGTGTCAAATTTATATCATGAGAATGGAAACCACCGTAATTCGGTATAAGCCAAGGAAAAATATATTTTTATTGGGATGTGACGAAGGGCTATAAACACTGCTTGGTCTTGTGACGGTGTGGCCAGTACATAACATTGGTACTATCATTAGATACCAATGTAAACACAGTAGCACCTGTCTAAAAGAAAACTGCCTCAACTGATACCCTGTCTAAACTATCAAAATTTTACGGTCCGAGTACGATCTCATACTGAAAGTGGAACCTATCAAATAAACTATCATCCTCCCAATTTGCTCCTTTCAGCGCAAGTGCCCAGAAACGAGCCAACCCTTGCGACCAGGTTCCTGCCCTGCTCGACCGTCGTCCACCCGCCTTCATCCCCAGTCTTCGACTTCGCCTCCGGCCTCAGTTCGCCCCAACGCCGACCTGCCCAGTGTGCCTTGTCACCCTTCGTTGCTTGCTGCGCTCGTTCTTCGGTCATTTGCGCGCCTCGCATCGCTTCGCTTTGCTGCTCCTGTTGTTAATTGTACGACCCCTCTTTTGCTCTCCGTTCGGGTCTACCTCACTATTTTTCTGATGGCTACTGCATCTTGCACGTGGTATGAGTCCCTTGAGAGAGCGACTGGGTTTTCACGCACCATGCCTAACCTTCGACAGACGCCTAGACGCCCCGAGTATTCTCGCCATCTTCCAACCGATTCTCTGTTGGAGGCAAGTGAGGTGGACTTGGCCTCGAACAACTTGGATGCGCTTCGTTCCAACGCCCAACAGCTGGCCCCCATGCCGGCGGCGTCCTCGGAACTCCATCGCATGTGGATTCCTTGCTCTGGCGTCTTTAAGCAGAAACATTTGACTGATGTACTTGATGAACTTTCGAAAGAATTGCAACCCCAGATTTGGAAAGACGCACGCCAAGCTCGTCTGCTTCAAGAATTCAAGCTCATACCGAATTCTGGAGTCCGTTTTACGTGTGCGTCTTACGATATGGCGTCCAAACTTAGCCTGGTCCAGCTCAATGCATTTGGCACGCATATCCAGATTGCACGATATTCTAAATATGAATCTCGCTACTATGTGGACTTTGTAACGGGGCTAGAATGTACCGTCACTAGCTTACACGTGCGCTTGAGGAAAACTCAAACCCAAATATTAGGTATTAAGTAAAATTCACTCTAATTTTTATTTTGGTTTTAATTCGTACTAATTACGAAGATTTTGGTCGTAATAAATACGACAGTGTTCCCGCCTTTCGGGAACCACACAATTTCAGGTTGATTTATCATTGGCCCATATTGGGACTTTTAAGCCCCAATAATAAATTGTCACGCTGTACCCGCTATTCGGGCCCAGCACCTGTCTACATATGTAATTGTTTACTTGTGTTAACTGTGTGTGTAATGTAGCCCATTACAGTACCCCGTTCTCAAGACAGCACTCACCAACTGTGAGTGCTCAACTGTCGAAACTCCATCGCTCACAAACGAACAAGCAATGTCCGGAGACCCAACACCCAATCCAGCAGCACTCCCACGCACCATCAGAGGGAGTGCAACAACCAACATCATGGCGCGGCAACTCATACCTTGATCACTGTGCGACTTGTCCGGAGCTCACGATCCGGACTCACTGGACACGATGCGGGACTACCTACATCTCTGCGTTTGTGGACACGCTTAAGGATCGACCTTCTTTAGACCAATTGGCAACTATTGAAGCCAATCCTGGTATTATGCTTTGGGCCATTACGACTAAAGGCCGTCTTGATGCTCTTGCTCTTTCTCGGGCACTCTGTCATCTTCTGGCCTATTCTCCACCTGGTAATAGTACTGAGCGCACGGCGTGCCTCAAACTTCTTCATTCTACGGAAACGGGGTCTTATCGTTTACAAAGTCTTTTTCGTTACGTTTCTCAGTCTTCGGCTACGGCTTCACACTATGGCACCTACGGTGTATCAAGACCCCTACAAAATTCACGTCTTAGTTGGTGATAATCCCAAATTTCTCACCAATCTTAAGATTCCGCTACATACTATGGTCGCTTGGCTTTGTCTCCTTTGCTTCAGACCTGCTTTTTTTCAGAATGTTCCCGAATTTTTAAACTACTGGTTCAGGAAGTCCAAACCCTGAAGCCGTCAGCGACTGGCGTTTTACCCCTCGCCTTCGCTTCTAGGCCGGCCGCATGGGCCTTTAAAGCTGTTACACTGAATGTGAATGGTCTTAATCGACCAACCATAAAACTATACCACGATCTTCTCACGCGCTACCAAGTCATTGCTTTACAAGAGACCAAGCTTTTAGCTCTACATCTCTCGCTGATAATGATTATTTCCTTCATGCTGCTGGCGCGTACAGGCCTCGTAATGGTGTTGCTCTCATATTTAGTGAAGACCACACTTTTCACGACCTTCGCGATCTGAACTCCGAATATGCTTCCACCCCCGTGCTGGGCGATAGGTGCTTAGTAGTGGCCGCTCGTCTAGGATCTCTTTCCATTTATTTTCACGTGCTGTATGGGACGGTTTAAGCAGGGGATTGGACGGCTATCTTTTCTGCATTACCCCGGCAGTTTAAAGATTCCGCGGTTCATATTTCTTTGGGCGACTTTAACATAACCATGGACACAGACTTTGATCAAGCCTCTCCTACCTCCACCCACCACAACTCTAATCGGGCGAAAATGTTTGATTGGGTGATTACCTTAAGTATTCTCAACTTTGGCGTTTGGAGAATCCTACCCGCTTAAAATTTAGACGTTTTAAATTCAAGAACCGTGTTGATTTTTGTCTTGCGTCAGTGGACTTTTACGATAAGTTTGTTCGCTCTAGCTCCCGCTATAAGTTCAGGCATAGCGGCCACATCCCGGTTGGGTTTTTTGCCTCCTCAAATGACAACCCTTCTGGCGATAGGTTGCTTTTCAAATGTCCCACATGGCTTTTACGCTGCGTTTTTGTTCAAGCCCAGTTACAGCACTACCTTTTTCGGCTTATGGCGTCCCTCGATCCCGACCAGAACTAAGAGTGCATTTTGGACGAACACAAATGGCGTGATCGCATCTATATTAGTAAGGAATATCTTCGGCGCAAAGGTGCGATTGCTTCCCAGCTTCGCCAGCTTTTGGCTGCCTTCCGTGACTCAGAATGCCTTTTTGCACTAGACTCGAGCGACGCAAACGAGTGTCGACTAAGAGAGTCTCGCCAAGCGTTTGATGATTTTGACTCGGCTCTTCGAGACCAGAACTCTCACTCCGCATTCGACTTGGGCCGTTGGTAATGCTGAACAATCTTCTCGTCATTTTTTTCGGGCTCCTGCTTCTGCTAAGCTAAATCTGAAAAAAAACTCGGTTGACACACCATAAGGACCCTCACATTATTAAGGCCACGCATAGTGCTTACTGGGGGA
Source organism: Peronospora farinosa (assembly GCA_947646735.1). NCBI lineage: Eukaryota > Oomycota > Peronosporomycetes > Peronosporales > Peronosporaceae > Peronospora > Peronospora farinosa. Next base: position 455,035 of record CANTFK010000943.1, on the reverse strand, counting down.
AGCTTTGTCAATCAGATTCCCGGGATCTCTCAGTGAAACCTGTACTATTTGACCCAACCAAACTCAAGTCAATTTTGAGCCACAGCGTCCGGAGGCTGTCATCGTCCCACTCAGCCATGATTGATGCCCATATGACTTCCAACGAATTTTATCACGCCATCAAACACACTGCTCGTAGGAGATCGCCGGGTCCGATGGCTTGCCGGCTGAAAAATTACCAACTTTTCCCCCGCCAGTAGGATATGGTACTGAAACTTGTTTATGCTGCCCAATTTCGGAAGCGACGTATGTCGAAGTTCCAACGCCGTGCCTACCTCTCGCTTTTTTTAATAGAGGTTCTCGTTCAGATCCTAAAATTTTCGTCCATTGGTCTTACTAATCCAAGATGTCAAGCTTGGACCCAAGGCTCTGGCTTATCGTCTTAATTATGTTTTGCCTCCCTAATGTGTAATGGGGCACTCTCCAACTATACTGATAACAGTATAGTCTACTTTCAATGATGACAGTGAAAACAGGTGCCTCAAAATCTCTCTTACACAAGAGGTAGAGGAAGTTTAACTTCTAAATGACACGCTAGAAGTAGAGGAAAAGAGAACTGTATTTAATAAGTTAAACTATGTAACAAAACTAAATCATTAATAACCTTGTCTTAACTATATTAAATTATACAAATGTATGCTACCTTCGTGCCCTTCATTCATTGCGCGCGTCCATTGGTCATTGGTCAGCGCCTTGGTTGATATAATGGCCCAATCAACCAATTAGAGGGCATCTCCAACTTCAAGGAGATGCGATGACGATATTATAAGAAAAGATAATATTGTCAAATATTATTAGTAATAATAATATTTTTATTGACACTTCATATAAGTGTCAGTATTATGTAACTAGCTTACCCCGTTACATACTCGGTGTGGACCAATTTGGTTTTGTTTCTAGTCGAGAAATTCGCCACGCTCTTCGATACTTCTTAGACTTGCAGGATCTCTGCAAACGTACACCCTTTCGTGATCCTGCCGTTGCCATTTGCCTAGATTTTGCTAAGGCATTTGACAATGTTAACTGGCAGGCACTTGACAAAGTTCTTTTACACTGAGGTTTTTAAGGCGAATTTTCGGCATTGGGTTCGTACCCTTTTCAAGAGAACAATGGTGCAGATTGTGATTAACAACTCTCGGTCGGACTTTTTTGTTTGGGAGCTGGGGTTTGGCAAGGTGATCCTCCCTCTTTCTCCTGGTCTTTTTGTGCTCTTCGTAGAACCGCTATTGTGTTATATTCGCGCAGTTAATGACGGTTTTGCTATCAAACTTCGGGACGTCACACCATCTGCTTAGCTTTGCTGATGATGTCACTGGCTTTATCAACAATCTTTACCATACTCCAGCTTTTCTCGCTCGTATCCACGATTTCCGCGCCGCTACGGGAATGCGGCTTAATGTTGCCAAGACAGTAGCTCTTGCATTTCGCCCCTGGACTGCTGATGACGACCACCTTCGTTTACGCCTTTCGACGTGTAGTGTACGGTGTTAAACAACTCCGAACTAACTACACTTTTGGGTCTCGCGGTCAGCCCGGCTTGTAGTCCCACTTCTCAACTCCACCACCTGCTGGTACGTTTCCAAAAACTTTGTGTTGAATGGCGCTAGCGAGCCCGGACTTTACGCGGCCGCGTTTTGCTGCTTAAAACTATGGTACTTTCGACTATATAATATTTTTAGGTACTCAACTGTGTCACGTCTCGACTTACTTAAGTTTAACCCTTTAATCCGGAATTTTATAAAACAACAATTCGTCGGCTCGCGTCGAAGGTTCGCCGGTCCGTGGTACCTTTCCCAGCATTTGGCATGCGGGGGCTTCCGATTCTGGAGGAATAAATTTGCATTCTGTTACCGCCTCCGTAGTTTTGGAAGTCAACTTGATACGGCAATTAATTCGCCATTGTCGCTCAGATTTTTCATCGCCTCCTAAGTGGTTTATCCCTGCTTTATTTTCTTTTAACGTAGCTTTTCGAGGTCAAGTTTTTGGTCTTGACTTACTTTACATAAACTTATCGCTTGGAGCACACTATTCCCGTAGGAATCATGTCCCTTTTTATTGACGGGCTGCTTTGGCTACTTGGGGCAATAAGGTTCTTCCCCGCCTACTGAATTATATCCAGTACTTACGAAGCTGACATGGCCCATATGGATCAATACGTTTTAACGGTTTACCGGTGGAAGAAGACCTCTTGCCATACTTCATCGTAAGGCATGTAATTTTCTGAGTCATCAAGAGGTTGTGCGAATTTCGACTTTTGCTGCTGTTTCAGATATCTCTCCCAGATGAACATACACTTCGTGAGGCGCTTACTGGGTTCTCAATCAGGATTGGTAGTTCCATAACTTCAGTTGTTCGCTCTTTGGCTCCCCGATTGACGATTCCGGCCCACTATAGTACTTTCACTATTTACCCTCTTCCACTTGACGATATGGTTGCTGCGCTTCATATCTGGACTCTTGACGGGGTTGATATCTGTGATGTTCTTATCTAGGTTATTCGTGGCTTACTTAATTTTCGGCTCCCCCAGCTTTACCACTGTCGCGCCTTGACGCTGATGGAGTGACAATACCGGACTCTTTTTGGCGTACGGAACGCGCCTTCCAACATGACACTCTTCCAGCTTAAAATGATCTTCTTTTTCGTCTCCAACGTAATGGCTTGGCCTTTTGCTATAAATATGGCTGTCTCACTTCGTATATTCACTGTGTCCATTGGTGTAATGATCCTGAAACGGCTCACCATCTCTTCAGCCGCTGTTTTCTGGCTAGTCGTCTTTGGGTAGTTATTTCTGCCACCTTTTCGCCGAATTTTTTGGACTTCGATTCTATGGATTCATCTTCTATTTCTTCACGGGATCTCCGTTCCGTCATTTCAACGCCATACTTATGGGGCGTTGCTACATCTTTTATCTTCCACATCGTTCGATGCTGTGTTCTTTGGGCGCTTTGAGTCAACCGCAACGATGTCATTTACAATCCTCCCTCTCTTCCGTTCATAAGACTTTACCGTCGCTGTGAGTCATTTATTCGTTTACTTGGGTGCGGCACTTCAATGTGACCCAACCTCGTGAATGTGACATCCATGGATGGATTCACATTTATCGGAAATGACGCCCAGTTTGGACTAGGCGTCATTAGTACGCTTCAGACAGACGTCATCAGCGAGCTTAATATATATTTTAAGCTCGCACGCAAGGAAACCCCTTTAAAAAAGAGACGCGTATCCGATCTTTACTTTGAACCATTAGTAGATAGAGTTATCTTTAGTTAAATTCTATCAAATATAAGTCAGTCTTGAGTTTGCTAATTACCGTCTACTGCGCACGAGAAGCTGAATAAGTTTCTGCGTGACGTAAGTTAGACACTTGTTAGTTGTTCGTTACGCGGTTTGCTCCAAAGCGACCGTCAACGGTTGGTACTGCGTTTATAAGCGCCGACCAACACCACCGCACGCAAAGGTAAGACGGTTTAACCGATTCCTCACGCTTCTCGAAGGTGTGTGCTCGTAGCACGTGGCAGCTTCTTTCGAAGTGCCCGTCTACAGATGTAGTGTTCGGCGGGAGGCAAAAGACGGTTGTGTTTTTCATTTGGATGCGAGCGGGAAACTCGATTAGTAGGACGTGTGCACTGCAATTGTCCATGATGAGAGGACCGTAGTTAATTACCCATCAGAAGATACAATGATTTGATCCAACCAAGAAAGTCAAGCTGGCCCATCCAAGCCTTCGCATTGTTGCGAAAACGCAACCGAAATTGTTGAGGTTGATATTCGTGAAGCAAACTGGACTCTAGGCTTTCCCGATGAACTAATGCAATATTGTTGTAATCGTCACCATTGCAGCAGACATCAAGTTTTAGGCGAGCTTTGTGTTGCTTCCGACCTTTCAGCTGCTTGGTTGCAAGAGAGTGGTCGTGGTCCGCCTAGTGATTGAAGCTTTGCTTTATCATTACGTGGAGGAAAAAATGTACGCATTTTTATGAGCTTACCTGCATCCTATAGAGCAGTTTCAATTCTATCATATTTTAAATGTCCGTGAGCTCGTGCTGATCCAGGATGACCCGCTCTTCAGCCTCTCGTCCTCAATGAGTTCCATGTCAGCAGATCCATTTTCTCCGAAGCGGCGATGAGACTGGACCCCGTGGCGGTCTTAAACGACTCAAGCCAACCGTTGGAGAACTGACAAGGAGCGTGGTCAGGCTACAGACGGCCCAGGATCTTCCCTGCGCTCTCTTTGAGAAGATCGCCGCTAATGTTGATGCGAGCCTGATTTTAATGGAGCCACTCCGCCAATTCCTCCTCCATCTGCGGTTAATTCACCGTGCGCTAGCGTTTCTGGCTGAGATTGGTGTTGTACGTCATATGGAGCAGCTTAGTGGAGCTTTTGAGAGTGCCTGAGATAGTCGACTGGGCCACTTTCGCGTTGTGTTCCTTCTCGAACATTTTCGGATCTCCTTTTGTGTCACTTTGAGGTTGTCCTCTTTGTACTGACACAAAACAATGCGGACCTTGTCCGTCATTGTCGTGTGCTGAACACCGCGTTGGGGCAAGTTTTGGATGTGATTGTTGTGTGGTCATGTGTGTCAGTTGAAAATCGATTATTGATGTGGTCGGTGTTTGGAAGTGTTATTTAATAAAAAGTCAAATAGTCACGTTGAAATCAGTTTAAACAGACTTTACTGCACATCGTAATGGAGTTTATACAATATCCACGAATTAAAAGCAAAAGCACCTATTGCAAAATGCGTATCGAAGGGTCAGTAGAATGGAGCGAGGCGTGGTTTGCAACGGGCATCAAGACCAACCTGCTACAGAATGGTACGACCAAATTAGCTCAATTATATCGAGCTACTTTTGCTCATGGTCCTCACACGCGCAGGATACAATCCGAAGATGCAAGTGTCAGCGATGTCGCTTGGCCCGACAGTAGTCATCACGCGCTACAAAGACACTGACGGCAATCCGGGTTTGGCGCAATATGTGTTGGACCAACCAACCGAAACTTTGATTCTTCACCAGGATGGCTCAAACAGTGTGAGCGTGGATATTTACTTGCGGAGGAAACTGTTTCGTGTTAAACCATGGCATTGCATCGTGTGGCTAGAATGATGTGACGTCGCATTATCGGCTGGTTGCTTGGTCTCAAGGATCGCGGGAGAAGAGCTTGCTGGCGATTGCTTCATCGTATCAAGTGGAGGTCTGGGAGGTCACTGTTTCAAGGTACTGTTCGGCGCAATCACAAAGGTTAGCCTCACTTACTTTACGATAGTATGCTGTGAATTGTCACGCGTACAGGGGAATCTCTGCAACTTTGAAGGGATCTGTGGACATTGACCATTTACAATGGATGTCTTGGAATCCCTGCAACGAAGTTCTGCTTGTAAGTAAAGGCATAATTTGAGTTTGGCTTTTCTCCTTAGTTAGTGCACTTACGCATTTACGTTTTCCTTTTCACGTTTTGTAGGCTTGCTCCAAGACCGACATTGTGATAATTGTTGCTATAGAACCAGCATTATCGTACCGTGAAATTTACACCGATAGTAGCAGCACGTACCGAACATGGGGCGCAAGTTCGTGGAGTCCTTCTGGATTGCAAGTGTCAATGTACGGCTCTTCTCTTGACTTCACTTCAATACTTTCGTTCTAATTAGTATTTGTTACAATACTACAGAGCGCAAAATCATGTCCTTCATTGTTTTGCTTGGACAAACGTCAAATCTTTACTCTCGGAATCACCGAAGCACGACCAAATTGATGCAAGAACCCCCTTGAAAGACATCAGAACGAATCAGCTGAACACCGGAAATGCTAGTGTTGGTCCAATTGCTGCTGTTGCTCGCGTGTCTCCAACTGTTTGTATTCTTACGACGGACACGAAATTGATTGTAGAAGACATCACACGTCCAGACCTCGCCACTGCATCAGTAAATATGGAACCTCAATTGAATGGAACAGGGTCTGCATCTACCTTGTTACTACGTACGATAAACTCACATTGTCAAGAAATTCGAGAGCACGGTGTGGCTTCATCCAGCGATGTCCTTGATTTGACTTCCATACGCGTCTCGACCAGTTCCATAGAAAAACCGCTTCAAATTCTAAACTACATTGAGGTACGAAACCAGAAGCCATAGCACATGCTGGAACAGAGTTTGGCTGATTTTGTGGTCTCGTGATGCTACCTATTTTTAGGATACTGCGCCTTGCGAGATAGCGCCGCATGTAAAACCATGCTCTCACCTGCTGATTGTCGAATACAAAGCCGGGAAGTGGATCGTCAGTTTGATTCTCGATCTACCTCAGTTGACCTCCCCCGACGTCCTCGTTGTTCAGGTTCATCATATACACTGCCGTTGAAATGTAATTCGTCGCAGTCCTACTAACATCGTAAGTGAGTGCGCAGGAGATGCGAGCCATTGTCGGAAGCAGTTTGTCCCCGCGCCTAATTGTTGCGCAATTGGATGTTTCCGATCACATGCAGTGGACGGCTTTGGTGTCTGGCGAACTGGTACGATATCGCACATCCGCTAGCAACATAATCATGCAGCATTAAGTTTTATCTGTATATTGTTGCTTGCATGCCGTTAGGAATTGCCACCAATGCACGTATGCAGAGGACTCTATCTCGCCGAGAAGTCTTCGTTTGTGGGCGTTGCCTCCACGAAGAAGTGCAAGCGTGCTACATTTTTTCACGCCGTTGCGAACATGGAACCACTGCCGGTCTACCTGTCCAATTTTAAATTGCCCCAGCGTCCACAATCAACTAAACCTACTGTCAAGCAAATCGATATAGTGCAGAAACCGACTGCAATGGCTGTCGATAACATTATTGGCAGCCTCGGTGAAGACAAACACAATGGCGGTGAGAATAAGGACCTACTGGATCTTATTTTGGCAAACGTGATGGCTATGCAGAACCAATTGAACACCCGCTTCGACGACGTGGACAAGAAGTTGCTACAGCTGATGGTTCGTATGGAACAGCTCGAACGGAACAGCACAAGAAACAAGTAATTGTCTCGGTTTTGTCAGAAAACGATATGCATACAAGCCTACATGTAATACCTAAGGACTGATTTTACCACCCTGATGCAACTTAATAATCTTGCAATGTAGCCATATTACTGTACATCATATTTTACACTTAAATCATAAGTACCATGATTCTCGATAGTTCTTTGTGTGCACTTGATGTGGTAAGAACCCGTTCACACGGTCTGGGACCGTCAGAATCAAAAGTGACAACAGGAGACCAAGACAAACAGACAGACAGACAGACAACATGGGTCGTTCCCGTTCTTCTCGCCCCGCCGCTCGTCCGGCCGCCCGCCGCGCCCCTGCCCCTGCCCAGCCACGTCGGGCAGCCCCTGCTCCGGCACGCACGCAGGCTGCACCCGCTCCAGCTCACCAGAGCAGTAGTGGTGGCGGCATGATGAGCGGCCTCATGAGCACGATGGCGCAGGGTATGGCCTTCGGCACGGGCAGCGCCGTTGCTCACCGTGCTGTCGGCGCCGTGGCGGGCTCGTTCTCGAGCAGCTCAGATGCGCCGCAGCAGGAGCAGCAGCAGGAGTCTGCTTCGGCGTCGCATGAGGCTGCGCAGCCACCGCAGCAGAACCAGTGCGGCGTTGACCAGAAGGCCTTCTTGGATTGTCTCAACTCCAACAGCAACGACATCAGCTCGTGCCAGTTCTTCCTTGACCGGTTTAAGGAATGCCAGCTGCACCAAGAGAGCGCCTTCATGTAGAGCTGAAGATTATGACGAAACACGAGCTCAAGCCAGCGCTTTCTCGACTACGATGAGGCCCGATACTTGGGGAATCTTTTCTGCTTGTAGCTGCTGAAATCATGTCGGTGCTGTTGCTACAGGGGAGAAACCAGAGTGAGCACTAGATAAATAAATGGCAGCCTTTGCTGATAGCACTTGCTTCTATCTATATTTGCTTTCACTGTCCCGCTTACAATACAGTAATGTCTTCTAATCAGCTCACTTGTATTGTGGTAAACACCGCCTCGCAGGAGCGCTGGTGGATCTTACTAGACTATAATACACCGCCCACCTCCCCCCACATTGATGATGAAGCTAAGCCGTCCTTCTATTCAAACTAAAGTTCTAAGCGCCAGATGTGAATTCATAATGCCAAACATGCTACATGAAAACAAGAACAAATCCTGCTCGCCAGTTTGGAATAACATTATCTCTCTCCCAGAAATCACTAATCCTCCCGAACACTGCTCCATTTCCACCACTACATTCAAGCGCAAAGATCATAGGAAGTGGCGGCTTATCTTCCTATAATCCTCATTTTCTATACTAGGTCACCAGGGAGACTGTTTTAACCACTTTAACACATATCGCAGCTGAAACGGCTCTTAGCCAAATTCCGCTTGTCGTACAGCAAAGTATTTTCCTGGCCAAGTCGGCAGATTCTGTCTAATAATAAGAAGCCAAAGCAAGAGCCAAAAATTGAGAAAACCCCATTGAAGACAAACTGAGATTGCAGCAATGGCTTGCTGCTGAAGCAATTTGTTGCTGACGTGCAGCCGTGTGGTTGGGTAGTGATGGCCATGAGTTCCAAGAACGCCTTCAAGATGATGGTTAACTTTATTTGGTGCCCAATTTATGGGCTAACAAAGTAACAATGATCACCGCTTTTATAAAAAACCTCGGGAAACTATGAACCTCAATATGACTTCCTAAGTGTAAGGGGCATACGTACAGCCATATCTTAGGAACCCGAGGGGGCGCTGTGCTCCACCCATTTGTGGGCTCTTTTCTCTCTTTCTCGGCTTCCTCTAGTCCAAGCGCCATTTCCTCTTTTGGATCCAGCCGAACGAGAGAACAAACCCCCCCGCTATAACCCCTCACCCAATCAGTAATCATGGTATGTATCAAATACAAGCAACAAATAAACAAAAAAGAGCATCAAACGAAATCTAATATCCGTCCTTCCTATGATGCTTTGCTCAGGTGAACTTCACGGTCGACCAGATGCGTGAGATCATGGACTACACGACAAACATTCGTAACATGTCTGTGATTGCTCACGTCGACCACGGTAAGTCCACGCTGACTGACTCGCTGGTGTCCAAGGCCGGTATTATCTCAGCCAAGCACGCCGGTGAGGCCCGTTTCACGGACACTCGCGCTGATGAGCAGGAGCGTTGTATTACCATTAAGTCGACCGGTATTTCGATGTTCTTTGAGTACGATATGGACGTCGGTGAGGCAGCCACCGCTGCCGCTATCGCTAAGGAGTCCAATGATGCCAACGCCGTCGAAGGTGAAGAGGTGAAAATCTCCAAGAACTCGTACCTGATTAATTTGATCGACTCGCCTGGTCACGTTGACTTTTCGTCTGAAGTGACGGCTGCTCTGCGTGTAACGGATGGTGCTCTGGTTGTGGTGGACTGTATTGAGGGTGTCTGTGTGCAGACCGAGACGGTGCTACGTCAATCAATCAGCGAGCGTGTGAAGCCCGTTCTCATGGTAAACAAGGTTGACCGTGCTTTACTAGAGCTTCACCTTGAGCCCGAGGACTGCTATCAGTCATTTACCCGTGCTATTGAGACGGTTAACGTTGTTATTGCCACCTACTTTGACGAGAAGCTGGGTGATGTCCAGGTGTACCCCGAGAAGGGTACGGTCGCCTTTGGTTCAGGTCTTCACCAGTGGGGTTTCACCCTGAAGAAATTTGCTCGTCTTTACTCGAAGAAGTTTGGTATTGCTGAGGACAAGATGATGCAGAAGCTATGGGGCGACTGGTACTTCGATGCGTCAAACAAGAAGTGGACAAGCAAGAACAATCCTGAGGGAACCCTCAAGCGTGCTTTCTGCCAGTTCATTATGGATCCCATCATCAAGATGTTCGAAGCTATCATGAATGACAAGAAAGCCAAGTACGAGAAGATGATGAAAGCTGTGGGCGTTGAGCTCAAGTCTGACGAGAAGGAGCTGACGGGCAAGCCACTGCTGAAGCGTGTCATGCAGCGCTGGCTGCCGGCTGCCGATGCCGTTCTTGAGATGATTGTGGTGCACTTGCCGTCGCCTGTGACCGCCCAGAGATACCGTGTGGACACTCTGTACCAGGGTCCTCAGGACGACGAGTGCGCTGAGGCTATCCGCAAGTGCGACGTTAATGGTCCTCTAGTTATGTACGTGTCGAAGATGGTGCCGACTTCGGACAAGGGTCGTTTCTACGCCTTTGGCCGTGTGTTTGCCGGCAAAATTGCCACCGGCCAGAAGGTCCGCATGCTTGGCCCTAACTACGTGCCCGGCAAGAAGACCGACTTGTGGGTGAAGAACATTCAGCGTACGGTCATCATGATGGGTCGTTATGTCGAGCAGACGCCCGACATTCCGGCCGGTAACACGTGCGCTTTGGTGGGTGTTGACCAGTATTTGTTGAAGTCTGGTACGATTACCACGTCTGAGACGGGTCACACCATCCGTACCATGAAGTTCTCCGTGTCGCCTGTCGTGCGTGTGGCTGTTGAGCCCAAGTGCGCTTCGGACTTGCCCAAGCTTGTGGAGGGCATGAAGCGTCTTTCTAAGTCTGACCCTATGGTCTTGTGCTACACAGAGGAGTCGGGTGAGCACATTATTGCTGGTGCCGGTGAGCTTCATCTTGAAATCTGTCTGAAGGATCTGCAGGAGGAGTTTATGGGCACGGAGGTGAAGATTTCTGAGCCTGTTGTGTCTTACCGTGAAACGATTACGGGCAACTCGTCGAAGACGTGCCTGTCCAAGTCGCCGAACAAGCACAACCGTCTGTTCTGCGAGGCTGGCCCTCTGGGTGATGAACTGACACTGGAAATTGAGGAAGAAAAGGAGGAGGTCAGTCCTCGCTACGACCAGAAACTACGTGCTCGCTACCTGGCCGACAATCATGGCTGGGACGTGACCGACGCCCGTAAGATTTGGGGTTATGGTCCCGACGGCACGGGCGCTAACTTGTTCGTGGATGCCACCAAGGGTGTGTCGTACTTGAATGAAATTAAGGAGTCGGTTCTTGGCGGCTTCAACTGGGCCACCAAGGACGGTGTTCTTTGCGAGGAGGTAGTGCGTGGCATGCGCGTGAACCTGCTGGATGTGGTGCTGCACGCTGATGCCATTCACCGTGGTATGGGTCAGATCTTGCCTACCACCCGCCGTGTGGTGTACGCTTGCCAGCTAGTGTCGGAGCCTGCTCTAATGGAGCCTGTCTTCCTTGCCGATATTCAGGTCCCCCAGGACGCTGTTGGCGGTGTCTACGGCGTGCTGACCCGCCGTCGTGGCCATGTGTTCGCTGAGGAGCAGCGCCCTGGTACCCCTATGATGCAGCTGAAGGCTTACCTGCCTGTTAACGAGTCATTCGGTTTTACTGCTGATCTGCGTCAGGCTACAGGTGGCAAGGCTTTCCCTCAATGTGTGTTTGACCACTACCAGGTCATTGGTGGTGACCCGACCGACACGAACAACATGGCCGGTAAGCTGGTGAACGGTGTGCGTGTCCGCAAGGGTCTGACCCCTGAGGTGCCTCCTCTCGACCGTTTCTACGACCGCCTGTAAGGCGTCTAGCTCGGGCAAAATCTTCTGGAGTTGTGCAGCACGGTGCTGCGAGTGGGTCTTAAAGGTGTGACTCGGTCTAACATCGTCGTAAAATGGAGATGCCTCTACTTTATATCCACGTTTTTGTTATTGTTCGTAGTCGCAAGTATTACCTTTGTTTTTTTCCGATCGACTCAGATCTCCCTGCAAATCGTAAGCGATGGTCCGTCGATTATTGCACCATTACATGTACTCCCACAATTCCGATCTAAGGACCAAGGTGTCAAAAGTTTGGCCACATACGACGTACATCGCATTGCAAATGCAGCAGTAAAATGCCTACAACCAAATCGTCAGCTGCGTTCACACAACTTGACAAGAATCACTCTTGTGAAGGAAATCATGTCAGGTGCAGATGGTGTCCGGTGGACTGATAAGTGATATATGTACAGCAGTGAGAAACGTGGGATATTGCGTGATACGCTGTAGATACCGTTGACATCACTCGAGTCACTATCATAACGCATCAACGAACATGAGAGATCCTTGTTGAAGCTGTTGACTATCGACGCCCTTCAATGCCGCGCGGGCAGCAGCCACAGCGGCGTCAATGTCAGCTGAACCAGCCTCAGCGACGTCAGCAATCTTCTCTTCCGTGGCGGGGTTGTACGTCTTGAAAGTCTTGCACAAGATAGAAGGCACAAACTGGCCATTAATCAGCAGGTTGGTTTACTTCACGGAAACGTGGGACGAAAAGCGGCGTGGCAACACAAGCGGTGAGGCCTCAATGGCAGTTACGGTTGTCTTCGTCGCGAAGGCACTCGCTGGGAAGCGGGTAGATCGACGTAGCATTTGGTGCTGCATGAAAAAGGGTGCGAGGACTGCTGCTGGAGCTGGCGAGATGTCGATAAGGATGCAAATTGAAAAATAAACAGGATTCGGCCGATAACAGCGTGCCGCACCTTGCCTGCGGACCGTGGACGTCTTTTCAACAAGCTCGCAGACCTCATCGAGGAGAACATCGATGAGCTGGCTGCTCTTGAGGCCCTCGATAATGGCAAGCCATGTGCTGAGGCCAAGGGTGCCGACTTCGGCCTCCGTGCTCAAGACTTACCGTTACTATGCTGGATGGCCCGACAAAATGCATGGCCCTGTTATCCCGATCTCAGGACCTTCCTTACCTGTGCTATAACAAGTTCGAGCCTGTCGATGTGTGCGCGCAAATTATTTCGTGGAACTTTTCGTTGTTGATGATATCGTAAAAGTTGGGCCCCGCTCTCCATTGTACTGAAACCTGCTGATACCACCGACGCTCTTCACAAGACCACGCCAGTGTCTGAGTGTTATTGTCTGCGCTTGAACACAGTTTATTCGTTTGGTCGTCCTGTCTGCGCGTCGGTGAACTCATTGTGGAGGCTAAAATTCCCTAAGGGTGTGGTCAACATTGTACCAGGTGCGGCTGGCCCTTACCTCGCGCAGCACCCGAATGTCGACAAGGTCGCTTTCACAAGTTCCACCGAGGTTGGCTACCAGATCATGCGCAAATCGCACGTAAACAATAGTAAGCGTGTAACGCATGAGCTAGGTGGTAAGTCAGCCAATATTATCCTGGACGATGTCGACATCGACCTCGCCATCCAGCAGTCACAGCTTGGTCTGTTTCTAAACCAAGGTCAGTGCTGTATTGCCGGCACGCGCGTGTACGTTCAAGAAGGCATTTACGACGAGTTCATGCGACGCTCGGTGGAGGCTGCTAGGTCTCGTATCGTGGGCGACCCGTTAGCTTCGCCACGGAGCAGGGAGCTCAGATCGATGAGAGTCAGTTCGAGAAGATCCTGGACTACAATGACAAGGGTGTGAAGGAGGGTGCTCGCCTGCTAACCGGTAGCAAGCGCCATGGTGACAGGGCTGGTTCATTCATCCTACTGCATTCTTGGACGTAACGGACGACATGGTCATTTCTCGCGAGGAGATCTTTGGCCCTGTCATGGCTATTTTCAAATTTAAGGCCATTGATGAAGCTATTGAGTGTGCTAATGATTCCGTTTATGGTATGGGTGCTGTGTTGTGACTAAGAGCATTGACAATGCAATCAAGATCTCCAACGGCATTCGAACGGGTACAGTGTATGTGAACTGCTACGACGTTTTTGATGCAAACACGCCGTTTGGTGGCTTCAAGGACTCAGGCATTGGTCGCGAGAATGGAGAACTTAGCCTGTGCAGTTACTTGGAGTACAAGACTGTGATCATGAACGCCCGGACGACTTGATGCCATAATATAGTCAAATGACTAACGGAACAATAAGAGCTAATGCTATAAGCGATTACATGTTACTGTGTTGAAGTTGTCGCCGTGTGCGCCACATGAAAAGCCTGCAAAATGTCATACGCATGTCTTCATATAGTTTGGCCAATAAGGTACACTCTAACCTAATTACGTCGCCAGGGTCTAAAATAGCAATAACGAGAATTCATGTACAACCGAATGTCGAACAGCAGATCCACGACGCGAGAATCCTTCTTCTCAGGTGCCTCGATTGTAATGGAATCGTGTAGAATGGAAAGAATGTCGACATCGAAGAGCAGGCCAAACCTCTGTCCCCAATCCGTCGACCAGTTTGCAGAACGCGAAGCCCGGTACTAACTATCTCCAGACCGTGATAATTCTGTTGAGATACAGTGACTGATTTTTTATGTAGAGAAGGCACCAGACCAGTCTCTTTTCGTCCAGTGGCGTTCAGAGGTGTGTCTAAACGAATCTGGAAGCCTGCATTCCATCCGAAAAGTAGACCAAGTCGACCTCGCGAAGGCGAGGGATTACGTCATGATGGTGGGTGTGCCATGCTCTGCTATATTACTTTAGTGGTACAGGACTCCCGGCCATGTGTCCCCCTGTCTTCTAGAAGCAGACTTCTCTGAGCGCGTGTGTAATCCAGCTGTTCGGTCAAGTGTGTGCATTCCTAATCTCGGTCATGATTAACGGACCCACTTATGTGTCATTGGAAGTGTGCCCCCCACGACGTCTAAACTATCGAGCCAGCCGAACGAGAAAACGAGGAAGAGAATGATTGCATTATGGTAGATGAATGAAACAAGAGATTTTGCACATGGCCAAAATTTGAAAAGAGTCTACGTCTCCGGGAGAATAGTTCAATTCCAGTAATTACAATTTTAACTTTGAGTCTCTTCTTTTATGTTTTCCTCGCATTCTAACATTGTGACTACCTGGTAGTATCCTTTGTCGATAAAAAAGAATGTGACTAATGAGACCGGATAGTAAAGTACAGCAGCAGGAACACCAGCACGACGAACAGGATCAGATACAACATGTGTTTGCTTCCACCCTGCTCCATCATAATGCCCAGGCGCTTCATCGTGCCCCCCAACAAACCCTCCGTGTTGTCAAACTCCGTGCTCTAGGACAGCATGCAATTCTATCATTAGTCACTGCAACTAGCACACACACATCACACAAAGAAAACACCCACCATGCCATCAAGAAAGCGGTTCTGGTCCACGACTTCCGAATGAATACTACCTGATAGCTGCAGTAAGAAAAAAATGCAACATCAGCGTCAGTAAGGCCATACAACAAGAGCGCAAGAAAAGCAGCAATCGTTTTTTCTACTACTAACTTGTTTCAGCTGTGTGATTTGCAATGACAAGTGGCTGATCTGCTCGTCGTTTTGCTCTTCTAACAATCGTTTGGCCTGCTCTCCATTGTCGAAATTCTTACCCTTCTACATGATTACATTACAATCAACAATACAAGTGAGAATTCCCAGAAAAACATCTCGCATGACCTGAATCAAGTTTGATCTTACCTGCGCTCGAGAGGAGGCACCAGAGAAGAGGGATTCTCGCGTCGTGGATCTGCTGTTCGACATTCGGTTGTACATGAATTCTCGTTATTGCTATTTTAGACCTGGCGACGTAATTAGGTTAGAGTGTACCTTATTGGCCAAACTATATGAAGACATGCGTATGACATTTTGCAGGCTTTTCATGTGGCGCACACGGCGACAACTTCAACACAGTAACATGTAATCGCTTATAGCATTAGCTCTTATTGTTCCGTTAGTCATTTGACTATATTATGGCATCAAGTCGTCCGGGCGTTCATGATCACAGTCTTGTACTCCAAGTAACTGCACAGGCTAAGTTCTCCATTCTCGCGACCAATGCCTGAGTCCTTGAAGCCACCAAACGGCGTGTTTGCATCAAAAACGTCGTAGCAGTTCACATACACTGTACCCGTTCGAATGCCGTTGGAGATCTTGATTGCATTGTCAATGCTCTTAGTCACAACACAGCACCCATACCATAAACGGAATCATTAGCACACTCAATAGCTTCATCAATGGCCTTAAATTTGAAAATAGCCATGACAGGGCCAAAGATCTCCTCGCGAGAAATGACCATGTCGTCCGTTACGTCCAAGAATGCAGTAGGATGAATGAACCAGCCCTGTCACCATGGCGCTTGCTACCGGTTAGCAGGCGAGCACCCTCCTTCACACCCTTGTCATTGTAGTCCAGGATCTTCTCGAACTGACTCTCATCGATCTGAGCTCCCTGCTCCGTGGCGAAGCTAACGGGTCGCCCACGATACGAGACCTAGCAGCCTCCACCGAGCGTCGCATGAACTCGTCGTAAATGCCTTCTTGAACGTACACGCGCGTGCCGGCAATACAGCACTGACCTTGGTTTAGAAACAGACCAAGCTGTGACTGCTGGATGGCGAGGTCGATGTCGACATCGTCCAGGATAATATTGGCTGACTTACCACCTAGCTCATGCGTTACACGCTTACTATTGTTTACGTGCGATTTGCGCATGATCTGGTAGCCAACCTCGGTGGAACTTGTGAAAGCGACCTTGTCGACGTTTGGGTACTACGCGAAAACTTTGGCAAGTCTCATTGGTTATCATTCTTCGAGTGACGAAGGGCCGTAAAACACTGAAGCTAGGTGGATATGCAGAAGCATAGCTTTTAAATGCTGCGTGGGATTCGTGCAAATGTGGATCTACTTCGTCTCGTGCGAACTAAGAAGCCTCTGCGACTTCGCCATCTTTATGACATATGTTTTGTTAATGCTGTTCCAAGCGTGCACGTTCCAAGCGTGCACGTTCCTCTCGGATTGTAGCCACACCGCCGCCTTCACCGACCTTTGCGCCAGAAAACTTGACAATCACAACGCTCATATTATCACGGCTGCAGCGCAACAACACAACACATATCAGCACAGAACAAGGTTATCAATACAGAATACAAACCTTACCTTCCTGCCCGAAGACAGTTGTCTAGGATCTCTTCCGCTATTAACTTCAAGTCCGTCTCGCCTTTGTTCATGAGCTGACGGATGTAAGCGCAAACTTCGTCGTTGCTCATGACATCCCAGATCCCGTCACACGCGAGCACCAAAAACTCCTCCGTTTTGTCAATCTTGTGTACTTCGATATCTGGCTCGGCAGACACCTGCTGCTGCTCAGCCGGCAAGGTAGCGCATGACTTATAACGAAAGTCTCCAAGAGCGCGCGAGACTGACAGATCTCCGTTCACGCGGCTATTCGTCACATGCCCGCCTGCATTCTCGATTCGCTTGCGCTCTACCACCTACAAAATCAGTAACGTAACCACCACAAAGACGTTAGCGATTAGCACCAAGAATGACGTGTGTTTGGTTCCGCCTTGTTGCACCCTTTCTCTCACATTAGTAGGTTTATGGTCAAAGGACATCGCGACCGTGTGGCCAGCCTTGGCCATAACACAGCGCGAGTCACCCGTGTTGGCCACGATAATGTGTGTGGGCGTGATGAGCGCAGCGAGGGCCGTGCAGCCGCTTGGATTTGGATTTCTCTCGAACACATCGCTAATTCTCTGATCCAAATTCATGAAGGCGTCGCGCATGGCCTTACCGATCTTGTTCGGGTCTGCATCCTCCGCTTGTCCGGCAGGAAACACGTCAGTCTTCATGATATTCGCCATCTGTTCCGCAACTTTCTCGGAGGCCAAGTCAGCGGCCATACGACCGCCATGTCCGTCGAACACTGCGAAAAGCGAGCAGCTCGGGGGCAGCCCAGCTGGCTGCAGATTCGCCACGTACGAGTCCTCCATTTCTTTGCGCCAACCCTGCATGCCGGCGAATCCAAACTCGAGGCCATTTCCCAACCCGTCTTTCGTGTCCTTTGTTGTGATCGGTGTGCTAAGGAAGTTGCCCATAGTTTGCTGCTGCTTGGCTGTCTTCTTGTTTTGCGGGACTATGAAGGGGAAGACAAGTGAGCAAATCTTTCGGATTAAATCATAGTATTAATGGTATGAGGATGCTCCCTACACTTCCCGAATGGCAGTCAAGTGCGACAAGATACGCGGTAGCGCCCTCAGCAGAGCCGTCGGCCCGGCCCTCTTGGACTTATGTGTAAGGTCGATACAAAGGGGGGATGCCTTCTCCTTGCTGCGCACGCTTCAGAAGGCAGCGCAGCGTGCGACTGAAAGCGGAGGAGTACGCAGGTTATCATGTTGAGGCATTGACAAAGTGTTGAATCACCTGCATCCAAGATCTTTTTTTACATTTCGTGATTGCTAGAAGAGCAGAACGACGAGCAGATCAGTCTCTTGTCACTGGAGGCCACACAGCTGAAGCAAGGTAGTAACTGAATTGTAGTAGGCAAAAACGCTTGCGCATTTCGTGCGCTCTTGTTGTAAGGCTTTACGGACGCTGGTGTTGCATTCTTTTTTCGTGATGGTATTCATTCGGAAGTCGTGGATCAAAACCGCTTTTTAATGACATGATGGACGATGTGGGTGTGCTGGTTGCAGTGACTAATGACAGAATTGCATGCTGTTTGTTACATAGCACGAAATTTGACAACACGAAGAGTGCGCAAGAAGCGGCTGGGCGTCATGATGGAGCAGGGTGGATGCTAATGTATGCTGTACCTGATCCTGTTCGTGCTGCTATTTGTGCTGCTGTACGATAGTTGCTGGAACATTTTGTGCCACACTTACAGATATTCTTTCTGGTTGGACGAGGTGACTACCATATAGTCACTATGTTAGAATTCTTGCAGTTATAAAGCTCGTCGATAAGTGATTAAATTGCTGATAAAACGCTAAAACACAAAAAAGGTCATTTATTGATGAATTGTTATGTTGCAGAAACGTACGAGCTAACGTGTAAGAAAAGTTGCTAAAATAAGGCATTAAAAAAAGATTAAACTAAAGATATGCATTTTATCGGAAAATTATGCCCAAATCATAAAATTCGATGGAAAAAGTACAAATTCTCACAAGGTATACTATAAGTATGGTATGATTCATCAGTAGGTGATTCGCAAACTTTCTGGTCAAGCTGCCTCAAGAATGTAGTCCGGCCTCGAAGCAAGCAATCATCAAACAACTACTTGGTGCACGTCACGCACAACAATATTAACCTCTTAAGAATGATCATTCTACCAACAATAAATTTCGCTTCGTGACTTAATTGAACAAGTTGCTTTGTATATTACAACTTTGAAAAGTTTTTCCACCTCAGTATCTCAAAGGAGATTAAAGACTTAATAGCAGTAGCATTCTATTCCCAAATCTACTTCTCGATTAACGGAAGCGATTCAAACGGGTGCCACCACCACATCTTCCCATACCCTCTTTCACATAACGACCTGATGACACTATCTAGAACCTCCTTTCCCAACTACCTGATCTCATAATCCATCCCCTGGAAGCCGACTTACGCAGCGTTGTCAACAATAAACAGCAGCAATCGACACCTAAGAAACTTTGTGTCAAATGCCTTGGAAAAAGCACCAGCCATTCACCTTCCTTAGAACGATGGCTTCCATCTCGCCATGCTAGCGCACATAGTGCCATTGTGGTGGAGTGGGTTCTCAAAATTGTATGACGAGACCTCAAACCGCTCACTGTGCGTTGGTAACAAATCAAGCATGGCTGTTGGTTGAGACGCTTGACGTTGCGCGTTAGCATTCCCCATCAGCGAGCCAAACACGGTGTCAGGCGCATCGTTTAGGTCGTCTATCTTGTCGTAAGCAAACTGAAGACCGTCAAAACAGTCACTTCCCCACACTTACATCAACAAGAAGTCAACACATAATGTTATAACACGCACTGCAAGCTCACACAATTAGTGGCAGTATTCGAGTGAACCAACTTACTTAAAATGCGCGCGACACGATACCCTGATTGAGCTCCAGCAGACTGCCGACTGTCGAGAGGGCACCCCGATGCCGCGTATGGACCTTCTCTCACCTTGTGTACCCGTCGGCTGGCGAGTTGCACTCTTCTAAAGACTTATGTGAAGTTGTAGACGTGTAATGGGGCACCCTCCGACTATACTGATTACAGTATAGTCTACTTTCACTGATTACAGTGAAAGCAGGTGCCTCAATTACCTCTCTTACACAAGAGGCAGAGGAAGCTTTACTTCTAAACAAACGCTTAGAAGTAGAGGAAAAGAAAACTGTATTTAATATAGTTAACTATCTTAATAAAACTAATCTGTTATAACCTATGTTAACTATATTAAACTACAACTATGTATGTTGACGACTTGCCCTCCACTCATTGCGCGCGTCCATCGGTCATTGGTCAGCGCGTTGGTTGATATGATGGCCCATATCAACCAATGAGAGGGCATCTCCAACTTCAAGGAGATCTAGGAACAATATTATTAGAAAAGGTAATATTGTCAAATATTATTAGTTATAATAATATTTTTATTGACACTTCATATAAGTGTCAATATTATGTAACGGGCTCACCCCGTTACATCACCCCCCTCAACCAACAGTCACATTAGTGACTATTTAGTGACTATGGGAAAGGAGCACTTGTTGGGCTTTCTTTTATTCCAACATTTTTCTCGCTATGACAAAGTCAATGCGCGTCGCTGCTAAGGCAGCCAAGAGCTCGGCTGCACGCCTGTGTGCAGCCGCTACTGAGGCTTCACAGCCTCAGCCAGCAGACACATTAGTGTCTGCTGGAAGTCAACATCAGCCTGCAACGCCTGTTGCAGGTTCACGTAGCGCTTCGCCACGTGAAGATGTTGACCCAGAGTTAGTCGTTGACTACTCTGGTGAGTCGGATGACGCATCCGGCTCAAAGTCACCTATTCCACTCCCGGGCTCTCCCCGGGGTGATACCTCGTCGTCTAATGCTACGAAGAGGGATCGTGGTACATTGAGTGAATCAATGTACCGTGAAATGTTCGGGTCGTCTGATGAATCAGACGACTCACCAAACGAGTCGAAGGATAGTGACTCGGGTGGGGACCGTAAGGGTGATGTCAGTACCTATACTGACATCAATACTCATAGTGTCGGTACTTCTGTTGACACCACGCAGGAGGCTTTAGACCGTAACGTATTGCGTCTTGCTCCTGATCGCAAGCCATGGATGCTACCTAAGCATCTGCTTGATCGTTGGTCTGGAAAGACCAACGAACGGTTCCCCATACCGTTGTTTGATGCGTCAAAGCTTCATGGACTTGACGCCAGTGCGAAGAACTTTCGCACTGAGAACGATTTTTACATCGATGTGTTCCTTGAACATCGATGGTATGGCCCACACAAGAAGCGTGAGGCCGACGCGTTCCTCCAATCTTGGAACGCGTTTATCACCAACGTTTTAAACGTTGGGAAAGAGGCTTGGTTTCAAAGACTTTTTGCTAGCCGCAATAAGTTTGAGAAACGAAGTACGTCCGGTGCATGCTATCGTTTGCACCGGTTATCTAGAGAGGCAGGCCTGTTATGCCTCTCTTGGGGCGACCCATGCCCGGGGTGCCTGAGCCCCTCGTCAAGAGCGCCTAAGGAGGCGTACCTCCTTACTGAGGAGGGCTCGCATCTCTTCTGAAATGCGTGAAGAGATTGCTACTTTGCAATCCCTTTACGAGCGCGCTGGGCGCTCGTATTCCGATGGTCCTTCACCCATCGGGTGCTCCTTGTCGTACTGTTCGACAAGGCCGGGAACGTCGGCCATCAGTTGGGCCCGAGGTTCCCAGCTATCCGCCGAAAGCGGATAGCCACGCCACCGGACGAGATAAATTGTCCGACGTCCCTTCACATCGCGGTGATTTCGCAATCGTTCCACAAGGAAGCGCTTCCCACCGTTTGAGTCCTCCAACGGATGCGGTGGTGGAGGGAAAACCCTGTCCGATTATTTCATCGGACTTGTCTGCTGAGTTATACGGGTTTGACCGTGTAACTCGTGAGCTACGTTGTGATGTCGATCACGAACGGGATAAGCGTCGCCGCTTAGAGGACATTGTGCGACAGCTTGGGTTTGACCATGAGAAGTCTCGGGAAGCAATGCTTTCACACTGTTATAGAATGAGAGTATACTTCATTCTCTAAGTAACGACCTGGCGACAGCTCGTCAGGAGATCGTCCATTATCATGGGACGATCTCATCTCTACACGACCAGATATCGAATCTGGTTCGTGACAACAAGAATCTGAAGGGGATTCTTGAGAGTAATGGCTATCTTCGTCGTTCGAAGAAGCCGCGTACTGAACGTACGGACGAAGACGTCCCACGTAAAACGTAGGATGCGTACGCATCCTGCGTGGCAACTCGATCGTGTATGCGTTGCCTAGGCGGCGCAATACACGAAACGGGCCGATGTACTTGGGCAACAATTTATTGCTGCCCACGTTAGTCACTACATGTTTAAGTAGGTTTACTGTTGACAGTAAAACTAAATCACCTTCAATAAATGTTTGAGCATTTGCCCTTCCATTATTGTCTGCGTTTCGCTTTTGTTTATCCCCGCTTCCGCGATGGAATCTTGCACGAAACGGACTACCGCTTCACGAGTCAGCAGGAAATCCTCAGCTGACTCGTTGCTTTTGGCTGCAGTGCATTGTGAGTGCACTGCAGAGATATCGGTTACTAATTCAGCGAGAACAATACTGTTCTCACTTGTGATACCTCGAACGATGCTGACATCTTCAGCATCGTTATCAGTAAGAGCGTCATCGCTCTTACTTTCTTCCTCTTCACCGAAGTCGAATGGTACGACTTCGGTTACTTTCGCGTCGACCATAACGTCGTCGCGTGATGAGCAAGAGATAGATTGGTTCTCGCTCGAGCGAGTTCCCCCCCTTGAATTAGAGTCACCCTCTACTAAGGTGGGGACACGTGGATGGCGAAGGCCATTCACGTAGAACGGTGTATGCGTCGTGGAGGCATGCACGGAGTTGTTGATGGCGAATTCGACCATCGACAAGAACTCACTCCAACTCGTAAACGAGTGGACGTACCCTCGAAGAATCTCTTTGAGGACGCGATTGGCGCGTTCAGTCTGACCATCAGTTTCTGGATGGTCAGAAGTAGACATTGTGAGCCGTGTTCCAAGTGTTTGGAACACGGAACGCCAAAACTCAGCCGTGAACCGGGGGTCCCTATCGGACACAAGTTCACGGGGTAAACCGTGCAATCGAAAGATTGTATCGATAAACACTCGAGCACAGCCCTCTGCTGTGATCGACTCAGGTACAGCAACAAGATGTACCATCTTGCTGAACCTGTCCACAAACACGAGAATACCATTATTCCCGTGAGCGTCTTTGGGAAACCCAAAGGCGAAGTCCATTGATACGGACTCCCAGCACTCTGCCGGAACAGGTAGAGGCTGCAATGGTGCACGGAGTGAAGGACTAGGCTTCACTCGTTGACACACCTCGCAAGCACGCACGTACTTGCGCACAAACTTATACTGGCGTGGCCAGTAAAAGTCGCGACTGACCGTGAGGTAGGTCTTCTCACGGCCGCGATGCCCACTTATTGGTGCATCGTGACATACAAACATGATCCGTAACCTGAGATCATGTTGTGGCGTTACAACGACGCGACGCGTACGGCTGTATAGTACAGTAAGCCGTTCCGTTGGGTGTATCGATCGAGAGAAGATCGATACATGGCAGGCAAGCGCTTCTTAGCTTGCGTGGATGGGTCCTTGAGATACTCCATCAGGCGTACAAGATCATTATCTTGTGCGCATGCCCTTCTAATGTCGTCGAGTAAGCTCGACGACAAGACGCTGGTACTCAGCGTGGCGACAGTGGTGTTCACATCACTGTCGGATTGCACAGTCGGCTCTAGGTCAGGCCGACGTGAAAGAGCATCGGCGACGACGTTAAGTCGTCCCGGTTTATACTCCACGGAGAAGTTGTACTCCGCGAAGAACGACAACCATCTCGCCATTCGTTGCGAGAGGTGTGGACTATTTACAGCCGTGCGTAGTGACGCATGGTCTGTATATACAATGAACGGTCTATCTCCTAAGAGATAGACGCGAAACTTAGCCAGTGCATACTTTATGGCAAGGCGTTCCTTGTCATGCACCGGATAATTGCGCTCGGCCGGTTGCAGCTGACGCGATTGATAACAGACGACACGCTCTGCGCCGTCTGTATCATATTGCATCAGTGCACAGCCGATTGCAAAATCACTGGAATCACAGACCACATGAAATGGTCTGTCTTGATCGGCAATCGCCAACACTGGCGATTGCATCAAGCTTTGCTTGATACGTTCAAAGGAACGCTGACAATCAGCGTTCCAATTCCACTTTACATTTTTCTTGAGTAAACAAGAAAGATGTACTGTCATTTCGGCATAATTGCGCGAGTACTTGTGCAAGTACGCCGCTAGCCCAAGGAACTTCCTTAGTCCCTTGACATCGACTGGCACTGGCCAGTCGGTGATCGCCTTGATCTTTTCTGTATCAGGGCGTACGCCGTTCTTTACAACGATGCACCCAAGAAGTGGTATTTCACTAGCTGCGAATATACACTTCTTGAGGTTGACGTACAGCTTATTCTCTCGCATAAGTGTAAGAACCTTACGGAAGTGGAGTCTATGGGCTTCCACGTCTGTTTTCCCGTCCATAGCCCGACTATGGACGAACACATCTTCGAAGTAACTCGATGCGAATTCGCGCACCGGTCTCAATAGATGTGAAACACATCTATTGAATGTGGCTGGTGCATTACTGAGCCCTTGCGGCATCACCAACCATTCCCAGAGCATACCACTGGGAGTGCTCACTGCTGTGTACGGGATGTCCCGTTCACGCATTAGGATCTGATAGAAACCATCCATCAGATCCATGGACGAAAAGATGGTACTCTTAGACATACCATCTATGATTACGTCCTTTCTCGGTATCGGCGTTTGCGCCGGTATCGTTGCAGCGTTCAACTTATTGAACGCGTGCACTATCCGCCACCCTCCTGTGGCCTTGCGCACACAGAAGGTCGGAGAGCTGTGAGGTGAGGTTGACTCCCTCACATGGCCCGCTGCTAGGTGATCGGCAAAGAACTTGTCGATCGCCTCGACCTGTTCCCGAGGCAGTGGCCACTGCTTCATGACACAATAGTTAGTGCCTGGAACTAGGTAGATCTCGTGGAAAGTACCTTTACCCTTAGGCAACTCGCACGGAACGGATTCAGGGAATACATCCTTGAATTCGACCAAATCCTTGTACAAAGGATTTGACTTCAGCGACTCCCAGGATTGCGATGTATATCGCTCAATCCGAGTCTTCTTATCAAGGACACTTTCGTCCATTGATGAGCTGCTGAGAACCCGTTCGTTCTCGGCAAAAACTGTTGCTGACCGAATGTCAGTCATGTACTCGTCCTCTGCGACGAGCACACAGATCTGCTTGACTTTGCCATTACGCAGATCACGCAGAACCTTTTAGGTTCTAGCGTAGGCAACTGAGTTATCTCCGAGGTTGACTTCGGAGGCGCGATCAGATCAAGCGTATAAGCGCCTACGTTTGATCCGTCATTAACCAAGACGTTCAACGTCTCGGTTACTTCCTGGGGACTTATTCCCTCAGTGATTATTTCCTGGGGACTTATTCCCGCAGGCTCGATGGAACAAGTTCCATCGACTTCCTCTAGCTGTGGTGGCGCAACCACAGCGAGATCCTCTACGATCAACTCTCCAGTTGATCTAGGATTACCGTGTTGCCGTTTCTGGGCAACCGGTTTACTCTTCGGTGAATGCTGCCCTCTAGGCGAGCATTCATGTCCCGGTCCACTCGACTTATTCGAGTGGTGGACCTTCGACGCTGCCTGTGCTTGTGCACAGCCGCCGGCAGCTTGCTCCACAGCGTGACTGTCTGTCACGCTGAGTTCTTGTGCAGTCGTACTAACGACCGAACCATAAGTGAGGCCATCACACTCACTCGTAGTACATTCACACGCTTGTGAACGCTCCAAGACGTTCATCAGATGGCCATCTGATGAACAAGCGGCAGGCATCTTCACGGTTCGATGCTGCCAGCTGACCCATGGATCGTACCTTCTGAGCCATGGTAATCCTAGGATGATATCAAATTTGTCATCCAGATCAAGTACGATGAAATCATCATCGTACTTTTTACCTTCAATCGTGTAGTAAATCCCCACTACACGTTTCTTTACTATTATGGATGCGCCAGTTGCAAAGCGCACCGTCATCCTCGTTGGAGGGGTCTCACGCTTAACATATTTGAGGCTACGATCATCTAGCGATTGGCGTCGAACAGAGCTGTTCGAAGCCCCACAATCAACTAGGGCGCGAAGTGACATGTTCTTTGTCACTTCGATCTTCAATGTGATGAGGGATATCTCATCACTGGGAGCGGCAACACACAGTGACTGTGTGTTGGGAGCAACCTTCGTCAAGAGTCCCGCGAACTCTCTTGACGTTGCTGGATCAGTAGGGCGCTCCGCCCCTACTGACCCCGACCGTTTTTTGATGGTCCACCACGTTGTTTCGATTTCGCAGCAGCGTGGGACCCACGTCTCTGGCCCTTCTTGGCAGACGGTCGATCGTCACTCCCAGTGTTACGAGACACTGGGCGTGGGGCACTACACTCATAAGCGTAGTGGCCCAACTTCTGACAGCGATTGCACTTTTGCAATCTCTTGTACCCTGGAGAGCGAGGTCGCTCGCTCTCTACATAGGAGAGTTCCATTGGTTCTGGACCTCCGCCCTCCTGTCGTCTCGGTGGACGATAGGATCCCGAGTGGACGTGAGCCTGTTGTAGGCTAAAGTCCTCCTGTTCCGCTGTAGAGATCGCTTGATCCAGCGATTCTAGTTCCAAGCGGAACAGGTGGGGCTTGACAGGACCATCTGTAAGACCCTTGATGAACACAGTAACCTGCGTGTGTTCATCGATTGGGTTCAGTACGATACAGCTAACGAGGTATCGTACGTGTTGGGCGTAAGATTGTATATCACGCTTACCCTGTTTCAAATCCAGGAGCTCAGCCCGAGCCCTGAATTCGGCGCGAGGCGGTTCAAACGTGTGTTTGAGCCGCGCCTTGAAGACGTCATACGTTGGGAAAACGTGTGGGTCGTGCAGTTTGAGCCCTAAGGCCCAAGCTCTGGCACGTCCTGCCAAGTTCGACATGGCGAACTTGACCTTCATCGCATCGTCTTCGATGCGACGAGCCTCAATGGCATCGTCGAGCTCGACGAACCATCTCAACAAGGAGTCGCTTTCGACTTCCTTGTACTTGGAGACATCAATCTTCAAGGACTCGGGTCGACGTGTATACGCCGACCCGGCAGCAACAGCACTAGCCTGCTGTTGTCTCAACAGTTCAGACTGTTGAGCACCCTGCTGCATCAACAAGTCAGCTTGTTGAGCGCCTTGTTCTCTCAACAGTTCAACCTGTTGAGAACCTTGCTCCTCTAGCAAGGTGAGTTTCTTTACGACTTCGTCAAGTTCATGTTGTATGAACTTGGCGATGGTTGCATGTTGGTCGTCTCCGCTAAGAGAGAGCAACATGGCACCAACGGCAGGGTTGCCGATGGTTTCAGTCATACGCTGAACCGCATTCCATTCGAGGTCACTCAAATGGCGGAAATCATCACCCGCTGATTCCATAGCGGATGGTGCGGTGGTCGCTGAACGGACCACGAAGTGCTACCAGGTGTAACGGGGCACCCTCCGACTATACTGATTACAGTATAGTCTACTTTCACTGATTACAGTGAAAGCAGGTGCCTCAATTACCTCTCTTACACAAGAGGCAGAGGAAGCTTTACTTCTAAACAAACGCTTAGAAGTAGAGGAAAAGAAAACTGTATTTAATATAGTTAACTATCTTAATAAAACTAATCTGTTATAACCTATGTTAACTATATTAAACTACAACTATGTATGTTGACGACTTGCCCTCCACTCATTGCGCGCGTCCATCGGTCATTGGTCAGCGCGTTGGTTGATATGATGGCCCATATCAACCAATGAGAGGGCATCTCCAACTTCAAGGAGATCTAGGAACAATATTATTAGAAACGGTAATATTGTCAAAATATTATTAGTTATAATAATATTTTTATTGACACTTCATATAAGTGTCAATATTATGTAACGGGCTCACCCCGTTACATCATCTATCTAAGACGGATCTTCATAACCTTTCCAATACACCAAGAATTGACGGTGCATCCGGCCATAACGTGTCGTACGGCCTGATATATACATCTGCAATCTTTTTCACCTCGAATTCACCATCCTTCAGATCAACTTCCCATCTATCTTCTAGCAACAATGCTTCATCGAAACTAGTTTGATCTGCCTCGTCTACATCCAAAAAGTTCGTAGGCCGAGCCGGAAACACTTTGACTAGTTCGAATTTGAAAACATGTACTAATGATAACAGTCTATACGGCGTACCCGCAACTTCCAATCGTGCAGCGTAATCATCACATATGTAGGCTTCGCGAAACATTCCATGCCACTTGTGCACCAATTTCCGAGCGTATCATCCTTGTCTTGATTCAGATAGATCCATACTTGCGATCCGCAACTTATTTCTAATCGATCGTGATCGGCATTATAATGAACAGCTTATTCTTTAATCGCAAGTCTTAATCGATCATTCACCACTGATCGTATACTTTGATAATGGCGTTTAATACCATATCGCCATCGTCATGGATTTCGATCCCCAGGTTGTGTGCTTTCCTAACGGCAGGGTGGCCTCCAAAGATGATCGTGGGTCCCAACCGTGAATTAGATAGAACGGTGTGTCTTTAAGGACACGATTTTGTGCGGTGTTCGTCGCCAAAGTTAATCGCTCTGCATATTCGTCCTAGTCTTCTTTATCCTCATCCGTCACATACATCTTGATTGCTCTTGTTAAAGGTTGAAGTATTCGTTCGGCTCTGTCATTTGCTTGCGGCCTGTACGCCATAGTAGCCCGCTATTTCTGTCCTGCGATCTTATTGAAAGCTCGAAAGAAATCAGTCTTAAATCCTGACTCTCGATCGTTGGTTTATGCTTAACTTGCACCAAATCCTCGGAATACGCATTCTTCGTTATCCTCTGCAATAGTTTGTGCAATTTTAAACAAACTCGCCTTCGCTCTCACGTAACCAGAGAACAAATTGATCCATAATGATAGTTCGGTGTTTTCTATAAATGATCGCGGCAACGACGGTATATGAACAATGGTCAAAATTCGAAAAGGATAGGCTGCATACAACTTCCCTGGTGATCATTTCTATCAGATGGTCTTCCTTTGTCCGTTTCACAATTAACATATTCTCCTATATAGCATTGCACATTCCGGTACAATTCACACCAATGAAAAGTCATTGTAATTTGTTGGTAAGTCCGACCAATTCCTTGGTGACCACCCTACAAACTTGTATGGTAATGATGTAGATAATATATCTGCAGTAGCTCTAATATCACCAAACGAGCTAACTTTGCACGACCTTCGGAACTCGTAACTGATTCAGGGAAGAACTATATAATCCATTTTGATCCACTTCTTAATCGAATGCCATCAGCGTTCAGGCCTTCGCTTCTTCTGCTGTTAACTTGGCAACGTCCCCGATCAAATATGTCTTCAAGTTGGATATCCAATTCTCTTCATCCTGTGCATGTGTGGTGGAGTGGGTTCTCAAAATTGTATGATGAGACCCCAAACCACTCACTGTGCCGGACTGCCGACTGTCGGAGGGGGTACACCGATGCCGCGTATGAACCTTCTCTCACCTTGTGTACCCGTCGGCTGGCGGGTTGCACTCTTCGGATGACTTGGTGACGATGTATATTTCTGCCTTGAGGGAGTTAGACCTGGGGAGCCTCGAGTGGATATGCTTCACTCGGTGGGCCGGTAGGTGGCCACTCGATCGACCTTGTCGAGAGTGGACTTAGAGCCAAATTCTTCAGGGGCGCTTGTCGTCCCTGGCCTTTTCCTTCTGTTTCAGGGGTATTAACTACCTGACCTTTACGTTGCTCCCGGACCTTGAGGTGAGGGAGACCGCTTCCGATAGCGGGTCTTGGGTGGTGTTGCTACTCGAACGAGCTCACAGGCCAAATATATCCTGGAGCTCTATTCGCACTTAAACTTCGCTACACAACTTTCTTCGACGGGGGGCCAAAGTATATTCCCTATCCGGAACAGTGAGTAACTTAGAACAAGTTCTTCTTGGGTGACGGAGTCGTGCCACGTAGATCGCAAATTAAGTAGTATTTTATATAGTCCTATCCTTGTGACTCCTTTACTCTATCCTTGCCTGAAGCTCTGATTCCTTGTGTCGACTGGTCTGATCCTTGTATTAACTGGTCAGGAGTGGCTGAACCCCGAGGGGCCGAGGTCGACCAATGAGGGACCCAGGTCTACCAGCGAGGGACCGGGTCGACCAATGAGGGGCCCAGGTCGACCAATGAGGGACCCAGGTCGACCAGCGAGGGACCGGGTCGACCAATGAGGGACCAGGTCGACCGACGAGGGACCCAGGTCTACCAATGAGGGACCGGGTCTACCGACGAGGAGCCGAGGTCTACCGATGAGGGACCCAGGTCTACCGATGAGGGACCTGTTCGATTAATGATGGACCGGGTCGACCAATGAGGGCCATGGTCGACTCCCTTCGGTACCGGTTAAACAGTACCCTGGTAATGACCTCTCCTTTGTTTGTCTTTCAAATTCTCAGCCAACGGTCGCTTCACTCCGAGGTTCCCTTTATCTCCGGTCCCTTCTCTCTGGTGCGTGGTTTTCCACGGCCCCTTGTCCCTTCAATCCAACTAGCCCCTGGGTTCTTCACAATTTAGGAAACCACTTCACCACACATGCCTAATTCGAGATATCTTCACTTGCTGCACGATCTTCTCCTGTAAAACGCCTGGATAACAGCAATCTTCTTACGGCTGATCGAGCGATTGCAATACCTTAACTACTTAAACAATATGACTCGGAATCGACAACTCATTCAATCGATTGAGTGTAATCAGATCGTGGCGATCTCGATTCGAAACGACGTATGTATCTTTCTCTCGCTTTAGAGATTCGCTTGCTAGCCGATCAGCACTCTGTTTCCTTTTACGCTTCATATGAAGGAAATCTTGATTTGGCCACGATCGGAGTTTTTCCATAGCTTTACGGCGCAGCAAATGTAGACTTGGTACTTTGCAGTCGAACTCGCCACGCAATTGCCTGATCACCAAATTTAAATCCCCGCAGATAATAACACGTCCCCTGGTCTGATCAGCAAGAAAATCAAAATTGAGGAGTAGTCTTCGATATTCTGCTTCATTCACCTTCAAATTAGTCGCAAATTTAAAGGCGGCAGCTACGATCGTCCATTCTGGTACTTTCCATATGATCGCGTTGTATACTCCGCCCTTCCATTTTACCCTAGCCGATCCATCGACTGGCACCCAGGAGGTTTTCTTCTATTCTCAGCGTGGATGGTGGCATACTTATTGTTTGTTTGGGTTGTTTTCGTGGAGCGATCGCGATCGCGATCAATACTTCATTCATTTCCTCACGGGGGAGTCATAGTCGCGGTTAGTGTACCCAATTCCTCATCTTCGCCCTTCTCACTTCGGCGGATGTCTAACGTCCAATTTGAAAACAATGCAGCCTATCTTCCTAGTCTTTCGTTGAGACTCGAAGACTTCAGCAACCAAGCCAAAGTGGAATATCTCGTGATAAATACAATCGCACGTGCGACCAACATAGTGTAACAACTTTCCAGAATCCGAAGGAAGGCTAAGACCTCGTTTTTAACTATCCCATAATTAAACTCATTAGATTTCAACTTCCGACTAGTGAAAGTGACCGGCCAAGAATTGCATCATGCCCTTGCAATAACGCGGCTGATGTCGCCCCCTTGCTGACATACAACACAATTACAGGTAATTATCATTATCAAATTTCTTCAGGATTGGTGCTGCAGCTATTTTGGCCTTCAACAGAGTAAATCCAATTGTAGTCTTTTCCCAACGATTTCTTTTTTCGGTATCGTGACCATCCCCCGGTAATGAGTTCCTGATCAATTTTGTATCCACCTCCTGAGGAATCAATTGTGTAGCAATCTCTGGAGGCATTGCGATCGCACTCTGGTCCGGCATTGTCTATAGATATCTGAACGTTACTTGTGCGGCGGAATTCATGGAAATCCGCCTCCCGTAGCTCATAAAGCACATATGCATAAATTGCAAAGTCTTCAATGAACTGTCTGTAGTAATTAAGACCCTTTAAAAACGATTGCATCGATCGCAGCGTTTGAAGGAAAGGTATATTCACAAGCGATCTCAGATCCTTTGAGTGAGCTTCTAATCCTGAAAGCGAAACCTAATGACCCAGCTAATCCACTTAAAGACGTCCCCAGAGACGCCTAGCCACACTCGATAATCTCTTGGCTTTTTTTAACATACTTCATCGCGGAAATAATGCGTCGTCGATCCACTTCCGCTTCGGATCCACTCGATTCCGACTCTTTGACTCATTTATTACCGTTTTTGATATGGATCGCTCTCACTGCGCGAGCCAATCTGGACGACGCTTGATCGGGTAAAGGTGCGGGTCGTTGACGTAATTTGTTGGATCCCACTAATGCCTTGCCTTGACGAATTTCCATACGTTGATACGCACGTAGAGCTTCTTCCATGTTATCAGCATCGGCCAAACGTGATAAAGTCAACTGTTTCTCCAGATCGCGATCATACAGTGTCTCAACAAAATGCTCCTCATGTTCACGTCTGGTGGCCGGCGTTCCTTCTCGAATCAAAAATTTTGCTTTAATCGCTGCCGCATTTTGTAGCGGAGCTGCACAGCTCTTTATCCAGAGGAAGACTTTCGGCTGGAAGCCTATTAGTTTTAGAGAACTAAATAGAATTAAGGCTAAAAGCCACTTAGTTCTAAGTAACTAATGAAACGACTTAAAGTCACCCTGTTTTAAGGAAGTAGGAGAGACTTTTAGTCAGCAAGCAATAAGCTTAAGGTTCAGAGAACCAACGCACAGAGTGCAAGAACAAGCTAGAAGCTTAGAGGTTCAGAGAACCAACGCACGAAGTGCACAAGAGAACAAGTCAAAACGACTTGCAATCTTAAACTCAAAAGGAGAACTGATTTTATTTATGCTTTAAGATTTTATGAATAGTCCTACTCTAAGTACACTACACTAGATTAATTACTATGATAGTAATTTTTATATGCAGACTTTGTGATTGGACGACGTATCGTCTAAATATCTGTGTATGATGTACTTAATACAGCGTTAGTGATTTATCGAATCCCAATCGATAAGATACGGTATTACCGAATACCGTATCTTAACGCTCATACTTAATACCTCTCTAACGAGAAGTATAATAATGCATTATATGCAATAGAAAGGAAAGTTTTAGCGTAAACTCTCGGAAAGACGCTACAACCGTCGTGTAACCCCGTTACACCCTCCCCCACCAGACTGACGTTCCCATAGAATGTCACTCGACATCTTTCCTCATAGAGGTAGTGCTTTAGCGAACTTTTAAAACCTCACGGTTTGTTCACGGCACACAACATGACGCCTCCCGGCAGTGAGTCACAAACTCTTAGGGACCTTATTGAGGACGACCTTGACGAAGCGGTTGATTACGAAAGTGACACCGTCTTTGTGGGACCCGATGGGTCCCCTTTAGCCACCCTCACGGGTGAAGATGACACTCGTCATGCACCGAATCCGTTCCATGAACGTGGTGCTACAGATGCGCTAACAGCGTTACGTGACCCGCCTGACGTATCATCAACGGTAACGGTTACCAACCTACTCGACGAGCAGCAACAGCGGACCACCGACCAAGAGGAAGGCGCCAAGCGCCGGACGAAGAATATGACGAGACTGCAGGACCACCGACAGTACAGGTTCAAGCCACCTACGGTGGAAGAACGCCTAAAGGAAGCATCTGGGCATTCCCTTTCTGGCTGGACCATTGGGCCTGAGGCCATTTCACCTGAGGATGTTGCCACACGCACGGCACTTCGACAACGATATCTGGAACCCCATATTACTACACAAAGCCAATACTTGGCACGCCTTAACAGGCAAGTGCGCGGTGCGCCAGTTCCTCCCGTAAAGGGTCTTCCCATCCTTTTATTCGCGGGAGAAACCGAGGAGGAAGAAGATACGGCTTTTAGCCGCTGGGCGCATTATGCGCGACGTTTAAGCAGCATGTGGTCTCTACGGGCAAGTGCCGATGTGGCAGATGTTCGACTCGAACGGAAAATGCGTTACGATTACGCTAAATTGAAGGCCCGGGGAAAATTGAAGTCACAACGAACGCATTATGCGTCTGCTACCCAGCATCCCAATGTTTCGGCTACCCCTGTAGCCGCAAGTTCACGACAGGCCGAGGCCGCTAACCCGCCCACGCCCACCATTACTGGTGAGAAGCGTCAGCGCCAACAGGCTGACCCTGCGCACGACGCTCAAAAAACGTCCACGGCGTATGGGCAGTCCTGCCGAAGGGGAGTCTCAAACTCCCATGAATTCCACGACTCGGGATAACCCCGCCACTTTACCAGATACTGGTTTTGACCATAGCGGCGACGCTTCTGCAGTAGACGCTCCACATGGAACTGTAGGTTCCCCTGCGCATCGAGCAAAGCCGGAGGAGGCCGGTGTACCGGCACAAGCTCATGCCAAGCTACGCTAAGAGGTGAATGTCGCTTTAAGACTGTGCAGAAGATGAATGATCGTCTCAAGTCGTTGGAGAAGAGTCGAACCCGAGTGGTTGGGCATCTTGACATCTTTGGTCCAAATGATACCTCCTGCGGTAGTGCCGATGAGCTCGGCGCGAGAGCCTTAGTATCCACTTGGGATGGATCCCGATACGGCTTTAGGATGCCAACATAGAATTCGGGGTTCGTACGGAATATGCGCGGCAGATTAAGCGTATACGCTAAGGTTTTCTTGGCCACGATCGTAAAGGGTTCGATGAAGCGTGGACGCAACCTTGTCTTAAAGACAGCAGACGCTACTTTAGTAGGTAGGTTCTTAGCGTGTAGTAACACTTGGTCTCCGACCTCATTATAATCAATACAGCTTTGGCCTTTTTTAGCATCCGCATATTCTTTCTGTTTATCTTGGCTATCAGCCATTGCGTCATGCACATGTCGTAAAACATTCAGTCGCGTTGCGAGAAACGCGTTCACCTGTTTCTTAACAGTAGTAGGGCAGACATCAGCAAGTCTATCGGTAACTTCTCCCCCACCAAACCCTGAACCATTCGGTGGTAGCGTTAACGGAACGCGTGAGTATGAGGCCATTCACATAAAAAGAAGTGTTGCCGATAGAGGCGTACACGAGGTTATTGAGCGCAAACTCTACAATAGGAAGTATAGAGATCAAACGCTCAGGTGTTTCAGCAAATACACTGCGTAGGATATCTTCCACAACGCGATTTACGCGTTCGGTTTGGCCATCGGTCTGCGGATGATCCGCTGTGGACATGTCCAAACGGGTGCCCAGCACCTGGAAGACGGACTTCCAAAATTTACTCGTAAAACGAGGATCACGATCAGAAACAATTGCCACTGGCAAGCCATGTTGGCGAAACACTCGATCGATAAA
The DNA here is from genome assembly GCA_947646735.1 of Peronospora farinosa. Taxonomy (NCBI): domain Eukaryota; phylum Oomycota; class Peronosporomycetes; order Peronosporales; family Peronosporaceae; genus Peronospora; species Peronospora farinosa. The sequence goes on along the minus strand of CANTFK010000943.1, from coordinate 419,590 downwards.
CAGCTCCGCTGTACCCTCACCATCGATCGAGTCTGGCACAGCCGCTAAATGAGCCATTTTGCTCAAGCGGTCAACAAAGACCACAATACCTGTATTGCCATGCGAATCTTTCGGTAGGCCAAACACAAAGTCCATACTAATGGACTCCCAGCACCCAGTGGGAATAGGCAAACTAGCCAGCGGCGCTGCCGAATGGGGTGAGGGTTTCACCCGTTGACACGTTTCACACGTACGTACATATGTGCTCACCCATTTATATAATTTGGGCCATCAATAACTATGGCATACTGCCCCATAGGTCTTTTCATGACCCACATGACCACCGATGGCGGTGTCATGTACCTCATAGAGGATATAATACTTCAGGTCCTCGTCATGAGGAACCACAATACGCGGAGGATCCGCCACATCTGTACGATAGTACAACAGCCCCTCATCGATAGAATATCGATGAGGCTCGCACGTAGTCGTGCCGACAATTTAATGTCCGAGTCTTTAAACTCATCACTGCCAAGAGCATGTAGCAACGCTATACAGTGATCATCTTTAGCATACGCGGATCAAATGAGATCAATAATTGAAGACAACAACGTCGTAACATGAGCAAGCTCATAGTCAGGTCTGCGTGACAACGCATCAGCCAAAGCATTTTGCTTGCCCGGCTTATATTTCACCTCGAAGTTATATTCGGCAAATAATGACAGCCATCTGGCCATTCTATGCGAGAGGTGCGGCGACTGAGTCGCAGTGCGTAACGACGCATGATCGGTATAGATCACAAAAGGCTTTGAGCCCAGCAGATGAACTCTGAATTTGACCAGGGCATACTTCATCGCAAGTAGCTCTTTGTCATGAGCTGGAAAGTTCTTTTCTGCAGCTTTCAGCTGGCGAGATTCAAAAGCGACTACACGCTCACGGCCTTCATCATCTGTTTGTAACAGAGCACTGCCAATGGCAAAATCCGATGCGTCACAGACTACACTAAACGGTCGATCAGGGTCTGGCAAAGCCAAAACAGAAGCATGTAGAAGGCTCGCCTTCACCGCTTGAAAAGCATCTTCGTGTTCGGCATGCCAACACCATTCCACATCCTTTTTAAGGAGATTGGATAACGGCCGAGCCATATCAGCGTAATTTTCGCTATACTTGTGTAAGTAATTGGCAAGGCCAAGCCATTTACGCAAGTCCTTCTGAGATTGTGGAACAGGCCAATCGACTATGGCTTTGACCTTAGCGGGATCCGCTCTGGGCCCCTTTTCCCAATGAAGCACCCTAGAAAGGGAATCTCTTCGGCCCCGAAGATGCACTTAGAGGCATTAGCATATAATTTATTAGTGCGCATGCACTCGAGCACTGCTCGTAAATGAACAATATGGTTCTCAATATCTGACCGCCCATGTTCAGCTCGGCTATGGACAAAAATGTCATCAAAATACGTCTGTGCATAACTTCGATGGGGTCGAAACAATTGCGTCACCAAACGGTTAAACGTAGCCGGAGACATTAGATAGCTCCTTGGGGCATCACTAACCACTCCCAGAGCATACCGCTCGGAGTACTAACAGCAGTAAGCGGAATATCACTAGCTCGCATGAGCAATTAGTAATAACCATCGACTAAGTCGAGCGCACAGTACATGGTACAACCGACCATTTTGTTCTGAAGAACATCCTTTCTAGGTATCGGTGTCTGTGCAGGTATAGTGGCTGCATTGAGCTTATTATAAGCATGAACGACTACGCCATTAGCCATTCGGTTTCTTAACACATAAAGTGTATGTCGCGTGCGGAGATTTACTCTCGCGCACCATTCCCGCCGCGTGCTTTGCACAAAAGAACTCGTCAATGACGTCACACTGTTCTTTGGGTAAAGGCCACTGCCGTGTTACGCAGTATTTGATTCCAGGAACCAAGTCAATCTCATGACGTACTCCTCTATCATAGAATAGAAGCGGCGGTAGGATATGGCACACCACGTCCTGAAATTACTTAACTAAAGGATAGTAGGGATCTGAAGGGTTCTTCAGAATAGATGCCCCACTACGTGCACTTAGTGCCGCTTTTGTATCTTCAAGGACTGTCTCATCGACAAGCGAGGATGAGTTCAGCTCGAGGTTAGGTCGAATGACCACCATATCGGATTGAGAATCTGCTTTCAAGGCCTGATGAAATTCATCCACAGACATTTCGTCTATCTCTAAGAGAGCATTTAATGATGGGAGGGCCTCAAGGTCAACCTCACCATCTACATCACCTGTCACTCCGTTGACCAGGGTGTACAACTGGTCACTGACATTACTATGCGATAAAACAGACGCTTTGCGTCTCGCAGTCGCCATCTGGCGACGCTGCCGTCTCCTTGACGAGACCGTACTCTTCAAAGTACTTGGGATGTTATCGTCCCCAAGGTCAACAGACCCCTTGTCGTTTACCTGCCCTATGCGAGAGCCGATGTCATTACCGACATCCAGTGGGTCACTAGTACCAGTGACTTCACTAACAAGGTCATCGACCTTCACTTGCTCTATACGAGAGCCGATGTCTTTACCGACATCCAGTGTCTCAATATTACTTTGAGTATCACTCAACGGAGTACGTGCAGTTCCACTAAGTGTCACTGAGCTCTGCTCGACACTATTATTGTTGACATCGGAGTTTATCAACTCAGACACTCCAATGTCCAGCACACTAACTGAATCAGTTAATGGCTCGCGCCAATAGCACTTTTGTTTTCTAGCGAAGGTGGGTTCATGACTCTCCAAAGCTTCGCTAGGAACATTGCGCGTTGCGCCTAAAGTTTTGGATCTCCAATCGATCCACGGCTCATGGCGTTCCAGCCAGGCCATACCGAGAATGAGATCATATCTCGAGTCCAAATCTAGGACAAGACAGCGTTCAACGCTATTGAAATCTAAAAATTTCACACCTAAGTTCAACGGAACTTTAGGAATGGTGACGCGTACACCAGTCGCGAGACGTACGGTTATACTGTCACCCTCTTGCGCTTCCAGCGCCTCAGCATACAGCTGACTCCCTTCAAAGGAACGACGTCGGACATAATTACATGATGCCCCTGAGTCATTTAAAAATTGACCATGGTTTCTCAAAACCCTTAACGGTTGCCGACACAACCAACAAGCCTGGCTTGTAATCTTGTTTTATGGGAGCATCCACAGAACCACCTGGGGCTAAGCCCTGTTTACCTTTACCACCTAAAGATCCAACAGAACTTAGTTCTTTCCCAGTAGGGCGCCCCGCGCCTACTGGGAGTTGACGTTTTCCCCTGCGGTGCTCGCCTTTTGGCTAGGAGCAGGGCTTCGGCTTTGCCGATTTGAACGTTGCTTTCGCAACGGACAGCTAGGGCGGAGATGCCTTTTCCGCACATATAACATCTACGAATGTTACCTTGCTGCTCAGCAGCTTAAAACTCAGCTTCTTCAGCTTGACTGAGATCCATGGCTTCCGCCCTGTTAGAGGTCTATGATTGATACCAGGGCAGACCATATCGAGCAGATTTAAAATTAAATTCAGCGTTAAACGCTATGCTTACTGCCTCCTCGAAAGTCGAAGGCTGGACACGGAAAACTTCTGTCCTGACGACAATAGTACGAAGTCCTTCCATAAAAATGGTTACTCGGACTTCCTCTGCCAGTGGGTCCTCCTGCATAGCAGCAATGAGAGTTCTCAAATCTTGGACATAGTCCAACAATTCTTTCTTACCCTGTCGGGTAGCTAGGAAGCGTGAGCGCACACGATAAGCCTGATTAGGCGGTGCAAACACACAAGTTAATTGCTTTTTAAGAATTTTCATGTGGGAATTGCAGCATTTACAGAGACATCGCTCGTTAGAGCCCCCTCTCTAGCTCTTCAACCGAGCTTCGAAATGGCCAAGCCAACTCGTTGCTTATCTGATACAAGCATGGCGGCATCCATTTCCATTTCAACTTCTCGAACCCAGAGGAGTAAAAATTCTCCCTCCTTCCCCTCGAAGGTCTTTACGTTTAAAACGAGTGGGCGAGCCTTTGGATCTGCATCGGGCACAGGTACCGGAATGTACTGTGTAGGCGCAGCTGACGCTGCCTGGTCATGAACCTGCCCGAGGAGCGTTGCTTCATAACGCATAAAGGCCTCAAGGCGAGCATTCAAAACCTCCGGGCCTTGGGCAAAAGGGCCTCGATTTGATCGGGCCCGACGAACGCAGATAATTTATCTAGCGCGAGTCGTTGCGCCTCAGAGAGGTGATTTTGATGATCCATCCTCACAAATGGTCAGTCTTTAAAGACTCAGGTGTAGGATTGACTACAAGTGCTACCAAGTGTAGCGGAGCTGCACAGCCGTTTAGCCAGCGAAAGACTTTCGGCTGGAAGCCTATTAGTTTTAGAGAACTAAATAGAGTTAAGGCTAAAAGCCACTTAGTTCTAAGGAACTAATTAAACGACTTAAAGTCACCCTGTTCTAAGGAAGTAGGAGAGACTTTTAGTCAGCAAGCAATAAGCTTAAGGCTCAGAGAACCAACGCACAGAGTGCAAGAACAAGCTAGAAGCTTAGAGGTTCAGAGAACCAACGCACGAAGTGCACAAGAGAACAAGTCAAAACGACTTGCAATCTTAAACTCAAAAGGAGAACTGATTTTATTTATGCTTTAAGATTTTATGAATAGTCCTACTCTAAGTACACTACACTAGATTAATTACTATAATAGTAATTTTTATATGCAGACTTTGTGATTGGACGACGTATCGTCTAAATATCTGTGTATGATGTACTTAATACAGCGTTAGTGATTTATCGAATCCCAATCGATAAGATACGGTATTACCGAATACCGTATCTTAACGCTCATACTTAATACCTCTCTAAAGAGAAGTATAATAATGCATTATATGCAATAGAAAGGAAAGTTTAACCGTAAACTCTCGGAAAGACGCTGCAACCGTCGTGTAACCCCGTTACACATTTAGCCGATACAGATACTGGATTGTTGTTTCATTTGGTTGTTTCTTTGCACAATAGCATTGTCTTTTAATAGATACATTACACCCTCCATATTGTATCATGAAACTTTCCAATAGAGATTTTCAGTAATGACGAGTCGAACGGCTTAGCTGTGCTAGCCCCGTCAACAGATCTACAAACACAATACAATTTTCGATGTCAGGATCTTGATCAGGTAAGAAGGCAAATTTGACTTTACTGAACCAGCTTTTGGTTCGATCTTCTTCTCTGTCTCGCCCGGTAAACTTTTTACAAAAACCTGCGATCGCCGATACTCGAATTCGTTGTGTAGTCAACCCAACACTCGGCATGGCTTCTGCAGCTGCCACCATAGGTCGTCTTGGATCTTCGAGTCCTAGATCTAGAGGATCGCAAATATTGGATCGAATATGACGCGATCCAACTGAATCCATCTCCACATTTGAAATATTCATCATTTGAGGAGTGGCGTTGATCCTTAACCAATTGGCATTTTTGTTGGGCAAAAGTCAAAGTCCGTTGATCGTCTTCGTACATCTTCTTGCCTGCTTTAAATAAAAATCCAGCTGGTTTGGTCCTATTGGATTCATTTCTCGAACCATGGGTACATCGGTCGATTTTACTTTCGTTTCGATCGTCGTCGTTCCTTCGCCTATAAACGCCGCACCAGACGGTCCCAACAATTTTGTTGAATGGGAAGTGATTCTCTTAATTCCGTCTCCGATTCTGCCGATGCATACTGTGATGATCCCGTTTGATACGTCTTAGTGGCCGGTGCAATCGTTTGATAATATCCAGTGTGAAGTGTTAACACCTCGAACAACGATCGTCCTGCCTTGATCATTTGATTGAAATTACATTCCAACAATGTGGCCGCATAAACGCCCCAGCAGTGAATCCTGTCTCCTTGAGCAACTTAAACAGACAACGAATCGCTTTTAACTGATTCGGTGTTTCTACTGAAGCTGATACCGTTCCTTGCAGTGATCCATCTAGTTTAATCTTCATATACTTAAAAATTGGATCGATCGATAGCAAAGTCTTTAGCTCTTCCTGGTGAAAACGCTGTTCCAATTTTAATGTTCGTTGATCTTTCGATATTTAATCTTTAATCGACCGTACTAAACAATACGATCGTCCGATTTCTTCGTCTGAACATCGCGAACTTATCGTGGCGCCTTCATCTGCAACTGTAAATTTTATCGGCTCTTTATTCTAAGGTCTCGCAGGGATGGTATGGAAAAAAATCTCTCAATTTTTACTGAATATTTTTCATCTCGCGAATTGCGCTTTGCAACGCGATCCGCAGGTATACCCAAAGGGACCTAGGGAGGGAATAGAAATTTCATTTTCAGATTTATCTAATGATCTTCTTTTTTCTTCTCGTCTGCGGCCGTTCCAAAACTCTTGCGATCCGGGAATACTTTTCTTTCACGCGTCTGCCGCGATCCTTTTGCCTTTGAATCTATAATTCCTAGTTCAGTCTTCATCGAGACATCTTCTCTCCGGGACTTACGGTAAAATCCCGAGTCACCAGAAGATCCGGGCATGCGCACCATTGTGGTGTAGCGGGGTTCACAAAATCTCTGATGTGATCTCAACTCTCCACTGGCGCCCGGACAACCGAATATCGGAGGAGGTACTCCGTATCCGTGTATACGCCGGCAAGCGAAACGCTTTGGCTGATGCGTTGTCACGCAGACCTGACTATGAGCTTGCTCATGTTACGACGTTGTTGTCTTCAATTATTGATCTCATTTGATCCGCGTATGCTAAAGATGATCACTGTATAGCGTTGCTACATGCTCTTGGCAGTGATGAGTTTAAAGACTCGGACATTAAATTGTCGGCACGACTACGTGCGAGCCTCATCGATATTCTATCGATGAGGGGCTGTTGTACTATCGTACAGATGTGGCGGATCCTCCGCGTATTGTGGTTCCTCATGACGAGGACCTGAAGTATTATATCCTCTATGAGGTACATGACACCGCCATCGGTGGTCATGTGGGTCATGAAAAGACCTATGGGGCAGTATGCCATAGTTATTGATGGCCCAAATTATATAAATGGGTGAGCACATATGTACGTACGTGTGAAACGTGTCAACGGGTGAAACCCTCACCCCATTCGGCAGCGCCGCTGGCTAGTTTGCCTATTCCCACTGGGTGCTGGGAGTCCATTAGTATGGACTTTGTGTTTGGCCTACCGAAAGATTCGCATGGCAATACAGGTATTGTGGTCTTTGTTGACCGCTTGAGCAAAATGGCTCATTTAGCGGCTGTGCCAGACTCGATCGATGGTGAGGGTACAGCGGAGCTGTTTATCGATCGAGTGTTTCGCCAACATGGCTTGCCAGTGGCAATTTTTTCTGATCGTGATCCTCGTTTTACGAGTAAATTTTGGAAGTCCGTCTTCCAGGTGCTGGGCACCCGTTTGGACATGTCCACAGCGGATCATCCGCAGACCGATGGCCAAACCGAACGCGTAAATCGCGTTGTGGAAGATATCCTACGCAGCGTTTGTGCTGAAACGCCTAAGCGATAGAGCGCTATGCTCCCTGTAGTTGAGTTTGCACTCAATAACTCTGTGCACGCCTCTACCGGCTACACTCCGTTCTATGTGAATGGTCTCACACACCCACGCGTTCCGTTAACGCTACCACCGAATGGTTCAGGGTTTGGTGGGGGAGAGGTTGCCGATCGGCTTGCTGATGTCAGCCTTCATACTGTTAAGAAACAGGTGAATACGTTTCTCACAACGCGACAGAATGTATTACACATGTGCGTGACGCAATGGCTGATAGCCAAGACAAACAGAAGGAATATTCTGATGCTAAAGGCAGAAGTTGTATTGATTATTATGAGGTCGGAGACCAAGTCTTAGTTAATTCTAAAAATCTACCTACCAATGTAGTGTCTGCTATCTTTAAGACAAATGTAGTGTCTGATATCTTTAAGACAAAAGTTGCGCCGACGCTCCATCAAACCCTATACGGTGGTGGCCAAGAAAGGATTGGCGTATACGCTTGCTCTGCCGCGCAATTTTGTACACACCCCGTCTTCTACGTTGGCTTGCTTAAGCCGTATTTAGGTCCGAGCCACGTGACATTAGAGGCACTTTTAACGATAAATGGGAATTGCTGCAGGCGGTAGCATCCGAATTAGGACGCAGCTGATCTTCAAGCGAGGGTTTATGCTAATATAACGCCTGCAGACGTGCCTACCGCGTCAAGCGCGCTCTGATAATGGCTTAACGTCTGACGGAGACATTCCACCTCCTGCAATAACTCATCTTGAGCTTTCGCGGATACACCGGCCGCCATCGGCATTGCTAGATGAGCATGGTTACCTATAGGTACATGTGATCAAACTTCTCCAGAAGCGTCTTCACCATGTTAAAAGCTAGTATTCGACGAAGTGGCGTGGGTACCCTGAGTCATGGAGCTTGTAAGAATGTGAGATAGACCATCGGCGAGATTTCCCATACGCCATTGACGTTTTTGAAATCGCTCTTAGGGTCATTTTGGGACCAACGGCGCTTCTCACTAGTAATGGTGAGAGTAGGCTACTTTGCGCTACTCACCAGTAATGACTCGCACCATTACTGGTGAGAGCGGGCGAGCTGACTACCGCAGCTTGTCAGGAGCTTGCGGCTGCAGGGGTAACCTTTAGCCGCAGGCTCCTAAGCACTTACGATTCACGTAAGTGCTGCGTGTTCGACGCATATTGTGATTATTTCGACCGCAACAGGTCGAGGGCTTTAATATATGCGTATTTATAGCGCATCTTCCGTTCGAAGTGAAAGTCTGCCACGTTATCCCGTAATTGCATAGATTTCATGCTTCAAGCATCGCTCATAGTACTCCCAGCGGATAAGAACCATAATCTCCTCCTCTATTTCGCCTGCGAAAAAGGATGAGAACACCCTTTAGGGGAGAATACGTGCATACCTAGCCAGGTGTGCAAATTATTGTTTTTTCGTGGTGACGTGTGGTTTTACATACCGCTTCAAAAGTGACGTTCACGAAGCGATATCTCTATGAGGTGTCTTCAGGGCCAATGACCCACCCTGATAGGGACTGAACAGCCACCTTCTTGAGGCGATCTTCCTCAGATAGTGATGTAAACTTATGTTTTCGTTGGTCATGGAGTCTGGCTATGCTCTTGGGCCGACTTTTTGCGCCTTTTTTGTCAGTGGCTCGTTGTTGTTGCTCATCGAGCGGATTGGTAATCGTCGCCGTTGTCGATACGTAAATGGGAACGCGTAATGCTGATAGCGGATCCACAGCACCTCGTTTGGGGAATGAATACAGACATCTTATGTTTGAATTGGGGTTGGTAAGGCAGGACCCATCGGATTTTATATAGAAGGTTTCACTTGCGTAAACAACCGCTTTATTAAGATCTCCTTAACGGAGATCTTTAAAAGTGTCGGACTCATTTCCAATAAGGCTCATGCGTGCTTGTTAACAACCCTCAGGCTAAACGTTTGCGAAGCACTACCTTAAAGTGGAATTGTGTCACGAAACATTCTGTAAAACCTTAACCTGGTGGGGAATGTAACGGGGATACACGACGGCTGGATAAATTTATCATTCATTACGTTACGGTTGTAAGCATACATATCATATACATCGTATTATATTATCCATTAACAAAAAAGGCATTAAGTGTGGTACGGTATCACCATATCGGTCATGGCTTACAAACCTATATCGACGATACAAGTAGAAAATACACAAATGTATGGATAACACATAATCCAATGCATAAGCCTGTATATTATGATAACTGTAATTGTTACTTATATAGTGATTAAATCTAGTTTAAGGTACTTAGAATATAATTATTACTACAAATCTTTATGCATAAATAAAGATCAGCTCTCATTTTGGGCTAAGAGATTAGGCTGTATTGGCTTTCTTCTCTTGTGCACTTCGTGCGTTGCTTCTAAGAACCGTAAGCCTTTAGCTTGTTGTTGCGCTCTGTCCGCTGATTCTCTGAACCTTTAAGCTCATTGCTTGTTGACCAGAATGTCCCTTTAAAGTTTCTTAAAATGGAAAACTTCTTAATCATTTCAATTGGCCTCTTAAAATTCAGTGGCCTTAAGCCAATAATTTTTTTTATACAGCTAAGTGACTTAAGTTCTTCATCTTTATATTAGTTCATTAAGTTTTTCGCCTATTAGGCTCCCTTTGACCAAAGAGCTACGTAATACGCTACATAGATTAAGATTATGTAACGGGTTAAGGGCGGCTTTTTACCGTCTCATACTAAAAGGGCGTTGAGGAAGCGCTCTTAATTAACTTATTTATATAACTCTGATTTATTTTTGTTTTGTTTTAATTCGCAATTAGTGCGAATATGTTCCCTAGCTCATGGGAACCACTCAATATGAAGATAATTTATTTTTGTGTTATAAATGGGTCTGGCATCCCAATGACGCGCAGTATTCGCTAATCGGATACTGCCCTATGACTAATTATGTAATTATGCATAATTCCTATAACTACTTATGTGATAGGCTGCCCCATTACATAAGAAATATCACACGTCCGCCGAGCTAGCATATTGGCACGACTATGATACATAGTGGACGCATAATTATGGAATCACGTACAAGAAAACTACGCAAGCGTCCGACCCAGTTATCTTGGATTGAATTTGTAATAGCGAGAGAATATTTGTTTAAGTTGCTGGTGTAGCTATTGCGTGGATGTCACGAAGAGATCCAGAATTGCTCTATCGGCGGCTGTAACGAGCCAATAGTTACACAAACCTATGTAGAGGTGCCAAGAAATCAGGGCACCAAAAAAAATATGGACTGGGGGCAAGAAAACTCTAGGTCACTTCCTCAAGGAAATGGCAACAACAAGGCCTCTCAGGTCCACAAGTCCTCATAGTGCTTCAGGTTTATAAAGCGTCCAAAGTTCCTAAGACCAGAGCCCCAAGAGCCAGGTCACTGAGGCCCCAGGGCCCCAAGGTCCAAGACCTGAGGGTGCAGAAACAATACAAGGAACCCCTAAGATCATACTAAAGCTCAGGTACCAAGAAGCTAGTCCTTCTTCCAAGAGTCGACACGTTGCACCATCCAGAGCGAAGGGTTATGGTTAGGCAAGAAAAAGCATACAAAGTATAAGATAATTAAACACACTCGAATTTGCATTACCCGTTGCAGCTTCAAGCGCCTCCTTTTAGCTTCGCCGCAACCTCACCTGTTTCGAGCAGGATCCCATTGGCCCCCTTCCCCGAAGACAGCAGGTGTTAGATGGCTCAAGCTACGCAAGTTGAACCTCTGGATGAATAGCTTGAAGTGTCAATACCTTCAAAACCCGCTACAGGAAGCGGTTTATTTCCGGGGAACAAGAAAATGGGTCCAAGGACCAAGAAATCGCTAGATACCTAAAAGGGTGCATAGTACCAGGTGCATTGCTCCTGACACAGTCGAACGAGCCTAAAAAACCCGGTCCCTAGTGAAGTATATTCACTCGAGGCCCCCTTGGGTCTACCACCCTTAAAGTAGACGTCTTGTAACGGGGTGAGCCCACATAATATTGACACTTATATGAAGTGTCAACAAAAATATTATTATAACTAATAATATTTTGACAATATTACCGCTTCTAATAATATTGTTCCTAGATCTCCTTGAAGTTGGAGATGCCCTCTCATTGGTTGATATGGGCCATCATATCAACCAACGCGCTGACTAATGACCGATGGACGCGCGCAATGAGTGGAGGGCAAGTCGTCAACATACATAGTTGTAGTTTAATATAGTTAACATAGGTTATAACAGATTAGTTTTATTAAGATAGTTAACTATATTAAATACAGTTTTCTTTTCCTCTACTTCTAAGCGTTTGTTTAGAAGTAAAGCTTCCTCTGCCTCTTGTGTAAGAGAGGTAATTGAGGCACCTGCTTTCACTGTAATCAGTGAAAGTAGACTATACTGTAATCAGTATAGTCGGAGGGTGCCCCATTACACCTGGTAGCACTTCGTGGTCCGTTCAACGACCACCGCACCATCCGCTATGGAATCAGCGGGTGATGATTTCCGCCATTTGAGTGACCTCGAATGGAATGCGGTTCAGCGTATGACTGAAACCATCGGCAACCCTGCCGTTGGTGCCATGTTGCTCTCTCTTAGCGGAGACGACCAACATGCAACCATCGCCAAGTTCATACAACATGAACTTGACGAAGTCGTAAAGAAACTCACCTTGCTAGAGAAGCAAGGTTCTCAACAGGTTGAACTGTTGAGAGAACAAGGCGCTCAACAAGCTGACTTGTTGATGCAGCAGGGTGCTCAACAGTCTGAACTGTTGAGACAACAGCAGGCTAGTGCTGTTGCTGCCGGGTCGACGTATACACGTCGACCCGAGTCCTTGAAGATTGATGTCTCCAAGTACAAGGCAGTCGAAAGCGACTCCTTGTTGAGATGGTTCGTCGAGCTCGACGATGCCATTGAGGCTCGTCGCATCGATGACGATGCGATGAAGGTCAAGTTCGCCATGTCGAACTTGGCAGGACGTGCCAGAGCTTGGGCCTTAGGGCTCAAACTGCACGACCCATACGTTTTCCCAACGTATGACGTCTTCAAGGCGCGGCTCAAACACACGTTTGAACCGCCTCGCGCCGAATTCAGGGCTCGGGCTGAGCTCCTGGATTTGAAACAGGGTAAGCGTGATATACAATCTTACGCCCAACACGTACGATACCTCGTTAGCTGTATCGTACTGAACCCAATCGATGAACACACGCAGGTTACTGTGTTCATCAAGGGTCTTACAGATGGTCCTGTCAAGCCCCACCTGTTCCGCTTGGAGCTAGAATCGCTGGATCAAGCGATCTCTACAGCGGAACAGGAGGACTTTAGCCTACAACAGGCTCACGTCCACTCGGGATCCTATCGTCCACCGAGACGACAGGAGGGCGGAGGTCCAGAACCAATGGAACTCTCCTATGTAGAGAGCGAGCGACCTCGCTCTCCAGGGTACAAGAGATTGCAAAAGTGCAATCGCTGTCAGAAGTTGGGCCACTACGCTTATGAGTGTAGTGCCCCACGCCCAGTGTCTCGTAACACTGGGAGTGACGATCGACCGTCTGCCAAGAAGGGCCAGAGACGTGGGTCCCACGCTGCTGCGAAATCGAAACAACGTGGTGGACCATCAAAAAACGGTCGGGGTCAGTAGGGGCGGAGCGCCCTACTGATCCAGCAACGTCAAGAGAGTTCGCGGGACTCTTGACGAAGGTTGCTCCCAACACACAGTCACTGTGTGTTGCCGCTCCCAGTGATGAGGTATCCCTCATCACATTGAAGATCGAAGTGACAAAGAACATGTCACTTCGCGCCCTAGTTGATTGTGGGGCTTCGAACAGCTCTGTTCGACGCCAATCGCTAGATGATCGTAGCCTCAAATATGTTAAGCGTGAGACCCCTCCAACGAGGATGACGGTGCGCTTTGCAACTGGCGCATCCGTAATAGTAAAGAAACGTGTAGTGGGGATTTACTACACGATTGAAGGTAAAAAGTACGATGATGATTTCATCGTACTTGATCTGGATGACAAATTTGATATCATCCTAGGATTACCATGGCTCAGAAGGTACGATCCATGGGTCAGCTGGCAGCATCGAACCGTGAAGATGCCTGCCGCTTGTTCATCAGATGGCCATCTGATGAACGTCTTGGAGCGTTCACAAGCGTGTGAATGTACTACGAGTGAGTGTGATGGCCTCACTTATGGTTCGGTCGTTAGTACGACTGCACAAGAACTCAGCGTGACAGACAGTCCCGCTGTGGAGCAAGCTGCCGGCGGCTGTGCACAAGCACAGGCAGCGTCGAAGGTCCACCACTCGAATAAGTCGAGTGGACTGGGACATGAATGCTCGCCTAGAGGGCAGCATTCACCGAAGAGTAAACCGGTTGCCCAGAAACGGCAACACGGTAATCCTAGATCAACTGGAGAGTTGATCGTAGAGGATCTCGCTGTGGTTGCGCCACCACAGCTAGAGGAAGTCGATGGAACTTGTTCCATCGAGCCTGCGGGAATAAGTCCCCAGGAAATAATCACTGAGGGAATAAGTCCCCAGTGCCCTGAGGGAATAAGTCCCCAGGAGGAAACCGAGACGTTGAACGTCTTGGTTAATGACGGATCAAGCGTAGGCGCTTATACGCTTGATCTTATCCCGCCTCCGAAGTTAACTTCGGAGATAACTCAGTTGCCTACGCTAGAACCTAAAAGGTTCTTGCGTGATCTGCGTAGTGGCAAAGTCAAGCAGATCTGTGTGCTCGTCGCAGAAGACGAGTACATGACTGACATTCGGTCAGCAACAGTTTTTGCCGAGAACGAACGGGTTCTCAGCAGCTCATCAATGGACGAAAGTGTCCTTGATAAGAAGACTCGGATTGAGCGATATACATCGCAATCCTGGGAGTCGCTGAAGTCAAATCCTTTGTACAAGGATTTGGTCGAATTCAAGGATGTATTCCCTGAATCCGTTCCGTGCGAGTTGCCTAAGGGTAAAGGTACTTTCCACGAGATCTACCTAGTTCCAGGCACTAACTATTGTGTCATGAAGCAGTGGCCACTGCCTCGGGAACAGGTCGAGGCGATCGACAAGTTCTTTGCCGATCGCCTAGCAGCGGGCCATGTGAGGGAGTCAACTTCACCTCACAGCTCTCCGACCTTCTGTGTGCGCAAGGCCACAGGAGGGTTGCGGATAGTGCACGCGTTCAATAAGCTGAACGCTGCAACGATACCGGCGCAAACGCCGATACCGAGAAAGGACGTAATCATAGATGGTATGTCTAAGAGTACCATCTTTTCGTCCATGGATCTGATGGATGGTTTCTATCAGATCTTAATGCATGAACGGGACATCCCGTACACAGCAGTGAGCACTCCCAGTGGTATGCTCTGGGAATGGTTGGTGATGCCGCAAGGGCTTAGTAATGCACCAGCCACATTCAATAGATGTGTTTCACATCTATTGAGACCGGTGCGCGAATTCGCACCGAGTTAATTCGATGATGTGTTCGTCCATAGTCGGGCTATGGACGGGAAAACTGACGTGGAAGTCCATAGACTCCACTTCCGTAAGGTTCTTACACTTATGCGAGAGAATAAGCTGTACGTCAACCTCAAGAAGTGTATATTCGCAGCTAGTGAAATACCACTTCTTGGGTGCATCGTTGTAAAGAACGGCGTACGCCCTGATACAGAAAAGATCAAGGCGATCACCGACTGGCCAGTGCCAGTCGATGTCAAGGGACTAAGGAAGTTCCTTGGGCTAGCGGCGTACTTGCACAAGTACTCGCGCAATTATGCCGAAATGACAGTACATCTTTCTTGTTTACTCAAGAAAAATGTAAAGTGGAATTGGAACGCTGATTGTCAGCGTTCCTTTGAACGTATCAAGCAAAGCTTGATGCAATCGCCAGTGTTGGCGATTGCCGATCAAGACAGACCATTTCATGTGGTCTGTGACGCCAGTAATTTTGCAATCGGCTGTGCACTGATGCAATATGATACAGACGGCGCAGAGCGTGTCGTCTGTTATCAATCGCGTCAGCTGCAACCGGCCGAGCGCAATTACCCGGTGCATGACAAGGAACGCCTTGCCATAAAGTATGCACTGGCTAAGTTTCGCGTCTATCTCTTAGGAGATAGACCGTTCATTGTATATACAGACCATGCGTCACTACGCACGGCTGTAAATAGTCCACACCTCTCGCAACGAATGGCGAGATGGTTGTCATTCTTCGCGGAGTACAACTTCTCCGTGGAGTATAAACCGGGACGACTTAACGTCGTCGCCGATGCTCTTTCACGTCGGCCTGACCTAGAGCCGACTGTGCAATCCGACAGTGATGTGAACACCACTGTCGCCACGCTGAGTACCAGCGTCTTGTCGTCGAGTTTACTCGACGACATTAGAAGGGCATGCGCACAAGATAATGATCTTGTACGCCTGATGGAGTATCTCAAGGACCCATCCACGCAAGCTAAGAAGCGCTTGCCTGCCATGTATCGATCTTCTCTCGATCGATACACCCAACGGAACGGCTTACTGTACTATACAGCCGTCCCACGCGTCGCGTCGTTGTAACGCCACAACATGATCTCAGGTTACGGATCATGTTTGAATGTCACGATGCACCAATAAGTGGGCATCGCGGCCGTGAGAAGACCTACCTCACGGTCAGTCGCGACTTTTACTGGCCACGCCAGTATAAGTTTGTGCGCAAGTACGTGCGTGCTTGCGAGGTGTGTCAACGAGTGAAGCCTAGTCCTTCACTCCGTGCACCATTGCAGCCTCTACCTGTTCCGGCAGAGTGCTGGGAGTCCGTATCAATGGACTTCGCCTTTGGGTTTCCCAAAGACGCTCACGGGAATAATGGTATTCTCGTGTTTGTGGACAGGTTCAGCAAGATGTTACATCTTGTTGCTGTACCTGAGTCGATCACAGCAGAGGGCTGTGCTCGAGTGTTTATCGATACAATCTTTCGATTGCACGGTTTACCCCGTGAACTTGTGTCCGATAGGGACCCCCGGTTCACGGCTGAGTTTTGGCGTTCCGTGTTCCAAACACTTGGAACACGGCTCACAATGTCTACTTCTGACCATCCAGAAACTGATGGTCAGACTGAACGCGCCAATCGCGTCCTCGAAGAGATTCTTCGAGGGTACGTCCACTCGTTTACGAGTTGGAGTGAGTTCTTGTCGATGGTCGAATTCGCCATCAACAACTCCGTGCATGCGTCTACGACGCATACACCGTTCTACGTGAATGGCCTTCGCCATCCACGTGTCCCCACCTTAGTAGAGGGTGACTCTAATTCAAGGGGGGGAGGGACTCGCTCGAGCGAGAGCCAATCTGGCTCTTGCTCATCACGCGAAGACGTTATGGTCGACGCGAAAGTAACCGAAGTCGTACCATTCGACTTCGGTGAAGAGGAAGAAAGTAAGAGCGATGACGCTCTTACTGATAACGATGCTGAAGATGTCAGCATCGTTCGAGGTATCACAAGTGAGAACAGTATTGTTCTCGCTGAATTAGTAACCGATATCTCTGCAGTGCACTCACAATGCACTGCAGCCAAAAGCAACGAGTCAGCTGAGGATTTCCTGCTGACTCGTGAAGCGGTAGTCCGTTTCGTGCAAGATTCCATCGCGGAAGCGGGGATAAACAAAAGCGAAACGCAGACAATAATGGAAGGGCAAATGCTCAAACATTTATTGAAGGTGATTTAGTTTTACTGTCAACAGTAAACCTACCTAAACATGTAGTGACTAACGTGGGCAGCAATAAATTG
Source organism: Peronospora farinosa (assembly GCA_947646735.1). Taxonomy (NCBI): domain Eukaryota; phylum Oomycota; class Peronosporomycetes; order Peronosporales; family Peronosporaceae; genus Peronospora; species Peronospora farinosa. The sequence continues at coordinate 402,292 of CANTFK010000943.1, read as the reverse complement.
TTGCCCAAGTACATCGGCCCGTTTCGTGTATTGCGCCGCCTAGGCAACGCATACACGATCGAGTTGCCACGCAGGATGCGTACGCATCCTACGTTTTACGTGGGACGTCTTCGTCCGTACGTTCAGTACGCGGCTTCTTCGAACGACGAAGATAGCCATTACTCTCAAGAATCCCCTTCAGATTCTTGTTGTCACGAACCAGATTCGATATCTGGTCGTGTAGAGATGAGATCGTCCCATGATAATGGACGATCTCCTGACGAGCTGTCGTCAGGTCGTTACTTAGAGAATGAAGTATACTCTCATTCTATAACAGTGTGAAAGCATTGCTTCCCGAGACTTTTCATGGTCAAACCCAAGCTGTCGCACAATGTCCTCTAAGCGGCGACGCTTATCCCGTTCGTGATCGACATCACAACGTAGCTCACGAGTTACACGGTCAAACCCGTATAACTCAGCAGACAAGTCCGATGAAATAATCGGACAGGGTTTTCCCTCCACCACCGCATCCGTTGGAGGACTCAAACGGTGGGAAGCGCTTCCTTGTGGAACGATTGCGAAATCACCGCGATGTGAAGGGACGTCGGACAATTTATCTCGTCCGGTGGCGTGGCTATCCGCTTTCGGCGGATAGCTGGGAACCTCGGGCCCAACTGATGGCCGACGTTCACGGCCTTGTCGAACAGTACGACAAGGAGCACCCGATGGGTGAAGGACCATCGGAATACGAGCGCCCAGCGCGCTCGTAAAGGGATTGCAAAGTAGCAATCTCTTCACGCATTTCAGAAGAGATGCGAGCCCTCCTCAGTAAGGAGGTACGCCTCCTTAGGCGCTCTTGACGAGGGGCTCAGGCACCCCGGGCATGGGTCGCCCCAAGAGAGGCATAACAGGCCTGCCTCTCTAGATAACCGGTGCAAACGATAGCATGCACCGGACGTACTTCGTTTCTGAAACTTATTGCGGCTAGCATAAAGTCTTTGAAACCAAGCCTCTTTCCCAACGTTTAAAACGTTGGCGATAAACGCGTTCCAAGATTGGAGGAACGCGTCGGCCTCACGCTTCTTGTGTGGGCCATACCATCGATGTTCAAGGAACACATCGATGTAAAAATCGTTCTCAGTGCGAAAGTTCTTCGCACTGGCGTCAAGTCCATGAAGCTTTGACGCATCAAACAACGGTATGGGGAACCGTTCGTTGGTCTTTCCAGACCAACGATCAAGCAGATGCTTAGGTAGCATCCATGGCTTGCGATCAGGAGCAAGACGCAATACGTTGCGGTCTAAAGCCTCCTGCGTGGTGTCAACAGAAGTACCGACACCACGAGCATTAGTGTCAACAGAAGTACCGACACTATGAGCATTGATGTCAGTAGAAGTACTGACATCACCCGTACGGTCCTCACCCGAGTCACTATCCTTCGACTCGTTTGGCGAGTCGTCTGATTCATCAGACGAACCGAACATTTCACGGTACATTGATTCACTCAATGTACCACGATCTCTCTTCGTAGCATTAGACGACGAGGTATCACCCCGGGGAGAGCCCGGGAGTGACACAGGTGGCTTTGAGCCGGATGCGTCATCCGACTCACCAGAGTAGTCAACGACTAACTCTGGGTCAACATCTTCACGTGGCGAAGCGCTACGTGAACCTGCAACAGGCGTTGCAGGCTGATGTTGACTTATAGCAGACACATTAATGTCTGCTGGATGAGGCTGTGAAGCCTCAGTAGCGGCTGCACACAGGCGTGCAGCCGAGCTCTCGGCTGCCTTAGCAGCGACGCGCATTGACTTTGTCATAGCGTAATTGTTGAATGAAAGAAAATTCAACAAGTTCTCCTTTCCCATAGTCACTAAACAGTCACTAAGGTGACTGTTGGTTGAGGGGGGGGGTGATGTAACGGGGTGAGCCCGTTACATAATATTGACACTTATATGAAGTGTCAAAAAAAATATTTTTATAACTAATAATATTTGACAATATTACCTTTTCTTATAATATTGTTCCTAGATCTCCTTGAAGTTGGAGATGCCCTCTCATTGGTTGATATGGGCCATCATATCAACCAACGCGCTGACCAATGACCGATGGACGCGCGCAATGAGTGGAGGGCAAGTTGTCAACATACATAGTTGTAGTTTAATTTAGTTAACATAGGTTATAACAGATTAGTTTTATTAAGATAGTTAACTATATTAAATACAGTTTTCTTTTCCTCTACTTCTAAGCGTTTGTTTAGAAGTAAAGCTTCCTCTGCCTCTTGTGTAAGAGAGGTAATTGAGGCACCTGCTTTCACTGTAATCAGTGAAAGTAGACTATACTGTAATCAGTATAGTCGGAGGGTGCCCCATTACAGATGAGGCCGATTTGAATTGCGGCGCTTTGCTGGAAGAGTTTAATCGCAATTGATCAAGTATTGATCGTTTCAAGGTGATGCAGTCACACGAGGAGGAACGTCGTGACTAATGGCGGTGGAATGTTAGAAATGGTGAAGGTGAAGGTGTAGAATGTTAATTTGCTTTGTGGCGAATCCTGGATACCACATTTTTACCTCGTTCTGAAGGTGAAAGTAAAGGGTAATTGGGTCCATAGGATGTCTCGATAAAAATGGCCGTCGATCATACCTTGCAAAATCTTCTGCAATACATTTTTCCATTCGGGAACAGCTCTCGATCGCCGTTGACTTCGCTCCTTAGCAAAGGTGGCTAGTGCTGGATCGGATCGACGTTGTAACGGGGCACCCTCCGACTATACTGATTACAATATAGTCTACTTTCACTGATTACAGTGAAAGCAGGTGCCTCAATTACCTCTCTTACACAAGAGGCAGAGGAAGCTTTACTTCTAAACAAACGCTTAGAAGTAGAGGAAAAGAAAACTGTATTTAATATAGTTAACTATCTTAATAAAACTAATCTGTTATAACCTATGTTAACTAAATTAAACTACAACTATGTATGTTGACAACTTGCCCTCCACTCATTGCGCGCGTCCATCGGTCATTGGTCAGCGCGTTGGTTGATATGATGGCCCATATCAACCAATGAGAGGGCATCTCCAACTTCAAGGAGATCTAGGAACAATATTATTAGAAAAGGTAATATTGTCAAATATTATTAGTTATAATAATATTTTTGTTGACACTTCATATAAGTGTTAATATTATGTAACGGGCTCGCCCCGTTACAGACGTAGCTTATAGGAGATTGGAAAAACGCATTTCGCTTCCCATAGGGCTTGACGATGACGATTTAATAGTTGTGGCTGGGAGATTCATAGACTTTTTCGTAGATTTAGCTGATTGAATGGACTCCGAAGCTCGCTACCTATTCTGTTAGAATCATCAGATATTTTTTCAAACAAATCGGCCATGGATACACGAGGCTGAATACTAGAAGTTAAGGTAATCGGGTTGGAAGTGTCGACCGTTATCGGTGAAGAAGTTAACACCGTCTTAGACTGTGCCGCCGCCGTTTTCGGGACGTGGACCGAGACGAAGATAACGCAGTCAACAACAAAATTTCAGTCTGGTTGGACGAGATTTAAAATTGATTATTGTCGTCAGAAATCTTCAGGTAAAGGGGACGAAAAAAAATCACAGAGTGGATTCCCTGCGTGGACCCAGTATGATTTTTTAAGCGAAATAAATCCAACCGGAGTGTGAAATTTGGATTCAGAATGGTCGATAGGTAGAGTGGGCGGTGAGCAAGGGGTGTAATATCACCGCTTTTATTTTTCAAGGTTGTTTTATCCAGGGTAGTAACCTGATGCTGACGTTTGTTTCGTTGAAGGAACCTTTTAGTGTAGGTCATAATGGGCAACGAGGTGGAAGCCGAAAATTCGGTAACATAAACTACATCGTCTAAACGAGCGAAAAGAGAATCTGGATCACAAATTGTGCGATCGCGATCGAATTTCAAACCAATAACTTTTGTGACCAAACGATCACGATCGGCCTCACGATCATCGACTGCTGACAGGAGTTGATCACGCTCGACTCGGGTCGCATCAAGCTAACACTTCGTACGATTCAATTTGTCCTTGAAATCCTCGTAACGGACGTTGCACTTGCTCTCGAAATTTTGCGCTTGCGCCACTTTTCCGTCGGCAGCTTCAACTGCAGCAATCGATGAAACTTACCTTTTTCGACGGCGAGCAATTGGAATTGATTTTTTTATCTTTGTGGCGAGCCACATTGGTACCGAGGAGAGAGGAAAGTAGGTCCGAAATCTCTTTTTTATATTGATCGAGATGACTCAATTTACCCCGGTAATCGTCTACTAAATGTTCACGTCCTGGAGCTGGTGACGTAAATTGTTATGTTCTCAAATTACACATTTTACGAAAGAATTGGCAAACTCTTGGTAAGCTTTGATCTTCTTCTCCAAGCGATCGTTGCGGATTTCTTGGAGGCGCGATGCGTCGTAAATCGAGTTATAAGTATCGCGTATATCTTAGTGGGTTTCGATGCAGTCATAAAGAATATCGATTTGAGCTTGCAAAGTAGCCCGATCCACAGCAGGGATGACTTATGCTTGACCACTAGGGAAACTAGCAGACGATGGAAGAGTGATCGCGGCAGGGCAGCCCCGAATTCGTTTGTCGGATTAGGGGACGCAGATGTTCCAGATGGTGATTGCGACATGTTGAAATCGCGATGAAATAGATTGACCAAAGATGCACCGATACACCCACACTGTATGTCGGTGATCGGCGCTGGGGGCGGCTGTGGTGAAGCCGATCAAAGAATTTTTGAACAACGGCGGAAAAATGATTGGAATGTGGACTACATACATGGGATGGATCAATATTATGGGATGACACTTGATTATACAATGACTCGATCATTTAATATTGTAATATTAATCGATTGACTAAAATTATTACAGGCCAAGTGTAGATTACGACTACATGTCGACTTTTTATGCTTTATCATGATCGTATTTACAATAACAATGGGCTACGATCGATCTCACTTTGCGATTGTGACGATTTCCGATCAATCGCAACTGCGATAGTTTATGTGATCATATTCGGCCACAATCGATTGAAACGGAGATCGTTATCGCGGTCGAGCCAATCGGCACGAATATAATTACGGTCAAATCAACTTGGGCACAAGTGGCGATCAGTTCGACCAATGCGATCACCATCGACAAATGCTATCATGTTCGACAAATGAGATCGCCATCGACAAATGCGATCGGGCAAAAATACGATCACGATCGACAAACATAATAAAAATCGACAAATGTGATCACGATCGACAAATGGAATCACTGTCGACATGGGTACATATACGATCATGTTGACATCATAATTTAGAGTGAGATCGCGGCTATATTGGAGTGGGCCACACATCGAGATCTGATTTTCCGTAAAGAACAATACGTAATAAAATACCCTGGTATACAGATAGGCAAAATCGTAGGCTTTAGTATTTGATTAATTTAATTCAAAGCAGTTATTTTACTTATAACTACGCACGCAGACTTCTCTTCTGGGTGGGATATGTTTGGCCCCCCGACGATCAAGAGCTTCTGCCACCCTACGAACAAGCAATATCCCTGGATTCTTTGGCCAGTTTTTACAAGTACTCTCACAAAAGCAAACTTTGCCTGCGATTGAACGAAGTATAACGTGAAGGACAAGGTACAGGATCGCGAGACGGCTTAAGTCAAGCGTATAAGTAATTCAAGTATCTATTTTTTGAACAAGGCGATCTCAAGAGAGATCAGGGTGACTCGGATAGAGTACCTAAAAAAAACCTCGACCGCGTGAGGATTTCCGCACGGTCGACCCCCCTAACCAATCCCAACCACAGTCAAGATCAGCATCTACTCAAGTCCATACCCCGCCCTCCCGACGGGTACAAAAGGTGATGAAGGAATTGCTATACACGAAATTCGAGCCCCCCTCCGAAAGTCAGTTGTCCGGGCGCCAGTAGAGAGTCGGATCTACATCAGAAATTTTGTGAACCCCGCTCCACCACACTTATGCCTCACTTAGGAATTATATTCAGCAAAGAATGAAAGACATCTGGACATCTTCTGCGAGAGATGAGGCAAATGAGTCACAGGTCGTAATGACGCATGATCAGTATAGATCAAGAAAATCCTGGATATCAGAAGATAAACTCGTTAGTTTGACTAAAGCACACTTTTTTGCAAGTAGCTCTTTGTCATGAACTGGATTGATTTGTTAGAGGATTTAGCTGGCAAAAATTTTATAGGTGATCACTCGCTAGTATCCTTCAACATCTGTTTGTAACAGATAACTGTTAATGGCAAAATCCGACGCGTCACATACTACGCTAAAAGGTTGGTCAGGGTCTGGAAAAGCTAAGATAGAATCTTGGAGAAGGCTTTCTTTCACTGCTTGAAAAGTGTCCTCGTGTTCGGCATGCCAACACCATTCCACATCCTTACTAAGGAGATTGGATAATGGCCGAGTCATATCAGCGTAATTCTCGCTGTACTCATGCAGGTAATTGGCAAGGCCAAGCCACTTCCGCAAATCATTCTAGAACTGTGGAACGGCCCGGTCGACTATGGCATCGACCTTAGCGGGCGTGATCCTCTCGAAGACCCCGCTTCCCAATAAACACCGTAAAGAGATAATCTCTTCGGCACCGAAAATGCACTTAGATGCATTAGCATATAATTTGCTAATTCGCATGCAATCAAGCATAGCTTTTACGTAAGCAATATTGTTCTCGGTATTCGACCACCCATGTTCAGTACGACTATGGCAAAAAATGTCATCAAAGTATGCTTGTGCATAACTTTAATAAGCTCGATAAATTTGCGCCACAAACAGATAAGAGTAGCCGGAGCGCTCGTCAGCCCGTTGGGCATCACCAACCAATCATAGATCATACCGCTCGGAGTACTTACCGCTGTGAGCATAACATCGCTTGCTCGCGTAAGCAATTAGTAATAACCATCGACTAAGTCGAGCGCACTGTACATGGTACAACCGACCATTTTGTTCTGAAGAACATCCTTTCTAGGTATCGGTGTCTGTGCAGGTATAGTGGCTGCATTGAGCTTATTATAAGCATGAACACTACGCCATTAGCCATTCGGTTTCTTAACACATAAAGTGTATGTCGCGTGCGGAGATTTACTCTCGCGCACCATTCCCGCCGCGTGCTTTGCACAAAAGAACTCGTCAATGACGTCACACTGTTCTTTGGGTAAAGGCCACTGCCGTGTTACGCAGTATTTGATTCCAGGAACCAAGTCAATCTCATGACGTACTCCTCTATCATAGAATAGAAGCGGCGGTAGGATATGGCACATTACGTCCTGAAATTACTTAACTAAATGATAGTAGTGATCCAAAGAGTTCTTCAAGATTGATGATTCACTACGTGCTCTAAATGCCGCCTTTAAATCCTTAAGGAAGGTTTCATTAATAAGCGAGGATGAGTTCAACTTAATGTCAGGTAGAATGACCACCATATCGAAAAAGATCTACAGCCTTAAAGGCTTAATGAAATGTATCCATGACATCTCGTCTATCTCTTACAGAGCGTCTAATGATGAGAGGGCCTCTAGGTCAACCACACCATCTACGTCACCTGTCACTCCGTGGAACAGGGTATACAACTGATTTCTTACATCACTTCGTGATTAAACGGACGCCTTGCGTCACGCAGCCTTCATCTGGTGACGCTGCCTTCTCATTGACGAAATCGTAACAATAAATAGGTTTCTCGATCTTGTTTGATCTTTGCGAGAGCCGATGTCATAACAGACATCCAGTAAACTACTATCGCAGCCGACATCACTACCAAGGTATTTGACCTTATCTTGCTCTATACAAAAGCCGATGTATTACCGATATCCAGTGGGTATTTATAAGTGCCACTCTATGCTCATCACTCAGGTTCAATTCTAATGACTCGGCTATAGGCCCTCAAAGCTTTCAGCATTTGGTGATACGATATCACTACGAGTATCTTTCAACGCAGTACGTGCCTTTTCAAACTGTGTCAATGAGCATTGTTTGATACTACTTTCGTTAATATGGGTGTCTAGTAACTCAGAAAACATTAGTTTTCAGCACACTAATTGCCTCAGTTAGTGGCTCGCGCTAACCGCGCTTTTTAACCAGCAAAGTGAATTAATGACTTTCCAAAGCTTCACTAGGAACATCGCGCGTGGCACCTTAGGTTTCGGATCTTCGATTGATCCATGACTCGTGACGTTCCAGCCAATCCATACCAAGAATGAGATCATATCTCGAGTCCAAATCTATGTCCAGACATCGCTTTATTCTATTGAAGTCTACAAAATTCAAATCTATATTTAACAGAACTTCAGGAACGATGACACGAGCACCAGTTGCGAGATGGACCGTAGTATAATCACCTCTTTGCGCTTATATATCTTCAGCATATTGATTAATCTCTTAAAGAGAATGGCGTCGAACATATTTACCCGACGTCCCTGAGTCAATTACAATGGGCCATGGCTTTTTATAGCCATTAACGGTTGCCGACACAACCAAACAGATTACCCATGAATAATATATAAGCTCGCTTAAAAGGGCCGATCCCAAGGACCTCAGCTATGCTGATATCCATGATACTCAGCTTTAAGGTGCAGAGCAGCAACTTGACATCCGTAAAATGTTACATGTGCGGTACCTCCTCCCTAGCTGTCCGTTGCGAAAGCAACGTTATAACCGACAAAGCCGTAATCCCGTATCAAGCCGACGAAAGAAAACGCAGACTCCCAGTAGGCGCGGGGGGCCCTACTAAGATTAAATAATCTTTGTTGAACCTTAGGGAGGTACTAATTTATGCCGCAACCAATTAAATAAGTAGTTCTAAAAATTATACATTTTTACAAAAGTAGTCATAGGGCAGTATCCGATTAGCGGATACTGCGCGTCATTTTATTAATGGGTTACTATTGAGTTGCCAGACCCATTTATTAACCAATAATAAATTAGCTTCCATATTGAGTGGTTCCATGAGCTAGGGAACATATTCGCACTAACTGCGAATTAAAACAAAACAAAAATATAACAGAGTTATATTTACGAGTTAATTAAAAGCGCTTCCTTAACGCCCTTTTAGTATAAGAAGGTAAAAAGACGCCCTTATCCCTTACAGTACAGGTAAAAAGGTCTTAGCCTCAGGTAGCTCCTTGGAAGCTTCCATGGAGCCATGGATACCAGCCGCGAATACGGGTGCCGTAAATTTATGCTCGCGCATAAGTGTAAGATTCTTACGAAAGTGGAGTCTTTGAACCTCCACGTCTGTTTTCCCGTCCATAGCCCGACTATGGACGAACACATCTTCGAATTAACTCGGTGCGAATTCGCGCACCGGTCTCAATAGATGTGAAACACATCTATTGAATGTGGCTGGTGCATTACTGAGCCCTTGCGGCATCACCAACCATTCCCAGAGCATACCACTGGGAGTGCTCACTGCTGTGTACGGGATGTCCCGTTCACGCATTAGGATCTGATAGAAACCATCCATCAGATCCATGGACGAAAAGATGGTACTCTTAGACATACCATCTATGATTACGTCCTTTCTCGGTATCGGCGTTTGCGCCGGTATCGTTGCAGCGTTCAACTTATTGAACGCGTGCACTATCCGCAACCCTCCTGTGGCCTTGCGCACACAGAAGGTCGGAGAGCTGTGAGGTGAAGTTGACTCCCTCACATGGCCCGCTGCTAGGCGATCGGCAAAGAACTTGTCGATCGCCTCGACCTGTTCCCGAGGCAGTGGCCACTGCTTCATGACACAATAGTTAGTGCCTGGAACTAGGTAGATCTCGTGGAAAGTACCTTTACCCTTAGGCAACTCGCACGGAACGGATTCAGGGAATACATCCTTGAATTCGACCAAATCCTTGTACAAAGGATTTGACTTCAGCGACTCCCAGGATTGCGATGTATATCGCTCAATCCGAGTCTTCTTATCAAGGACACTTTCGTCCATTGATGAGCTGCTGAGAACCCGTTCGTTCTCGGCAAAAACTGTTGCTGACCGAATGTCAGTCATGTACTCGTCTTCTGCGACGAGCACACAGATCTGCTTGACTTTGCCACTACGCAGATCACGCAAGAACCTTTTAGGTTCTAGCGTAGGCAACTGAGTTATCTCCGAAGTTAACTTCGGAGGCGGGATAAGATCAAGCGTATAAGCGCCTACGCTTGATCCGTCATTAACCAAGACGTTCAACGTCTCGGTTTCCTCCTGGGGACTTATTCCCTCAGGGCACTGGGGACTTATTCCCTCAGTGATTATTTCCTGGGGACTTATTCCCGCAGGCTCGATGGAACAAGTTCCATCGACTTCCTCTAGCTGTGGTGGCGCAACCACAGCGAGATCCTCTACGATCAACTCTCCAGTTGATCTAGGATTACCGTGTTGCCGTTTCTGGGCAACCGGTTTACTCTTCGGTGAATGCTGCCCTCTAGGCGAGCATTCATGTCCCAGTCCACTCGACTTATTCGAGTGGTGGACCTTCGACGCTGCCTGTGCTTGTGCACAGCCGCCGGCAGCTTGCTCCACAGCGGGACTGTCTGTCACGCTGAGTTCTTGTGCAGTCGTACTAACGACCGAACCATAAGTGAGGCCATCACACTCACTCGTAGTACATTCACACGCTTGTGAACGCTCCAAGACGTTCATCAGATGGCCATCTGATGAACAAGCGGCAGGCATCTTCACGGTTCGATGCTGCCAGCTGACCCATGGATCGTACCTTCTGAGCCATGGTAATCCTAGGATGATATCAAATTTGTCATCCAGATCAAGTACGATGAAATCATCATCGTACTTTTTGCCTTCAAGCGTGTAGTGAATTCCTACTACACGTTTCTTTAGTGTTACGGATGCGCCAGTTGCAAGGTGCACCGTCATCCTCGTTGGAGGGGTCTCACGCTCAACATATTTGAGGCTACGATCATCTAGCGATTGGCGTCGAACAGAGCTGCTCGAAGCCCCACAATCAACTAGGGCGCGAAGTGACATGTTCTTTGTCACTTCGATCTTCAATGTGATGAGGGATACCTCATCACTGGGAGCGGCAACACACAGTGACTGTGTGTTGGGAGCAACCTTCGTCAAGAGTCCCGCGAACTCTCTTGACGTTGCTGGATCAGTAGGGCGCTCCGCCCCTACTGACCCCGACCGCTTTTTAATGGTCCACCACGTTGTTTCGATTTCGCAGCAGCGTGGGACCCACGTCTCTGGCTCTTCTTGGCAGACGGTCGACCGTCACTCCCAGTGTTACGAGACACTGGGCGTGATGCACTACACTCATAAGCGTAGTGGCCCATCTTTTGAAAGTGATTGCACTTTTGCAATCGCGTGTATGCTGGAGAGCTAGGTCGCTCGCTCTCTACATAGGAGAGGTCCATTGGTTCTGGATCTCCGCCCTCCTGTCGTCTCGGTGGGCGATAGGACCCCGAGTCGATGTGAGCCTGTTGCAGGCTGAAGTCCTCCTGTTCCGCTATAGAGATCGCTTGATCCAGCGATTCTAGCTCCAAGCGGAACAAGTGGGTCTTTACAGGACCATTTGCCAGACCCTTGATGAACACAGTAACCTGCGTGTGTTCATCGATTGGGTTCAGTACGATACAGCTAACGAGGTATCGTACGTGTTGGGCGTAAGATTGTATATCACGCTTACCCTGTTTCAAATCCAGGAGCTCAGCCCGAGCCCTGAATTCGGCGCGAGTCGGTTCAAACGTGTGTTTGAGCCGCGCCTTGAAGACGTCATACGTTGGGAAAACGTGTGGGTCGTGCAGTTTGAGCCCTAAGGCCCAAGCTTTGGCACGTCCTGCCAAGTTCGACATGGCGAACTTGACCTTCATCGCATCGTCATCGATGCGGCGAGCCTCAATGGCATCGTCGAGCTCGACGAACCATCTCAACAAGGAGTCGCTTTCGACTGCCTTGTACTTGGAGACATCAATCTTCAAGGACTCGGGTCGACGTGTATACGTCGACCCGGCAGCAACAGCACTAGCCTGCTGTTGTCTCAACAGTTCAGACTGTTGAGCACCCTGCTGCATCAACAAGTCAGCTTGTTGAGCGCCTTGTTCTCTCAACAGTTCAACCTGTTGAGAACCTTGCTTCTCTAGCAAGGTGAGTTTCTTTACGACTTCGTCAAGTTCATGTTGTATGAACTTGGCGATGGTTGCATGTTGGTCGTCTCCGCTAAGAGAGAGCAACATGGCACCAACGGCAGGGTTGCCGATGGTTTCAGCCATACGCTGAACCACATCCCATTCGAGATCGCTTCATTTGTACTACAATATTCAGGATCGTCTTATGTACTAGTTAAATCGACTTATCAGATGGCGGAAGTCATTACGCGTTGCTTGATGACGCTCCTCATCCGCTAATTCCATTGCGGATGATAAAATGGTCGTTGAACGGACCACGAAGTGTTACTAGGTGTAATGGGGCACCCTCCGACTATACTGATAACAGTATAGTCTACCTTTACTGATAATCAGAGAAAGCAGGTGTCAAACACAAAGAGGCAGAGGAAGTTTTACTTCTAACAACACGTTAGAAGTAGAGAAAAGAGAATTGTATCTAATATAGTTAAACTATCTAACAAAACGAAAACATTAATAACCTTATCTTAACTACATCAAAGTACAAATATGTATGCTACCTTTGTGCACTCCATTCATTGCGCGCGTCCATCGGGGATTGGTCAGCGCCTTAATTGATATAATAGCCTATATCAACCAATTAGAGGGCATCTTAAACTTCAAGGAGATGCGAGGACAATATTGTATGAAAAGATAATATTGTCAAATATTATTAGTTATAATAAAATTAAATATTGATACTTCACATAAGTGTCAACATTATGTAACGATCTCACCCCGTTATGGAGGAAGACTTTTGAGGCTAGAAGCCACTTAGCTATAAAGAAGTAGATGAATATACGGCTAAAAGCCACCTAGTTCTACGGAAATATATAATAAGATAAATGACTACGAAGTCTACCCATTTTACGGAAGTGGGAGATACTTCATCTTATAAAACCCCTACAAATGCCTCTAGTCATTTAATTTTTGCTTGGAGAAGCAATCTAGAAAGCTCTTCCGTTGGCTTTTATTTCTGAGCCAACATCTGCTAGTAATGTCGTCCACTCTAAACAGTGTTGGTCACATAAGCACGCCGCGTGGGCATCCATCTTCCATAAAAGATAGCAATTACTGGACTTGCCAGCATCTGCTCCTAGCCCATCCTTGTCGCTCTTCCCGATCTGTTGGCGTCGTCCTATCCCAGCGTCTTTCCCATCTTCAGCCCACTGGTGCGGATGCAATTGATCTGTATCGGTCTTTCCCTTGACGTACCTGTTAAAACCAGTACTCTCTAACACTTTTTCAGTGGTTGTGACGTGTCGTAAAGCGGTACACGCTGTCGCCTAGTTGCCAACGCGATGAGCAAGGAGACAATAGACTTCTCTTTTGAAAGCATGGTCTTAAGGTTTTATGCACTACGTCGTTTTTACTGTGTATTTAAGTCGGACGGTGCTGCTAGCTACGTACTCGTTTAAGAAAGAATTGTAAGATGCATATGCGCATTTCAAGCTTGATAGTATAGTATGTTTGACATAGTGATATTTGTTGTTGCCGACGACGGCAGCATCAACGAATCGATTTCCACAAAAGCTAGGTGCTAAATAAGTCTCTAATTCAATTTGTTACTGACAAAGTATCTCGTCGTTTTTAGTGAAAAGTTAATTCGCCGATGTCGAAGCTATGTCAAGCTAATAGTTGTGCTGATCGAATAGCCTCCAATCTGTCAAGTACGACAAGGCAAGTTCTAATATGAACGCTAGGGTCGCATTTGGTACCTGATCCCAGCTATGGCTTTGCATCGCAACATCGTCGACAGCTTTGGACACATGTAAAATTGGAAAGACTTGACCACGCTTGATCGGCGTCCATCTGTATATTATATCTATCGCTGCCGAATGCCGGCTGCTTTCGCTATGTTATATCCTGCCATCGTCAAGATCATCAACAGTGGTGCCATTTCAATTGCAGATAATTCTGTTGTCGAGAGTGTCCAAGCTGCTACGTGTGGAAGCAATGCGGATATGGGATTGCCTACTCTTGTTCTTCTTACTATGTCTCTTGTGGCATCAGATCGTAGAACTGCCGAGGAAGAAAGTGCTTTGGTCAATTGGGAGTAAATGACCGACACTAAAGTTCGAGTCCGACACTGCTAGCACTTCAGGGTTCACAATAAATGGTGCAGTGGATAACGACAAGATTTGGTGACGACGCATCGCTGTTCGCCAATCCACATGGAATCCAGAGAACTGATCATGTTAATGACACAGGTACTGTATTTGCTCTGAAGGCACTTCCCAATTCGAGCCTTCGAGCAACAACGGCCAAGAGACGAAGACCTTCAAAGAGCCGGTCAACCGGCCCCCTCCGACCAGGGCGGGAAGTCCCTCCAACGGGAGGCCCAGGATAAGAGGGGGGAGGTTTTCCCTCTGCTGCGTGCGCTATGGGGGGCAAGCGCAGCGTGCGAACCGTAAGGGGAGCACCAACCCTGTTACCCCCGGGGGGAGAGGATCGATGACCGCGGTTATCATTCCCTCTTTCCCCAATAGTTCCTGCTATTCTACGTCAGCCTTCAAGCCGCCGATTCGATCGCCGAGCGCGAATCTCGGTCCCACGAAGTGAACTTGCCAAGAACGTGAATTGATCGGCCCCGTCCAGGTGCATCAGCGGTCGATCGGGACTGATCGGTGTGGTGCCCGGCGCTTGTTGCGATCATTGAGCCACTGTTTACACCTCGGGCTGGATACCCGATTCCACGTGCCCTTTTCGGAGTGTCCTCCGTGACGCCCGACGTCTCGAGCCAGCAGATTGAGCCAGCGAGGCGAAGAATGACGAAGTCCTGGTAGAAGCACTCCAGACATCTTACCAATCCTTAATGTTTGAAATAGACGGTCTGTTCTTCTTCTATTTGCTCTGAAGGTCAGCACCGATACATACATTGGCCTATCCATGGCGAGAACGTAAGCGGTGCGGCTGCTCGGATCGAGTGCACGAACGGAAGATTTAACGAGCTAAAAGACGGTAAGACGGGAAAGATGGATAGTCTCCAATCTTTCTGGCCTGATGCACTGTAGTCTGGTCGTAATGGAGGATGGAACTGTCTAACTAATTGAATCCAGGATTCCATCCTGTGCTACACTGCCTCCTCACTTTACAATTTGCTCCAAGCTCACTGTGCCAATAATAAGGGATAGCTGTCATGTCAAGTGCAGCCCGGATTTCTTGCGCGCTAGTTGTTGTTGCGCTCGTCTTTTGCTCAGCTCAAACCGTGGCAACCCCCAAGTCGAATCCTGGGGGTGTCGCTTCGACTACGCTGCATTCGTCTCATGCCCCGGCCGCGATCAATCGGCGATTGAAGCGTACCACGGCCATGGAGACGAGTGAATCTTCTGAAGAGAGGGCCCTTAACTTTCATTTTTCAGAACTGGCTCCCAGCTTTTCCAGCCTGAAGTCTATTCCTGCGGCAATTTACCAGAAAATGCAAATTTGGGTGTGGCGGCTGATGCGGAAATCCTCGGACGATGTGTTCAAGCTTCTGAAGCTCGAAGAGCTTGTCAAGCTCGACACGGAAGGAACCAAACTGTTTCGAGACCTACGCTTTATGAAGTGGGTCCTTTTTGTCGAGGCAAGATACTCGAAAGATCGCAAAGCGGGAATTGATGTAATCTTGTCGACTCTGAAAGCTCATTACAGGGAAGATGCTGCATTGGCTGATGTTCTTGTTGCTGGACTAAGAAATCCCAATACGTATATACTCGCCGATGTCCTGTTAACGGTACAACTCCAGAAGTGGTGTGACACTGGAAAAAGTGTGGAGTCGGTTTTCACACTTTTAAAGCTACACGATAATGGAGAAGGACTCTTTGAAAGCCCACAACTAGTTCATTGGCTAGAATTTGTCGGGTCGTATTACCGAGTGATGGACAATGAGGCTTACAATGAGGCTTACAAGTCGGCTATGGAGGTGGCTAAAATTTTAAGTGATGCGGCGGCTAAAAAGTTGGATGATGCGGCGGCTATAAAGTTGACTGATAAGGAGGCTATCAAGACTAAGAAGGCGTTTGAGTCGGCTGCTAATAATGCTATCAAGATTAAAGAAAAGTTTGAGTTGGCTGCTAAAGAGGCTGAGAAGGCTTTCAAGTCGGCTGACCGTGTGCCTGCTAAGGCTGCTTTATCAATTTTACGTTATCATTACAACGACGAAACATTAACGATAATTCTAGATAAGGGTTCGAAGGTTAAAGACGACAGAGTGAAGAATATTGCTGTCAGACTGGCAAAGAGGCTTAAAAAGGAGCTGACCCATGAGAAATCTTAGCAAGGTTAACACAACCCTAAAGATTTAGCATACAATATTTCGGAGCCTACGGTCAGCGGCTAGGCTTACGCAACTAAGCTTAATAAGGCAACCTGGGCGTCAAAACACTCCTAATGTAATAGGGCATCTAGTTACACGTAAATAATGATGTATATACTTGATGTAAGGTCGCAAATTATCCATGATTACTTTTGACCTGTCACTTGTGTGCGATACATAAATGTGATTCACCCTCGTGAATGTGATATCCATTGATGGATTCACATGGGAAAGGATGACGCTAGTTGAAGCTAGGCATCGCGACGTCCCAGAAGGACGCCATTAGCGAGCTTAAATCTACATTTAAGCTTACACGTCAGGATACGCTTCTAAAGAGTCGCGTATCCGATCTTTATATAATTAGCCAATCAGTAGTTAAGTTTTATATTTAATTATAATTCATTAAATATAACTCAGTCTTGAATTTACTACACACTGTCTACTACGCACTAGAAGCTGAGTTAGCTTCTGCGTGACGTAAGTAGGACACTTGTTAGTTGTTCATTGCGCTCTCGCTTAAGCGAGAGGCAACTGGTGGTACGACTACTTAAGTAGTCGACCAACCACACAACCACACTCGCACGCGAAGGTAAGACGGTCTAACTGCTTCCTCGCTTGTGCTGAAGATGTGTGCTAAGTAGTACGAGGCAACTTCGTAGAAGTACCTGTCTACATCGTTGGTCTTAAAAACAGAAATAGATGAAGAAGAACAATGGCGCTAAGTGCACGTGGCGAAACAATTCCAGGCCCAAGGACGTGTTAAATATACGCTGTTCGCGCAAAACGACAAAGCCGTGGACAAGTTATGGAAATGAGGTGAAGTGCTTTTCAAAATTTTGAAAAACCCAGAGGCCAGTTGGGTTGAAGGGGTAGTGGGCCGTGGACCAGGGAGAAGGGACCACGCGAAGGGACCGGAGAGAAAGAGAACCTCGGAGTGAAGCGAACGTTGGATGACAATGTGAAAGACAAACAAAGGAGAAGTCATTACCAGGGTACTGTTTAACCGGTACCGAAGGGAGTCGACCATGGTCCCCTTCGGAACTTGGTTCCTCATTGGTCGACCTGGGTCCCTCATTGGTCAACCTCGGCCCCTCGGGGTTCAGCCACTCCTGACCAGTTAATACAAGGATCAGACCAGTCGACACAAGGAATCAGAGCTTCAGGCAAGGATAGAGCAAAGAAGTTAAAAGAATAGGACTATATTAAATACTACTCAATTTGCGATCTACTTGGCAAGTCTTCGTCGCGCTGTACAGGAACTCGAGTCTGGCCACACGCCTGTTCCGAGGAAGTGTAATGGGCTACATTACACATATAGCATTAACACAAATAAACAATTACATATGTAGGCAGGTGCTGGGCCCGAATAGCGGGCACAGCGTGGTAATTTATTATTGGTTTATTATTGGGCCTAAAGTCCCCAATATGGACCAATGATAAATCAACCTGAAATTGTGTGGTTCCCGAAAGGCAGGAACACTGTCGTATTTATTACGACTAAAATCTTCGTAATTAGTACGAATTAAAACCAAAATAAAAATCAGAGTTAAATTTACTTAATACCTAATACTCGGGCTTGAGTCTTCCTCAAGCGCACGTGTAAGCTAGTGACGGTACGTTCTAGCCCCGTTACACCTGGTAGCACTTTGTAGTCCTTCCTATGCCCGAGTTTGGGATGAGCGAATCGTCGTACTTTGACACTCCAGATTTATTTCTGGAGCACGCGACCTTCCCCCATCTTACTGGTGTTGAGTGGGATGCCCTTAATCGCCTCGTGGCGATATCGGGAGAAGCATTCGTGGCGTCGTTGATGAGATCAGCGACCCCTGACGCGCAACGTCTCGCCATACATGAGTTTATGGCACGCGAGCTCGCCGAATCCAACCGGCGAGGCTTAACTCCCTCGCACCCTTCACGTAATGAGGCCGTGAAGATGGAAACCTCCTCCTACTCTGGAGAAGGTAAGGACTGGTTATCGCTGAACCGGTGGTTCCGAGAAGTTGATATCGCCATCGCCTCGAGACTTCTTGAGGCTCCACAGGCGAAGGTCAACTTTCTTCTTTCCCGCCGCACCGGGAAGGCCAAGGAGTGGGCCCTTGGTAAACTCGTTGTGGACGAGCACGCATTTCCCACCTTGGATACCATCCAGGACGATCTCCGTCTTGCCTTCGAGCCACCACAAGAGGAGAAACTGGTGCGATCAAGATTCCTGTCGATGCGACAGGGTAAAATGGCGGTGCGCGACTACGTACAGATGGCTAGGCATCTGGCGTCGTGTATTATCACGCACCCCATGGACATGTACACACAGGTGAATGTCTTTGTGGATGGTATGCGTGAGGGGCAGACCCGCTTATCGCTGGAGCGCGCCGAGCCTGCCACAGTGGAGGAGGCATTCGCCATCGCACTCCGTGAAGACTTTAGGGTCACAAAGGCCTATGCCAAACCCTCGGTCGTCAGCGTTTCCCGGCCTTCTAGCCCAGAACCTATGGAGATCGACGTTATTGAGTCGTCGGGTGACCGGCGACGTGTCTTTCATCATAAAGGTGACGCTCGCACCAGGCGTCCAATGGTTTGCTTTCGTTGTCTCAAGCCAGGACATCGCGCGGCAGAGTGCCGTGCGCCAGCCCCATTATCGGTGCAAGTAGTGGACGCCCATCATGAGGGTGCTGTACCGGCCGCACGTCCAAAAAACGGTCGGGACCAGTAGGTGCAGGGCGCCCTACTGGTTGGAACGGAGGTCCGGGTCCCCCGGTGGCAGCCCAACCTTCCAGTCCTCCTGCGCTACGCGCACGGTTAAATGCCACCACTACGAGTGGTGATTCACGTCTGATTATTGTCAGTTTACATGTCGCCGGCGTCCGGCGACCTCTGCGAGCACTCCTGGACTCAGGAGCAACAAACAGTTTCTTTCGTGAATCTTGTTTGTCGATGATGCCTCCCAGCAATCAGGTCCGTGAGGGACCTGGCCAAGTCGTCGTCAAGTTGGCTGACGGGAAACCACACCGCGTATCGCGGCGCGAAGTGTCGTTGCCGTATACGTTTGATGGCTTTCGCAGTAATGATGATTTCTTGGTGATCGCGATGAATTATGCATTCGATTGCATACTGGGCATGCCATGGTTGGCACGTTATAAGCCCCAGATCGACTGGTTAGACAGATCAGTGAGACGTCGACGCAAGTTCGATGTCAGTGAAGTGTTTACCCATCTCTTGGTATCTCCAAGTGACTGGCCAAACGTCACAGTCGTGGATCGCGATTCCACGACGTTGGCGGTGCACAGAGCGAGCGATGGCCCTCTCTGCACTGCTTGTGCTGTTCTTCGGGACACAAGTGACAGTGACTCCTCGCTACAGAGCGAAGAGGACGACGAGGACGACGCGGTCGAACAGGGGTTCCCGCGCGTCATTAATGCGGTTGAACAGGGGTTCCCGCACGTGAATGCAGTGGTTGAACCGGGGTTCCCATCTGCACCTATTGTGGTCGAGCAGGGGCTCCCACAAGGGCATTGTGGCGACGAGAAAGAGCTCGCCAGCGAGTGTGACGTGGACGGACAGGAGTCCTCACGCGAGAGCATGATGGTCGAACCGGGGTTCCCATCATCACCCACTGTGGTCGAACCGAGGTTTTCACATGGGCATATTGTGGTCGAGCAGGGCTCCCACACGAGTACAACGTGGACGGACAGGAGTCCCCACGCGACAGCATGATGGTTCGAACCGGGGTTCCCATCATCACCCACTGTGGTAGAACCGAGGTTCCCACATGGGCATACTGTGGTTGAGCAGGGGATCCCACGCGGGTTTACGGCGGCCGAGCAGGAGCTCCCGCATCAAGTGTCGACGGTCGAGTTTGGGGTACTCCCGTCCAGTGTTTCCGGCATCTTGGATGACGACATCCAGTGCCTAGAGGGGGTTGATGGTTTATCACCTGACTGCGGTTCGCCAGCTTCGAGTAGTGACTCGAAGCACGATGGGGACAACAGCGCCGAGAATTTAGCGTTGGAATGTGTCCACGCTATCGTGTACGTGGAAGGGAGTCCACAAAGGCGCCAATATATCGAGGTCGAGAGTCCTCCTCGTAATGCGTCTTCCATTACAAGTCTTCCAGGGCTTTCCTGGAAGCATTTCCTACGTGACCTTAAGGGAGGCACTGTGGAACAAGTGTGTCTAATCACCAACGAGGTGGTTACCGTGGCAAACGAGGAGCATATGGCGCGTCCTCGAAGCGCTGAGCCGAAGTCAGCGCGTGAAGAAAGGTTTGCATCACAGTCATGGGAGGCCCTGCGAGAATCTGGTAACCCCGTCTACGACATTGCTCGTGAGTATGCAGACGTGTTCCCGGACAAGATCCCGGCTGAACTTCCTGCGGACCGCGGTGTTCGGCACGAGATTGATCTCGTGCCAGGGTCGAAGTATTGTGTGACACGGCAGTGGCCGTTGCCTCGAGATCAAGTCGAAGCTATTGACGCATTCTTTGAAGGCCGCCGCAAAGCGGGTCATGTGCGGGAGAGTATCTCACCACATTCGAGTCCAACCTTCTGCGTGAAGAAGGCTACGGGAGGCTGGCGGATAGTGCATGCGTTCAATAAGTTGAATGATGCCACTATTCCTGCGCAAACGCCAATTCCCAGGAAGGACATGGTGCTGAATTCCATGTCAGGTAGTGTCATCTTCAGTGCCATCGACTTGACCGATGGCTTTTACCATATTTTGATGCGCCCGAGCGATATCCCACTCACCGCAGTGAGCACCCCGAGTGGCATGTTATGGGAGTAGCTGGTAATGCCACAAGGGTTGAAGAACGCTCCGGCCACTTTCAATCGCATGGTGTCTCAAGTATTGAGGCCCCTTCGGAACTTTGCCCCAAGTTATTTTGACGATATTTTCGTCCACAGTCGCGCCGAGGGCAACCTCAACGATGTCCAAGTTCACCTTCAACACCTGAAGCAAGTGTTTCAAGTTATGCGGGACAACAAGTTGTACGCGAATCTCAAGAAGTGTGTCTTTTGTGCACCGGAGATTCCGGTGTTAGGTTGCTATGTGAATAAATCGGGAGTTCGAGCTGATCCAGAGAAGGTGTCGTCCATCTGTTCTTGGCCCACGCCCAAGAACCCTACGGAGTTGCGCCAGTGGCTCGGCTTGGCTAATTATTTGCACAAGTACACGAAGGATTATGCTGGTTCTATCCAGCCTTTGTCGTCACTCTTGAAGAAAGACGCCACGTGGTTGTGGCGTCCCGAGCACCAAGCAGCCTTCGAAGCAGTAAAGAAGAGCCTAGCGTCAGCGCCAGTGCTGGTCCTACCAGACGACTCCAAGCCGTTCCACATGGTTTGCAACGCCAGTGATTTTGCAATCGGTTATGCCCTCATGCAATTTGATGATGAGGGCCGTGAACGAGTCGTGAGTTATCAGTCGCGACAGATGAAGCCAGCTGAGAAGAACTATCCGGTTCACGACAAGGAGTTATTAGCGATGCGCTATGCACTCATCAAGTTTCGCGTGCATCTCCTTGGTGAAAGTACGTTTGCTTTGTACACCGATCATGCATCGCTGCGCACAGCGATGAAGAGCCCACACCTGTCCCAACGGATGGCACGAAGGCTCTCATACTTCTCTGAGTACAACTTCGTCGTGCATTACAAGCCAGGCAAGACCAATATTCTCGCTGACGCCTTGTCACGACGTCCCGACTACGATCCTCGGACTGCTCTGAGTCGCCAGGCTACTGATGACGAGGACGATGATGACCGATGTGCAATGTGTGTATCGCTGAACTTAACTCGGGTTACACCCGAGCCGTGTTTATTTGATGAGATCGTCGCAGCGTACAAGGGTGACTCAGATTATGCAGACATTATCGAGTATCTGCGTGCTCCCAGCGATGTTGCACTGGGAGCATTATCCCGAACCAAGCGCGACCATATTCATCGATACAGTTTAGATGGCGATTTGCTTCTGTATAGCATCGACCATTTCGATGCTCCTCGCACGGTGATTGCCAATGACATGGATTTGCGTGCAAGAATCATTCACGAGTATCACGATGCTCCTGCTGGCGGCCATTTAGGCCGCGAAAAGACTTTCGCGCTGTGTCTCGAGACTTCTTCTGGCCCCACATGTATAAGTGGGTACGCAACTGGATCCGAACGTGCGAAATATGCCAGCGTGTGAAGCCATCTCCATCGTCACAGACTCCGCTTGTGATCGTTGCCAATTACAGCCGAGGCCTGGAGATCATTTTGGATGGACTTCATCTTCTGGCTTGCGCCCGATAGCCAAGCTCGAATGGGCATCTTGTTTTTTGTTGACCGATTCAGCAAGATGACACATCTCGTGCCTGTTCACGCTAAGATCACCGCGGCAGAGACCACGGCGCACTTCATCGACGCGGTGTTCCGACATCATGGCCTTCCAGAAAACATTGTTTCGGACCGTGATCCGCGATTTACGTCCGCATTTTGGACATCACTTTTCGAGCTCCTCGGGACAAAACTGCTGATGTCGACGGCAGCCCATCCGGAAACGGATGGGCAGACCGAGCGCGTGAACCGAGTCCTCAAAGACGTTCTTCGGAGTTATGCTACGTCATTTACAAGTTGGAGTGCATTTTTACCACTCGCTGAGTTCGCACTCAACAACGCCGTACACGCGTCAACAGGGTTGACGCCATTTTTTGTAAATTCGGCTCGTCACCCTCGTGTTCCTACTGTCCTGGCCGTGGGGCGACCCACAACACCTAGTGGCTCCACTCTGGGGGGGATAAAGGTGATAAACAAGGATCGAGTGCAGCTCACGGTATTTTGAGCGCGAATGCAGTAACACGATCCAAGGCAAAGACGGCCATTTTGACGCCATCAGACGTGGCGTCCCCATTAGCTCGATGGGCTGCGCAGACATTGATTGACCCGTCTTCGGGTAAACGTTCCCCTACTGCCAACTACGCGCCGATTGAGTCGGCGCGACCAATTGATGACATGGCCGTGTCGGAATTTATACTCCAACGTCAAGCCATCACCCGGTTTGTACGCGACGCACTACAAACTGCTGTAGACCAACAGAAGGAGAACGCTGACAAACATGGAAGAAAGAACATGAGCAAGTTTGAGAAAGGTGCCCGTGTATTATTATCGACGGAAGGTTTAAGGGATTCTGCGGTCACTAATCTGGGCGCGAGTAAACTCGCGCCACGCTTCATCGGTCCATTCAAGGTTCTGAAGGCAATCGGCGACGCTTATACACTCGACGTCCCCTCATCACTGCGACTCCACCCGACATTCTATGTCGGGCGGCTGAAGGAATATCGTCCGGCTACGCTTCACGGTTTGGCTCAGACGCCGGCTTCAGGGGTCCGTAAGTCGAACGGCCTTCCCGTAGTGCTCGACGCGCCGATGACATGGGGTGGGGCCTCGATCCCGTCTGGACCTGACCAAGCACCTGGCGCTCCAGAACCCTTATCCGCTCGAGCAGTTCACGGTTCGACTGCCGGGTCTCACTCGAAGTCTTCTCCGCCTGGGCAGCACGTTCACTGGCAGCCTCAGCCTCCAGCCGAGCATCGGCAGCTATATTCACGGCCTGATCAACATCGTCATGAGCAACCAGGACGCCAGCTCTACCACCGCGAGGGCCCTCCTCCGCTTGTTGATGCGGAGGGACAGGTGCGCTGGATTGTAGACCGCATTGTGGGTCACGAGGACCCTCCCCAACCATTACTGCAGTCGGCTCATGAGAAGCGTGCGGTTCCATCCGTGCGTAGGTACCGAGTACGTTGGCTTGGATTCCCTCCCGAGCAGGATACATGGGAACCACGTTCCTCGCTCCTTCGTGACGTTCCAGATGTGGTTCTGTCGTATGAAGCCACGAAGTCGGACTATTCCAAGGCGGGCGAGCACGCGAACGCTCTCGTGACAAACGAGAGCGGTAAGGAGATTCACGTTGTCGGAAACGGGAACGATGACCAGAACGAGAACGATGTCGCGAACGAGAACGATGCCGTGAACGAGAACGATGTCGCGAATGAGAACGACGCCGTGAACGAGAACGTCGCGGTGAATTTATATCACGATTGCGAGGCGAGAATCGCGAAGAAGGACGGACAAGCGAACGTGTCGCTGCCCTACGCTGATGATCCCGCGGAGATTGACTCCGCTGTCGCGAGTGGTGCTGTCAGCGAGGCGCACCACGAATAACTGCGCTTCTCCGTTCGCTCAGACTTCGCTCATACTTTGCAATCCAACTTCGTTCGCGATCGCTGAGTGGACACTCAGCGATGTGTCTCGCCATTCGTCATGAGTTGGGCGTGGAGTCGAGTCACAAGATTGGCATCCTTCATTGACATGGACGAAGCAGGAGGGTCCTCATTCCAAGCTTCCTCACACACTCTTTCGCGAATTAGCGCGCCGATGGAGTGATCGGCGCGAAGTTCCTCTCGATTGGCGAGCCATAACTGGAAGCTGCTACCATCCTCGAGCATCCGATTCCAACGTTGGATGAAGGCGCACCAAGAACGTTGTAGAGCTTCATGCTCGGTTCCATCAAGACCTTTCCCGCGCAGTTTTCGAAATCGGCGGAAGTATTCCCGCATCATGTCCAGTGAGTCCGGAGCGTGAGATCCGGACAAGTCGTACAGCGACCAAGGTATGATTTGCCGCGCCATGATGCTGGTTGTTGCACTCCCGCTGATGGTGCTTGGGAGTGCTTCTGGATTGGGTGTTGGGTCTCCGGACATTGCTTGTTCATTTGTGAGCGATAAGATTTCGACAGTTGAGCGCTCACAGCTGGTGAGTGCTGTCTTGAGAAGGGGGTGAATTAATGGTCTACATTACACACATAGATTAACACAAATAAACAATTACATATGTAGGCAGGTGTTGTGCCCGAATAGCGGGCACAGCGTGGCAATTTATTATCGGTTTATTATGGGAGCCTAAATTCTCCAATATGGACCAATGATACATCAACCTGAAATTGTGTAGTTCCCGAAAGGCGGAAACACTGTCGTATTTATTACGACTAAAATCTTCGTAATTAGTATGAATCAAAACCAAAATAAAACTAAGCGTAAAAATTACATTATACCTAACACTTGGTCTTAAGTCTTCCTCAAGCACACGTGTGAGATAGTGACGGTACATTCTAGCCCCGTTACAGGAATGTGATATCCATGGATGGATTCACCAGTCCTCCGAAGCCTGTAACGGGCTAAGGACCCGTTACCGTCTTACATTAAAAGGGCGTTGTGATAGCGCTCTTAATTAACTCGTAAATATAACTCTGTTTTATTTTTGTTTTAGTTTTAATTTGCAGTAAGTGCGAATATGTTCCCTAGCTCATGGGAACCACTCAATATGGAAGTCAATTTATTATTGGCTAATTATTAAGTCTGGCACCTCAATAATAAACCAATAATAAAAATGACGCACAGTATCCGCTAATCGGATACTGCCCTATCCCTACTTATGTAATTATAAGTATTATCCCTATAACCACTTATGTAATAGGTTGCCCCGTTACATCACCCCCTCTTTAAGTTGCGCTTACCTCAACGTAAGCGCGAATCGCAGAAAGTTTCTTCTCGACCAACGGCGCAACTTCGAACCTGCTCAATTAGACACAACTGAGCAGCATGGACTCTGGACGTCCACGAAACAATCTCTCTGACAGCCAGAACTGGGAACACCAAGCGACGATCCAAAGAGAGCAGGCACCGCAGGTCATGGATGGGGACTTGAAACCGTGGCTCTTGTATGGTCTTGAAGGTGTCTGTCGAACCCGAGCCACTGGAGGTCATGAAGGACCTTTTCACGCGATACCGTACAGTAAGAGGCAAAGCGACCAACAACGCGTTATACCGACGATGCGTTGCAGAGATTTTGGTTTGCCTTCATCGGACGCTGGAACTCGTAGCCGACATGAAGGAACGTCCTTCACGTCCTAATTATACGGTCGCGAGGGAACGCGTGATAGACACGCTATTGGCGACCTGCGCCGGCGCATCTGTCGTATGACTTGTGACGAGTATCACCTTTGATACGTCCACATTCGTAAGGGATGTCCAGCGTGCGACGTGGGCAGATCGCGACCGGTCCGGCAGGAATGGGACGACTTAGTGTGTGCGCGAGGCATGCCCGACCATATTCGTCCATGGATTGCCCGTTATGAGAGAAGCCTTTCGAATCTCCAGGTTTACGAGCTACGGCGAATGAGAGCGCGTCCTTACGATCGCCGACGGCATTCACGTAGCCGAGGTCGTCAACCGTACCATCCATATGCTCCCGAGCCTCGTAATAGGTCTCGGTCTCGGAGTCGCTCGGGAGGTCGTCGCGGTTTCGTTGCTCGCGAGCATTACGGCTCACGAGATCGGGGATGGAACCGTCAGCGTCGGTCGCGATCACCGTCTTTCTACGGGACTCGTAGTCCTCGACCACGTCCGGGACATCCTGAGCCACCGTACTTCGATGGTTCCAATGTATCGTCCGCCGGGGAATATCCCAACCAGCGAACCCTGTAATGTTTCTCGACACGCTTCTTCATGGGCGCCAAGTTATTTCTCGGCGCCTGGGACTTGTGATCCTCGTGATCGACAATCCGGTCGACAATCCAGCGTCGCGCACCCGATGCATCGACTAATGGAGGAGGAGCATCACGACGGAAGGCCTCTGGCGATGAGCGCCGATTCTCGTAATCGGGCGCCTGTACAGTCGGATGATGAGCTGCGCCTACTCCGCGCTGAAGCTGAGGAGTCGAAGAATGCCCTACTTGATGCTCGCGAGATGGCTGAGAGAGCTCAAGATCGTGCGGATGCTGCGACTGAGGCTGCTGAGCGGACCCGACGTGAGCAGCTGGTACTGGTTGAGCGCCTACGTCAACTTGAGACGACTGCGTTCGGAGGGCCCCAGCAGATCGAGTCTGCACGCGTTCGGGCAGGACTTGGTCCCAGTCGTCGTCAACGTCGTCGTCAAGGGATGTCGGATTTCGAGCCGGCACAGAAGAGCGGGGAAGATTCGAAGGGAGATCCGCCGGCAGGTAAGCCTTGAGGCGCCCGACGTAGAATGTCGGGTGCAAACGCATAGATGTAGATATGTCTAGCGTGTAAGCGTCACCATACACCTTAACAACCCGAAATGGGCTAATATATCTTGGCGCTAACTTATTAGCGCCCAAATTCGTCACTGAGGTGTTTGGTAATCCACTTGTTGATAACAATACTCTGTCACCTTCTTGAAATGTAAACATATTCTTTTCGTCCTCTTCTGTCAGCATTCTCCTTTTGCTTGTCGACTGCCTCTTGTAATGCATCACGCACAAAACGCGTGATTCCTTGTCATAATAGTAGGAATTCGGTTACTGCAGCCGAACTTACAGGCGACGTATGTCTCTTTTGGAGCAAAATTGGCAACGGGAGACGCGATGGAAAGCATCGCGTCAGGAGTCGATATGCCGTTGGCCACAAAATTACCAGTAATAGGTGAATCGGCAGCAACCTTATGCGCATCGGAATCACTCAGCAATAGTTTCGGCGCAATTCCATCCGTAGATACTCCCCCACCAAGCTTGGAGACAGGGTGGTCTGAAGCTGAGAAAGCAAGCAGCGCCGGAACGCGAGGATGCCTCGCGTTGTTGGCGAAAAAGGGCGTCAACCCGGTTGACGCGTGGACAGCATTGTTGATTGCAAACTCTGCAAGTGGAAGAAATAAACTCCATGATGAAAACGATGTTGCGTAACTGCGCAAGACATCTTCGAGCACTCTGTTTACACGCTCTGTTTGCCCATCCGTCTCTGGATGGGCCGCCGTAGACATGAGCAACTGCGTGCCTAATAGCTGGAATAATTCGGCCCAGAAAGCCGAAGTGAAACGCGGGTCACGGTCCGAAACAATAGATTCTGGCAAGCCGTGATGCCTAAAGATAAGATCGATGAAGATCTTCGCTGTCGTCTCCGCCGTAATGTGAGCGGAGACCGGAGCAAAATGCACCATTTTGCTGAATCGATCCACTAGAACCAATACGCCCGTGCGTTTCTGTTCATCCGGTGGAAGGCCAAAGATAAAATCCATGCTGACCGAGCGCCAGGCTTCCGTAGCAATCGGAAGCGGACGCAATGGGGCTTGTGAAGATGGCGCGGGCTTCACACGCTGACAGGTTTCACAGGAGCGCACCCATTTCTGGATGTATTTATACATTCGCGGCCAGAAAAATACGCGAGAAATAGCTGCAAACGTCTTTTCGCGACCCAGGTGTCCGCCAGCTGGGCTGTCGTGAAACTCATAAACCAATCGGGCTCGAAGGTCGTCATCAGAAGGGATGACGACCCGCGGTGGATGAAAGACGTTCATCGTGTACGTCAGCAGCGGACCGTCAAGCGCGTAACGCTTGATGTTGTCGCGTGTTGGTTTCGTCAACTTCGCGATTAATTTTTCGCTCGGGTCCCTGAGATAGTTGATGATTCCTGCATAGAAGGAATCATTCGCGTAGGATTCAGCGATCTGAGTTCGGATCGAAAGCACGGGGGTCGAAATCACCGCATTAAGTCCCAGTTCAATACAACACACACAGATATCTTCGTCGTCATCAACATACTCCGTTTGATGACCCATATCACGCCAAGGATCGTAATCACCCCGACGACGAGAAAGCGCATCGGCGAGAATGTTATTCTTGCCAGGCTTGTAATGCACCACAAAATTATACTCGGCAAAAAATGACAACCACCGTGCCATACGCTGAAACAAGTGAGGACTCTTGACGGCGGTTCGCAATGATGCGTGATCTGTGTAGATAGAAAACATCTTTTCACCGAGCAAATATACTCTAAACTTGATTAGCGCGAACGCATAGCCAAAAGTTCCTTGTCGTGTACCGGATAATTTTTCTCGGCAGGTTTCATCTGTCGTGATTGAAAACTCACGATGCGCTCTCGACCCTCGTCATCAAATTGCATGAGGTCACATCCTATAGCGAAATTGCTCGCGTCACACACGACGTGGAATGGCTTAGAGTCATCAGGTAACATCAGCACCGGTGCCTCGGACAAGCTCTTCTTTACGGAGTCGAAGGCAGATTGATGTTCTGCCGTCCATAACCATACTGCATCTTTCTTGAGCAAAGTCGATAATGGCTGACTTAGCTCAGCATAGTTCACTGTATACTTATGCAAGTAATTCGCCAGACCGAGCCATTGACGTAATTCAGTTTGGTTCCTGGGCGTTGGCCAGGAACAGATCGATGAGATCTTCTCAGGACACCTTCCTTGCTGACGTAGCAACCGAGTACTGGAATCTCGGAAGCGCAGAAGACACATTTCTTCAAATTAGCATACAATTTATTCTCGCGCATAACTTGAAACACCTGCTTCAAGTGTCAAAGGTGTACCTCCGTAGCGCTGAGCTTTTGCTCAGCGCGGCTGTGAACAAAAATGTCGTCAAAGTAGCTCGGTGCAAAGTCGCGAAGTGGGCGAAGTACTTGTCTCACCATCCGATTGAACGTAGCTGGAGCATTCTAAAGACCTTGTGGCATGACTAACCACTCCCAAAGCATCCCGCTTGGGGTGCAGACCGCAGTGAACGGAATGTCACTTTCCCTCATGAGGATCTGATAGAAACCGTCTGTCAGATCTATGGCGCTGTAGATATAGCTCCCGGACATGGTATTTAATACCATGTCTTTTCGAGGGATAGGCGTTTGAGCCGGGATAGTGGCGTCATTCATCTTGTTGAAGGCGTGCACAATGCGCCAACCGCCGGTGGCTTTCTTCACACAGAAAGTCGGACTCGAATGTGGCGAGATACTCTCGCGGACATGGCCAGCCTTGCGGCGACCCTCGAAAAATTCATCAATAGCGATGACTTGGTCGCGCGGTAACGGCCACTGCCGTGTCACGCAATATTTCGATCCTGGTACGAGATCTATCTCGTGCCGCACACCACGATCCGCCGGAAGCTCAGCTGGAATTTTCTCCGGGAAAATATCGGCGTACTCACGGGCGACATTGTATACAGGGTTGCCCGAAGCACGAAGAGCATCCCAAGACTGTGCCGCGAAGCGTTCTTCGCGCGCTGATTTAGGCTCGGCGCTCTTCGGGCGAGCCTCCAGAACTTCTTCACTGGCTGCCTCGGTGGCTGAAACGATGCACACTTGCTCGATGTCGCCGGCCTTGAGGTCATGAAGGAAGTCTTTCCATGTAAGGTCCGGCAGAGATGTTATATCTGCAGCAGTGCACGGTGGGCTCGCTACCTCAATGTAGCGGCCACGATGTGGGGATCCCTCCACATATTCAAGCGCGCATACGGATTCCGTCACTACGGAATCAAATGCATCAGCATCTTGACGTGAATTTCGTCGTCTCGGTGATCGGCGTGCTCCTTTCTTGCGTTTTCTCTTGCGTCTCGAGACCCTGTTCGAGACTGGCACGTCGCTATCACAAGAGGATGATGTACCCCCCCCCTCTAGACGTGGGAGCTCTGTCTCCACCACGTCGGTCTCATGCGGATCCATAGTCCGCCCATTCTCGTCAATCAAAAGCGGGAGCTCGTCTTCGACCGCTTCACTTGTTTGAGGGAGCCCCTGCTCGACCGCCTCGATATTTATCGAAAGCCTCTGCTCGTCCGATGTACTTGTATGCGGGAGCTCCTGCTCGACCGCCTCGAAACTGATCGGGAGCCTCTGCTCGTCCGATGTACTTGTATGCGGGAGCCCCTGCTCGACCGCCTCGTTGAGAATCCGTAACCCCTGTTCGACCGATGTCTGTGTGTGTGGGAACCGCTGTTCGACCGCCTCGTTGTGCATCGGGAACCCCTGTTCGACCGATGTCTGTGTATGCGGGAACCGCTGTTCGACCGCTTCGTTCTGTGGCTCCGTCAGTGTAACGGAACATACTGCGCACAGAGGGCCATCGCTCTCTCGGTGTTGACTACTAGTCGTGGCGAGTTCGTTCACGACCCTGACGTGAGGCCATCGGATGAAGCGACCAACAAATGAGTAAACACTTCACTGACGTCATAACCGCTTCGTCGTTTGACGGACCGAGATAGCCAATCTATCTTCGGCTGATACCTTGACAGCCACGGTATCCCAAGTATGCAATCAAATGCATAGTTCATCTCGTACACCAAAAATTCGTCGTTGCTCTGGAAACCGTCGAAAGTGTACGGTAAAACCACTGTTTAACGCGGGACACGTTTTGGTTTTCCATCGGCAAGTTTGACAACGATGTCACCTGGACCTTCTCGAATCGTGACATTGGGCGGAAGAAGGGAGAAATAGGATGCACGGAAGAAGTTGTTGGAAGCGCCAGAATCCAACAACGCTCGAAGTGGTCGCTTCACTCCAGCGACGATAAGACTGATAATAATCAGTCTCGAATCATCGCGCATGGTGGTGGCATTGAAGTGGGTATAAATCACTTTGGGGCTAGGAGCCCGAGCTGCCACCTGAGTACTCGGGGCTCCATTCTTGTCATTAGGGCGCCCCACACCTACTGGAACCGCTCGTTTTTTGGCGGGACCTTCGACGACACAGCGTCTCCTCGTGAGACAGCTGTGTTCATCGTCACCGGCGCAGGTGCACGACAGACAGCCGCACGATGGCCTGTTTTACCACAGCGAAAACACTTCATCGTGTTAGGATTGCGAATGTCGCGGCTTAATGATTTGCCGCGACCACGAGAGGACTTGATTGCATCAGTTTCCATTGGCTCTGGGCCAGACGTCCGGGAATGTTGTGACGCTGCGTGCAGGTACGATGACGCGACAGTGTAATCCTCACGAAGCGCGAGGGCAAATGCCTCCTCGAGGGACTTTGGCTCAGCACGTGTGAGGCATTAACGCTTCATGCCCTCTTGCATACCAAAAATAAAGACATGGACTTGTGAAGCCATGTCAATTGGCTGCGTGGTAATGCACGAAGCAAGATAACGTGTCTTCTGCACGTAGTCACGCATCGACATCTTGCCCTGTCGGAGTGAGAATAAATCTGCACGCAATCGAGATTCATCTTGAGGAGGCTCGAAAGCCAGTCGTAAGTCACGCTGGATATCGTCCAGCGTAGGAAACGCCGGCTCATCTAAGACGAGCTTTCCGAGAGCCCATTCCTTGACTTTGCCAGCAAGACGAGACAACAGGAAATTGACCTTGGCCGTCGGAGCGTCAATTAACCTTGATGCTATTGCAATATCCACCTCGCGAAACCAGCGATTGAGGGGGAGACGATCCGGACCATCACCGGAGTACGTTGACGTCTCCATCTTGATAGCGTCATGGTGCGAAGTGCGCGAGGGAGTCAATACTCGCCGATTCGCTTCGGCGAGCTTTGCACCATAAAGTCTTGGATGGCGGCACGTTGACCATCAGGCATCGCTGTGCTCAGCAGCGACGTCACAATAGTTTCGCCAGACACCGCCGCGAGGCGATGTAGTGCCTGCCACTCCACCGAGGTGAGATATGAAAAATCAGAATGCTCCAGCGAGACCGCTGGAGCCACCGAAGACTCGCCCATGTTCATCTCGAATCTGGTCATTGGAAGGACTACTAAGTGCTACCAGGTGTAACGGGCTAAGGACTTGTTACCGTTTTACACTAAAAGGGCGTTGAGGAAGCGCTCTTAATTAACTCGTAAATTTAACTCTGTTTTAGTTTTGTTTTAGTTTTACTTCGCAGTAAGTGCGAATATGTTCCCAAGCTCATGGGAACCACTCAATATGAAAGTCAATTTAATATTGGCTAATTATTGGGTCTGGCACCCCAATAATAAACCAATAATAAAATGACGCGCAGTATCCGCTAATCGGATACTACCCTATGACTACTTATGTAATTATGTATTAATCCTATAACTACTTATGTAATAGGTAGACCCATTACAGCAACCCGCCAGCCGACGGGGACACAAGGTGAGAGAAGGTTCATACGCGGCATCGGGGTACCCCCTCCGACAGTCGGCAGTCCGGCACAGTGAGTGGTGTGGGGTCTCATCATACAATTTTGAGAACCCACTTCACCACAATGGTGCGCGTGCCCGGATCTTCGGAAGACGCGGGATTTACCGCGAGTCCCAAGAAGATAAAGATGTTCATGTCAAGAAGGAGCACAAGACCGAAGAGTCACTGGAAGACCGATCGCCAGTGACTCAAGAAGAAAAAAACAAAGGATCGAAGGACCGACCGGGCCTTGGGAGGGGCCCGGTCAACATGGTCGAGGTTGAACTTATTGAAGAAAAACCTAAATACCTTCCCTATGTCCTCGTTGAGGACACCTTGGGTCATGACGCCTATCATGATCTAGAGGACCATCAGTCGACGGTAAAAACCGAGAGGCTAAGGTCCCCAAAAAAACAAAAAAACAAGATCGCGCAATCCAAGCCGACGAAGTTCCGGATGAAGGCACCCGGAAACAGCAAGTCGATAGGCCCCGAGAAGGCAGGACTGGCGTCATGGACAGACGCTGATGTCACGAGGGCCTACCACCAACGCAAGCTGAACGCGTTCCTGGAGAGCGACCCCGTCGCGAAGATCCTGGAGATCCGGCAGCTGGGTCAACTTTCTGGGCCGGTGTCGACCCTGCCACGGCTGCACTCTGTCACGGACGCGATCACAGCGCTGGTCACCATGCTTCGTGAAGCGAACATGGTCGCAGGTCGGTTCGACCCGGACGATCTGCTATCCCTGGGGTTCGACAGAATCACAAAAGCGTTAGAGCATATGCACAAGCGTCTGTCGATCCTGGTGTGTACCACACCAGCAACGGAACACCCACCTCTGGTGACACCTACACACATGCGGTCCAACGACAGCCAGATGACGCTTCAGGACATCACGGTGGGTCCCCACATGTACGGAGCCGCCTGCCACCCAGGGGCGAATCAAGACCCATCTCAACAACGGATGCCAAGCGGCCAGAGGGAAGCAGCACCGTGGTCCCCAGGATCGTCCTCAACTGGGTCGGTCACCAGGATGCCCCTAGGCCCTACTGGAGCGGCGCTGCTCCAGGCCCGAGCGCGCAGCGCGTAGCAGGAGCCAAGAGGTCTTGAAACGGCGACGCGTGGTAAGAATGAAAATCATTCCGATTTTCAGCCAATGGGAAATCAGCAAGGAAAAAAGTTGGAATTTGCTCTGCCCCGTGACGAAGATGCTGGGGGGGAAGGACCTACCTACCCGATAGGCGATCTGCAGACCCTCTTCGACGCGGCGATGGCAAGATTTTTGAATGAACGCCAAGTACCGCGGGCACACCCTAACGGGAGTGTAGTAGGAGGAAGACCAGAGGCGCAAAGGACGACCGCTCACCATGACCAGCATCCAGGCATACAAATGCCAAGTGGCCACACGATGACCGACGTCGATATGGAATCCGTCGGTTCCTGTGAGTTTGACCCTGACAACATGAATTTGAGGGGACATCAGTCGATAATGGCGAACGCAGCGCTGGGACAGATGCCAGATATTGTCCCTCGCATCAAACTATCGTCGACCTCGGACCTTAAAGAATTTCATGGAAGAGACCAAGACGAAGACAGAGCGCGCAGCTGGGTATCGACGGTCAAGACAGCATTTATAAGAGACCAAGCACCAGATGATGAACGATGTCTCGTTTTTGGAGGATTGCTGACTGGACCGGCACAGAATTGGAACCGTCAATTGGGTCGCTCAGTCCAAGGAAACTAAAAGGACTTAATCCAAGAGTTCATGATTTCGGTTTTGTGGCACGGGGGTACCGGTCGCCCGCCAGTACTACCATGCGAAGCAAAGGTCTGAAGAGACCCCACTGGATTATCTGTACCGCCTGAATGTGCTTGGACTCAGGGCGAAGATGAAGATTAAGGATGGGTCGCCCAAGGTTCAGAAGGATCATGTCGATCACTACATTTTGACGGTGGACGACCCAGAGCTAGCAGACAAGTTAACTATGTTGCGTCTGGCGGACGTGGAAGAATTGGAGGAAGTATTGACAGCATGTCAGCGGACGAAATCAAGACGAGGCAAGATGCTGTTTGGATCAAACAAGTTTCGTCAGGAGGCACCGGCACTACCCGAGAGGCCGAGAGATATGAATCGCCGCTCCATACATGCAGTACGGACGCCTCTGGAAGACTCTAGCTCTGAAGATTCCAGCCCAGACTCTTCGGAGAACGAAGGAGATCTAAGACGAGTCTACCTTATGGAGAAAGAAGAAGGGAGGGACCCAAGTGTGAAGTTCTCAAAGAATCTACCGACCAGGGAGGCCGACCAACATCACCAGGCAGTAGACCAGCGACCCGGCCCATCATCAGCGACCCCTAACACGAGATGTGCATATTGCGGGTCCAAGAAACACGGAGATCTGAATTGCTGGAAAAGATTGACCTGCGACCGCTGTGGAAGGAAGGGTCACCCATCAGATCGCTGCCTGTTTGTGTGCCGGGGTTGTGGAGAGATTCACGAGATTGGGAAGTGCCAGATGGAGGAGTTCTATAATTTGTTCCGTCAATGGTACAACCCAGCCAAGCATGCAGGGATGTTCCCGGAGAAACTCGAGAAGATGGCAAATTAGGACGCTCGCCAGGTTGGAATCTGGTACGAGCCGAGCGTTCTAATTGTTGCATCTTTGCATATGTGGAGAAACAGCCCAAGGAGGAGACGGGTATTCCAATTAAGATTGGAAATATATCGAAGATTGGAAATTACCCTGTGGTCCATGGTGCTTCTTTGAATGAGCCTAATAATTTTGTTCGAGAAAGTTCAGTAATGGAGTTGGACTTATTGCCAGGCGAGTCTAGGGGGTACTGGAAATACCACGCCCCTACTAAATGGTTCAGGCAAGCGAAAGCCTCTGGAAAGGTCAACAACGACCATGCAAATTTGTTGTTCGATACTGGTGCCGAGATATCCATTCTGGATATCGCCTTTGCTCGTAAGGTAGGCTGCCAAATTGATGAAAGTGAACGACAAGAATGTATTGGTATTGGGGAAGCCGTATACACCACGGAGGGACGCACTCGCATCAAGGTCACTCTGAATGGGAACTTGGTGTACATCTTTAAGGTGTGGGTAGGCCCTATGGTAGGCCAAGATGCAATTTTGGGGATGGACTTCATGGTCCCAGCCGGTATCCGGTTAGACTTGGCCGACGGAACTCTTTGCCTCCCCGATGAGGTCAGGGTACAGTTGACTGGACGAAGGACACTGTACAATACTCGAGTATCAGATGTGAAATTGGGTCGGTATGTACAGATATCCGTTGGAGGATGTACGGAAGTGCCTCTCAAAAAGTCGACCTCAGAACAGTGGAAATTGTGGGTCACGAGAGGCGAACGATGGGTGACCACCATGATACAAGGGATAGGACGTCGACCGATTTTGAAGATAACCAATGTCAGCCCTCGCCCTTTAACATTGCATGAAGATACCAAGGTAGGTATGTGGTTGACTAGGGAGCAAGTTCCGAGAACGCCAGGGTTTGTATCGGTAGGATCTCGAAGATATGCGGAATGGCTAAATCTGGCTTATGAATCTACCACCGACCAAGTCGACCATCAGGTCGACCCAACGGAAGAGGAAGAGGGGCCACTAGTGGAGAGACCAGAGTATAAGGCTCCGTCACACATCTTACAGCGACCGCAGGCCCCAACTCCAATGATGAATATAACGCACCAACCGGTACCCGACAGTGAAGAACAACTGTGCGAAGAGAGGGTGAATTGGCAGGAGGGGACCGCCCAAAAGCGGAGTGTATTTGAAGAAGACCTACATGCAGTGACCACCACCAATGAGAAGGAAGCCAAACTGGTAGACTTGTTACAGTCAGATGACCAGGTGTGTTCTTTCGAGAGTGGGGAACTTTGGGCCGAGGACATAAGGCCAGGGTGGGCGGTCGTACCGGAAGTGGACCCCTCATCTGAAGGCATTGCGTTAGAATATATACAGATTCCTGATCCAGATGGGAACACTATCGAAGAGGTGGACCGGTTGCGACAAATAATATGGAAGAAACTACATCTGCTGATGGGCAAAGGTAACACCTTACCCCCGGCCGCCCGAGGAGCGATATGCGATATCGATTTAGGGAACGCAAGACCGATCGCGCAACGCGTACGGAAGGTGGCCCCTCAATTCAGAGAGAAGCTAGCCGACCTGATCAAGGGACTGTTATCAGCAAAAATCATTCAGCCTTCCACCTTGCCATGGGCCAGCCCAATTGTAATTACCGTGAAGAAGAATGGGGTCGATATTCGATTGTGTATCGATTATCGGTTGGTGAATGATCTCACCCAGCTTATGGTCTACCCTATGCCGTTGATTAATGAATTATTAGAGGACCTAGGTGGAGTTTTGTAATATTGCTCTCTTGACATGGCGAGTGGTTTTTGGGTCGTCAGTATGACCGAAAGGGCGAGACTAATCTCAGCTTTCGTTACTCCACTGGGATTATTTGAATGGCTTCGGATGCCTTTTGGGCTTAAGAATGCGACTCAGATATATCAAAGGCTGTTGGATAATGCGCTATATGGATTCTTACGGATTTCGCCAGGGGCGGCTACAGAGTTAACAGATGATTTGTTCGCAACAGGGGAACCCGATGCAAAATCGGGCCTCTGTATTGGGTCGACGATCATACATTGACGACATACTTGTTCCGGCCGAATCGTGGGACGTATTATGCCAGAAAGTGGAGCGGCTGCTAGACGTGTGTGACTATTGGAATTTGTCGGTCAGTGCCGTCAAGAGTACGTGGGGATGTCGGAAGGTCAAGTATCTTGGGCATCGAGTTTCCAAAGGGGGACTAGAAGCCCACCCAAAAGATCTTCAGTCTTTGGTCGACCTACCTCTACCGACAACGCTGAAGGCTATGCAGTCCTTTCTAGAAAGCCTAAATTACTACAGCAGGTACATCGAAGATTATGCCATATACGCGTCGATCCTCTATGAACTGAGAGAGGTGGCTTTTCACGCTTGGAGGTGCAAATTGAAGGCTGACGAGGAAGTGGCGGCCCAGGAAGACGACGAAGAAAAATGGTCGAAGGTACAAGTAGCGTTTGCCATGCTCAAGAACAAGATTGTTACGGCGCCCATCCTACGACATTTCGACCCGGCTAGAGAGGCGGTCATCATTGTCTACGCAAGTGATTGGGCTATCTCGGTGTCGTTGGTGCAGAATTACGACGGCCTGTATATGCCGGTAATGTTTACGAGCCGAACCCTCAAGTCAAACGAGGTGAACTATAGCACAGTGGAAAAGGAAGTGTTGACGTTGTTACGAATATTGGAAACTTGCTTCACTATGTTGGTCACCCGACCTCTCAAGGTTCTGACGAGGCATTCTACACTAGACTGGCTAGTGAAGTCTTCGGGGTTGCAAGGTCGCTTAGGAAACTGGGCCGCTCTGTTGTCACAGTGGACTTTGGAGATTGTGAAATGCAAGAAAGGCGAGGACCAGAAGCTGGGGGCGTTAGCTGCCAGCATCACGCCTCGAGAGAATGTGGACTCAATTCTGTCGTCAATTGTTCCTAAGAAGCAATCCAGGCAAGTGGTCGACCTACCGACGCCCACAGTGGAACTAAATGAAGAACTGTATGTGATGAGTTTTGATGGGTCGGCCCGGGTGAAACAAGTGGGAGGTGCTTGCAGCGCTATGGTGTGGAGACTTCCTGTATGGACTATAGTCGCAGCTGCATCGAAATATCTCGACAAGTCTACGGTGAATGAAGATGAATATGAGGGCATGTTACTGGGCTTTGACCTGTTGGATCCAATGGAGCGACGGCGTTTGATTATTTGTGGAGACTCCAATCTGGTTATAAGACAGATGCGTGGAGAGATTGAATGCAAAGCTTCAGGTCTATCCCCGTTGCGGGCCAAGGCGTTGAGTAAGCTCCAGTCGTGGCCCACCCAGGCAGTCCTACATGTGAAACGAGACTGGAATCAGAGCGCAGACCAGTTGGCCAGTACAGCTTTACATCAGCAGCAAGGGGTCGAGTCGATACCAAGAGGAGAGTGGTCAGGTCTAGAAACAATCAATCGGCTCCCAGAGATGTTGGTCCGTAGAGACCGGGGTCAGTCGGTCAAGGTATCTGCGGTGACGAGATCACGGTTCCCTGTCAGAATATCGGGATAGGTCATGCAAGAAGATGTGATACAACAACTCCGGATGGATAGGATCCGAGATGCGCAAAAATAGGAGAGCTGTGAACGACAACAGTTCTATCAGCACTCAACGGCGAAGACACCGGCCCGAGAAGGTCGGTCAAGGACACCTCTCTACATGGAGAGGCACCCGAAGGCGCGACGGCGATCGAAGTCGGCTCTTTAGACGGTGGGTCAGCGGACGGTGGGTCAGCAGATGGAAGGGTAAAACCAGGGGCGATTGAAGGCGCTGGGGCGACCGAGGTCGGCTCTTCAGACGGTGGATCAGCGGACGGTGGGTCAGCATGCGGTGGGTCAGAACCAGGGGAAGACATGGCTGGACAGACACGAGTTAGAGATGGATGAGAAACAAATAGGACAGTAAAGGACCTACGTGACGAAGGAAGTGAAGACATGCGCGTGCTCAATCCGTTGTACGGTTGAGCAAGTGCAGGGGGCGGCTGTAGTGAAGTGCTAATGTGGTGATGGGGAGGTCCTCGACTCCAGTTGGATTTGGAGTATAGGCCGTGGGTCAGGGACAGGGTACCAGAGAGACAGGGGCCTCGAAGGGGAGCGACCGTTGGTGGAGGACAATCCGCCGGATCCGCCGAAGAAAAATCAGTATCAGGGTACCGGTTAACCGGTACCAAAGAGAGTTGATCATGGCCGCTCATTGATCGACCTGGCCCCTCGTTGGTAGACCCGGTCCCTCATCGGTCGACCTGGGTCCCTCGTTGGTCGACCCGGTCCCTCATTGGTCGACCCGGTCCCTCATTGGTCGACCCGGTCCCTCGTTGGTCGACCCGGTCCCTCATTGGTCGACCTCGGCCCCTCGGGGTTCAGCCACTCCGGACCAGTTAATACAAGGATCAGACTAGTCGACGCAAGGAATCAGTGCTTCAGGCAAGGATAGAGTAAAGGAGTTAAAAGGATAGGACTATATAAAATACTACTCAATTTGCGTTCTACGTGGCACGACTCCGTCACCCAAGAAGGACTTGTTCTAAGTTACTCACTGTTCCGGAAAGGGATATATTTTGGCCCCCCGTCGAATACAGTTGCGTAGCGAAGCTCAAGGGCGGATAGAGCTCCAGGATATATTTGGCCTGTGAGCTCGTTCGAGTAGCAACACCCCCCCCCCCAAGACCCGCTATCGGAAGCGGTCTCCCTCACCTCAAGGTCCGGGAGCAACGTAAAGGTCAGGTGGTTAATACCCCTGAAACAAGAAGGAAAAGGCCAGGGACGACAAGCGCCCCTGAAGAATTTGGCTCTAAGTCCACTCTCGACAAGGTCGATCGAGTGGCCACCTACCGGCCCACCGAGTGAAGATATCCACTCGAGGCCCCCCAGGTCTACCTCCCTCAAGGCCGACATCTACATCGTCACCAAGTCCTCCGAAGAGTGCAACCCGCCAGCCGACGGGTACACAAGGTGAGAGAAGGTTCATACGCGGCATCGGGGTACCCCCTCCGACAGTCGGCAGTCCGGCACAGTGAGTGGTTTGGGGTCTCATCATACAATTTTGAGAACCCACTCCACCACACTTTTGCAGCCTTACGTGAAGGAATATCCTTCACGACGACACGCGTTCCAGCATCTTACGAGGGCGCACAATGATCGTTGCAGCGCATCGTCTGTGTACGCGTTGTTAGTGACCTTGCTCCTCGCTTCACGGTATCACGTGAGGAGCGTCTCCATGGTTTGAAGTGATTCTGAATGATCATTTCTGTTAAGGCTGTACAGGACCCACGGCTTCAAGTCTTCGTCTATGACTTGCATGGTAGCGGAGCTGCACAGCTCTTTAGCCAGAGGAAGACTTTCGGCTGGAAGCCTCTTAGTTCTAGAGAACTAAATAGAATTAAGGCTAAAAGCCACTTAGTTCTAAGTAACTAATGAAACGACTTAAAAGTCACCCTGTTCTAAGGAAGTAGGAGAGACTTTTAGTCAAGCAATAAGCTTAAAGTTCAGAGAACCAACGCACAGAGTGCAAGAACAAGCTAGAAGCTTAGAGGTTCAGAAAACCAACGCACGAAGTGCACAAGAGAACAAGTCAGAACGACTTGCGATCTTAAACTCAAAAGGAAAACTGATTTTATTTATGCTTTAAGATTTTATTAATAGTCCTACTCTAAGTACACTACACTAGATTAAATATGATTTATCGAATCCCAATCGATAAGATACGGTATTACTGAATACCGTATCTCCCTTAACGCTCATACTTAATACCTCTCTAAAGAGAAGTATAATAATGCATTATATGCAATACAAAGGGAAGTTTAACCGTAAACTCTCGGAAAGACGCTACAACCGTCGTGTAACCCCGTTACATGCATCCTATAATTGCACAACCGAGAAGGGGTTTGAAATCGTACCGGTATCGTACCCGTACTTTTACCATACGGAAAATCTGTGCGGCATAGAACGGTATTGTTGGCTGACAGATCGGTTTTCAAATTTTACATAGCTGGTGGTTCTTACTTGTAGCCTCGAAACGAATAATGTATGGCACGCGTTAATAATGTACAGGTCATCCATTTTTGCTTTTTTTACCTTCTAACCTTGGTCACAGACACGCAATATATTGTAAGCCGATGCGACATTTATCTCCTACAGCGTCTAGAGTCCTTCTTGTACATTGCATATTGAAGCGGTCAAGAACTTGGTAATCAAATTCCGTAAGATGACAGATATCTGGAAGCTCAAATGAACGAATTGAAAAAGGCAAGAGGTACTGTTTATTGCTCAAACTGTGGCTAGTTCTAAAGCTCTGCCTTTTTGGCCTCGGTGTAAGCCAAGTGGAACACGTCAACAACTTCTGCTGTATGCTGGAGCAGAAACGAAAGTGAGAGTATCCCTGCTCTTTCTTCAAACTGTATCTGCATTGCCCGTCCAATGGCTTTGTCACTTGGGTAAAGCTCGAGTGATTGTTGAGCTTTCGCATGCACAACCTCTGACCTATTTGATCGTGTAGCTGCTGATACATCATCCACAAGTGACCGTCGATATTTCCGCCAAATGTGCCAAGCTGTTTTTACGTGCTCCTTCTCAACTCGCTCCCGAATCTCGTTCATACCCTCACTCTCTTTCCCAAGCCACTGCAGCACACAGCGTTTCTCATATCGCCTAGCAAACAAACACAGCTCATGCTTCTTTCCGCATTTCTCCTGTTCATCCACTTCTACGCTCTTCAGCTTTTCGACACAGAAAAACCACTTTTTTGCCGTCGTCCTATGAGGAAACGACACAAACATTTCGGCACGCTTGAATCCCACACGCAAAGCCGTCTTCTCCATAGTGTCCACGTACGTCAAACTTGATGGGTAAACTTGAAAAATCGCTCGAGTATTTTGCATACCAGAAAGTTGTTTCAACAGCGACGAGAAACAAATCTCGAGCCCCTCTGATTGCATCCATTGCAACATAGAGATCCCAATTGCAGCATCCAGAAGTCCGTCTCGAATTGGCAATTTTTGTTCAGCATTGCCACAATAAAAATCAGCACACACTTGAGTCTCGTGAGACTCATGTTCCTCTTCCTGTAAAGCTAGAGACAACATCGGCACACTGATGTCGAACGCCAAGATAAAAACTGCGATTTCTCTCTCTCTGAACCACTCCTGAGCTGCTTTTGTGCTCAACCCGGAGCCTGCACCCAAGTCTAACAGAAAGAAAACATTATCCTTTGTAGTAGAATGCGTCAATTCCTTCGACTCCAATTGCAACAGCTTCAGGGCATGTCTTGTCATATCTTTCTGAATACTGGCATTTGCTGGTGTAGTGTAGACACTGGACTGCTTCTCATTGTAGAAATCGTATGCTGCGGCTAACACCGACGCATTGCCGCGTTCCTCTGGTCTCTGGTTTTTGAACGGCATCGCCACTCAGAATATGTAGCACCTCGGTAAGTACCGCTTGTATAAATAACTGAGCATTACATTGCTGGTTCTAAGCTCAAGCGTCCTGCATTCATAAGCTCAGCTTGATACGCGTAAAAATAATGTTTGGTCTCTCGGCGATTGATCATTCGCATTTTCAACATTATCGGCTGTTGCTGTTTCGACGTGGTCGGAACGACGGGAGCGTGACCGCCAAGTGAATGTCGAGTGCCAAGCGTCGCACCGAAAGAGCAGCATCAAACCGACAATAGGTGACACGCAAACTAACACTGCAACACCAGCTGCTGCACCACCGATGACGACACCTATAGCCACAAGTCCTAATGCCAACACGACTGGCGCAAGCAGGACGTAGCCGGATGCGCAAAAACAAGTAGTGAACGCTTGCCGGAAGGTGAGACGACTTTTTGCTGTGCACGGATAGAAGCAACAACAGAGAACGCAAAATACCACAGCCAGCACAAATGCTGGCGGCCCAAATATCACAAAGAACAGCACCCGTAGTGCCACGCCAATACTTTTGTGGCCAACGCCTTGTCTCTCGAAGTCTACCATTTGATTGCCTGCGCAGCCACGGACATTCCACCACTGCAGCAGCAACACCAGTAGAATATTACAACTCGTTAGTTAGCATGCTACTCAGATGAGGATCCACACTGTGAAAATACGCCATAATCACAATACCTGAAAGTGTTCCGGAAATACACTATCATCAATGATCTTCAGACAGATCCAGCAGAAACTAGTGCTACAGATCACACATTTCATCTGATTGCAGCCGCCAGTCTTCTCGACGTTATTCTGACAACCAGGGCACGGTTTGGAGATCTTACTAATCAGCGCGTTGTTTAGCTTCTCCACAGCGATCATCTTCTTGTCGTACTCAGCACAAGTGCGACCTTGGTGAGCACTGCTGTGTACGAAACAAAATTCACCATTGCAGGCTTCACATGCGCACTCCGGATACTCACTACCTGCACACAACTGCGAATGGTCGCAGTACGGGCACTGCCGGGCAAGTTCGTGCTCCTTATTAAACTTAAACTTGCTGTACTTCTGCCAAACCTCCTCCGAAACCAATGATCGAATATCGTTCACCAAGATATCAGCCTTACACGTTGTCTTATCCTCCAATTTCTCAAAAAAGCATTTCGGATACACTTGTCCCTCTTTAACCTTGAATTCCAAATAACTTTTTAAGCACGTTTCACAAAAAGTATGTCCACATATCGAAAGTACATACAACGTGTTCATCGGTGCATAGTCGTAGCAGATCTGACACAAGAAGGTTTCCTCCATCGAAAATCTCAGGAAGTTTGCCATAGACCTTAACAAGCTAGGCACTGAACGTCCTAGA
This sequence comes from Peronospora farinosa, assembly GCA_947646735.1. Classification (NCBI taxonomy): domain Eukaryota; phylum Oomycota; class Peronosporomycetes; order Peronosporales; family Peronosporaceae; genus Peronospora; species Peronospora farinosa. The sequence goes on along the minus strand of CANTFK010000943.1, from coordinate 357,506 downwards.
CTATTGCTCTCCTGCCTTCTGTACAAACCTACACTCTCCCTCTCCACAAATTCCTCCACAACGATAGATTCTTGCTGACTAGAAGCCGCAACCGCGACTGACAAGTCTTCGCTACTAGTCTCTTCATCTCCCATTGCTGCATCCAGTTCAATTAATCTCTTCCTTGACAGCGGCAACGAACGTCCGCGATCTCTTATACTGGAACGAGTCATAGCTCCCAAAGTGAGCCCCGTAGTAGCTCGCATCAGTCGAGGCATTTGATCCCAACTACCTCTTCCTGTCTCTTCCATCGCCTCGTTCTCCATCATAGGAATTGACCCTCGAGGAGGCGGCATCAGTTCTAATTCTTGCTGGGCATGATTTTCTTCGACGATAAAACGGGGTTCAAATTTCACGGCAGCTGCAGACGCCACTTGGTATCGAGATGAATGACCTTCACTTTTTAGTGGCAACGCAGCAATCTGATCCTCAATAGCTATCAATAGTGAAGCAATATGATCGGTCCATGCCTTTGGTGCCTCTTGTTGTTCAACTTCCTGTTGCCATTGCAATTTATTCAGCTGCTCATACCAACGCATACGCTCGTCCTCATTAGAAAAAGTCTGTAGCTGCTGCAATGAGCTGTAGAGAGCCGCTAAGTGTGCGATACGAGTGCAAGTCGAAGCTGTGGGCTTCATTGCTACTGAATTGGCACAATAGTAGCTACTGGGCAAATATGAATTCTGATTGGTGGATATTTGACGTTTATTTTCAGCTTGGCTAGTGCAACGAACTGCAAATTCTCATCGTGAACCTGCAGTGCAAAATGATGGTTACACAACTGTGTGGTAACACAAAAACCAGCCTTTTATCCAGAATAACGAGTCTACATGTCAGTCATTAAAATAGTACAAGTTTTATCTATAAAAACACAAGAAAAGACGGACTTCTCCGATTATGTCCGTTTCAGTTATTATATTTAGAAGGAGAAAAAGTAAACGTACGATCCGGAAGCCTCCAGTCTCGTATTGCAGAATATTTCAAAAAGTTAGAAATTGAGAGAGAAGCGATGTTAACAGTCGTGCGTTCCATTCAAAAGCCCGTGGTAAGCACAGGACTACGTGCCTTGAGCGTGCCAGCCTATAAGCCAGACCTCAAGTCTCAGGCAGTCAAGCCAAAGGTGCGTATAGAGGCTACGTGTGGTTTTTTCCTTGTTGTGAGTTATACAGACAGAGTTGCTAATGTGGAATATTCGAGTAGAATATCAAGTATTTCAAGATTTATCGCTGGGATCCCGAGTCGAAAGAGAAGCCATATCAATGCACATATCCCGTGGATCTAGACGAGTACGTGGTGCTAAGAGGAGGGAGAAATGAGAGAGGGGTTTTATTCCCGAGCGATTGATTAATGATGTGGACATTTGTAGATGCGGCCCTATGGTCTTGGACGCTCTTATTAAAATCAAGAGCGAACAGGATCCGACGCTGACGTTTCGTCGGTGCGATACTCTACAGTGATGTGGTCGTAGGAAGGAATAGTGAGTTACTGACGATGAATTGTGTCATTTAATCTGTTTACAGCTCGTGTCGTGAGGGAATTTGCGGCTCGTGTGCCATGAATATCGACGGTGGAAACACACTGGCGTGTCTGAGCCCCATTAAAAAGGGTGACGACGTGATCAGCATTCATCCGTTGCCACATATGTTTGTCATCCGTGACTTGGTGCCGGACATGACTAACTTTTACGACCAGTACACGTCTATCAAGCCGTGGCTGCACTCGGATAAGCCTAGTGATGTCAATCACGAGCACCTGCAATCTATTGAGGACCGTAAGAAACTTGACGGCATGTACGAGTGCATCCTGTGCGCGTGCTGCAGTACCTCGTGTCCTAGCTATTGGTGGAATCCGGACAAGTACTTAGGCCCCGCTGGTACGTTGCAATTGTTTTATTGTGTGACTGGAAGCAGATTTTGAGTAGATGTTTGCTTGTTTTGCCAACAGTGTTGATGCAAGCGTTTCGCTGGATTGAAGACTCGCGTGACGACAAGACGGAGGAGCGTCTGCGCGCGTTGGACGATTCGTTCAAGCTGTACAAGTGCCACACTATCATGAACTGCACGCGCACATGTCCAAAAGGGCTGAACCCGGCTCAGGCTATCGCCAAGATTAAGACCCGACTCGCCAGCATGCACTAAGGCAAGCCAGGCGGCTGACCACCCGCAGGGTCTCATACAAAGTAGCAGCACAAAAACGCATATGCTGTAGCGATAGCGTTTCTGCTGGGCTGCCGTGGCCACCCGATTGCAGTGTTGGTCAAGGATGCATGATTGAAAATAAATTCACACTCACTCGAGCGAAGGTGATCATGGTGATGTTACGCGTTTTGAACGCGGTTAAACGATTGGAAACGCAAGCGCGTAGCTGTGAGCGTGTCTGGCTTCGAGCGGCTTTGTATTGAAAGCATTTTCATGTTTGTTTATTACCGTGGCAGGTTTACCTATTGGCTGGCCTGCCGGCCTAGCGCCACCAATGCAACGCTGCAAGCCAAAATCATATCTAATCGTCCTCTTCAACTTTGAGCACTTCACTGACACTGAGAGGAAAAACTAAAAGAAAAGCGATGTAGTGAAAGGCGTAAATGCCTTTTGTCGGAAGGGGTCCCGGCCCCAATTCCCTTCCGCGTCTGGCCTGCGACGCCAGCTAGTCGAGCTCGCAGAATTGATCATACATTACAGCTACAGCAGGACGCTCCCATCATACTGTCGCACTCACTCGCTGGTTCACGAACGCCGGTCCGTGACGAATTTTCATCAGAGTCGTCTTCGTGCACGTCTTGAGAAAATTGACTGTCTTCTTCACCCCCATGGTAGATGTATTGCGGCCGTTGATCTCGACGATCACGTCACCTACGCAAACGTGCCGCAGTAGCTCACAACACGGCTCGTGGCATACGCTCATCACCAACGGGTAGGTGCCCTTGGCAAAACGTACCTCCTTTAGCTGCAAACCAATGCTCCGATTTTCCTTCCACTTAATAAGAAATGTCGTACTGTCAGGAGTATCTGCCATTGTCAGCTTTGGTTTTGGCCGGCCACGCACTTGAATGGTCGTGTTCACAGCATTCGGAGCGACTAGCGGAACCGTTAAAGCATCATCTTCACTGAGTGCCGGCAGCTTCGCGACACCACGACCAGTCTTGCCCTTTTTCTTGTACTTAGCCAAATTGGCGCTCAGGGATGACTTATTTGGTTTCGGCACATTTGCTGAATCCATCTTGCTTTTAGGAGCTTCCCGCATCATAATATCGCTCTCCACACTATCGATATCACGAGAAATGTCCGGGTCTTGTGAAAACTCATCCGATGGGTCAGATGCGTCTGCAAAGTCAACTTTGGAGGTATCGGCAGCGTTATCGACTAAAGTGCTCCCGCCACTCGAAGACATGGCTTCGTCGTGTGAAGAACTTACGTTACTACTGTGGTGATGTGTCTTCTGACCGTCAGATTCTGGTTCGAGATCCCATGGGCTTGTGTTCTGGTCACTTCCCGACTCACTGATCTCTGCAACTTCCGACTCCGCCTCCTCAACAGCAATTCCCATTTCAACATCCCCAAGCATATCTACTTCTTCGGCAGGTCCGTCTTCTTCAGCCAATTCTGCTTTTACAAACTCAGCTTCGTCAAGCAATTCTGTTCCCTCTGTCAACTCGGCATCGTCAGCAAGTTCCGCTTCTACAGCGAAATCTGCTTCTTTAGCCATAACAACGTGATCCATATCAATGGCAGCGCTTGGTGACAAAGACACGCCGACATCAACATCTTCATCTACGTCAATTGCCCACGCCTGAAGAATCTTCGGCGGTGATATCTGCTCTGGCAAATCCCAGGGTTCAGTCGGTGACAGATGTGTTAATGTGCTGACCGGGGACAACACTGGTTCCTCTTCATGCCCAGCAGTTGGTGACTTTTGGTTTTGTCGTTGCTCTTCACTACTGTTGCGACTTCGATTACCACAAACGTTCTCGAAAATACTTCTCTTTGGTGACTGAACAGCCACTTTCTCCACCTCATCGGAAAAGTCTGCAAAAGGCGCTTCATCAGCATCCTTCACAAGAGATGGCGGTGCCAGATCGCTTGCTTCATCGGTGATCTCCGTTTCAACAATCGGCGAGATTGGTGAAGCCAACGGCGAGCTGCTTACCTTAGGAGAGCTGCCCATGTTTGGCGACGCGCTAGGCGATCTACCAAAGTTTGCTGAGCTCCGTGCCAAGCTGGCTTTGGGTGACACTTCGTAGTTAGTACTCGGGACATTTTCTGCTAGATCACGTTGCCGTGTGTTTGCGTGATCATTTAACATTACTGGGGAGCTTGGAGGAGGTGTATGCCCGTGCCCTATAGCTGCACACTTTGCACTGGAGCTAAGAGCACGATTACGGTGAGGCGTTATGCCCTCGGCGGGTGATGATAATACCGACTGGGACGTGCCCAGTGTGACAGATTGTTGGCGTTGCTGTTCCTCAAATTGCTGCAACTCTCTTTGCTGCTGCTGCAGCTCGCGTAGCTCCTGGTCTCGTTTTCGCTCACGAATCTGCTGCTCACGTTGTTGTTCTCGCTGTTGCTGCTCGCGAAGCTGCTGCTCGCGAAACTTCTGCTCTTGTTCACGTAGCTGTTGCTGTTCACGCTCCTGCTGTTCGCGTAGTTTATACAACTCCCGCTTCTGCTCTTGCTCACGCATTTGCTGCTGTCGTTGTTGAAGCTGCTGCTGCTGCTGCTGCTCTTGCTGTTGACGCTGCTGTTGCTGCTCGTTCTGATGACGCTGCTGTTGTTGTTGCTCTCCTTGCTTTATAATGACAGCTTGATCAGTCGGTTGTCTTCGCCGAAATACCAGCCGTACAGGTTTATTCATCTGCTGGAGGCGGCCAAAAAATGCCTCGAACGTGTAATCTGCTGACTTAATGCCATTGGCCGACACCAGCGTATCGTTGACAGCAACAGCGCGTCGCACCACCGGATTCGCGCTCGGTAATCGTGTCACAACAGGCAAATTTGTCGACCGGTTCTCTCCGAAAAACAGACCCAACGGCCCAGTTTCCCAGTACACCTGATACTCATGTGGTCCAAGAGGTGAGACCGAGGAATGACCCCCAGACGTATTCGCCAGTGTAGCGTCTTGCGGTGAAACCTGGGGATCTTTATTGCTCGGCCCCCGACGTTGTCCGTGCGACGTTGGTGTGCGATCGCTTCCTCCGTTTTTCCCGTGTGGTCCAGCTGCCTGCGATGAGTTGCCTGGAATGCCCGATTCCTTGGCTCCCGTGGCCCTCCAAAACGCCCCTCGTGTCGCTTTGGATGGTTTCCGGTCTTTCTGCGATACCGAGTTGGCTCTTTGCATTTTGTTTGTCAGATCTGCGTCGTCAACATGAGGAACGACGTTCTGTCTTGCATACTGACTAGCACTATTTAGGGCATTCGTCGAGTTCGAGCGCTGGACATTAAATTGTTGCGCGGTGTCGTCCTCATCGGACGACGGCGTGCTGGCCGATAGCCGTTCGAACCGTAACAGCACAGGTTTCTTCATCGTAGCCAAGATCTTGAAAAAGTCAGAAAACGAGTGATCTTTTGACCGCACAACGTTTACAAACTTGAGAATATCACCCTGACTTACAGCAGATGAGATGCACGATTCCGTGGCTTTCGAGATATATGGAATTCCGTCCTTCTCGGATTCCAGAAAAATTACACCCAATACACCTCGTTCCCATAATACCTCATACTCATTCTCTCCCAATGGTGGCAGTTTCTCCCTAATCTTGTCGGCCCACGTGGCACGACGCACGGAACTCCCCCTATCCCGGGGGACGACAAATTGCTATGAGACGCTGTGGAATTGCTTGACTGGCTAGAGAATAAAGGACCACCGCGAAAATTTTTACGAGACATTTTCTTCATGGCCAACGTCGCCGTCGTCGCGAATGCTACGTCAATCAACTGTCCCTGTCACGCCGCTGGCAGCCGTAACAGTAAGTTTAATACCCTCCCGTTCTTCGGTTCTGGATGTCTTTAGGAAAGCAGCGACTAGACGGTCTCATACTAAGTACGATATGGATGAGACGAAACGAATATCGGTTACTTGGACAAAGGTACCGGTATTGATACTGTCTTTTTGACGACAGACGAGAGCAAGAGACCTTGCGTCAGAGGATCCTTTTTTATGCACATATGAAAATGTATAAGATTACTCTCAAGCACCAATCAGAAGATCGTTAAGAGTGGTACGAAGGTTATATATAGTATTTGTATGAAATGACAAGGGTTCGTGTGGTCGTCATGCCCTTTACCACGTGGGACAGCACCACTTATTGCTGCTTGGGTTTTGACAGGTCGCCATTAACCTCCCATAATAAAATGAAAAGAAACTTCTTGACGTGGTGCAAGACTTTTTTACTGCACTAAAAGGCGGTTTGGATAATATCTCTTGAGTTTGCAACAAAGTCCTTTCAAATGTTGTATAAAGTTGAGTACATTTCGACCAGTTGCTAAAACGTTGTCGGCTTTTCAAGACGTTGAAGAAGCATCTCGTTATGGTGACGAGTTGTCAGGTCTTGCTGCAACTGTTGCTCCTAGTGACGCTACTGCATGAATCAGTCGCGGAGAATTTTGCAGACTTGACGATTTCGTCACGAATGGCTCAGCTTATCAATTCAGGCGTAGAGTCACCAAAGCTTCAGCTCAATACAACGCTACCCGTTGAGGTGCAGTATCTACTGAGTCAAAAGGGTCTAGTGTGGAAAGAGTTGGGAGGGACAATGCAGCGATTAATGCTCTGGGACCAAGGCTATGTCGTCACGAATAATAACACGACGCGCGAGATCAAAGTACGCTGCAATCTTGGGATGGACGACGTGGTGGTTTTGCGGGATGAGTTTGTGAGACTGCACAATTGCTTGCCGACTGTGTGTGTCGACCCTGTGGGTTCTGGAACTTTGTGGAGAGGAACGGTCTGTGCTGGCAATCAGATCAAGCAGGTGGCTAAGTGTGCTGTTTTGGTGTCAGAGAGTGAAGCGACGGGATCGTCTGTGGACGTGGAGACAAGGCTAGTCTGGTCCGAAGAGGGCTACAATACGGATGTTCCGATGCCTAGGCTATGTCGTCACTCTTTGGATACTTTTGCAATCACAATGCAGACTCCTACTGGCGATGGAACCTGTCCACACCAGCTTGCACTTGTTATCCCTTGTACGACTGTTCAGTCCTCGGCAAATAGCAGTGAATGGTGCAAACCTCACAAGTCTGGTGTATTGGCAGGTCTGCTACAGGATCTCGCTGACTTGCGTCAAACAGAAGAGATGACAGACACTGGTTCTACCGGAATAATAATTGCCATTTGTGTGGTAGCATCTGCGGTCGCTATGGTACTATACGGACTTGGACTCGTTTGCGTTCGCCATATTCTTTTTGTTCGTAAACAACGGAAGCAATGGAGTGCTAGAGTGGATCTTATTGAGAAGTCAGGTCTAGAGGGTTGCGCTTTTACACCCGAAGGCGCATTCTTCGTGAACGCGAACTATGGTAACGATGCAATAGGTCCGATGTCGCTCGAGTTATTTGATTTTGAGGCTAAGTTGGGGCTTGAAGTTCGAAAAAGACATTCGAATGCTTCGGGGCATTCAGAAGTTAATTATTCGGACGCCCTTGGTACTTCAGGAGTGTTGTTTCGGTTTCAGAATGACCCTGTCGTCCTTGCATTGCGTGTTCCCATCATTGACGTGAATGGTGACAAATTGATTTTTCGTGGCATTTATGGTTCACCAAATGAGTTACTGGTTGGAAGTCTTGACTCCCGCGCGGTTGTTCTCAAGCGATTGCAGCTGTCGAAGCGAAATGATATTAGCGCTGTCGAACGCCTTGCTCGTGAAATTTGCGTTGCTGCTAGATTAGAGCACCCTAACATCGTTAACATAGTGGGAATTGCCTGGGACTCTTTTCAGAATCTCGTGGCAATCTGGGAGTATCATCGCAGTGGTGACTTACGGCGTGCACTGCAAAGTGAGAAAAAGGCTCGAGACTGGACGTGGACCCAACAAAAACTGCAGATTGCCGTGGGGATACTGCGAGGTTTGTCGTTTCTTCACGCACAGTCACCCCCGATTATCCATGGTGCAATTGAACCACGCCACATTTTGCTAGATTCAGCAACAGGAGGGCCGGCGCTTTGTGGATTTGGTTGCTGTGCTGGTCGAGCTTCTAGTGCTAATTGCGAAGACAGCTCTACAGGCAGTCAAGCTGATGCAGGTAGCATCTGGAGTAGCCCGGAAGTCTTGACAGATGGCGATTTTTCTGAGAAGTCGGACGTCTATTCATTTGGCGTGATGTTGGTGGCACTAGACACAGGTAAAGTGTTAGAAGATGTTTCCAGTGATGGCCTGCTGAAGTTGCTGACGCCGTTATGCCCCGGATTTATTCGCGAGATTGCACACGGCTGCCTCCAGAGTGATCCGGTGGAACGTCCAATGGTACAAGTGTTACTGCGTTACCTCGAAGAAGGTTCCAACTCAAGCTCTGTGACGAAAAAGCCCTGAATTAAACGACCGATAACATTTCTGGTGATAAATGAGTCCCGAGAAACCATAGAGCGACGTGAACACGTTGCAAGCAGCAGCTGGAGACTGTCTCTATATGTACATTAGTGGGTTATCAAGTGATCAATTGGAGACATCGTGGGTGCCTTAAATGGGTCTCGCGACAAGCAGATACTCTTGTGAAAACATATTAGCTGCATACTTGACCGCGGTCTAAAACAGAAACAAAAGTCCCTGGTGCACCGCGAACATTACGCTTCGAGCTTTGATTCCGGTACTTCGTGAAATAACTTCTTATTTTACGCGTAATACAGCGCCATTCGGTACATTTGAAAGGAATTCACAATACATGTAAAACACTGTAAGGTGGGTCTTCTTACCCGATGAACTCTTTACAAGTCCGAAAAGAACTTCTCGTTGGCCGTAGGGATTACCCGACGACCTCCAGCCAAGTTGTTTTCCACGGAGGAATCATTGCTATCACTATCGCTGTCACTATCGGCATCCTGCATGTCAGCATCCATGGGAATTCTGGCAAGAGACTTCTCCTCATTTTCATTCGCTGCGTCACCTTCTTCACCATCATCTTCCTCGAAAAGATATCCGACATCCCAGAAGTGCACCTTGTTGGTGTGCGAGACGCTACCAATGATTTTTTTGTCATAAGACAACTTTAGGTTTTCCACGGGAAAGTCTTCGTGATCGCCAATCAGTCCCAGAAGTTTGTTTGGGTGAAGCTGCACCACACTATAACATCATACGAAGTAGAACAAACGATCAGCACTTTGTGTTTCGACATATAGTACAGAATAGGCCAACGACAACATACCGAACAATGCCATCACTTGATCCCGTGAGTACGGTATCTTCATCTACCTTAAGCAGAGCATCAACAGAGTCTGGGTGGCCAGGAAAACGGTCGGACATATCTCCCCAGGTACCCCAGCTGAAAATCACCAGCACACCATTTTGTGAGCCGCATACAATCTTTCGGCCGTTTTTAATCACTGCGACAGATAGCAGTTCATCGTTGAGCTCGTCGCTTTTGCCTGCAAGGACATTCTTACGCAAGTCGTAGGCGGTCAAACGTCCATCGCCACTCGTTGCTAGTAAATGGTCCTGCGCTGGGTTCGTCGCGAAACCAGAAATATAGTCCTGCAAGAAACAATGCACCCGTAAATTATACGAGATTATCTGCAAAAGCAGGAAAGGAAGAGCCGCACCGTGTGCTCCTTGAACTCTGCCAGACAGCGATGCTGCCGTGTGTCCCAGATTTTGATGCACCCTTGGTCGTCACCGCTTGCAAATACATTTGCCGATAGCTCGTGAAGACGGTTTACTGGGTGGCTGTAAAAACAAACAGCAATAAGAGCGTTATCCTGCTATCGTAACAATAGTCCTACTCTCTCTCTCTCTCTCTCTCTCTCTCTTCTTACTCGTGCGCTCGCATCTCCGCCCACGTTGGATTTCCAAGCGTGTCGAAAGCACGAATAGATTTGTCAGCCGATGCTGTATACAGAGCTGCACAAATGAATCACCCCACCCAATAACCGTCAGCATCAGGATAATACAAAAGGATGTCTAAAAATGCTTGGTACTTTGTCCATCCGGAGCGAAAAATAGCGCTCGCACAGCTTCTTGATGATTTTTCAGCTCTAAAACCTTCGAATTGGTCTCTTCCGAGTACTTGTAACTACACACACAAAGGCCAAATTTTCAGTAGCTCTTTCCACTACACAACGATATTGACAAAAGCTCGTACATTTGCACAATACCATCGATGCAGCCTACAGCAACAATGTTTGTTAATGGATGAAAATCAATGTCAAATACTTGACGATCGCAGTAAATCTCATCAGGCGTGTGATCGTCCAAGTCTTCCATATTAATCGACTCAATTTTGACTGGCTCACACGTTTTGAGAGTTTATATTGCAATTGTTGAACAAGAAAGCGACAATAAGCGCAAAAGTTTGCGTTAAATATGAAAATGGGAGGTTTACGAAAGCAGCTATTATGCAAAGCTCCAAGACGTTTAGTTACAGATAGTCTGAAAAAACCAGGTACTCTTCCATGTTGGTCATAGCTGGATTCCTCTGGTTGGCCAACTCGCGTGAAAGAGACGCAAACTTGGCCTTAATGCGCTGCTTCGGGATGTCAAAGCGCTTTCGATTACGTGCACTCTTAGCTCGATTCACTTCGACAATCATGCTTTGAGGCAAGCTCGGCAGTGCGGACGAGGAATAAGGCAGTCCAGCGGCCACCTTGTTACTGCTGTCCGCGATCACCATGTTACCCGAATGTCCATTGCTTACCAGCCAGTCCATTTGCGGCGCAGGGATCTTGTGAAGGGGCTTGCGACCCGAAGCTTTCTCCTTCAAAATGTCCATCAACACAGTCACATTGACGCGAAACTCATGTAGGAGCAGCTCGGGTGCCGGCACGTACTTGGATTGATTATCTCGCTTCTGGTTCGAGTGACCACCCTTCCCGATTACCTGCACGAGCTTGTCCAGTTGCGCCATACCGGCATCACCTAGATCAACGCGGTTGCGGTGATGGCGACGCTGTTGACGCTCCTTGGCGCTGCGTTTCACATCCACGATATAATCCTTGTTGAAAAAGTCAAATATGACACTCGCCGTCTGCTCGGATTTGTCTAGCGAAAGCGACTCGACGATCGTCGCCGACTGTTTCATGCAAGGGCACAAGAAGCGATGTAGCTCTGCGCGCGATTCTCGCTCATAGTGACGCTGACCTGGTGCGATGGCACCTGTTGGGCGTCGTTTCAACACCGCTGACACAGGACCAGCATTCCCAACGACACTTGCAACATTGCTGAGTCCGTCGGCGTGAAGTTTCTTGTCACACATTGACGCACGTCGTACGCTTTCCAAAATGACTTTCCATCCAAAGAGGTTTGTCAACGATGTTTCCCACAGCAGACGTTGCAGTCCAGTCAGGTTATAGCCGTCCAATATTGTCCTTGCATGGGCAAACCAATAGTCTCTCGAAGGCGAGCCAACATTTCTTGTCTCCTCCAAAGCACCTTGCGATCGATTGCAGTCGTTCTTCTCGTCCTGTATCTTCCGCCAAGCATAGAAGCTTTGCCACTTCTCGGACGAGAAGTCAAAGCTTTGCGCAAACTTAGACACTGATCGAAATGCGTACCCACTGATAGACACGCGGCCAGCGTAGAAAAGCTTCACCAAGTCAGAGCTAGACGCTTTGCCCGAGTAGATCCACAGAAAATCGTCCATCGAGATGGTCACTTCGCACGTAGGACGTACGCCGCTAGGACTCACGTTTTTGTGCGTAAACACCTGTTTCTTGTCATTAATTTCCACGGCGTATAAGGTCTTGGGCACGGCGTCGTCTGTGGTCTTGAACTTGAACAGGATCGTACCACCAAAGCTCGTACTGGGCTTGACACTAAACTTGAGAAACTCCATAACTTCATCAATCTCACGCTCTTTTTGAAGATCCACTGCAGGCAAACGGTTGGTAAACGTAGTCGCTGCATGCATCGCTTCATCCACGGCACGGTCTTGATCGTTCATTGAAACCGCCGTCGTCATGTTTGTAGCCAATAAGACAATAATGTAAATAGCTCTTCACCCAATATAACATTTACCTAGGGGTGAGGTTTATTTTGATTGGCGGGCAGCAGAAGTTAGTGTGCACCACAAAATAACTGCTGAAACGACGGCGATATCTACGCAGACGCGTCATAGTCAACGAATCTAGTACCGACTAAAAAGACATTTTTTTGAAAAACGATTAGCAAATAAATATCTATTTTTAGAAAAAATAAGCTAAAAATAGAAACTACACAATGTCCCACAATATCTTACTTCAACAAAGCCGTTTATGCGCTGACGCATGCGACTTGCGCTTGTAGAAATGACTGGATTTTCTCAACACGGCTGTCAATGGGCATGAAGCGTCTGAACTGCAAAGTGATTACTAACGCCCTAGACGTTGTTGTATTGAAAATCATTGTCACGAGACCAAATTGGCAGATAGAAGTGGTGCCGTTCGTTCCCTCCATGTGGAAGACTAGTCATCGTCTTACTTAGCGTAGCTGGTGTGTTGCTCGAACTTTCAGCTGGGGGATCGTGGGGATGTTTTCCAAAAAAATCTAGAACTGAATGGTGCAAATCATTGTCAAGATGCTGAAGTGTCAAGATGCTGCTCAAATGACAAGCTTTGACTTAATAAACGTCATGTAGAAGCCATAATGTTTTTAACATTATTGATACGTCTTGCTGGCATATAAGCTAGTTTGGTGTTATAGTGTTGGTTGCACTTGGTTTGTAGTTATTCTGTGAAGGGCCGACTCTACCCGTGTGATGCTCTTCACGAACTCAAGTAGACCCAAATAATTTTGTGACTGCTTCCTGAACAACTGACATGTTGTTGACTACTCTATGGTGTGGTAGTAAGATACCTGATGCTATACGTCACTTCCCAATTCGCGCCTTCGAGCAACAACGGCCAAGAGACGAAGACCTTCAAAGAGCCGGTCAACCGGCCCCCTCCGACCAGGGCGGGAAGTCTCTCCAACGGGAGGCCCAGGATAAGAGGGGGAGGTTTTCCCTCTGCTGCGTGCGCTATGGGGGGCAAGCGCAGCGTGCGAACCGTAAGGGGAGCACCAACCCTGTTAACCCCGGGTGGAGAGGATCGACGACCGCGGTTATCATTCCCTCTTTTTCTACTAGTTCCTGCTATTCTACGTCAGCCTTCAAGACGCCGATTCGATCGCCGAGCGCGAATCTCGGTCCCACGAAGTGAACTTGCCAAGAACGTGAATTGATCGGCCCCGTCCAGGTGCATCAGCGGTCGATCGGGACTGATCGGTGTGGTGCCCGGCGCTTGTTGCGATCATTGAGCCACTGTTTACACCTCGGGCTGGATACCCGATTCCACGTGCTCTTTTCGGAGTGTCCCCCGTGACGCCCGACGTCTCGAGCCAGCAGATTGAGCCAGCGAGGCGAAGAATGACGAAGTCCTGGTAGAAGCACTCCAGACATCTTACCAATCCTTAATGTTTGAAATAGACGGTCTGTTCTTCACCTGATGCTATACGTGCACTTGCAATTCGATGGTGTACGCTATTGTAACTTTCGAAATTTTAATATTGCTGGAGCCGCTGGGCTTCTTCTCTTTGATCTGCTTTATTTGTGGCAAAGACTGATGTTGCACTAGCAACTATATCAGCGGTACAGTCCACACCCTTTCAAAGAAAGTAACTCTTTACTCTCAGTAGTGTTCTAACAAAATGAGTAGTGCATAGGCGTTGCATTCTCCTACTCTTAAGACATATCTCTTTTCTTTAGCAGTGTTAAGAGATACATCCTGGAATGTCATCTTCACTCTTAAGATCCTGTCTATCATTTCGTTAGCATTGTGGCAACGCTCAAATTGTACCTTGTAATGGCATTCCCTGGATGTTGTTGTCGTCATTGTTTCAATTGGTCGGCCTATTCAAGTGACATCACGAAGCCTCCAATGCTTGTTCACCATCCCATAGAGCACACCGCGCTTTATGCTTCAAAATGATTGAATGGCATTGCTACATGCTAGTCAAGTGTCTAATGTGCCCATTGCGACATTTAGTAGTTTCACTCAACGTTTTGCTTGTAAGCTTTCACTAGCAAACAGGCCCCACCAAATCTGCGCGTAAAAACAAGTGAGATAATGCATTGAGCCGTTTAATGCTAAGCGTCTTCTTAGAAGATATGAACTAATTTTGTTTTAAGGAGTGCGGCTTCTCTATCAAGTTGTATTTCTGCTGGATTCGTACTGGGACGCAAGGTGTTCACATTTTCCTCCCACTTTTTTAACGGAACGACTTATCATATAGCCATTTTTTGTTCGCTGCCCTGACACGAGTAAGCTGGTTACAGGATGCGGTAGAGTCACTCGTTCTATTTTGGATTTATGCAAGAATCTCTATCGCATCATTTCCTTAGCGCGTTTTTTCAGGCTCGGAAGTATGAGATGACGCGCAGTCTAATGTTACTGCGTTGATGATCTAAAATTTGGCCTAGTACCTCAAACTATTGACGTGGTGAAACCATTTAAGTACATAACAAAGTGACCCCAACAAGTCGTGCAAAGCTTTTATTTAGAGAATTCTACGCAATTTTCGTCAAAATGCACCTTGATGTGACACTAATCGATACTAATCTTATTCATAAATAATAATCTTTTTCTTGATGTATCCGACAGTGACGGTGAGGTACCAGGTATTGATTGCGTAGATAACTAGTGGTTACCTCGAAGTTGCCTTTTTAATCCACACGCAGCACACCATCTTTACATAAATATCTATAAATTTATTAACCTGTTTATCTCTATTCCCCTTACAGTAAGTCCGTTTGCGCTGCCAATGAATAAAATCGAGATCCAATCTAAAATCTCCACGTCAAACCACAAACCGGAGCTTTTCGAAACCCCACGAGTCCCGTAAGTCAGTAGCCAGTCACTCACTCAGTCACTCAGTCAGTCATGCCCGAGACGTCTTCCCCCACGATTCAATCAGATGACACAACGACGTCACCAAGTATCGTAGGCAATACGTTTATGCGTCAATACTATCACTTTCTGGCCAAGGAACCACAGAGTTTGCATCGTTTTTACAAGGCCGAAAGTCGATGGTGCCATGGCGTTGGATCGCATATGGAAGAGCCTATTGCTGGTCAACGAGCGATTAATGACCAGATCTTAAAGCGTGGGTATGCAGGTGCCCGAGTGGACCTGGATGCAGGCTCAATTGACTGTCAAAACTCATTGGGTGGCGGTGTCTTTGTGCTTGTTACGGGTATCATGACGTTACGTAGTAGCCCCGAGCCCAAGCCGTTTGTTCAGACTTTTTTCCTTGCTGTGCAGCCTAAAGGATACTTTGTATTGAATGATTGTCTACGTTTCTTGGCCTTGTCAAATACTTTGTCGACTCCAGACGTGGACAAGGAGAAGAGTGTGGGGATGATAGAAAAGGACAAACAGACGGATACACACGTGTCGATGTCGCCTGTAGAAAAAGTACAGCAGGACATGAAGAAGAAGAAGACACAGGAAGACAAAGAGAATGAGACGTTTGTGTTTGTGTCACCGGAAAAGGCGACGTCGCCTGTCAAGAGTACGACGAAAGAAGACACGTCTGTGTCTCCTGTGAAGGCCGCGACGACGATTGCGTTGTCTCCTATAGAGAAGACGACGACAACAACGAAGGAGGAGGCACCGGCATTTGTCGCCAAGACACCGTCGCCTGTCGAGAAGCCGGATCAGACGCCAGTTGCTACTGCTTCGTCTGTTCCTGTTCCTGCACCGGCTGATCCTGTCGTGCCAGCCCCTGCAGAGCCTGAAAAGCCCAAGACGTGGGCTGCACTGTTCTCAGCCTCGAAGGCTGTTGCGTCCATCACGCCTTCTGCTGTTGCGTCTCCAGCTGCAACCCCTGCTAAGCCTGTGGCTGCCGTTACGCCTGCGCCGACTCCCGCCCCTGCTGTGATTTCTCCTACGTCTGGTGCGCTGGCGCCGGAGAAATCGCCCAAGAACAAGTCAAGCAATGGCAACGAGAAGGAAAAAGAGCATAAGCGAATGTACAGTCTTTTCATTCGCGACCTGCCGCCTCAGACGCGTGAGAATGACCTGCATGAGCTGTTCAAGGGATACGGCTCGATCGCTGGTGTGAACGTGGTGCTTCAGCGTAACTTCGCTTTCGTGGACTACTACGAACAGGAGAGCATGCGTGCTGCTCTCGCTGAGACGAAGGAGTTCAAGTTGTTTAACAAGGTTCTGCAGGTGACCGAGCGTGGCGACCGCAAGGAAGGACAACGCAGTGGCTTCCGTGGCAACGACTCGCGTGGTCGTGGCCGTGGTCACGGTCCCAAGAGTGGTCGCGGCGATCGCAAGGAGCGTAGCGGGGATGACGCTCCTCCCTCCAGCAAGGGCGAGAGACGTGATGGCTCGCGACGCGAGAAAACTGGCAGCCGCCGTGGTGGAAAGGTGGACGGCACGCCGCGAGCGGAGTAAAGCGGTTTAATATGTGCAGCAGCCGAGCTGTCGGGCACCATCGGTGAAGCAGACACTAGAGTTGAGAAGCCACTAACATTCAGGTTGTGAGCAGGGGTGAGAGCAGTGGAGAGGTACACACGAAAGGGAGAGCTCGTCACGTCAGCCACTGGGGACAAGTTGAAAAGCAAGTTAGTTTTCAGTTTGATAGGGTAGAGCAGCAAGCAGAGAGATTGGCAAACCAAATGACAAAACCAATGTCCGCTGTGAAACTGCAGTATCAGCACCAGAATGGTATCTCACCTATTTGATCGACTTGGGATGAATGAACACATGCCACGTGGCATGATGCCTACTTTGCAGCACGACAGATATGGGATAGAATAGCATCGAGAATCCATCCGATCCATTTTTTTGGACGTCTGCCCAACTTTGTACTAATAACTCTTTATGCAGATTGCCCTGGGCACCCGTGTACAATTGTTACTTCTGTCGACGCTGTAAGTGCACAGCATAGCTGCTATTGATGTCAGGTTGGATGCTTTATTGCACCACCTGAGCCTCTTTCAGCACACGAAGTGCTTTTTTCGTGTCACCTTTCTTCAGCAGCACATACACTAATAGCTCAAGCGATTCGCGACAATTTGGGTTTTCCCTCACAGCACGCGTCACGCTTTCTTCTGCTTCCGGGTTGCGTCCCTGCAACAGAAGTGAGGTTGCAGTATTCACATGGACACTAGCTCGGGCTCGTGACAACTGCATCAAAACACAACAGCACAGCGGTCAGACCTATCAGCACAAACTCTTTCGACCCTTACATAGGCTAACCTGGAGCTTTGCTTCCCGTGCGTACTCTTCAGCCATCTCAATCAAATCTCGCTCAGACTGTAACACATCCGTCGCTTCGGATGCCCGAGAAAGCAAGCATAGAGCCTCTGCAGTATACGATCGCGCCAAAAAGCTGTTTGCCTTCGAGCAAGTGGGCAAAGCCAGCAACTCCTTTGCACTTGTAATTGCAAGCTGAGGATCGTACATCGACAGATAGACATACGACAAGTTGATGAGAGCCTTTTGACGCAACATGTCAAGAGCCTCTGTGCCGAGAGCTTCGCTGTCGGTTGCATCAGCAACACCTACTGCAGTATCAACGTGTCCGTTCACATTTCTGGAACCCAAAAGTTGATTGCAAAGCAAAACTACGTTCTTGAAGCACTTTGCGCCAAATGGGAGACTCATTGTCGGTGAGCCATCTGTATCACCAGCATCGGTAGATGCCCCACGAGTACCATTGTCATTGCTGTTTTTCTCAGGGAGCTTAATGTCTTGCGATGCCGCAGACGGCAAGCTGGTGGGAAGCAGAACACGTCGGTGTGAACCAGTGCCTACAATTCCCTGAATCAAACCGCTTTTGTTTCCAGCTACTACTGCCAATTTCTGCTCCTTGGCAAATGCCGCCGTACAGCACTCCCCAAGGCGAAGCCACAGCTTGGGACGATTAAAGTACAGCCGCGACGACTCGTGGAAGCACCGGAACGCCAGCGCGTACTCGCCTTGAAGCAACAGGTGTAGACCATTATTGTACATAATTTCATGGTGGCAAGAACTTACAATGACAACCGCGTCCATCTTTGTGGCCCTTGTGGTAGCTTGCAGTGCTCTGGCAAAGTATGACTGTGCCGCCTTTCGCTGTCCCATTTGATAGTGGATGCAGCCCATATTATTCAACACAACACTCTGCAAGCAGTCACAAGCTCACAACAGTTAGATGCACCGTTCACTCGCGCCTTGGGCGCTGCAAACACCGATTGACGTACCTCGCTCACGGCCTTCTGTGTACACGATGCAAGAAGCTTAATACATTTCTTGTAGTTCTTCTTTAAATATTCCAGGTTCGCTTTCAAGAACAGCGCCGTGGAGTTCTGCACCACAAGGCACGGATGCCCAATAGCCGCGCTCGTTTTCTCTGACTCCATAGCAAGTGTAGATGACGATATCGCAGCAACATCTCCCCTATCGTGCGTCTTAATTTCCTTCTGGAAGATCTCCAGCGCAGACTTTACCTCTTTTTTCGCTGTCTTCAAGTTACACTGTAGCAGCATGAACTTGGCGCGATACAGATGCAGCCGAAAGCGAAACTCCGTGACATCCCATCGGCTCTTCCTCTGCGTCTCTGTCTCCACCACGTTGCCATTAGCGTCACGCTGTACCAAATGATCAGGTGGCTCATGCACCGTATTAAACCGATGCGGTTTGTCCAAAAACGCCAAAATGCTCTGTGCCTTCTTAATCGCCGTAGCACGCTCCCTCTCTGTACTTACGCATCCCCTGCTGCTGTGCAGAATGACGTCCAAATACAAAAAACTGGCGTGCATTGCCACATTTTCATCAATGGGATCCACATTGCGCATTACTGCTTCCAGCGCTGAGCTTGCCTGTGCGTACTGCTTGGAAAGGAACAAGGCGGCTGCATAGTTGTACCGCAGATAGGCCACCTCTCGTTCAATGGAGAAGGATCCACTGCTCTCTGCGACGGAAGCAGCAGCGTCTTCCCCGTTAATCGAATCTCCTGCAGCAGCTGGAGCAGATTTATTCTTCTTGTCGTGTTCCTGCAATTGCGTTCGAAGATTCTGCTTGAGCGCGAGCTGCAGCTGGTCAGGCGTGTCTAAACCCGCGGCAAAACGGGCCAGTGCCAGATTGTGGCGAACTTTAAAGTCTTGACGAGGATCAATTTCCTCCACAAGCTTCTCCAGTGCATCCACAGCTTCTTCGTATTTACCACCACTGCAATTTGAAACCCATGTATAATATCGGTTAATGTCAAAAACATTGTCAAAAATGGCAGCAACAGTGTCAACAATACAGCAAGACTCACTTATATTTCTGTTGGGCACGATGACTCAGCGACGATTTATTGTCCTTTGCACGAATTTCTCCCGACATTGACACAAAACTGTTGCAATCAATTGGAGATTCGTATCGTGTCGGTAATATACCGATTGTGCTTTATTATTTGCCTGCATGCATTTCGACAACAAAGTGTCAATAACGTTTTGTTCTGCAATACAGCGGCCACAACAAAGCTCCAATACAAGCAACAAGCCTGGATTTGGATAGAATAGACGCACCTCTTTGTACTGCTATTGCGCGTTGGTAATAGAGACGAGAGTGTCGATACAGGGGCGAGGCAATCGCTGGCAACTTTTTTTCTTATTTTCCTTTTGATCGGATATCTGAGTGTGTGGAGGTGAGGGGGATTAGAGAATAAGTCGACGAATTAGGGCATCAACCAATTAGATTAAGGCAATGTGAGACTTGTTTTCGAAACCGTCGGGATTGTATTGACAAAAGGTGCGTACTTGATTATAACTGATGAGAGGTAATTGTTGAAAAAGTGTGATTACTGGTAAAAACAACTTTTTGTGGTGAAACAAATACAGGCGCTTATGCAAACACGTTCTGCTGCTCCTCGTTGATGGACGTATCCTCGTCCATGGCTTCCAATGCGCTAAAGTTCATAAAGTGTGTCTTACGGTGGATCTCGTGGTAAAACTCCTTCGGATTGCCCAGCTTCAAGTCGTACTTCATGCCTGTATTATGCTTCACACCCATGAAATTGTAGTTCCACACCTCTTCTTCCGGCACCATGTAGAAACCCAGGAATCGATCGGACAATAGCATCTGCACCTTCTCGTAGTGGGTCGGAGCAAAGCCCGCTGGATTCGCGCCACTGTCTTTATTCTGGCGACCCCATTCATAGCCAGCCGGGGTCAGCTTGTACGCCGTCAAGGAGCATGAACCTGGGGTAAAGCTGCAAGTGATGAGAATACTTTTCTCACCATCCCATGACGTGTTCTCCGACATGATCTTCGAGTGAAAAGTTACATCCTGCGGTGGCAACCTCGGCAACTCGTTAGGCTGCGTGTGAATCCAGCCGAGAGCCTCCATGCCCTCCAGGTACTCGTGATCTGGCATGTGCAGCGGAATGGTCACGCTCTGGTGCGTACCAAGTTGCGGCGGCATTACAATACAGCGAATCTCCTTCACCTGCGGATTATCGGGCGGGCTAACACCATACATGAGACCGCAGATCTGCGTTCGCAGGTCTGACACAGTAATAAACTTATTGAGCACGTTCTTCGGCAGGACATACGTAAATCCAGTCTCCTTGATGTCGTCTGAGGACACGTAAATATGGTTCGTGCGCAGGTGTAGGTTTGTCGCCGAGATGGCACGTACGCGCCAATCCGTCTTTGAGGCAAACGAGTGCTGCTCGTATTGGCTGGTCGTGGTAACCACCATTTCATCACCGTGCTTGTTCACTGTCTTTGTCGTTACCGATGTAAGCTGGCTCTGCTCTCGCGCCTGTTGCTCAATTTCAGCAACTTGCTGCCGCTGCAAAGATGGCGCCGAAATCTCCATACCCAGAATAATATCACGGATCTCCGATTGGGTCAGTGAAGCTACATTCACATTATTCTTCTTTCCGTAGTCGCCCAGAATCAAATCCTTCAACTGCACCTCTATCTTCAGCCACTGCTCATCTGTCAGTGACGGCCAGATATGATGAGGCTGCGTTGTCGTTTCACCGTCGGGTCGCAGGATGATCTTCGTACGATCATTGCTCACGTGCAACGCGCGCAGAATCAAGATCAACCGAGAGAAAGCTGTGTACGACGTGATTGTGTTCAGCCAGTCGTCATAGATATTAAACAGTACCATTTGTGGCTCCGTCGCCTTCAAGATCAGATCGCCAAACTTTTCAACCTTCAAGCATGCTTGGAATGGCAGTTGCAGCTCACTACCCTTGATGACAATATTCGGGAAGTCTAACAGATGCACTTCAAGCGGATCCAGCATCCCCTTGCGCGTGACAATGATCTGTTTTGGCTGTTCTTCAACGGGCAGTGACCGAATGAGGGCCGCTACTTCTTCAGCAGTCTTCCACTTCGCCAGTTGCCCCAATCGCTTCTGACCTGCCCACACTGATGTGTGAATGATCTTTAGAAATAATTGACCAGTACGCGGGTTAAAGATGAAAATGGCACCATTGATGGGCTTTGTCGTCAGGTTGCCCTCGAACGTCTTGTGGATCGTCACTCGGTATACATTGGTGTCGTCCACGAACCAGATAATTTGGTTCGAGAACAGCTCGCCATAGTTCTGACTCGATAGATATGGTTCCGTCGGTTCAGAAGAGTATAGCTGTAAGCCCTTACGGATACGGTCGCGCAGCACATACAAGGCTGGGTTCGCTTTCATAATTTTAGCCATAGCTTGCTGCATGAGCGGCTTGCAGCCGGGAAACCAATTTCCATAACCACTGTACAAGTTATACGCTAGATCCACTGCAAGCAGCACACCTGTCGGCGACGGATAAATGGTCATGTTGTCCGTTGTGTAGTCCAAAAATTTGGCACGTGCATATCGCTCGATATCGTGAGAGTCGAAGTCACCCCACCGAAGCTGCACATCAATCCAGTACTTCGAGCTCGTCGAGCCATCATAGCTGTCCTTCGTGTCGTGCAACAGCGTTGGCCGGCCCATCTGCCACTTGTACGCAGCGAAAAGAAGAACATCCGCGCAAGACGAATTCATCTTGTAAGACTTACGCGGGTGAATTGTTTCCTTTTGGACGCTCTCAATCTCCAGCGCATCGAGCTCCTGGTCAAACACTGCATACAACAATAAACACAGCAGACACAAATTAGCACTTTGCGACATAAAACAGTTTTTTGATGGGCCATATCGCTTACCTTGGACTGCGCAACATACGTACAACAGAGGGAAAAGTTAGTAATCTCATAGTAATGCCAAAAACATCAAAGTGCAGTAACGAACCTAAATCCATAACCAAAGATTCGTGAATCTTTTGCCACAAATGTGCGCGGAAAATCTGGATCAGCGAAATCTTGAGCGTCGGGATTTTACCGTGCATGAAAATACCTGTCAAATCCAGTTGCACCTGGAAGCCTACATACACATTGGCGCGGTTGATCGTAGGAGACCACCACAGGGTGAATCGACGGTTGGGAATCTGGTTTAAACCCGACCGCTGCGCGTTCGTCAGCTTCTTGTACTTCATACTCTCTTCGAATCCAGAAGCTTTCTCCCAGAATAGACCTTCCCATGTGGGAAAGTATGTGCCTTTGAACAGTGTGTGCTCAAGAATGCCTTCAACACCACCCAGTGCCTGAATCATGTCCGTTCGATAGTTGTTCAAGTTCCACAGTTTGCCGTCGTGTCGTTGGTGGGTCCACCAGAACGGGTTCTGGCGCATTACCTGATAGCACTTAAAGCCCGTCCGCACACGCCAACCCTTGTCGTATGCCAGTGTGTGGCGGTCTTTTTGGAAAAGGGTGTTGATACGGGGAATACCGCGGTCCCAAGAGTCTTCTAAATCCTCCAATGTCAAGCGACGGTTCTGAGCGTTAGCTTCTTGCCGCTTCAAGGCGTACTCAGCCCACACACGCTGCGAGTCGATGAACTCAGACTCCCAAGGCTGCAAGTAGCGGAATAAGTTTGGAATCAGCTGGTCTTCCTCGTGGGACATACCCGAACGGAAGTGTGTCACACCACCACCGTCGGTTTGCTTCGTGTAGCGAAGGTCAGATTGAGGGATCAGAACGTGACCCATCGATAGCATGCCCAGACCTCCTAACTCTTTGGGCGTGTAAAATACCACGGGCGGGAATCGGGATGGCATCTTTGAGTTCAATCCGATCTTAATACGTGTCTGGATTTTGTTTTCACACTTGACTAAGAGGTCCAGAAGCTCCTGTGTCTGCACGACAGATTCGCGGTAGTATGTCATTAGTCCGATCAGTGCTGAATTCCACTTGTTTGCAACCTTGGTGAATGTTGTACTACCAGAAGACATCAAAATCTGGCGAACCCGATTCTCAAAAGAGTGAAATGACTCGTCGTCCACGCGGAGGTATGCCTGAGCTGTACGCTCCTTGGTGGTCTCATTTTGCAAAATCCACACTCCATCCTTGTGTGTGAACTCTGCATCAACTGCACGTATCTTGGGCAGAATACGCACTTCAAACCCGCACATGTTAAACAGCAAATTCGGATTATCCTTCGAGTACACTGACACAAAGCTATTGTCCCAGTCGAACGTAGTCATCGAGCGCGGCAAACGGTTCTTCATATCCCAAAACGTTGCCCTTCCGAGGTTCACATCGTGCTTCATCAGCCTCATGCGCGCATCACGAGGCCAGCACTTCTTGTTGTTGTATCCGACCACGTTTTCGTTGTTTGGATCCGGGTGCTCTGTTAAGTATCGTTGGATCAAGTCGCGAGAATCGTCAGCATCAAACCGGAACAACACATAAATCTTATCAATGTAGCGCGTGTATAGGCGAATCGGGTGCCGTGTTTCCGAGGCAGTGTCCTTGAACGACAGATACTCATTCGGAAGCTCAGGCGAACCGGCAATCTCAGTTGCGCGAGTAAGGCCAAGCAACAGAAGATCCAAAATCAGACCGTAGTACTGGAAGATAAATGAACCGAACTGTAGTCCACGAATGAGACCGTATGAGTTCGTGTGCATCATATCCTTGTACGCAATAACAACGTTGTTTTTCGCAGTCATGTAGTCGGCGATGTTGTGATCCAGAATCAGCCGCAATAGTCTATTCAGTAGAGTCAAGTCGATCTTTTCGTAAACCTTTTCGAGCTTCGACTCAAGCATCACCACGCACTCCTTTTCAGACGTATCCCATACGTTGTGTAAATTGTTAACTCCTTGGCACCACTTGTAAACAAGCAGCGGTGGTGGTTCAGAGTCGCTGGGCTTAATCCAGCAAGGGAAGAGGTGGCGCTTGTCAGCCTCATACCACAAATACTGATCAAGGTACGCATCAGTGATCTTTTCTAACGGTTCAATGTCGTTCACAGGGATCAAATGACTATACAGATCCATGAATTCGATGTGGACTTCCTTGAAAGCACGCTGGGTAAGTAAATGCCTCTTAATACGGGACAACGCTTCATGTGGGTTGTCATAGGCCTGTTCAATCAGACCAAGTTCTTCACGCTGCGTCTGGTTCAAGCGATTGTTGACAGAGTAGTTCTCCTTCAGTCGTTCCAACGCAAGAATTAGAAGCTTGGTGTCGTGCTTGTACGACAGTGGCGGGAACGGAATTGGAGCAAACTTTCGGCTTTCTAGCCAGTGCACGGTGGTCGTGTACACCGCGACAGCTTCCTCAGCGGACACATAAGGTCCATCCTTAAGATAATTGTGCTGACGCTCTTGTTCTGCTTTGAGCCACAGTCGCGTCAGGCGACCCAGGTTTTTGTGGCAGACAGTTTTATCGACAGTAGCACCACGCTTAATACGCTCACGGTTGTAGTGAGCCACATTGGTCCACCAGTCTGCCTTGGATTTTACATATCGCAAAATCATGTTTTCAATGGGAGCAGGCAAGCCCGGCACTTTCCATGGGATGTTAGCCTTCCAACTGTTTACATACAATGCACAACATTAGAAAAGCAAAGCAGACGTATGATACACGTCATTACACGTACCAGCGCCAAGCTTCACTGAGATGCGCCATGATCGTTCGTGACTTGTTTACCTTAACACCTTCCGGCATCATATCCAGAATATCGTGCATCACGGCTGCACGTAGCTCCAAATCGAAGTGGCTTTCCACACGCTGCTTCGTAACAGTCTTTGCGATGCCCTTCGAGTGACGGCCTTCAAACTGACGCGCCAGCAGGTTTCCAAGCCATCGCTCGAGCAATGGAACAATGCCTCGAAGAAAGAATAACCACACGCGCCAACCAGGCGCCCAGAAACCACAGCCAGGTCCCTTGCCAACTGGTCCAGTGTTGAACCGATAGTAGATCAAGTGCTTCAAGTCCTTGCACATGCGGACCTGACGCATCAGGCGGTACTTGTATCGGTACATGCCAGTCAGCTGACCAACGTGCGCAAAAATGTACTGTAGTCCATCAGCAAGCTGAAATGCATCAACGTTGCCCAATCGATACTGGACGTGCGCATCCACAATCAGTTTCGTCAGACGCAGAATTTCTCGCGTCAAGTGGAAAGCATTACCAAAACGTGACTTTTTACGCTCCTTTGTCGTAAGCGTCTTGATTGGCTTCAGATTGAAATTGTAATCCAAGTGGAGGTAGTTCAGGTTCTTGCGGTGAATCAGCAAGTTTAACATATTGTATCCCTGGCGGCACACTTGTAGACCAGCTTCAACCCAATCTAATTCAGTGCTTTGGAAGAACTTTGTCGACTTCAGTGACTTGAACAGGTATCTCTTGTTCAGTGCCTTCGGAGGGCGGTGATGCAACGAATTCAGCACCCAGCACTTCAGCAATTTCTGGTAGCTGACACGAACCTTTACAGGCTGTCCTTGCGGACAGTGTTCCTGGAACCACTTATTCACTAGAGGCACATCGATAGCACGACGTGTGCGGCCCGTGCGCAGATTAAATGGCCGTGGGGCCCAATATAGAGCGATACCATTGGCCGTGTCTGGGGTATACAGTGGTTCGTCCGTCAAAAGTGGGTCAAATCCCATAGGTAACTGAAACTCGTCTTCTTCGTCGTCCTCTTTTTTGTGACTATTTTCGTTTTCAGAACGATTCACTCGGAAGTGAGAGATCGGGTTCACAATCGGGTCAAAGTAAAATGCCGGCAAGTCCGGATCCTCTGCCTTAATATAGCACAGTACAGGTGTATGGTACGGCTGAATGTGTACGGACCGTGGTCGACTATTATACAAGAATGGGAATGCCACCTTGTATTCCGTCCGGATTTGATGGCGGATAATAATCTTATTAATGTCATTGAATTCGTTCCAGTCCTCGTCATCCTCGTCCAAATCACGATACAGCGGCTCAAACTTTGGCCCACCAGGGATCGCTACATTCAACGCCTTGGCTGTAAAGAACGACTTTTTATCAAACAGGTACTCGTAGTTCGGGTCCACCAAGTCACTTATCAATTGCCCGGCAAGACGATGTAAGTTGGCCATGATAGGTACAGGCAATCGCCATTTCCGATAACTCGGTCCATTGACAAATTTAGAGTCCACCAGCGGTTTCGAGTCGTAGAACCAGTCAATTACTGCTTCATCGTCTTCCTCGTCCAATTCCATCGTAATGCTCTCTGAAGGTTCAATATCCAAAATATTATCACCATAATCTAATGGTGGTTCCTCATCATCAAAAGGAGGAAAGCGCATGCGCTTAAAATGACGTCGATCACGTTTTTCACGTCGCATCATGATCCACATGGTACCCCATTGCGCAATATAAACAGGTTCAATAACCCACGGGACTTCATTCACAAAGGTAATGGCACCTGTGACATGATACAGCACCTTTACATCCTTGACTTGTTCCCAGGGCATGGGCATATTCTCTAATAGTTTAAAAATGGCATGGGGAACGTACTTAAGGGCTCCTAAGTATACACGCTTATCATGCCGAAATTTCTTGCTGCTCATGTCACCGTGATCTTTAATAATCTTACGCACGTGTTCCGGTGGCATATCGTCTTTTATGGACTCGACAAAGCCAAATTTACGCTTTTCCCCGTAACGTTTTGTATTCATTTTGTTCCAGCGACGACTACGTTCTTCCAGCATCTTTTGCTTTTCTTCAGGAGCAAGGAAGCTAGTAGCAAAAGAAGCGACAGAGCTCGTATGGACACTAGTGTGCTCATGACGTACAGGTCCAGCGCTAGTCATGTCCACGTCGGCTGCTCCCAATGGCGCCATTTTCCGTCAAAACAATCACTCTTGGGCGCCCCAAATGCGGTTTTGTATGAGTGGCGGGAGCGGAAACCTATCTTGTGGCATATGTAGGATCGTATGCGTGTAGAGAGGAAACGATGTACTGAAATAAGAATTATTCATTTTCAGAGATCCTGGACAGAGTGATAGATACCATGAGCATGGCAAGTCCTATGATGACGGCGATGAACATGGCAAATCGATCTCCGCGACCGCTTGAGAAAGAGACGAATGGAATGGCTGAGGAAATTCCCATACAATTGACATTGGGAGATATGACGCTATCACTTGGAGCGGCTGGACACTGGGAGCTTGGTATTGTGAACAATATGTCATTAAACGTGCTCTTAACTAATGGCTAATGAAATAATGGACCTACAGACAGTCACACGACATTCAAGCAGACAGAAGAGCGTATGCAAGTACTGGAGAAGCGCAACGCGACGCTCGAAGACGAGAACATTGCACTGCGGGACAAGTGCACGCGCATGATGGAGGAGTGCAACATGGAAAAGTTCAAGTGCCAACTACTGGTCGAAATGGTGCGTTTCGACACATACGTTCAGGCAAGTCTTTCATAACTACTAAAAGCCTGTGTCGTTGCTGTTGAAATAGCTTGCAGTGTCGAGTTTAGACGAGGAGCGGATGAGAATGCAGGCAGAACAGGAAAAAGCGCGAGCGATCAGTTTGAAGACAGATATAGTGGCATTGATAGAGCAAGCGCGCATTAAAGGGTTTGACTTGCGCAAGCTTAACGCCACCGAGTCGTTGGAAGGAGCTCCGTAGCCATGTATTTGTAGTCATGTATATGTAGCCATGTATCCCCGTATAGATAGATACACACTGAGGGCAATAATTAAACGTAGAAAAGAGTTCAGAAAGAGGCCGCAGTATACAGATTTATATATAATTATACCATATGATTTACAACATGGTCAAAGGCAGGGCAGCGTATGTTGCGGCTTTCCAGCTGTCAATACACGAAGCAAGTTTACTAGAACATGGGCGGATGTTCCTCCAAGAGAAACGCAAAGGATTATGTCCCGCATGATCTACACGATTCTGTATCAAGTAGAGGAGGTGGTGTGGATAGCGCATCTCGTAGCCTTTCCGTGTCGGATGCATCGCGTGAGCGCTCCAAGAGGTCGAACCGCCGACCCACTAACATTACGGTGGACTTCCAGGAGTTTAAAGATAAGGAGAAGAACGTTGTAGAGACGATGCTCCAGAGCAACAAAGGACTGCGGATGGCCGAGATTAATTTTTATGATCTGAAGCTACAGAAGATCATTGGTGCAGGTGCATTTGGTGAAGTCATTAAGGGCACGTACTGCGGTACGCCTGTTGTAGTCAAACGAATGCTGCGCACCAAGATCACTGAAGATAATTTACGCATGTTTGGCGACGAGATTTTGCTCATGATGAACCTACGTCATCCGAATATTGTGCAGTTTATTGGTGCTAGTTGGAATTCGTACTCTAACATGTAAGTGTACGGTTGGTTGAAAGCATTGGACATGAACCGTTTTTTGGGGTGAATTGATTTGAGATGTCGCTTTTGTTTCTTGAACTGAGTGCAGTTGCTTTGTGACGGAGCTCCTGGAGAGAGGAGACCTTTTTGCAGTACTACGGAATCTGGAGAACAAGATGACGTGGGCTAAACCTATTCTACGCATGACCATCGACACCTCACGCGGTATGGCATATCTACACAGCATGAAGCCTCCTATTATACATCGCGACCTAAAGAGCATGAATATCCTCGTTAGGTAACGACCGACACATTTACCTGCTATTCCAAAGTATTAGTTCTTGGCAGACGGAGAAAGTGCGTCGTTCTGACACGCCATGATATGTCGGTTTGATTAATAACCTGTAGTTCCACGTGGGGCGCCAAGGTGAGCGATTTCGGTCTAAGTCGCGAAAAGTCCGTCGATGAGACGATGAGCGTGACTGGCACACCTCTGTGGCTGCCACCCGAGATGATCCGGGGAGAGCGCTACACGGAGAAGGCAGATGTTTACAGTTTCGGTATTGGTACGTACATGACCCCAATTGCTCCAAGAAGGTTTTTGGCTGCACAAATTTGCTAATGACTGATTGATATTCTACGATATACAGTGTTAGCGGAGCTGGATACGCGTAAGATTCCGTACCACGACATGAAGGCCAAGGGTGCTCGGAACAAGAAGGTGTCTGGTAGCACGCTGATGCATATGGTGGCATACGAAAATCTGCGTCCGTCGCTGAGCAAGAATTGCATGGACAGCGTGCGTGACTTGTATAAGCGGTGTACGTCCGACAACCAGTCGATGCGCCCCACCTTTGAAGAAATTGTTCAATTCCTCGAGAACGACGTCCGCAAGGAGACCCTTGTACGTGCAGTACGTGCTTGTTCTTTTTGTCTGGATTGTCCCTTTGTGATCCAATCTTGGAGCACTGTCATACTCATGGTGTCCTTTGTATTCATTCGTTATCACTGTGATTGCTTAGAACGAGGAAATGAATTTAATTGAGGAAGAACAGAATGGAACAGACGTTTCTCCCGAAGAGCTCGGTGTTCACCATGCGACACGCTACGTGGATTAAAGATTATAAAAAATACAAGAATCTCATGTAGCCATTCGTACTTGAGCTGAGCTTGAAGAGTGCCACGTGTCGTCCTACCAAGTCATTTCTTGGGCTAAAGACGATTCACTTGCAGTGTCATTTCGGGTTTGGACGAGTAATACAAGAACGATACCAAGAAGTATGGGAGTTTGGAAAGCCGTGGTTTCGATGACAGCCATGGCCCTTGGCGTCGTAACGGCTGGTGATGTGAAGGTGTTGACGCCCGACAATTTTGATGAAGTAGTAGACGGTTCCAAGCACGTGTTGGTCAAGTTTTACGCGCCGTGGTGTGGTCATTGCAAGAGTCTGGCGCCGACGTACGAGACTGTAGCGACGGCTTTTCAAAAGGCGGACGACGTTGTGGTAGCTGAAGTGGACGCTGACAATTACAAGGATTTAGGCTCCAAGTTTGAAATCACGGGATTTCCCAAGCTCAAGTACTTCCGCAAGGGTTCGACGGAGGCTGAAGATTACGAGGGCGGCCGTAGCGAGGAAGACTTTGTCACGTTTTTGAACGAGAAGGCCGGCACGAATGTGCGTGTGGCAAAGGAGCGAAGCTACGTGACTGCTCTATCTGATGCGAGCTTTGATGCGGAGGTGATCCACTCAAAAAAGCACGCTATTGTCGAGTTTTACGCTCCTTGGTGCGGCCACTGCAAGTCTCTAGCCCCTATCTACGAAGAGGTGGGCGCTATCTTTGAGGGCGAGGACGATGTGCTTATTGCCAAAGTCGATGCCACGGCTAACGAGGAGCTGAAAGAACGCTTTAACATTAAGGGTTTCCCGACACTCTTCTACTTCAGCCCGGACTCGGACGAGCCCGAGGATTATTCGAACGGTCGTGACAAGGAATCGTTCGTCGAGTTTATCAATGAGCACGCCGGCACACACCGTTCTGTGGACGGTAGCCTGACGGCTGAGGCCGGCCGCGTCGATCAGTTGGAGGTGATCATTACGGAGAGCAGTGACATCACGGCGGATGTGCAGAAGAAGGTGCAGAAGGTTGTTGACGGTCTGGACAGTAGCGACGCCAAATACGGTTTGCTGTACGTGAAGGCTATCAAGAAGATCGTTGCCAAGGGCCCCTCATACGTGGATACCGAGATCTTGCGTCTCGAGGGTCTGCTAGACAACGAAAACGTGACTGCTCAGAAGAAGACGCTATTTGGGCTCCGCAAGAATATCCTCAAATTTTTCCAGGAGAAGCTGAACGAGAAGACAGAGCTGTAAAGTAGGTGAACTTACGGCTCTTTGTGGCAATCGCACGCGTAAGATGGACAGCTCGGAGCTGCGTGTTTCTTCATTGTAGTGCAGCGCTAGAATGTCACGCAGTGCCTGTTATCGCTTTTGTTCTGAGCTGTTCGTGCCGAGGTTTTTGTTCACCGTCTTTCTAATTCTGCTCAGTTCTCTTCCGTAAGGGCAGTCCTTGCAGAGTTTACTTTTCTTCACACCAGCTTTCCTGCAGTGCTTTTCCTAGTCTGCCACGGGTCTGCTTCCATCTCCTTGATTTCCATTTCGTCTACCTTAAGCTGCTCGTATCTTTTTGAGCCTACTTGCTACATGCAGCTTCGTTCTACAAGCACTACTACCCCACAACATGCGCTAGCCTGTTCAAGTGACTATTACTGCAGGAATATGCACGTTTAAACCGATGCCATTTCCGATAACGTGCTGCGCAGCTTATCAGCAAAATTCTGACGATCCGCGACGATGCCCTTCTCAGACGGACAACTGGGGACGCGTACGCCTCCCATAGCGCTCTGCATCTTCACCGAACGATTCTACAATAGAAGACAGGAACAAAGCAAAATTAGTGACGTAGAACCCAATAATCGATAGCGCTGAAGGCTGCATATACCTCCAGGAAATAAATATCTACTGCGCAGCGGTCACCATAGGATAGGCGGACCTGTGTTTGCGACCGTGGGATCATTACCAGTTCGGCAGGCACGAAAGACTTGTCATCACCACCGTAAGACTTTTCAGCATAGTAACCCTTCTCTTCGCCTGGAAGTTTGAATTTGTAGCCCAATTTCATTCCCTTTCCACCCATCTTGCCCCGACCAAAAGCTTTTGGGCCTCCATTGGCTGCATCTTCCTTCGCAATGGGCAGAGAGTCTTGCCGATAGTATTTAGCGCAAAGTAGCTGGGACTCTACAACGCTCGCCAAAATTCCCATCGGAATGCATGTACGCTCCAGCGCTTCAACAAATTGTGCTGGGTCGCTGTGTCCATTCAGCGCCGACTGGATAAAGTGCATCAGCGGGTGTTCGGCTTTATGGCTGTAGTTAACTACAAATCCCATTTTCTGCTTGAACTGCACGGTCACGCGATACGTCGTCATGCCATCCGGCGATGACCCAGCAGCAATGCAATGCCTTGGATTTGGTGCTCGGCAAGCCAGCACAATCGCAAATGGGTCGGCGCTTTCAACGTAGAAATATCCATCACTTTTAATGTCATTCGTGTAGCGCCCAACAGCGGTCATCATTTTCTCCAACTTTACTGCGAGTTCACAGAGCGGCCGCACGACACAAATCAGCTCAACCATGAACAATTCTAGTGGGTTCTCACCAAAAAGATCACTAGTAACCAACGTTGTTGGGTACTTGAAGATCAATTGACCTCGTGCATTAACATAGTGCGAGCACTCAGATAACAAGTGCTGTTTTGGTTTCTTCGGAAAGATAAACTTAAACGGCGCCGAGGCCATCTGAAGACACAACTCGAATCCTCCCCCATGCTTCAGGTGGCCTTGGATAGCTGCGATCCTCAAGGGATCCGTGTTGACCTTTTCCGGGAACGAAAGCGTGACTACTTGACCACCTGTACCCTCCCCGTTTGACGTACCAGCTTCGCCTGAGTAGCGAATCCTGGACTTGCGCCGCCGAGCAAAGTTCACGAAGTGTTGCAATTGAATTCTCTCACTGCACATATTGATCGCGTGCAGCAACACTGACGCAATATGAGGAACAAATCTGTGAGAAACTGCGTGATTCTCGGCGTCGTCCAGCCAATATCCCGTGCTCTCTTGTACTCGTCCACTCTCAAGAAGCGTCTTTTTGGTTGGCCTCATATTACTTCCAAGCAAAACATTGCTAAACGAACCGTAAGGACGCTTTCGAGTATTCCCACGATGACCACTGACAATAATCTCGTTATGGCGAGTGATTGACGGATGTAAATCTTCCTTTTTGAATGCGCCAAACCGCTGGATAAACTGCACACCAGATGGCTGTCCCGGCAAGCCTGCACTTGTCTGAAGCAGCGAGAAACATGGTAACCGCACGTACTCTTCTACTTCGGCGGCTTCGTGTACATTTCCGTTCATCCCATCCACATCGCCATACTTGTCGATCTCAATAACCAGGTAGCATGTAGACTCCTTGGACGACGTCAGCTGAAAATACAGCGCTGTGTCCGAGATTGATAGATCCTCAGTCTGTCCGCCATGCTGCTGTCGGAAAGCAAGATACCGCTCCCAGTTCAGATTCACCTTGCGTAATACTTCAATGCCCTTAAAAGAGGAGCCGATTTGCGCAACCTCGCCAGCCACGATCTCGCATAGGACCTTCCGAACACTAGCATGTATGATTTCGTTTGACTTGTCGCCCTTCCTGTCACCAGAAACCAAAGCAAAATCGCTCGGGAGCGAATCGTCAAAGTTACTTCCGATCTCGATTTTGCATTGCGTATCGAATACCCGCTCTAACTGTTTCACCGTGGTATAAAGAGCGGAATGTTTCGCTGCAGCGACCGCGCTCACAATAAACCGACCCTCGCGAATGTCAAACGTTACCTCTAAAAACTGCTGCAGTCCACCAATATCTGCCCGTGCAATTCGAAAACTCGTATCTGAGCAGACCATAGCAACATTTTCTCCAGACACCAGTTGTGTGGAAGCCTTCTCATCCGGAGAATCTACTACAAGTAGCCTGCCTATTGAGAAAAGAGCTGCGGAAACGTGGGCACGCATCGCCGCAATGAGCAGGTTCTCGGCACTGAGCATGAAAATGTTGGATGGCACCTCTAATGCGCTCAATAGTGAGGCATATCCAGGTAGATTTGGTGGAAGCGACGGATTGAGACTAACAGAGAGGAGCTTCTTCTTGTTCGG
The DNA here is from genome assembly GCA_947646735.1 of Peronospora farinosa. Taxonomy (NCBI): domain Eukaryota; phylum Oomycota; class Peronosporomycetes; order Peronosporales; family Peronosporaceae; genus Peronospora; species Peronospora farinosa. The sequence continues at coordinate 323,444 of CANTFK010000943.1, read as the reverse complement.
ATCGAAACCCAGTCGAACACACAAGCTCGATCCGGGATACGCTAACGCAGATCCTTTTCGTACTGTTGTCCCTGGGCCGCTTAGTTGTTGAATCAACCGCTGTTGATCTGTTAGTGCTTGTGTCTCTTTCCGCGTACAAGCCTTGGGCCAGTAGCAAATGTCCAAAACGTTCTGGTCACGATGGTGTTTAATCATGATGCGATTCTTCCAGCGACCTTCCGTAAGCAGTTTTCCTTGCGAAGCAAGGATTTGCAATGCAAGCGACGAACAAAACTGGCGCATCACTACGAAAGCATCGACGAACGGCTTCTCAGACTTGTTCATGGCACGTTGCACAAGGTTCTTCAAATGATTGTAATGTGCTGCACTTGGCGAATTTGTGCGAATAATTCGCAGAGCACTAGTGGACGCTGCCTGCGCGTGGTCTTCAAATGCTTTCGGTTCTGTAAGCGGCGTATTCACACTGATAACACGCCACTTGGCGTCATTTTCTTTTCCCTGAATGGTCAACACAATTTCAAATTCTCCTTCAACTTGACATGTGACAAAACCTCCTTCCAGTTTAATGTTTGAGACCTGCTCTGGAATCTCCTCTCCAATAAGACGGAAGCGGATAATGTCCGCTACCTCCATTGCTGCCTCATCCGTATTCACTTCAGGTAATTCACGCGGAAACATGGCGTTCTTAATGATAGTGGGCAATCGCAGATAACTACCACCGTACAACACGTCGACGGTAGTACTGAGGTCGTACCGTCGTTCCTTGGCACGATTGAGATCCGTATGCATGAAAAATAGTCGATCATTCGTCTCATTGACGTTGTTACGGTATCTTTCCGTTTGCTGCAACAACGAGTCACATTGTTGCAGCAGCGGCGACTGCACCGACCACTTCAGTACCGCTAATAGCTGCGCAAAACGCTTACGGGAAGTCTGCAAATGAGTCAGCAACGGCTCGCGTCGCTTCTCTTCGCGCATTGTAGGCAACTGATGCATAAGCGTTCGGAAATCCTCATAGCTCTTGTCCACGGCGCGATGCACGAGTTCGGACGCCTTCACGCTCGTTCGTTCCGGTGGTGGGAAGTCTCCCATGTCCTTTTACACGCTATAGAACTACTAGATATTTCCTGCTACTACTTTTGTCCAAGATTTAGGCAGCAAGTATATTCAATTAAACGACTTTGGCGTGGGATTAGCCTGTGATGTGGCGCTGTGAGGTCCGTCAAGTGAGTCTACAAATGAAGCAGAGACGCTGCTCTGTTTCTGTATGCAACGGTGTGGGGTTTCCTTGTCTTGGGGTGGTGCTACGAGGCACGTGAAGCGACAATCGACACACGTTTTGCTACCCCCCTTCTGAGGACTGGAAAGCAATTACTCGAGTGAACTTGGCTCTCGAACAATGATTGACTACTACTTGTGTCGACTACTACTTTTGTCGATTACTACTTATGTCGATTATTACTTTATATCCCTGTTACATCAGATTATATCTAGTTTTACAAAGGAATAATACAGTTACATGTCCTCCTACATTGATTTAGTTTACCTGCTTCATTTGATCATAACTACAGATATCATCCGTGACATTTGGTTCAGACGCAGACACGCCTACAGACGTCGGAACAGCAGCAACCTCGGTTAGAAAGGAAAAAAACTAAATCTCCTAGTTCAAATGCTACGGCCTGCGGTAATGTCGACTTCCTCGGCGCAAGAGCCACCACATTCACGTGGCTCGAATCCCAATAAGGCTTGAGCAGCCCAACGTAAAACACGAGATGTGTGCGCATCTTGCGCGGCAAACTCAGCGTATACGCTAGGCCATTTTTGGCTACGCAAGCCATGTTGGCGAAACACACGATCGATAAACAGCTGCGTTGTACCTTCGCCATCGATCGAATCCGGCACAGACGCTAAGTGAGCCTTTGTGCTTAAATGGTCAGCAAATATCACGATGTCCGTGTTGCCATGCGAATTTTTCAGTAAGCCAAACACAAAATCCATACTAATGAACTCCCAACACCCAGTGGGAACAGGCAAAGTAGCCAGAGGCGCTGCCGAATGGGGCGAGGGTTTTACCCGCTGGGACGTTTCACATGTACGCACATATGTGCTCAGCCATTTATACAGCTTGGGCCACCAATAACTTTTGCATACTTAGCCATAGGTCTTTTCACGACCCAAATGACCCCCGATGGCGGTGTCATGTACCTCATAGAGAATACAATATTTGAGGTCCTCATCATGAGGAACCACAATACGCGAAGGATTCGCCACATCGGTACTGTAGTACAACAGCTCCTGATAGATAGAATTTCGATGGAGGCTCGCACGTAATCGTGCCGACAAATTTATTGTCCGAGCCTTTAATCTCATCACTGCCAAGGGCATGTAGCAGGGATACACAATGATCATCTTTAGCATACGACGATTGAATGAGATCGGTAATAGAAGACGACAACGTCGTAACATGAACAAGCTCATAGTCAGGTATGCGTGACAACGCATCAGCCAGCGCATTTTGCTTGACCGGCTTATATTTCACCTCGAAATTATATTCGGCAAAGAATGATAGCCATCTGGCCACTCGCTGCGAGAGATGAGGGTACGGAGTCGCAGTTCGTAAAGACGCATGATTGGTGTGGAGAAGTGCCAGAGAAATGGGGGGGGCCCTTCGTAGTTATTATAATAACTGGCGTGAAAGATCTCGGTCACTCTCTTGAATGAGTGACAGGGAGTGAGCAGGGTCCCAAACTGGTCCAAGGTCCCGAGTTCGGAGAAGATACTAGGATGTCCTACACTACAGACCAAAGGACCAGTGCTGCTAGGACAGCTTAAGTTGACCCCAGGTAACAGGTGGGTCCCAGACAACAGGTGGACCCAGGTGACCGGTGGACCCCAGGCAACAGGTTGACCCAGACAACAGGTGAACCCAGGTGACCGGTGGACCTCAGGTGACAGGTGGACCCCAGGTAACATGTGGACCCCAGGCAACATGTGGACCCCAGGTAACAGGGGCCCAGGGGTACCAGGATACCGGGGCCCAGGGGCCTAAGGGTACCAGGGTACCGGGGCCCAGGGGTACAGGGGTACCGGGGCCCAGGGTACCGAGGCCCAGGGGTACCAGGGCCCAATGTCCGAGGGTGCAGAACCGGTACACAGAATATCGAAGATTACAGAAAGTACAGGGTACCAAGGAGCCAGTCCTTCCTCCAAGAGTCGGCACGTGGCACTTTTCAGATCAAAGGGTTAGGGTTAGGCAAGAAAAGCATACAAGGTATAAGATAAATAAACACACTCGAATTTGCATTACACGTGGCAGCTTTAAGCGCCCCTCCTAAGCTTCTCCGTCGCTACACCTCTTCCGGGCGGGATACCCTTTGGCCCCCCGACGTCCAGCAGGTGTTAGACGGCTCAAGCAACGCAAGTTGAACCTCAGGATAGTTGGCCTGAGGTGTCAAGTAAGTGTCAACACTCTACAACCCGCTATAGGAAGCGGTTTCCCTGCGGGGAACAAGAAAAGGGGTCGAAGACCAAGAAACAGTCAGCCACCAAAGGGGTACATAGTACCAGGTGCATCGCTCTCGACTAAGTCGATTGAGCCCAAGAAATCCGGTCCCAAGTGAAGTATATTCACTCGTGGCCTCCAAGTCCCTCCATACAAAGACCAAGTCTTTAAGTCTTCTGCGTCTAACGAGGAGAAAGACCAGCCAAGCCGACGGGTACACAAGGTGAGACCCAAGGTTGACGCGACACGGTATCGGGGTACCCCCTCCGTAAGTCGGCAGTCCGGCGCTGTGTGTGTTTGTGGTTCTCTCACGTTGTTTGAGAATCCACTCCACCACAATGGTGCGCGTGCCCGGATCTTCGGGAGACGCGGGATTTCACCGTGAGTCCCACGAAGAAGAAAAGATAACGGTCAAGATAGACCAAGGGACGACCAAGACAGTGGAAACCGGATCGCCAGTGATCAAGAAGGAAGAAGGATCGAAGGACCTGCAGAGCCCGGGGAGGAGCTTTGCTATTAAGGTCAAGGTGGAATATGAAGAAAAATCACAAAATCCTCCCCCTTATGTCTTCGTTGAAGAAGACAACATGGGCCATTTTAAATATTATGGTCTAGGGGTCCCAAGTTTGACAGCGAAAGCTAAAAAACAAGGGACCCCGAAACAAGTCTCCCAACCTACCACTCAAGAGCCAAAGGTGCCCAAGAACAAGCAGCAAAAGAAGCAGAAGCATACCAAGTTGAAGGCATCGATAGGCGGAGACACGACGGACGAGTCGGGAGAGAGCCAAGGCGTGGCCGGTAAGGACTGGACAGAAGAAGATTTGGAAGAAGCCTACCATCGGAAGAAATTGAAGAAGTTTCTTCGAAAGGACCCGGTGATGAAGGCGCTCAAGGTCAAGCTTCTGTACCAGGTCCACGGTCCGATAACGGCTCTTCCCACCACGACCACAGACCTGGAGGTCCTCAAGGCCGTAATGAATCTGCTACATGAAGCTGGGATGGCTGCTGGGAACTTTACCGCTGAGACCCTCTTCGATTTCGGGTTCGAGACCTTGAAGAAGACCTTAGTGACCCTGCATGGTCACCTCAAGACGTTAGTGGGAATGTTCCCCCCAAAGGAAGTACCCCGTCAAGATGGAGGAGTAGTGGATCCTGGTGTGGGCTCTCCTGCTGGGTCACTCGGTGAATCGTCACCAAGGTCTCAATATGAATCGGCCACCTCATCTATGATGTCGGCCCTTATGGATACGGTGGACCGAATGCAACTGGGTCCAGCTGGTGCAGCGTTGTTGGAAGCAAGAATTCGTGAAGCTGGTCATATGGAAACAGCAACCCCATGGGTCCAGCGCCAAGCACAGGAGGAGACGGAGGCCCGGTGCAAAGTGGAGCCAAGGTTGATGGGGACAAAAACGGACCAGGAAACAAAGACTGAGTCAGTTTCCCCTAGCGCGCTCCAGTCGTACTTTGATAAGGCGATGACCAAGTTCCTTGAAGATCGAGGCTCCACAAAAGTTGCAGTGGACAGGGGACACACCACGAGGTGTCAAGGGCCAGTTCACCCCAGGTCCTCCCAGCGGATTGAGCGCCTAGGACCACTAGGCGATATCCCTGATGTGGACATGGAATCTGTGGGGTCAACCCATGATGAATACGACCCAGATGACTTGGCGTTCCCGATGACCTCAGCGCGAGCGACTGTGGCCACGGCTACGGCAGGAGGACCCCCTACTGTTGTTCCACACATCAGGGTATCGGCCTCGTCGGATCTGATGGAGTTTAGCGGAAGGGACCACGATGCAGATCGTGCCAGAAGCTGGAGCACTAAGGTAAAGACGGCTTTCCTCCGAGACCAGGCACCAGACAGCGAGAAGTGTCTCATCTTTGGGTCCCTGCTCACAGGTCCAGCTCAGAATTGGTTATCGACAGCTGGGTCGAACAGTACGCGTTGATTGGAAACTGCTGTTGCGAGAGTTCCAAGCACAATTTTGCGGCTTGGGGGTGTCGGTGGCCCGACAATATCATCACGCCAGAAAGAGAACCGATGAGTCACCCTTGCAATATCTGTACCGTTTGAACGTGGCAGGGCTCAGGGCCAAGCTAGATATTAAGGGTGGACCCCCCAGTGTAAAGCGTGAACACGTGGACCCATTACGTGGAAACCTTGGATGATTGAGAATAAGCGGACCAGCTTACATTGCTCAGACTTTCTGATGCAGAAGACCTGGAGGAAGTCCTGCTGGCTCGTCAGAGAGCGAAGACGCGTCAAGGAAGGGTCTTGTTCGGTTCCAGCAAGTTTCGCCAAAATGCCCCAATCACTCCAGACCACACCAAGAGTCAGCTGAGAAGACCCGTCCAAGTCATCCGAGCCACTTCTGAAAGTGAAAATGACCAAGGGTCCAGCTCCAGTGGGTCTGAGGGAGAAGGTTACCTCAGAAGAATGTATGCGGCGGCGAGTGAACCTTACACTGGTAGGGCGAGGAACGCAGATGACCCCCGGGATCATCAGGACCCAGAGCCAGACCGAGGTAGACGCACGGCAGAGGGAACTGGACAAAAGGTGGTTCCAGGGTCACCCGTGGCGAAGTGTACCCATTGTGGATCTAGGAAGCATGGGGATCTGGACTGTTGGAAGCGACTCGTTTGCGAGTGCTGTGGAAAGAAGGGTCACCCAGCTGACCACTGCCTGTTTGTGTGTCGCGGTTGTGGCAAGGTTCATGACGTCGGCAAGTGCCCGATGGAAGAGTTCTACAATCTGATTCGCCAGTGGTACAACCCGAACAAACACGCGGGGCAGCTGCCCGAGGCGGCGGAGAAGATGTTAAATTAGAACGCTCGCCAGGTTTGAATCTGGTACGAGCCGAGCGTTCTAATTGTTGCATTTATGCATTTGTGGAGAAACACCCCGTGAAGAAGGTCAATAAGTCGGATGAATTGATTGGAAATACATCGGGCTTTTGCATTAATTCTGTTGCTGCTGTGGCCAATGCATGTATACCTCCCGTTTATTCCCGAGAGGAGACTATGATGACATTGGATTTATTGCCGGGAGAGTCAAGAGGATACTGGAAACACCATGCCCCAGGAAAGTGGTTTAAGCAAGCCAAAGCCTCTGGGAAAGTTAACAATATTTGTGCGAATCTACTGTTTGATTCTGGTGCCGAGATATCTATTTTGGATTTCGCCTTTGCTCGTAAGGTAGGCTGTCAGATTAACACAAGCGAAAAGCAAGAGTGCGTGGGCATTGGAGAAGCAGTTTACACCACGTAAGGGCGAACGAAGATCAAGATAACGCTGAATGGTGTATTAGTATACTTCTTCAATGTGTGGGTCGGGTCCATGGCCGGCCAGGATGTACTACTAGGGATGGACTTTATGGTGCCAGCTGGAATTCGTTTGGACATGGCGGACGGAACTATTTGCTTGCCAGACGAAGTTCGAATCCAGCTGACAGGTCGCAAGACCTTGTATAGTGGCCATATTGTCTGAGGTAAAATTGGGTCAGTACGTGAATTTACCGGCGAACAAAATATGTCGAGGTTCCGCTGAAGAGGGTTACGTCGGACCAGTGGAAATTATGGATGACCCGTGGAGACAGATGGGTGACTACGATGATCCAAGGACATGGACATCGTCAATTCTTGAGGGTCACCAATGTGAGTGACAAGGACCTGATCCTACACGAGGATACCAAGCTGGGCATTTGGCTGGATAAGGACCGGGTTCCCCGGGCCCAAGGATTCGTGTCAGTGGGTTCTAGGAGGTACGCTGAATGGAAAAATCTAGCCTACCAAGCAACCACCGACGAGGAGGATGCAGAAACTACTCAAGAAGAAGTATACCAAGGTCCGATGGTCGAGAAACATCAGTACGCGACTCCACATAAAATGTTGCTACGGACGGGGACCCAAGTGCCAGTGATAAACGCGGTGCACGAGTCTGTTATGAGGACCCTGAGTCATTACCATCTGATCAGGAGTCTGGAGGGGAGGCCCTCGATGAGGTCACCAGCTAGAGCTAGCGTGGGCAACGAAGTATCATCGAAGGATAGGACCGATATGGAGAGGGTCCACCCAGAGGAGGGTCCACAGGTCCACCCAGAGGAGGGTCCACCGGCCCACCCAGCAGAGGGTCCACCGGTCATCAAGGCTGAAGTAAATATTCCCGATGACCAAGTCTGTGTTCACGAGAGTGGAGATTTATGTCCGAAGATATCGACAAAAATGGTCTGTTATTGTAATGGGCTACATTACACATATAGCATTAACACAAATAAACAATTACATATGTAGGCAGGTGCTGGGCCCGAATAGCGGGCACAGCGTGGTAATTTATTATTGGTTTATTATTGGGCCTAAAAAGTCCCCAATATGGACCAATGATAAATCAACCTGAAATTGTGTGGTTCCCGAAAGGCGGGAACACTGTCGTATTTATTACGACTAAAATCTTCGTAATTAGTACGAATTAAAACCAAAATAAAAATCAGAGTTAAATTTACTTAATACCTAATACTCGGGCTTGAGTCTTCCTCAAGCGCACGTGTAAGCTAGTGACGGTACGTTCTAGCCCCGTTACACCTGGTAGCACTTTGTAGTCCTTCCTATGCCCGAGTTTGGGATGAGCGAATCGTCGTACTTTGACGCTCCAGATTTATTTCTGGAGCACGCGACCTTCCCCCATCTTACTGGTGTTGAGTGGGATGCCCTTAATCGCCTCGCGGCGATATCGGGAGAGGCATTCGTCGCGTCGCTGATGAGATCAGCGACCCCTGACGCGCAACGTCTCGCCATACATGAGTTTATGGCACGCGAGCTCGCCGAATCCAACCGGCGAGGCTTAACTCCCTCGCGCCCTTCACGTAATGAGGCCGTGAAGATGGAAACCTCCTCCTACTCTGGAGAAGGTAAGGACCGGTTATCGCTGAACCGGTGGTTCCGAGAAGTTGATATCGCCATCGCCTCGAGACTTCTTGAGGCTCCACAGGCGAAGGTCAACTTTCTTCTTTCCCGCCTCACCGGGAAGGCCAAGGAGTGGGCCCTTGGTAAACTCGTTGTGGACGAGCACGCATTTCCCACCTTGGATACCATCCAGGACGATCTCCGTCTTGCTTTCGAGCCACCACAAGAGGAGAAACTGGTGCGATCAAGATTCCTGTCGATGCGACAGGGTAAAATGGCGATGCGCGACTACGTACAGATGGCTAGGCACCTGGCGTCGTGTATTATCACGCACCCCATGGACATGTACACACAGGTGAATGTCTTTGTGGATGGTATGCGTGAGGGGCAGACCCGCTTATCGCTGGAGCGCGCCGAGCCTGCCACATTGGAGGAGGCATTCGCCATCGCACTCCGTGAAGACTTTAGGGTCACAAAGGCCTATGCCAAACCCTCGGTCGTCAGCGTTCCCCGGCCTTCTGGCCCAGAACCTATGGAGATCGACGTTATTGAGTCGTCGGGTGACCGGCGACGTGTCTTTCATCATAAAGGTGACGCTCGCACCGGGCGTCCAATGGTTTGCTTTCGTTGTCTCAAGCCAGGACATCGCGCGGCAGAGTGCCGTGCGCCAGCCCCATTATCGGTGCAAGTAGTGTGACGCCCATCATGAGGGTGCTGTACCGGCCACACGTCCAAAAACGGTCGGGACCAGTAGGTGCAGGGTGCCCTACTGGTTGGAACGGAGGTCCGGGTCCCCCGGTGGCAGCCCAACCTTCCAGTCCTCCTGCGCTACGCGCACGGTTAAATGCCACCACTACGAGTGGTGATTCACGTCTGATTATTGTCAGTTTACATGTCGCCGGCGTCCGGCGACCTCTGCGAGCACTCCTGGACTCAGGAGCAACAAACAATTTCTTTCGTGAATCTTGTTTGTCGATGCTGCCTCCCAGCATTCAGGTCCGTGAGGGACCTGGCCAAGTCGTCGTCAAGTTGGCTGACGGGAAACCACACCGCGTATCGCGGCGCGAAGTGTCGTTGCCGTATACGTTTGATGGCTTTCGCAGTAATGATGATTTCTTGGTGATCGCGATGAATTACGCATTCGATTGCATACTGGGCATGCCATGGTTGGCACGTTATAAGCCCCAGATCGACTGGTTAGCCAGATCAGTGAGACGTCGACGCAAGTTCGATGTCAGTGAAGTGTTTACCCATCTCTTGGTATCTCCAAGTGACTGGCCAAACGTCACAGTCGTGGATCGCGATTCCACGACATTGGCGGTGCACAGAGCGAGCGATGGCCCTCTCTGCACTGCTTGTGCTGTTCTTCGGGACACAAGTGACAGTGACTCCTCGCTACAGAGCGAAGAGGACGACGAGGACGACGCGGTCATACAGGGGTTCCCGCGCGTCATTAATGCGGTTGAACAGGGGTTCCCGCACGTGAATGCAGTGGTTGAACCGGGGTTCCCATCTGCACCTATTGTGGTCGAGCAGGGGCTCCCACAAGGGCATTGTGGCGACGAGCAAGAGCTCGCCAGCGAGTGTGACGTGGACGGACAGGAGTCCTCACGCGAGAGCATGATGGTCGAACCGGGGTTCCCATCATCACCCACTGTGGTCGAACCGAGGTTCCCACATGGGCATACTGTGGTTGAGCAGGGGCTCCCACGCGGGTTTATGGCGGCCGAGCAGGAGCTCCCGCATCAAGTGTCGACGGTCGAGTTTGGGGTACTCCCGTCCAGTGTTTCCGGCATCTTGGATGACGACATCCAGTGCCTAGAGGGGGGTGATGGTTTATCACCTGACTGCGGTTCGCCAGCTTCGAGTAGTGACTCGAAGCACGATGGGGACAACAGCACCGAGAATTTAGCGTTGGAATGTGTCCACGCTATCGTGTACGTGGAAGGGAGTCCACAAAGGCGCCAATATATCGAGGTCGAGAGTCCTCCTCGTAATGCGTCTTCCATTACAAGTCTTCCAGGGCTTTCCTGGAAGCATTTCCTACGTGACCTTAAGGGAGGCACTGTGGAACAAGTGTGTCTAATCACCAACGAGGTGGTTACCGTGGCAAACAAGGAGCATATGGCGCGTCCTCAAAGCGCTGAGCCGAAGTCTGCGCGTGAAGAAAGGTTTGCATCACAGTCATGGGAGGCCCTGCGAGAGTCTGGTAACCCCGTCTACGACATTGCTCGTGAGTATGCAGACGTGTTCCCGGACAAGATCCCGGCTGAACTTCCTGCGGACCGCGGTGTTCGGCACGAGATTGATCTCGTGCCAGGGTCGAAGTATTGTGTGACACGGCAGTGGCCGTTGCCTCGAGATCAAGTCGAAGCTATTGACGCATTCTTTGAAGGTCGCCGCAAAGCGGGTCATGTGCGGGAGAGTATCTCACCACATTCGAGTCCAACCTTCTGCGTGAAGAAGGCTACGGGAGGCTGGCGGATAGTGCATGCGTTCAATAAGTTGAATGATGCCACTATTCCTGCGCAAACGCCTATTCCCAGGAAGGACATGGTGCTAAATTCCACGTCAGGTAGTGTCATCTTCAGTGCCATCGACTTGACCGATGGCTTTTACCAGATTTTGATGCGCCCGAGCGATATCCCACTCACCGCGGTGAGCACCCCGAGTGGCATGTTATGGGAGTGGCTGGTAATGCCACAAGGATTGAAGAACGCTCCGGCCACTTTCAATCGCATGGTGTCGCAAGTGTTGAGACCTCTTCGGAACTTTGCCCCAAAGTTATTTTGACGATATCTTCGTCCATAGTCGCGCCGAGGGCAACCTCAACGATGTCCAAGTTCACCTTCAACACCTGAAGCAAGTGTTTCAAGTTATGCGGGACAACAAGTTGTACGCGAATCTCAAGAAGTGTGTCTTTTGTGCACCGGAGATTCCGGTGTTAGGTTGCTATGTGAGTAAATCGGGAGTTCGAGCTGATCCAGAGAAGGTGTCGTCCATCTGTTCTTGGCCCACGCCCAAGAACCCTACGGAGTTGCGCCAGTGGCTCGGCTTGGCTAATTATTTGCACAAGTATACGAAGGATTATGCTGGTTCTATCCAGCCTTTGTCGTCACTCTTGAAGAAAGACGCCACGTGGTTGTGGCGTCCCGAGCACCAAGCAGCCTTCGAAGCAGTAAAGAAGAGCCTAGCGTCAGCGCCAGTCCTGGTCCTACCAGACGATTCCAAGCCGTTCCACGTGGTTTGCGACGCCAGTGATTTTGCAATCGGTTGTGCCCTCATGCAATTTGATGATGAGGGCCGTGAACGAGTCGTGAGTTATCAGTCGCGACAGATGAAGCCAGCTGAGAAGAACTATCCGGTTCACGACAAGGAGTTATTAGCGATGCGCTATGCACTCATCAAGTTTCGCGTGCATCTCCTTGGTGAAAGTACGTTTGCTTTGTACACCGATCATGCATCGCTGCGCACAGCGATGAAGAGCCCACACCTGTCCCAACGGATGGCACGATGGCTCTCATTCTTCTCTGAGTACAACTTCGTCGTGCATTACAAGCCAGGCAAGACCAATACTCTCGCTGACGCCTTGTCACGACGTCCCGACTACGATCCTCGGACTGCTCTGAGTCGCCAGGCTACTGATGACGAGGACGATGATGATCGATGTGCAATGTGTGTATCGCTGAACTTAACTCGGGTTACACCCGAGCCGTGTTTATTTGATGAGATCGTCGCAGCGTACAAGGGTGACTCAGAGTATGCAGACATTATCGAGTATCTGCGTGCTCCCAGCGATGCTGCACTGGGAGCATTATCCCGTACCAAGCGCGACCATATTCATCGATACAGTTTAGATGGCGATTTGCTTCTGTATAGCATCGACCAATTCGATGCTCCTCGCACGGTGATTGCCAATGACATGGATTTGCGTGCAAGAATCATTCACGAGTATCACGATGCTCCTGCTGGCGGCCATGTAGGCCGCGAAAAGACTTTCGCGGGTGTGTCTCGAGACTTCTTCTGGCCCCACATGTATAAGTGGGTACGCAACTGGATCCGAACGTGCGAAATATGCCAGCGTGTGAAGCCATCTCCATCGTCACAGGCTCCCTTGCGATCGTTGCCAATTGCAGCAGAGGCCTGGAGATCAGTTTCGATGGATTTTATCTTCGGGCTTGCGCCCGATAGCCAAGCTCGAACGGGCATCTTGGTCTTTGTTGACAGATTCAGCAAGATGACACATCTCGTGCCTGTTCACGCTAAGGTCACCGCGGAAGAGACCGCGGCGCACTTCATCGACGCGGTGTTCCGTCATCATGGCCTTCTAGAAAACATTGTTTCGGACCGTGATCCGCGATTTACGTCCGCATTTTGGACATCACTTTTCGAGCTCCTCGGGACAAAACTGCTGATGTCGACGGCAGCCCATCCGGAAACGGATGGGCAGACCGAGCGCGTGAACCGAGTCCTCGAAGATTTTCTTCGGAGTTATGCTACGTCATTTACAAGTTGGAGTGCATTTTTACCACTCGCTGAGTTCGCACTCAACAACGCCGTACACGCGTCAACAGGGTTGACGCCATTTTTTGTGAATTCGGCTCGTCACCCTCGTGTTCCTACTGTCCTGGCCGTGGGGCGACCCACAACACCTAGTGGCTCCACTCTGGGGGGGGATAAAGGTGATAAACAAGGATCGAGTGCAGCTCACGGTATTTTGAGCGCGAATGCAGTAACACGATCCAAGGCAAAGACGGCCATTTTGACGCCATCAGACGTGGCAGTCCATCAAGCTCCATTAGCTCGATGGACTGCGCAGACATTGATTGACCCGTCTTCGGTTAAGCGTTCCCCTACTGCCAACTACGCGCCGATTGAGTCGGCGCGACCAATTGATGACATGGCCGTGTCGGAATTTATACTCCAACGTCAAGCCATCACCAGGTTTGTACGCGACGCACTACAATCTGCGGTAGACCTACAGAAGGAGAACGCTGACAAACATGGAAGAAAGAACATGAGCAAGTTTGAGAAAGGTGACCGTGTATTATTATCGACGGAAGGTTTAAGGGATTCTGCGGTCACTAATCTGGGCGCGAGTAAACTCGCGCCACGCTTCATCGGTCCATTCAAGGTTCTGAAGGCAATTGGCGACGCTTATACACTCGACATCCCCTCGTCACTGCGACTCCACCCGACATTCTATGTCGGGCGGCTGAAGGAATATCGTCCGGCTACGCTTCACAGTTTGGCTCCGACGCCGGCTTCAGGGGTTCGTAAGTCGAACGGCCTTCCCGTCGCGCTCGACGCGCCGATGACATGGGGCGGGGTCTCGATCCCGTCTGAACCTGACCAAGCATCTGACGCTCCAGAATCCTTATCCGCTCGAGCAGTTCACGGTTCGACTGCCGGGTCTCACTCGAAGTCTTCTCCGCCTGGGCAGCACGTTCACTGGCAGCCTCAGCCTCCAGCCGAGCTTTGGCAGCTACATTCACGGCCTGATCAACATCGTCCTGAGCAACCAGGACGCCAGCTCTACCACCGCGAGGGCCCTCCTCCGCTTGTTGATGCGGAGGGACAGGTGCGCTGGATTGTAGACCGCATTGTGGGTCACGAGGACCCTCCACAACCATTACTGCAGTCGGCTCATGAGAAGCGTGCGGTTCCATCCGTGCGTAGGTACCGAGTACGTTGGCTTGGATTCCCTCCCGAGCAGGATACATGGGAACCACGTTCCTCGCTCCTTCGTGACGTTCCAGATGTGGTTCTGTCGTATGAAGCCACGAAGTCGGACTATTCCAAGGCGGGCGAGCACGCTAACGCTCTCGTGACAAACGAGAGCGGTAAGGAGATTCACGTTGTCGTGAACGAGAACGATGCCGTGAACGAGAACGATGCCGTGAACGAGAACGATGCCGTGAACGAGAACGTCGCGGTGAATACATATCACGATTGCGAGGCGAGAATCGCGAAGCAGGACGGACAAGCGAACGTGTCGCTGCCCTGCGCTGATGATCCCGCGGAGATTGACTCCGCTGTCGCGAGTGGTGCTGCCAGCGAGGCGCACCACGAATAACTGCGCTTCTCCGTTCGCTCAGACTTCGCTCATACTTTGCAATCCAACTTCGTTCGCGATCGCTGAGTGGACACTCAGCGATGTGTCGTCGCCATTCGTCATGAGTTGGGCGTGGAGTCGAGTCACAAGATTGGCATCCTTCATTGACATGAACGAAGCAGAGACGGTCCTCATTCCAAGCTTCCTCACACACTCTTTCGCGTAGCGCGCCGATGGAGTGATCGGCGCGAAGTTCCTCTCGATTGGCGAGCCATAACTGGAAGTTGCTACCATCCTCGAGCATCCGATTCCAACGTTGGATGAAGGCACACCAAGAACGTTGTAGAGCTTCATGCTCGATTTCATCAAGACCTTTCCCGCGCAGTTTTCGAAATCGGCGGAAGTATTCCCGCATCATGTCCAGTGAGTCCGGAGCGTAAGCTCCGGACAAGTCGTACAGCGACCAAGGTATGAGCGCCGCGCCATGATGCTGGTTAATGCATTCCCGCTGATGTATCTTGGGTGTCCTGCTGGATTGGGTTCTGGGTCTCCGGACATTGCTTGTTCGTTTGTGAGCGAAGGGTTTTCGACAGTTGAGCACTCACGGTTGGTGAGTGCTGTCATGAGAAGGGGGTGATGTAATGGGCTACATTACACATATAGCATTAACACAAATAAACAATTACATATGTAGGCAGGTGCTGGGCCCGAATAGCGGGCACAGCGTGGTAATTTATTATTGGTTTATTATTGGGCCTAAAAAGTCCCCAATATGGACCAATGATAAATCAACCTGAAATTGTGTGGTTCCCGAAAGGCGGGAACACTGTCGTATTTATTACGACTAAAATCTTCGTAATTAGTACGAATTAAAACCAAAATAAAAATCAGAGTTAAATTTGCTTAATACCTAATACTCGGGCTTGAGTCTCCCTCAAGCGCACGTGTAAGCTAGTGACGGTACGTTCTAGTCCCGTTACAGTTATCCCTGAGGTCACCCCATCTACAAACGAAGTTATGTTGAAAGACATCCAGATCCCCGACCCCAGTAATACTCTAAAGGACGAGGTAGACCGCCTCCTCCAGATTATATGGAGAAAACGACATTTGCTGATGGGAAAAGGTAATGCATTACCCCCGGCGGCTCGAGGAGCAGTGTGCGACATTGATGTTGGGAACGCACGGCCAATCGCCCAACGGGTACGGAAGGTGGCCCCTCAATTTAGGGAGAAGCTTGCAGACCTGATAAAAGGTCTCTTGTCATCCAAGATAATACAGCATTCCACCTCCCCATGGGCCAGTCCAATTGTAATTATTGTTAAGAAGAATGGGGTGTATATAAGGCTGTGCATTGACTACCGGATGGTGAATGAATTAAAGCGGCTTATGGTGTACTCTATGCCTCTCGTGAATGAGTTGCTGGAAGATCTAGATAAGGCCCTGTGGTACTGCTCACTGGATATG
Source organism: Peronospora farinosa (assembly GCA_947646735.1). Lineage (NCBI taxonomy): Eukaryota > Oomycota > Peronosporomycetes > Peronosporales > Peronosporaceae > Peronospora > Peronospora farinosa. Next base: position 307,522 of record CANTFK010000943.1, on the reverse strand, counting down.
GCTAGCGGTTTTTGGGTACTGAACGAGCTCGTTTAATCTGGGCGTTTGTAACCCCGCTCGAACTTTTTGAGTGGAGACGAATGCCGTTTGGACTGAAGAATGCGCCGCAGATATATCAGCGGCTGTTGGATAATGCTTTATATGGGTTTCTTACGATTTCCTCAGAGCCGGGCTCTGACAAACCAGAGGACCTGTTCGAGGTAGGCCATCCAGAGGGATACCTCAAGAAGTCTATATTAGGACGTAGGTCCTATATCGACGACATTTTGGTGACCTCGGAGTCATGGGATGACTTATGCGTGAAAGTGGAACGACTTTTTGAGGTGTGTGACGAGTGGAACTTATCGATCAGCGCGATTAAGAGCTCATGGGGCTGTCAAAAGGTAGATTACCTTGGCCACCAAGTATCAGCGGAAGGGCTGGAGGCCCACCCTAAGGAACTTCAGTCCTTGGTGGACTTACCATTGCCCACTAGCCTGAAAGCTATGCAGTCGTTTCTCGGGAGTCTTAACTATTACAGTCGGTTCCTGGAGGACTACGCCATTTATGCATCCATCCTGTACGAACTAAGGGAAGTGTATTACCACGTATTACGAAATTGGATAAGCAGGACTGGGGACATACAGGGAGATGATCAGGAGGAGGACCGATGGGCCCGGGTGCAGGTAGCATTTGCTATGTTAAAGAATAAGATCGCCACTGCCCCAATCCTCCGCCATTTTGATCCAGACCGGGAACCCGTCATTATTGTCTATGCTAGCGAGTGGGCCATCTCGGCATCCCTGGTGCAGGAATATGAAGGGGTGTATATGCCGGTAACTTTCACGAGTCGGACTTTGAAGCCAAACGAGATCAACTATGGGCTGGTGGACAAGGAAGTGCTGGCGCTATTGCGAATACTAGACCTTTGCTACACGTCACTGGTCACCCGACCTATCAAAATCTTGACCCGACACTCAACGCTGGCGTGGATAGTCCGGTCACCGGGTCTACAAGGTCGCCTGGGAAACTGGGCTGCAATCCTGTCTCAATGGACGTTAGAAGTGGTTAAGTGCAAGAAGGGCGAAGATGAAATACTGGGAACATTAGCGACAAGCATTACGCCTCGCGCAAATGTGGACTCTATTCTATCTTCAATCGCCCCCAAGAAACATCCGCGCCAAGCTATCACGGTGGTTCCTCCTACAGTCGAACCTGAGGAAGTCTTGTAAGTGGTCAGTTTCGATGGGTCTGCACGAGTTAAGCGAGGGGGAGGAGCCTGCAGTGCTATTGTGTGGCAACTCCCGGAATGGACGGTAGTCGCCGCTGCTTCCCGGTATTTGACTGAAGCGACAGTAAATGAGGCAGAGTATGAAGGCCTATTGTTGGGCTTCCTTCTACTGGAGAACCTGGAGCGTAGACGTCTAGTAGTCTGTGGAGATTCTAACCTGGTCGTGCGACAGATGCGAGGAGAAATCGAGTGTAAGGCGCAGGGCCTGACAGTACGACGGGCGAAGGCCCTGGAAAAACTCAGGTCCTGGCCCGTTCACGAGTTTCTACACATGAAGCGCGAATGGAACCAAAGTGCAGACCGTCTCGCTAACGCGGCCCTGCAACAGCAACGAGGGGTCGAAATAATACCTGAGGAAGAGTGGAAAGACCTCGAAGAGATTAATCGTCTGCCTGAACTCTTGGTACCCAAGAATCCCAGCCCAGCAATGCGAATTATGGCTGTCACGAGGTCTCGGGTCCGGTCCAGGATGCCGACAGAGGTTGTGCAAGAAGAGGTGGTGCAACGGATACGAATTGAGCGAATTTCGGCTGCCCAAGACGAAGAAATGTGGATACGCGACTTGAAGCTCTATTTACGGGGTGAATGGAGCGGTTTACCCGCAGAAGTGGCGTTGGCATGCGGCAAGATCGAGACGAATTACGCTTTGGATGAGGACGGACTTCTATTGTATTGCCCGGGTCTGGGGACAGCTGAAGAGGATCGCGATGGGTGGATCCGGCTAGTGATACCCGAAAGCCTACAACAAGATTTTCTGCACCATTACCACAAGAGTCTTGAAGGGGGACACCAAGGAATCGGCCGCACATACCAGCGGATACGAAGGAATTTCCATTGGAGAGGGTTGTTTCGAAGTGTACAGCGCTTCGTTGGTACTTGTGTCGACTGTGAGACCGGTAAAGGTGGACCCACTTTACGAGGGAAGACCCCAGGAAATGTTCGGGCAACCTACCCATTTCAGGTCATCGCGATGGATCAAATTCTATCGTTGTCCAAGTCGTTCAAGGGAAACACGGAGCTGTTGATATGGGTGGACCTGTTTACTGGTTATTTAATTGCTAAGGCCAGCTCGTCGAGGTCGGCCCAAACCGTGGCAGAAGGATACGAAGAATGCGTATTTCGAAGGTTTGGGGCCAGTGAGGCGATCAGACACGACAGGGAACCAAGTTTCATGTCGGATTTCTTTCGCGCTTTCAACCGCATGATTGGGCAAAAGCAGCGGGACACCATGGCCTACCGGCCGCAGGCCAATGGAACTGCGGAAAGGATGGTACAGACGATCATTCGAGCTATCAAGATGTATGTGTCGGAGGTGGACCAAAGAGATTGGGATGCATATGCGGAACGGCTCACATTTGCGCTGAACACGGCGCAGGACCGGGTCCGAAAAGAGACTCCATTCTACCTGGTGCATGGTTGGGACGCACGAAGCACGTTGAAGGCCACTATACCGCATGGTAGTACCAGGCGGCGTGACGGTGACCCCCGCCGGTGGCGATATGGCGTACAGCGACAGTATCGCCGGGCAAGGGAACAAGTCAACGAGTTATTGCGATCGGCAATGGAAAGTCGAGCCGAGATCCACAATGAAGATGTGGCGGATAGCATGATTGAGGCAGAATCTCAGGTGTGGTTGTATCTAGACCGGGTCAAGGAAGGCTATGCCCGAAAATTGGCCCACCTATGGCATGGTCCATTCCGAGTACGGGAGTTGGTGGGGGACCATGCAGCTCGCCTGGATATCAGTGAGACCGATTACCGCATTTACCCGTTGGTGCACCTTTCGAAGTTGAAGCTAGTTCGGCAATATCCCGGCAGACCGAATACGGTGTTGGTGGTGGACGAAACAGATCGAGTGGATTTTGACGAAGCCCTGCTACCAGAGGATAGCTGGGATGCGGAGTTGGAAGACAATGAGTACGAAGTGGAGATGATTCTTGACAAGCGGATGGGAAGAAAAACTCGGTATGGTCGTATTCAATGTGAATACCTGGTGCAGTGGAAAGGATACTCCGATCCGTCGTGGGTAGACGAGGTGGACCTCAATTGCGGTGGACTACTTGAGGACTACGAACGCAGGAAAGTCACTCGGAATCGTTTTGAGGTGATGTAGAGCCATGAGGAGTAGAGGGGAGAGTTTATCTTGGGAAGGCCAAGATGATGCAAGAAGGAGGTGGTATTTGTTGCATGCACAGAAATTGGTCAAGTCAAGTATTCGAGAAGTGCAGCAGAACAAGAAAAGTGAAGTATTGCTAAGCTGTAGAGGACACCGAGGGACTACCTACCTAAGATATGGCACCAAAGAGGAAAATTGAGAATGTGCTAGAGATTTCGAAGTGAAATGGCATTATCTCAGCTTATTAAGGATACACTTAAAGCTAGTGATAACCCTCAGGCGGTGTCGGGTGGAGAAAACTTGCCATGGAGACGGGGAACCCCGAAAGCGGGATGCTCGTGGATGTTCTTGTGGTAAAAGATGCGCCACGGTTCGACATCATCCACCACCTGCAACGCCTCCATAAGCCCCGGTTGAGAACTCTCCTGGTTGACCCTTGGGATCTAGTAAGACAGTTGACGCGTGGGGGTAACGGGCTGGAAGAAGGGGTCCAGCAGGATGTCCAAGTCACAGTGACCTGCTACCATCCCCTGCAGGACCTTCTTCAGCACTCCCATCCAAGCCTGTGTCGCCTTGGCCCGTCGTTTTTTCCTGGCGTTGTAAATGCGGGAGATGTACGCACTGCCGGAACGAAGAGCTATGGAGAAATGAAGACGGTGCCGGTCCTCCCACAAACTCTGGCGCGATGCGTCTACGTAGGCATCGTGGAGCTCCACCAGTCCAACAAACCAGCCGTTTACGGGGAACGAGAGAGGATACTCAGACATCGTCTGCTGCTCCCATGGGCGCGAGTTCATCAACAGACGGAGCTGAGGCTCCGTTACGAGACTATTAGTCTCGCCCAGGCGGTCCTTGGATCTCTTGTCTAAAGGGGGGCCCGGACCCATCCACGAAGCTGGAAGGGATATGCGGTACCACAGGTCTTTCACGCTTAATTGCGAGATCGCAAGGGGGCCCACCATAGAGACGGGCCATGGAGCAACGTCTTCGGTTTTGAACACACTTGGCTGGGCGTATCCCGGAATGGATGGGCCCCAGGCTTTGGAACCAGCGAGACCTTTGGATGCTGGCACCCCTTGATCATCAGAGTCGAGACTCTCAGTATCGGACTCAGAAGGACCGAAAAGCTGGATGAACAGGTCGGAAGGAGGCGTGGGCGTCTTTTCCGAGCTGGAAGAAGCAGCAGGTGACGTCTGTACTTCGGGAGGAGGCTTGGCCATTGGTTTCCCAGTGGACACCGCCGGTTTTGGAAGAGACTTGGACGTTGGTTTCCTAGTGGACCCCGCTGGCTTCGTTGGTTTCCCAGTAGACCCCGCCGGTTTAGGAAGAGACTTGGACGTTGGTTTCCCAGTGGACCCCGCCGGTTTGGGAAGAGGCTTGACTTTTGGTCTCCCAGTGGATCCCACCGGTTTGGACTCCGTTGATGTTGGGAGAGGACCGGACTTGGATGTCCCAGTAGATCCCACGGACGTCGAAGAAGGGCCGGATGTCGTTTTACGAGATAAGTCCACCACCTCTGGAGCGGGTTTCCCCACGGAAGTCACCGGGCTACCACGACGACGAGAGGCACGTGACCGAGCCATCGCCGCTAGCATAGACTCATCGCTGCTACTGGACTCGTCTTCAGGGGAACTTGAGGCACGGGTGGTCCGACGCTTCTTCGATGAGGAAGGGGCTGGAACTTCGGCAGCAGGAGACCGAGATCTTTTAGCCCTGGAAGGTCCTGGGACCTTAGTCTTACGCGAGGCAGATCTATCCGCGGCGCTCCGAGCTACGGCCAGCTGTTTCTGGAGTTGGTCCCGTTGGCAGGCGACTTGCTTCACGAGGGATTTAGAGCGGGCCAGCTCATCTCGAAGTAGTGACACTTGAGATTCGGTGGACCGAAGATCGGCCGTGGTGGTATCCAACTTGGCCTCCAGCTCTTCTATCTGGAGTGTGAAGCTCGTCACCGTGGCCTCATACTGACCCCTCCAGTACCGAATCTTGGACCGAGACGCTTCAACTACAAGGCGATAATCCTTCCGGGTGGCGAGCGCATCTCGGTATTCCGCAATGGTTAGCTGTTCGGTTTCATGATCGCGGACGAGCTTCCGAATTCGAGCCTCGATCCGGGGGAGATCAACTTTTCCAAATCGAACGACCTCGTCCACGCGACTCTGCAAGTCTTGGGCCCGGCGATGCTCAGCCTGATAGGCCTGCTGGAGGGCCCTATGATTGTCAGCAAGGGTCTCCATAACTTGGGCTCGTTCCATCACCAGCTGGATCGCTTCCCACGCCCGGGTAACACTCGCATAATCGGGGGGCTCCCCGACAAGGTCTACAGTCGGAATAACCAAGGCAGGGTCAGGTCCAGGCAGTGGAGGGGTGGACAAACGGCCAGTTGCTGGGGGTTCGTCGGAGAAAGAACTGGAAGAGGTCACTGGTGAATAAAGGGTGGGTGAGTTGGTGAATACGAAAGATCGTCAAGCACATGGACACCTACTTATATGTTGAGGAGACGGGACAAGGATGCACAGGGTCTTGCCGCAGTTCGGAAGACCAGCGCGCAGGGGACAGCTGTGGAGAAGTGCCAGAGAAATGGGGGGCCCTTCGTAGTTATTATAATAACTGGCGTGAAAGATCTCGGTCACTCTCTTGAATGAGTGACAGGGAGTGAGCAGGGTCCCGAACTGGTCCAAGGTCCCGAGTTCGGAGAAGATACTAGGATGTCCTACACTACAGACCAAAGGACCAGTGCTGCTAGGACAGCTTAAGTTGACCCCAGGTAACAGGTGGGTCCCAGACAACAGGTGGACCCAGGTGACCGGTGGACCCCAGGCAACAGGTGGACCCAGACAACAGGTGGACCCAGGTGACCGGTGGACCTCAGGTGACAGGTGGACCCCAGGTAACATGTGGACCCCAGGCAACATGTGGACCCCAGGTAACAGGGGCCCAGGGGTACCAGGATACCGGGGCCCAGGGGCCTAAGGGTACCAGGGTACCGGGGCCTAGGGGTACCAGGGTGCCGGGGCCCAGGGGTACAGGGGTACCGGGGCCCAGGGTACCGAGGCCCACGGGTACCAGGGCCCAATGTCCGAGGGTGCAGAACCGGTACACAGAATATCGAAGATTACAGAAAGTACAGGGTACCAAGGAGCCAGTCCTTCCTCCAAGAGTCGGCACGTGGCACTTTTCAGATCAAAGGGTTAGGGTTAGGCAAGAAAAGCATACAAGGTATAAGATAAATAAACACACTCGAATTTGCATTACACGTGGCAGCTTTAAGCGCCCCTCCTAAGCTTCTCCGTCGCTACACCTCTTCCGGGCGGGATACCCTTTGGCCCCCCGACGTCCAGCAGGTGTTAGACGGCTCAAGCAACGCAAGTTGAACCTCAGGATAGTTGGCCTGAGGTGTCAAGTAAGTGTCAACACTCTACAACCCGCTATAGGAAGCGGTTTCCCTGCGGGGAACAAGAAAAGGGGTCGAAGACCAAGAAACCGTTAGCCACCGAAGGGGTACATAGTACCAGGTGCATCGCTCTCGACTAAGTCGATTGAGCCCAAGAAACCCTGGGCCCGAGTAAGTATATTCACTCGTGGCCTCCAAGTCCCTCCATACAAGACCAAGTCTTTAAGTCTTCTGCGTCTAACGAGGAGCAAGACCAGCCAAGCCGACGGGTACACAAGGTGAGACCCAGGTTGACGCGACACGGTATCGGGGTACCCCCTCCGTAAGTCGGCAGTCCGGCGCTGTGTGCGTTTGTGGTTCTCTCACGTCGTTTGAGAATCCACTCCACCACATCGGTATAGATCACAAAGGCTTCGAGCCGATCAGATGAACTCCAAATTTGACGAGAGCATACTTCATTGCAAGTAGCTCTTTGTCATGAACTGGATAGTTCTTCTCTACAGCTTTCATCTGGCGATATTTAAAGGCGATCACACGCTCACGACCTTCATCATCTGTTTGTAACAGAGCGCTGCAAATGGCAGAATTCGACGCGTTACATTCGATGCTAAATGGTCGGTCAGGGTCTGGCAAAGCCAAAATGGGAGCGTGAAGAAGGCTTGCCTCACCGCTTGGAAAGGCGTCCTTGTGTTCGGCATGCCAACACCATTCCACATCCTTTTCAAGGAGATTGCATAATGGCCGAACCATATCAGCGTAATTATCGCTGCACTTGTGTAAGCAATTGGCAAAGACAAGCCACTTACGCAAGTCCTTCGTGGGTGTGGAACGGGCCAGTCGACTATGGCTTTGACCTTCACGTCCGGGATACGCTCAAAGGCTCCTCTTCCCAATGAACCACCCTCGTAAAAGAATTTCTTCGGCACCAAAGATGCACTTATATGCATTAGCATAGCGTATGTTAGTGCGCATGCACTCGAGCACAGCTCGTAAATGAACAATATGGTTCTTAATATCTGACCGCCTTGTTCAGCTTGACTATGGACAAAAATGTCATCAAATTACGTCTGTGCATAACTTCGATAGGGTCGAACAATTGCGTCACCAAACAGTTAAACGTAGCCGGAGCATTCGACAACCCCTGGTTCAAAATCAACCACTCCCAGAGCATACCGCTCGGAGTACTAACCGCTGTGAGCGGAATATCGCTAGCTCATATAAGCAGTTGGTAATAACCAACGACTAAATCGAGAGCACTGTACATGGTAAAACCGACCATATTGCTCTGGAAAACATCTTTCCTAGGAATCATCATCTTTTCAGGTATAGTGGCTGCATTGAGCTTATTATAAGCATGAACAATACGCCATTTACCATTGGGTTTATTAACACAGAAAGTGGGTGTCGAGTGTGGAGATCTGCTCTCGCGCACCATGCCCGACGCGTGCTTTTCATGAAAGAACTCGTCAGTGACGTCACACTGTTCTTTAGGTAAAGGCCACTGCCTTGTTACACAGTATTTGGTTTCTGGAACCAAGTCAATTTCATGACGTACACCTCTATCAGGAGGTAGAGCCGGAGGAATTCATTACAAATATTGATAGTAGAGATCTAAAGGGTTATTCAAAATAGATGCTCCACTACGTGCACTTAGTGCCGCCTTTGTATCTTCAAGTACTGCCTCATCCACAAGCGATGATGAGCTTAACCAAAGGTCCGGCCGAATGGCCACCGTATCGGATAGATCACCACACTTCAAGGCTTGATGACATTCATCCACATACATCTCGTCTAGCTTTGATAGAGCGTTTGATAATGGGATGGCCTCAAAGTCAACCTCATTATCAACGTCACCTGTCACTCCATTGACCAGGGTATACAACTGGCCACTGACATTACTACGTGAAAAACAGACGCCTTGCGTCTCGCAGCCTCCATCTGGTGACGCTGCCGCCTCATTGACGAGACCGTACCTTTGAAGTACTTGGGATATCATCAACCCCAAGGTCAACAGATTCCTTGACCTTAACCTGCTCTACACGAGACCTAATGTCATTACCAACATCCAGTGAGTCATCGTCATATGTGACATCACTATCAAAGTTTTCGACCTTAGCTTGCTCTATACGAGATCCGATGTCATTAACGACATCCAGTGAGTCATTGTCAAAGGTTACATCACTAACAAGGTCATCGACCTTAACCTGGTCTTTACGAGAGCCGATGTCATTACCGACATCCAGAGAATCTGATCCATGACTCGTGGAGTTCCAGACAAGCAATACCGATAATTAGATCATATCTCGAGTCCAAATCTAAGACCAGTTATCCTTCGATGTTATCGAAGCCAAAAAACTTCACATCTAAGTTCAACGGAACTTAAGGAACGGTGACACGTAAACCTGTTGCGAGAGATGTGGTGGAGTGGGTTCTCAAAATTGTATGATGAGACCCCAAACCACTCATTGTGCCGGACTGCCGACTGTCGGAGGGGGTACCCCGATGCCGCGTATGAACCTTCTCTCACCTTGTGTACCCGTCGGCTGGCGGGTTGCACTCTTCGGAGGACTTGGTGACGATGTAGATGTCTGCCTTGAGGGAGGTAGACCTGGGTGGCCCCGAGTGGATATGCTTCACTCGGTGGGCCGGTAGGTGGCCACTCGATCGACCTTGTCGAGAGTGGACTTAGAGCCAAATTCTTCAGGGGCGCTTGTCTTCCCTGGCCTTTTCCTTCTGTTTCAGGGGGTATTAACCACCTGACCTTTACGTTGCTCCCGGAACTTGAGGTGAGGGAGACCGCTTCCGATAGCGGGTCTTGGGGGGGGGGGGGGTGTTACTACTCGAACGAGCTCCCAGGCCAAATATATCCTGGAGCTCTATTCGCCCTTGAACTTCGCTACGCAACTGTCTTCGACGGGGGGCCAAAATATATCCCTTCCCGGAACAGTGAGTAACTTAGAACAAGTCCTTCTTGGGTGACGGAGTCGTGCCACGTAGATCGCAAATTGAGTAGTATTTAATATAGTCCTATCCTTTTACCTCCTTTACTCTATCCTTGCCTGAAGCTCTGATTCCTTGCGTCGACTAGTCTGATCCTTGTATTAACTGGTACGGAGTGGCTGAACCCCGAGGGGCCGAGGTCGACCAATGAGGGACCGGGTCGACCAACGAGGGACCCAGGTCTACCAATGAGGGACCCAGGTCGACCGATGAGGGACCGGGTCGACCGATGAGGGACCGGGTCTACCAACGAGGGGCCAGGTCGATCAATGAGCGGCCATGATCAACTCCCTTTGGTACCGGTTAACCGGTACCCTGATACTGATTTTTCTTCGGCGGATCCTGCGGATTGTCCTCCACCAACGGTCGCTCCCCTTCGAGGCCCCTGTCTCTCAGGTCCCCTGTCCCTGACCCACGGCCTATTCTCTGAATCCAACTGGAGTCGAGGACCTCCCCATCACAAATTAGCACTTCACTACAGCCGCCCCCTGCACTTGCTCAACCGTACAACGGATTGAGCACGCGCATGTCTTCACTTCCTTCGTCACGTAGGTCCTTTACTGTCCTATTTGCTTCTCATCCATCTCTAACTCGTGTCTGTCCAGCCATGTCTTCCCCTGGTTCTGACCCACCGCATGCTGACCCACCGTCCGCTGATCCACCGTCTGAAGAGCCGACCTCGGTCGCCCCAGCGACTTCAATCGCCCCTGGTTTTACCCTTCCATCTGCTGACCCACCGTCCGCTGACCCACCGTCTAAAGAGCCGACTTCGATCGCCGTCGCGCCTTCGGGTGCCTCTCCATGTAGAGAGGTGTCCTTGGCCGACCCTCCTGGGCCGGTGTGTTCGCCGTTGAGTGCTGTTGAAACTGCTGTCGTTCACAGCTCTCCTGTTTTGCGCATCTCGGATCCTACCCATCCGGAGTTGTTGTACCACATCTTCTTGCATGACCTATCCCGATATTTTGACAGGGAACCGTGATCTCGTCACCGCAGATACCTTGACCGACTGACCTCGGTCTCTAGGGACCAGCACCTCTGGCAGCCGATTGATTGTTTCTAGACCTGACCACTCTCCCCTTGGTATAGACTCGACCCCTTGCTGCTGATGTAAAGCTGTACTGGCCAACTGGTGTGCGCTCTGATTCCAGTCTCGTTTCACATGTAGGACTGCCTGGGTGGGCCACGACTGGAGCTTACTCAACGCCTTGGCCCGCAACGGGTATAGACCTGAGGCTTTGCATTCAATCTCTCCACGCATCTGTCTTGCAATGAAATTGGAATCTCCACAAATAATCAAACGCCGTCGCTCCATTGGATCCAACAGGTCAAAGCCCAGTAACATGCCCTCATATTCATCTTCATTCACCGTAGACTTGTCGAGATATTTCGATGCAGCTGCGACTATAGTCCATGCAGGAAGTCTCCACACAATAGCGCTGCAAGCACCTCCCCCTTGTTTCACCCGGGCCGACCCATCGAAACTCATCACATACAGTTCTTCATTTAGTTCCACTGTGGGCGTCGGTAGGTCGACCACTTGCCTGGATTGCTTCTTGGGAGCAATTGACGACAGAATTGAGTCCACATTCTCTCGAGGCGTGATGCTGGCTGCTAACGCCCCCAGTACCTGGTCCTCGCCTTTCTTGCATTTCACAATCTCCAAAGTCCACTGTGACAACAGAGCGGTCCAGTTTCCTAAGCGACCTTGCAACCCCGAAGACTTCACTAGCCAGTCTAGTGTAGAATGCCTCGTCAGAACCTTGAGAGGTCGGGTGACCAACATCGTGAAGCAAGTTTCCAATATCCGTAACAACGCCAACACTTCCTTTTCCACTGTGCTATAGTTCACTTCGTTTGACTTGAGGGTTCGGCTCGTAAACATTACCGGCATATACAGGCCGTCGTAATTCTGCACCAACGACACCGAGATAGCCCAATCACTTGCGTAGACAATGATGACCGCCTCTCTAGCCGGGTCGAAATGTCGTAGGATGGGCGCCGTAACAATCTTGTTCTTGAGCATGGCAAACGCTACTTGTACCTTCGACCATTTTTCTTCGTCGTCTTCCTGGGCCGCCACTTCCTCGTCAGCCTTCAATTTGCACCTCCAAGCGTGAAAAGCCACCTCTCTCAGTTCGTAAAGGATCGACGCGTATATGGCATAATCTTCGATGTACCTGCTGTATTAATTTAGGCTTCCTAGAAAGGACTGCATAGCCTTCAGCGATGTCGGTAGAGGTAGGTCGACCAAAGACTGAAGATCTTTTAGGTGGGCTTCTAGTCCCCCTTTGGAAACTCGATGCCCAAGATACTCGACCTTCCGACATCCCCACGTACTCTTGACGGCACTGACCGACAAATTCCAATAGTCACACACGTCTAGCAGCCGCTCCACTTTCTGGCATAATACGTCCCACGATTCGGCCGGAACAAGTATGTCGTCAATGTATGATCGTCGACCCAATACAGAGAGGCCCGATTTTGCATCGGGTTCCCCTGTTGCGAACAAATCCTCTGTTTCCTCTGTGGCCGCCCCTGGAGAAATCCGTAAGAATCCATATAACGCATTATCCAACAACCTTTGATATATCTGAGGCGCATTCTTAATCCCACAAGGCATCCGAAGCCATTCAAATAATCCCAGTGGAGTAACGAAAGCTGAGATTAATCTCGCCCTTTCGGTCATACTGACGATCCAAAAAAAACCACTCGCCATATCAAGAGAACAGTACCATAAAGCTCCATCCAAGTCTTCCAATAATTCGTTAATCAACGGTATCGGGTATACCATGAGCTGGGTAAGATCATTCACCAACCGATAGTCGATACACAATCGAATATCGACCCCATTCTTCTTCACGGTAATTACAATTGGGCTGGCCCATGGCGAGGTGGAAGGCTGAATGATCTTTGCTGATAACAGTCCCTTGATCAGATCGGCTAGCTTCTCTCTAAATTGAGGGGCCACCTTCCGTACGCGTTGCGCGATCGGTCTTGCGTTCCCTACATCGATATCGCATATCGCTCCTCGGGCGGCCGGGGGTAAGGCGTTACCTTTGCCTATCAGCAGATGTCGTTTCTTCCATATTATTTGTCGCAACCGGTCTACCTCTTCGGGAGTGTTCCCATCTGGATCTGGAATCTGTATATCTTCTAACGCAATGCCTTCAGATGAGGGGTCCACTTCCGGTACGACCGCCTACCCTGGCCTTATGCCCTCGGCCAAAGTTCTCCACTCTCGAAAGAACACACCTGGTCATCTGCCTGTAAGAAGACTACCAGTTTGACTTCCTTCTCATTGGTGGTGGTCACTGTATGTAGGTCTTCTTCAAATACACTCCGCTTTTGGGCGGTCCCCTCCTGCCAATTCACCCTCTCTTGGCACAGTTGTTCTTCACTGTAGGGTACTGTGGTGAAGTGCTTATTTTGTGATATGAAGATCCCGGACTCCAGTTGGATTCAGAGAATAGGCCGTGGGTCAGGGACAGGGGACCTGAGAGACAGGGGCCTCGAAGGGGAGCGACCGTTGGTGGAGGACAATCCGCAGGATCCGCCGAAGAAAAATCAGTATCAGGGTACCGGTTAACCGGTACCAAAGGGAGTTGATCATGGCCGCTCATTGATCGACCTGGCCCCTCGTTGGTAGACCCGGTCCCTCATCGGTCGACCCGGTCCCTCATCGGTCGACCTGGGTCCCTCATTGGTAGACCTGGGTCCCTCGTTGGTCGACCCGGTCCCTCATTGGTCGACCTCGGCCCCTCGGGGTTCAGCCACTCCGTACCAGTTAATACAAGGATCAGACTAGTCGACGCAAGGAATCAGAGCTTCAGGCAAGGATAGAGTAAAGGAGGTAAAAGGATAGGACTATATTAAATACTACTCAATTTGCGATCTACGTGGCACGACTCCGTCACCCAAGAAGGACTTGTTCTAAGTTACTCACTGTTCCGGGAAGGGATATATTTTGGCCCCCCGTCGAAGACAGTTGCGTAGCGAAGTTCAAGGGCGAATAGAGCTCCAGGATATATTTGGCCTGGGAGCTCGTTCGAGTAGTAACACCCCCCCCCCCCCCAAGACCCGCTATCGGAAGCGGTCTCCCTCACCTCAAGTTCCGGGAGCAACGTAAAGGTCAGGTGGTTAATACCCCCTGAAACAGAAGGAAAAGGCCAGGGACGACAAGCGCCCCTGAAGAATTTGGCTCTAAGTCCACTCTCGACAAGGTCGATCGAGTGGCCACCTACCGGCCCACCGAGTGAAGCATATCCACTCGGGGCCACCCAGGTCTACCTCCCTCAAGGCAGACATCTACATCGTCACCAAGTCCTCCGAAGAGTGCAACCCGCCAGCCGACGGGTACACAAGGTGAGAGAAGGTTCATACGCGGCATCGGGGTACCCCCTCCGACAGTCGGCAGTCCGGCACAGTGAGTGGTTTGGGGTCTCATCATACAATTTTGAGAACCCACTTTACCATAATGGTGCGCGTGCCCGGATCTTCGGAAGACGCGGGATTTCACCGCGAGTCCCAAGATGATAAAGATGTTCATGTCAAGAAGGAGCACAAGACCGAAGAGTCACGGGAAGACCGATCGCCAGTGACTCAAGAAGAAACAAACAAAGGATCGAAGGACCGACCGGGCCTTGGGAGGGGCCCGGTCAACATGGTCGAGGTTGAATTCATTGAAGAAAAACCTAAATACCCTCCCTATGTCCTCGTTGAGGACACCTTGGGTCATGACGCCTATCATGATCCAGAGGACCATCAGCCGACGGTGAAAACCGAGAGGCTAAGGTCCCCAAAAAAACAACAAAACAAGATCGCGCAATCCAAGCCGACGAAGTTCCGGATGAAGGCACCCGGAAACACCAAGTCGATAGGCCCCGAGAAGGAAGGACTGGCGTCATGGACAGACGCCGATGTCACGAGGGCCTACCACCAGCGCAAGCTGAACGCGTTCCTGGAGAGCGACCCCGTCGCGAAGATCCTGGATATCCGGCAGCTGGGTCAACTCACTGGGCCGGTGTCGACCCTGCCACGGCTGCACTCCGTCACGGACGCGATCACAGCGCTGGTCACCCTTCTTCGTGAAGCGAACATGGTCGCAGGTCGGTTCGACCCGGACGACCTGCTATCCCTGGGGTTCGACAGAATCACAACAACGTTAGAGCACATGCACAAGCGTCTGTCGATCCTGGTGGGTACCACACCAGCAACGGAACACCCACCTCTGGTGACACCTACACACAAGCGGTCCAACGACAGCTAGATGACGCTTCAGGACATCACGGTGGGTCCCCACATGTACGGAGCCGCCGGCCACCCAGGGGCGAATCAAGACCCATCTCAACACCGAATGCCAAGCGGCCAGAGGGAAGCAGCACCGTGGTCCCCAGGATCGTCCTCAACTGGGTCGGTCACTAGGATGCCCCTAGGCCCTACTGGAGCGGCGCTGCTCCAGGCCCGAGAGCGCAGCGCGGAGCAGGAGCCAAGTGGTCTTGAAACGGCGACGCGTGGCAAGAATGAAAATCATTCCGATTTTCAGCCAATGGGAATTCAGCAAGGAAAAAAGTTGGAACTTGCTCTGCCCCGTGACGAAGATGCTGGGGGGGAAGGACCTACCTACCCGGTAGGCGATCTGCAGACCCTCTTCGACGCGGCGATGACAAGATTTTTGAATGAACGTCAAATACCGCGGGCACACCCTAACGGGAGTGTAGCAGGAGGAAGACCAGAGGCGCAAAGGACGACCGCTAACCACGACCAGCATCCAGGCATACAAATTCCAAGAGTCCACACGATGACCGACGTCGATATGGAATCCGTCGGTTCCTGTGAATTCGACCCTGACAACATGGATTTGAGGGGACCTCAGTCGATGATGGCGAACGCAGCGCTGGGACAGATGCCAAATATGGTCCCTCGCATCAAACTATCGGCGACGTCGGACCTTAAAGAATTTCATGGAAGAGACCAAGACGAAGACAGAGCGCGCAGCTGGGTGTCGACGGTCAAGACAGCATTCATAAGAGACCAAGCACCAGATGATGAACGATGTCTCGTTTTTGGAGGATTGCTGACTGGACCGGCACAGAATTGGTACCGTCAACTGGGTCGCTCAGTCCGAGGAAGCTGGAAGGACTTAATCCAAGAGTTCATGATTCGTTTCTGTGGTACGGGGGTGCCGGTCGCCCGCCAGTACTACCATGCGAAGAAAAGATCGGAAGAGACCCCGCTGGATTATCTGTACCGCCTGAATGTGCTTGGACTCAGGGCGAAGATGAAGATTAAGGATGGGTCGCCCAAGATTCAGAAGGATCACGTCGATCACTACATTTTGACGGTGGACGACCCAGAGCTAGCAGACAAGTTGACTATGCTGCGTCTGGCGGACGTGGAAGAATTGGAGGAAGTATTGACAGCATGTCAGCGGACGAAGGCAAGACGAGGCAAGATGCTGTTTGGATCAAACAAGTTTCGTCAGAAGGCACCGGCACTACCCGAGAGGCCGAAAGATCTAAATCGCCGCTCCATACATGCAGTACGGACGCCCCTGGAAGACTCGAGCTCTGAAGATTCCAGTCCAGACTCCTCGGAGAATGAGGGAGATCTTAGACGAGTCTACCTTATGGAGAAGGAAGCGGGGAGGGATCCAAGTGTGAGGTTCTCAAAGAATCTACCGCCTAGGAAGGCCGACCAACATCGCCAGGCGGTAGACCAGCGACCCGGCCCATCATCAGCGACCCCAAACACGAGATGTGCATATTGCGGGTCCAAGAAACATGGAGATCTGAATTGCTGGAAAAGATTGACCTGCGACCGCTGTGGAAGGAAGGTCACCCGTCTGATCGCTGCCTGTTTGTATGCCGGGGTTGTGGAGAGATTCACGAGATTGGGAAGTGCCAGATGGAGGAGTTCTATAATTTGTTCCGTCAATGGTACAACCCAGCCAAGCACGCAGGGATGTTCCCGGAGAAACCCGAGAAGATGGCAAATTAGGACGCTCGCCAGGTTTGAATCTGGTACGAGCCGAGCGTTCTAATTGTTGCATTTTTGCATATGTGGAGAAACAGCCCAAGGAGGGGACGGGTATTCCAGTTAAGATTGGAAATATATCGAAGATTGGAAATTACCCTGTGGTCCATGTTGCTTCTTTGAATGAACCTAATAGTTTTGTTCGAGAAAGTTCAGTAATGGAGTTGGACTTATTGCCAGGCGAGTCTAGGGGGTACTGGAAATACCAAGCCCCTACTAAATGGTTCAGGCAAGCGAAAGCCTCTGGAAAGGTCAACAACGACCATGCGAATTTGTTGTTCGATACTGGTGCCGAGATATCCATTCTGGATATCGCCTTTGCTCGTAAGGTAGGCTGCCAAATTGATGAAAGTGAACGACAAGAATGTATTGGTATTGGGGAAGCCGTATACACCACGGAGGGACGCACTCGCATCAAGGTCACTCTGAATGGGAACTTGGTGTACATCTTTAAGGTGTAGGTAGGCCCTATGGTAGGCCAAGATGCAATTTTGGGGATGGACTTCATGGTCCCAGCCGGTATCCAGTTAGACTTGGCCGACGGAACTCTTTGCCTCCCCGATGAGGTCAGGGTACAGTTGACTGGGCGAAGGACACTGTATAATACGCGAGTATCGGATGTGAAATTGGGTCGGTATGTACAGATATCCGTTGGAGGATGTACGGAAGTGCCTCTCAAAAGGTCGACCTCAGAACAGTGGAAATTGTGGGTCACGAGAGGCGAACGATGGGTGACCACCATGATACAAGGGATAGGACGTCGACCGATTTTGATAACCAATGCCCCTTAACATTGCATGAAGACTCAAGGTAGGTATGTGGTTGACTAGGGAGCAAGTTCCAAGAACGCAAGGGTTTGTCTCGGTAGGCTCTCGAAGATATGCGGAATGGCTAAATCTGGCTTATGAATCTACTACCGACCAAGTCGACCATCAGGTCGACCTAACGGAAGAGGAAGAGGGGCCACTAGTGGAGAGACCAGAGTATAAGACTCCGTCACACATCTTACAGCGACCGCAGGCCCCAACCCCAATGATGAATATAACACACCAACCGGTACCCGACAGTGAAGAACAACTGTGCCAAGAGAGGGTGAATTGGCAGGAGGGGACCGCCCAAAAGCGGAGTGTATTTGAAGAAGACCTACATACAGTGACCACCACCAATGAGAAGGAAGTCAAACCGGTGGACTTGTTACAGGCAGATGACCAGGTGTGTTCTTTCGAGAGTGGAGAACTTTGGCCGAGGGCATAAGGCCAGGGTGGGCGGTCGTACCGGAAGTGGACCCCTCATCCGAAGGCATTGCGTTAGAAGATATACAGATTCCAGATCCAGATGGGAACACTCCCGAAGAGGTAGACCGGTTGCGACAAATAATATGGAAGAAACGACATCTGCTGATAGGCAAAGGTAACGCCTTACCCCCGGCCGCCCGAGGAGCGATATGCGATATCGATGTAGGGAACGCAAGACCGATCGCGCAACGCGTACGAAAGGTGGCCCCTCAATTTAGAGAGAAGCTAGCCGACCTGATCAAGGGACTTTTATCAGCAAAGATCATTCAGCCTTCCACCTCGCCATGGGCCAGCCCAATTGTAATTATCGTGAAGAAGAATGGGGTCGATATTCGATTGTGTATCGACTATCGGTTGGTGAATGATCTTACCCAGCTCATGGTATACCCGATACCGTTGATTAACGAATTATTGGAAGACTTGGATGGAGCTTTATGGTACTGTTCTCTTGATATGGCGAGTGGTTTTTTTTGGATCGTCAGTATGACCGAAAGGGCGAGATTAATCTCAGCTTTCGTTACTCCACTGGGATTATTTGAATGGCTTCGGATGCCTTTTGGGCTTAAGAATGCGCCTCAGATATATCAAAGGTTGTTGGATAATGCGTTATATGGATTCTTACGGATTTCTCCAGGGGCGGCCACAGAGGAAACAGAGGATTTGTTCGCAACAGGGGAACCCGATGCAAAATCGGGCCTCTCTGTATTGGGTCGACGATCATACATTGACGACATACTTGTTCCGGCCGAATCGTGGGACGTATTATGCCAGAAAGTGGAGCGGCTGCTAGACGTGTGTGACTATTGGAATTTGTCGGTCAGTGCCGTCAAGAGTACGTGGGGATGTCGGAAGGTCGAGTATCTTGGGCATCGAGTTTCCAAAGGGGGACTAGAAGCCCACCTAAAAGATCTTCAGTCTTTGGTCGACCTACCTCTACCGACAACGCTGAAGGCTATGCAGTCCTTTCTAGGAAGCCTAAATTACTACAGCAGGTACATCGAAGATTATGCCATATACGCGTCGATCCTTTACGAACTGAGAGAGGTGGCTTTTCACGCTTGGAGGTGCAAATTGAAGGCTGACGAGGAAGTGGCGGCCCAGGAAGACGACGAAGAAAAATGGTCGAAGGTACAAGTAGCGTTTGCCATGCTCAAGAACAAGATTGTTACGGCGCCCATCCTACGACATTTCGGCCCGGCTAGAGAGGCGGTCATCATTGTCTACGCAAGTGATTGGGCTATCTCGGTGTCGTTGGTGCAAAATTACGACGGCCTGTATATGCCGGTAATGTTTACGAGCCGAACCCTCAAGTCAAACGAGGTGAACTATAGCACAGTGGAAAAGGAAGTGTTGGCGTTG
This sequence comes from Peronospora farinosa, assembly GCA_947646735.1. NCBI lineage: Eukaryota > Oomycota > Peronosporomycetes > Peronosporales > Peronosporaceae > Peronospora > Peronospora farinosa. The sequence continues at coordinate 288,059 of CANTFK010000943.1, read as the reverse complement.
TTACGGATATTGGAAACTTGCTTCACGATGTTGGTCACCCGACCTCTCAAAGTTCTGACGAGGCATTCTACACTAGCCTGGCTAGTAAAGTCTTCGGGGTTGCAAGGTCGCTTAGGAAACTGGGCCGCTCTGTTGTCACAGTGGACTTTGGAGATTGTGAAATGCAAGAAAGGCGAGGACCAGGTACTGGGGGCGTTAGCTGCCAGCATCACGCCTCGAGAGAATGTGGACTCAATTCTGTCGTCAATTGCTCCCAAGAAGCAATCCAGGCAAGTGGTCGACCTACCGACGCCCACAGTGGAACTAAATGAAGAACTGTATGTGATGAGTTTCGATGGGTCGGCCCGGGTGAAACAAGGGGGAGGTGCTTGCAGCGCTATTGTGTGGAGGCTCCCTGCGTGGACTATAGTTGCAGCTGAATCGAAATATCTCGACAAGTCTACGGTGAATGAAGATGAATATGAGGGCATGTTACTGGGCTTTGACCTGTTGGATCCAATGGAGCGACGGCGTTTGATTATTTGTGGAGATTCCAATTTCATTGCAAGACAGATGCGTGGAGAGATTGAATGCAAAGCCTCAGGTCTATACCCGTTGCGGGCCAAGGCGTTGAGTAAGCTCCAGTCGTGGCCCACCCAGGCAGTCCTACATGTGAAACGAGACTGGAATCAGAGCGCACACCAGTTGGCCAGTACAGCTTTACATCAGCAGCAAGGGGTCGAGTCTATACCAAGAGGAGAGTGGTCAGGTCTAGAAACAATCAATCGGCTGCCAGAGGTGCTGGTCCCTAGAGACCGAGGTCAGTCGGTCAAGGTATCTGCGGTGACGAGATCACGGTTCCCTGTCAAAATATCGGGATAGGTCATGCAAGAAGATGTGGTACAACAACTCCGGATGGATTGAATCCGAGATGCGCAAGAAGAGGAGAGCTGGGTGTGCGAGTTGAAGGCATATTTGCAAGGAGACTGGAAAGACTTGTCGGTGGAAGCGGCCAGAAACTGCAGCAAAATGTCGGAGGATTACGAGATAAGTGAAGAGGGACTGCTGGTGTACTGCCCCGGCCAGAGAATCAAGGGAGACGACCGAGACATAACTGCCAGATTGGTAATACCTGAGAGTCTCCAAGCCGACATCCTCCATCATTATCATACGAGTTTGGAAGGCGGCCATCAGGGGATCGGACGTACTTATCATCGGATCCGACGATATTGCCATTGGAGGGGTCTGTTCCGGAGTGTTCAGAAATATGTGGGTCAGTGCATAGATTGTGAGACTGGTAAAGGGAGACCCACTTTTACAAGGGAGGTCTCCGGGGAATGTTGAAGCGACGTACCCCTTCCAAATTATCGCGATGGACCACATACCATCTCTCCCCAAGTCACATAAAGGAAACACGGAACTACTGATTTGGATCGACCTGTTCACAGGTTATGTGATGGCTAAAGCGAGTGCGTCACGGACAGCCCAGACAGTGGCTGAGGGATATGAGGAATGCGTTTTCCGCCGTTTTGGTGCCAGTGAGACGATCCGTCACGATCGGGAACCGGGGTTTATGTCGGACTTCTTCCGAGCGTTCAGTCGTATGGTAGGTCAACGTCAGAGAGCGACCATGGCCTACCGACCTCAAGCGAACGGCACTGCGGAGAGAATGGTCCAGACTATAACAAGATCGCTCAAGATGTACGTAGCCGACGTGGGACAGCGAGACTGGGATGAATACGCGGAACGATTAACGTTCGCGTTAAATACGGCTCAAGACAGAGTGCGTGAGGAAACACCGTTCTATCTGGTACATGGATGGGATGCTAGGACCACTCTTGAGACTATGTTACCGGTGGTGAACACTCGACGTCGAGACTCAGGACCTCGGAGATGGAGATATCGGATTCAGAGTCACTATCAGCGAGCAAGAGACCAAGTCAACGAGAATTTACGGGCGGCTAGTCAGGCTCGGGTGCAAGCACAAAATGAAGGGGTAGTCGGCCACGAAATTCAGCCAGGGACCCGGGTATGGCTATACTTGGACCGAGTGAAGGAGGGGTATGCCAAAAAATTGGCCCACCTATGGCACGGACCGTTCCGAGTTCAGGGGTTAGTTGGAGATCATGCGGTACGTCTGGAGTTACGAGGTACAGAATACAGACTATTCCCAATCGTGCACATCTCCAAGCTCAAGCCCGTCAGAGAGTTCCCCGATCGACCGAACAGAGAGCTGAAAGTGGATGGAACAGATCGAGTCGACTTCGATGAATGTCTGCTACCAGAAGACAGCTGGGTGCGGGAATTGGAAGAGGGCGAGTATGAAGTCGAAGAAATTTTAGAGAGTCGTACAGGCAAGAAGACTCGGTATGGGAGGCAACAACGAGAATTCCTCGTGCAATGGAAGGGACACTCTGACCCCTCGTGGGTGGACGAAGGGGATCTGAATTGCGGAGCCTTACTCCGGGACTTCGAGCGCAAGAACACAAGCCATAACCGCTTCGAAGTAATGCAAAGCCATGAAAACTAGCCGGCGGTAGCAAGTTTCTTGGAGGGTGGACCGATCCCTCAATGGTCGGCCCAGCCCCTCGTTGGAAGACTTGGGTCGCCTGCGGGGCGGCCTTGAATTCCCAAGAGTTAAGGGTATAGGAGAATGGAGAACAAAGGAGGGCGATTACCAATATCAATCAGAACAGAAGAAGGTTCATGTTCAAGGGAAGACCTAAACGGATGGCACAAACTTGCCTTTGAGGCGTGGAACTAGAGCGCCAGGATGGGGCACAGAAGACAAACGATACTGGGTGAGCCACGGCCACGCGGAATCCGACACCCGAAGGGCCTCAAGCAGGTCGACCGGGTCCGACCCCTCTTCACGACCAGGGAACCAATAAACCACACGGCGGGTTCGAGGAAGATAACGGAAGAAGGGATCCAGGAAGATGTCGAGATCGCAGTGGCCCCTGCTCATCCCAATGAAGATAAGGTCGACCACCTTCCGCCAAGCTCGAGTTGCCCGACTCCGACGCTTCTTCCACGCGTTGTAGTAGGACGCGAGGAAAGAGTTCGCTCGCGCTTGGTCCTTGGAGATCCACAAGCAGTGGGTCGCCTCCCAAAGAGCTTGACTATGCTCTTCGTCAAACTGGATGTAGGCCGCTGCCAACTGGGCGAACCAGCCAACAGGTCGGAAGGACACGGGCTGCATGGGAACACGAGCTTCCACCCAAGGTTCCGCCGCTAGCAATCTCTGGATCATTGGAGGGTTCATCAACGACCTCTTCCATTTGGGGGGCCGGTCGAGGTTTCCGTCCGGAGGGCCAAACCAACCCCAAGGTAGATCCAGCTGGTCGACCAAGTCTGTGGAAGACATTGTAACAATGCACCACGAATTGACCAGGTCGACCGGCCAAGGTACCACTTCCGCAGCGGAAAAGGTCTTCGACTGCATGTATCCGGGGATCATGGCGTCTCTGGGAAGCAGGCTGGAGTCGGCCAGAAGGGGCGAAGTGTTGTCCGCGACAGGAGGCGCACTCTTGTTTTTCTCCGCAGACGACTCGGTCTCCGAGTCCGATGTCCCGAACATCGCCCGTTTCAACGAGAGGCCGGTAGCCGAGGTGGTCCTCAATGGAGGAGTGGACGTCGACGGAAGACGTACAGGGTTCGCGCTGGCAGGGCGCCGACTAGCAGAACGAGACTTGGCCAGAGCCGCCTGAAGGGTCTCGCTGTCGTCGCTGAGGTCGTCGTCCGAAGACTCAAGCACGACAGGGGAACGACCACCAGAGACCGCAGACGGTGGTATCGCAGAGGCGTCGGGCTTCGAAAGCCTGGAGGTTTTGGCGGGTACCCGGGGTGACGGCCGCCGGGACCGTTTACCAAGAGCTTTCGCCGGCCGCGAAGGGGAACATGCGGCCGGGGGCGAAGCTGCCGAAGGAGTAGCTGGTCCTAGAGGTGGCCCGTCAGAGAAGTCGACATGGTCGAGCTCTGCGGCGAGAAGCGAGTACCGGCTTCGGATGTGGTCGACCTTCCATCGCAGACGGTCCACCAGTGCAGTCTCGCGCTGGAGAGCTTCGCGAAGTTGGGCCACCAGCCGGGACTTGTCGCGCAGTGCCTCCTCCAACCGCTCACAACGAGTGGCCAACAAGGCGGCCGAAGGGGGAAGGACACCTAGCCGACCCTCGCAGTCTTCGATGCGGCGGGAATGGGCGTCCGCGAGAGCTTGCAATTCCCGCAGAGCTGCCCGTACGTTAACGGGTACGGAAGACGGACGGTCAACCATGGGGGTCGGCGTGACAGGAGCATCTGCTGTCTCGACAGGAGGCAAAGCGGTGGAAACAGGAGAGCTGTGAACGACAACAGTTTCAGCAGCACTCAACGGCGAACACACCGGCCCGGGAGGGTCGGCCAAGGACGCCTCTCTACATGGAGAGGCAACCGAAGGCGCGACGGCGATTGAAGTCGGCTCCTCAGATGGTGGGTCAGCGGACGGTGGGTCAGCAGATGAGGGGTTAGAACCAGGGGTGATTGAAGGCGCTGGGGCGACCGAGGTCGGCTCTTCAGTCGGTGGATCAGCGGACGGTGGGTCAGCAGACGGTGGATCAGAACCAGGGGAAGACATGGCTGGACAGACACGAGTTAGAGGTGGAGGAGCTACAAAAGGGGACAATGAAGGACCTACGTGACGAAGGAAGTGAAGACATGCGCGTGCTCAATCCGTTGCACGGTTGAGCAAGTGCAGGGGGCGGCTGTGGTGAAGTGCTAATTTTGTGATATGAAGGTCCCGGACTCCAGTTGGATTCAGAGTATAGGCCGTGGGTCAGGGACAGGGGACCAGAGAGACAGGGGCCTCGAAGGGGAGCGACCGTTGGTGGAGGACAATCCGCAGGATCCGCCGAAGAAAAATCAGTATCAGGGTACCGGTTAACCGGTACCAAAGGGAGTTGATCATGGCCGCTCATTGATCGACCTGGCCCCTCGTTGGTAGACCCGGGTCCCTCATTGGTCGACCCGGTCCCTCATCGGTCGACCTGGGTCCCTCATTGGTAGACCTGGGTCCCTCATTGGTAGACCCGGTCCCTCGTTGGTCGACCCGGTCCCTCATCGGTCGACCTCGGCCCCTCTTTGGTCGACCCGGTCCCTCATTGGTAGACCTGGGTCCCTCATCAGTCGACCTCGGCCCCTCGGGGTTCAGCCACTCCGTACCAGTTAATACAAGGATCAGACTAGTCGACGCAAGGAATCAGAGCTTCAGGCAAGGATAGAGTAAAGGAGTTAAAAGGATAGGACTATATTAAATACTACTCAATTTGCGATCTACTTTTTTTTTTGTTGGAGGGAAGGGGGTGGGCCCCCCCCCTTTTTTGGGGGGGGGGGGTTTTTTCCCCCCCCCGTTGAAGAAAGAGGTGTGGTTAGACCCAAGTGCGAGCTGAAACCCACGTGGCACGACTCCGTCACCCAAGAAGGACTTGTTCTAAGTTACTCACTGTTCCGGGAAGGGATATATTTTGGCCCCCCGTCGAAGACAGTTGTGTAGCGAAGTTCAAGGGCGAATAGAGCTCCAGGATATATTTGGCCTGTGAGATCGTTCGAGTAGCAACACCCCCCCAAGACCCGCTATCGGAAGCGGTCTCCCTCACCTCAAGGTCCGGGAGCAACGTAAAGGTCAGGTGGTTAATACCCCCTGAAACAAGAAGGAAAAGGCCAGGGACGACAAGCGCCCCTGAAGAATTTGGCTCTAAGTCCACTCTCGACAAGGTCGATCGAGTGGCCACCTACCGGCCCACCGAGTGAAGCATATCCACTCGAGGCCCCCCAGGTCTACCTCCCTCAAGGCAGACATCTACATCGTCACCAAGTCCTCCGAAGAGTGCAACCCGCCAGCCGACGGGTACACAAGGTGAGAGAAGGTTCATACGCGGCATCGGGGTACCCCCTCCGACAGTCGGCAGTCCGGCACAGTGAGTGGTTTGGGGTCTCATCATACAATTTTGAGAACCCACTCCACCACAATGGTGCGCGTGCCCGGATCTTCGGAAGACGCGGGATTTCACCGCGAGTCCCAAGATGATAAAGATGTTCATGTCAAGAAGGAGCACAAGACCGAAGAGTCACGGGAAGACCGATCGCCAGTGACTCAAGAAGAAACAAACAAAGGATCGAAGGACCGACCGGGCCTTGGGAGGGGCCCGGTCAACATGGTCGAGGTTGAATTCATTGAAGAAAAACCTAAATACCCTCCCTATGTCCTCGTTGAGGACACCTTGGGTCATGACGCCTATCATGATCCAGAGGACCATCAGCCGACGGTGAAAACCGAGAGGCTAAGGTCCCCAAAAAAACAACAAAACAAGATCGCGCAATCCAAGCCGACGAAGTTCCGGATGAAGGCACCCGGAAACACCAAGTCGATAGGCCCCGAGAAGGCAGGACTGGCGTCATGGACAGACGCTGATGTCACGAGGGCCTACCACCAACGCAAGCTGAACGCGTTCCTGGAGAGCGACCCCGTCGCGAAGATCCTGGAGATCCGGCAGCTGGGTCAACTCACTGGGCCGGTGTCGACCCTGCCACGGCTGCACTCCGTCACGGACGCGATCACAGCGCTGGTCACCCTTCTTCGTGAAGCGAACATGGTCGCAGGTCGGTTCGACCCGGACGACCTGCTATCCCTGGGGTTCGACAGAATCACAACAACGTTAGAGCATATGCACAAGCGTCTGTCGATCCTGGTGGGTACCACACCAGCAACGGAACACCCACCTCTGGTGACACCTACACACAAGCGGTCCAACGACAGCCAGATGACGCTTCAGGACATCACGGTGGGTCCCCACATGTACGGAGCCGCCGGCCACCCAGGGGCGAATCAAGACCCATCTCAACACCGGATGCCAAGCGGCCAGAGGGAAGCAGCACCGTGGTCCCCAGGATCGTCCTCAACTGGGTCGGTCACTAGGATGCCCCTAGGCCCTACTGGAGCGGCGCTGCTCCAGGCCCGAGCGCGCAGCGCGGAGCAGGAGCCAAGTGGTCTTGAAACGGCGACGCGTGGCAAGAATGAAAATCATTCCGATTTTCAGCCAATGGGAAAGCAGCAAGGAAAAAAGTTGGAATTTGCTCTGCCCCGTGACGAAGATGCTGGGGGGGGGAAGGACCTACCTACCCGGTAGGCGATCTGCAGACCCTCTTCGACGCGGCGATGGCAAGATTTTTGAATGAACGTCAAGTACCGCGGGCACACCCTAACGGGAGTGTAGCAGGAGGAAGACCAGAGGCGCAAAGGACGACCGCTCACCATGACCAGCATCCAGGCATACAAATGCCAAGAGGCCATACGATGACCGACGTCGATATGGAATCCGTTGGTTCCTGTGAGTTCGACCCTGACAACATGGATTTGAGGGGACCTCAGTCGATGATGGCGAACGCAGCGCTGGGACAGATGCCTAATATTTGTTTTTGTGGTGGAGTGGGTTCTCAAAATTGTATGATGAGACCCCAAACCACTCACTGTGCCGGACTGCCGACTGTCGGAGGGGGTACCCCGATGCCGCGTATGAACCTTCTCTCACCTTGTGTACCCGTCGGCTGGCGGGTTGCACTCTTCGAAGGACTTGGTGACGATGTAGATGTCTGCCTTGAGGGAGGTAGACCTGGGGGGGGCCTCGAGTGGATATGCTTCACTCGGTGGGCCGGTAGGTGGCCACTCGATCGACCTTGTCGAGAGTGGACTTAGAGCCAAATTCTTCAGGGGCGCTTGTCGTCCCTGGCCTTTTCCTTCTGTTTCAGGGGGTATTAACCACCTGACCTTTACGTTGCTCCCGGACCTTGAGGTGAGGGAGACCGCTTCCGATAGCGGGTCTTGGGGGGGTTTGCTACTCGAACGATCTCACAGGCCAAATATATCCTGGAGCTCTATTCGCCCTTGAACTTCGCTACGCAACTGTCTTCGACGGGGGGCCAAAATATATCCCTTCCCGGAACAGTGAGTAACTTAGAACAAGTCCTTCTTGGGTGACGGAGTCGTGCCACGTAGATCGCAAATTGAGTAGTATTTAATATAGTCCTATCCTTTTAACTCCTTTACTCTATCCTTGCCTGAAGCTCTGATTCCTTGCGTCGACTAGTCTGATCCTTGTATTAACTGGTACGGAGTGGCTGAACCCCGAGGGGCCGAGGTCGACTGATGAGGGACCCAGGTCTACCAATGAGGGACCGGGTCGACCAAAGAGGGGCCGAGGTCGACCGATGAGGGACCGGGTCGACCAACGAGGGACCGGGTCTACCAATGAGGGACCCAGGTCTACCAATGAGGGACCCAGGTCGACCGATGAGGGACCGGGTCGACCAATGAGGGACCCGGGTCTACCAACGAGGGGCCAGGTCGATCAATGAGCGGCCATGATCAACTCCCTTTGGTACCGGTTAACCGGTACCCTGATACTGATTTTTCTTCGGCGGATCCTGCGGATTGTCCTCCACCAACGGTCGCTCCCCTTCGAGGCCCCTGTCTCTCAGGTCCCCTGTCCCTGACCCACGGCCTATACTCTGAATCCAACTGGAGTCCGGGACCTTCATATCACAAAATTAGCACTTCACCACAGCCGCCCCCTGCACTTGCTCAACCGTGCAACGGATTGAGCACGCGCATGTCTTCACTTCCTTCGTCACGTAGGTCCTTCATTGTCCCTTTTTGTGCTCCTCCACCTCTAACTCGTGTCTGTCCAGCCATGTCTTCCCCTGGTTCTGATCCACCGTCTGCTGACCCACCGTCCGCTGATCCACCGACTGAAGAGCCGACCTCGGTCGCCCCAGCGCCTTCAATCACCCCTGGTTCTAACCCCTCATCTGCTGACCCACCGTCCGCTGACCCACCATCTGAGGAGCCGACTTCAATCGCCGTTGCGCCTTCGGTTGCCTCTCCATGTAGAGAGGCGTCCTTGGCCGACCCTCCCGGGCCGGTGTGTTCGCCGTTGAGTGCTGCTGAAACTGTTGTCGTTCACAGCTCTCCTGTTTCCACCGCTTTGCCTCCTGTCGAGACAGCAGATGCTCCTGTCACGCCGACCCCCATGGTTGACCGTCCGTCTTCCGTACCCGTTAACGTACGAGCAGCTCTGCGGGAATTGCAAGCTCTCGCGGACGCCCATTCCCGCCGCATCGAAGACTGAGAGGGTCGGCTAGGTGTCCTTCCCCCTTCGGCCGCCTTGTTGGCCACTCGTTGTGAGCGGTTGGAGGAGGCACTGCGCGACAAGTCCCGGCTGGTGGCCCAACTTCGCGAAGCTCTCCAGCGCGAGACTGCACTGGTGGACCGTCTGCGATGGAAGGTCGACCACATCCGAAGCCGGTACTCGCTTCTCGCCGCAGAGCTCGACCATGTCGACTTCTCTGACGGGCCACCTCTAGGACCAGCTACTCCTTCGGCAGCTTCGCCCCCGTCCGCATGTTCCCCTTCGCGGCCGGCGAAAGCTCTTGGTAAACGGTCCCGGCGGCCGTCACCCCGGGTACCCGCCAAAACCTCCAGGCTTTCGAAGCCCGACGCCTCTGCGATACCACCGTCTGCGGTCTCTGGTGGTCGTTCCCCTGTCGTGCTTGAGTCTTCGGACGACGACCTCAGCGACGACAGCGAGACCCTTCAAGCGGCTCTGGCCAAGTCTCGTTCTGCTAGTCGGCGCCCTGCCAGCGCGAACCCTGTACGTCTTACGTCGACGTCCACTCCTCCATTGAGGACCACCTCGGCTACCGGCCTCTCGTTGAAACGGGCGATGTTCGGGACATCGGACTCGGAGACCGAGTTGTCTGCGGAGAAAAACAAGAGTGCGCCTCCTGTCGCGGACAACACTTCGCCCCTTCTGGCCGACTCCAGCCTGCTTCCCAGAGACGCCATGATCCCCGGATACATGCAGTCGAAGACCTTTTCCGCTGCGGAAGTGGTACCTTGGCCGGTCGGCCTGGTCAATTCGTGGTGCATTGTTACAATGTCTTCCACAGACTTGGTCGACCAGCTGGATCTACCTTGGGGTTGGTTTGGCCCTCCGGACGGAAACCTCGACCGGCCCCCCAAATGAAAGAGGTCGTTGATGAACCCTCCAATGATCCAGAGATTGCTAGCGGCGGAACCTTGGGTGGAAGCTCGTGTTCCCATGCAGCCCGTGTCCTTCCGACCTGTTGGCTGGTTCGCCCAGTTGGCAGCGGCCTACATCCAGTTTGACGAAGAGCATAGTCAAGCTCTTTGGGAGGCGACCCACTGCTGGTGGATCTCCAAGGACCAAGCGCGAGCGAACTCTTTCCTCGCGTCCTACTACAACGCGTGGAAGAAGCGTCGGAGTCGGGCAACTCGAGCTTGGCGGAAGGTGGTCGACCTTATCTTCATTGGGATGAGCAGGGGCCACTGCGATCTCGACATCTTCCTGGATCCCTTCTTCCGTTATCTTCCTCGAACCCGCCGTGTGGTTTATTGGTTCCCTGGTCGTGAAGAGGGGTCGGACCCGGTCGACCTGATTGAGGCCCTTCGGGTGTCGGATTCCGCGTGGCCGTGGCTCACCCAGTATCGTTTGTCTTCTGTGCCCCATCCTGGCGCTCTAGTTCCACGCCTCAAAGGCAAGTTTGTGCCATCCGTTTAGGTCTTCCCTTGAACATGAACCTTCTTCTGTTCTGATTGATATTGGTAATCGCCCTCCTTTGTTCTCCATTCTCCTATACCCTTAACTCTTGGGAATTCAAGGCCGCCCCGCAGGCGACCCAAGTCTTCCAACGAGGGGCTGGGCCGACCATTGAGGGATCGGTCCACCCTCCAAGAAACTTGCTACCGCCGGCTAGTTTTCATGGCTTTGCATTACTTCGAAGCGGTTATGGCTTGTGTTCTTGCGCTCGAAGTCCCGGAGTAAGGCTCCGCAATTCAGATCCCCTTCGTCCACCCACGAGGGGTCAGAGTGTCCCTTCCATTGCACGAGGAATTCTCGTTGTTGCCTCCCATACCGAGTCTTCTTGCCTGTACGACTCTCTAAAATTTCTTCGACTTCATACTCGCCCTCTTCCAATTCCCGCACCCAGCTGTCTTCTGGTAGCAGACATTCATCGAAGTCGACTCGATCTGTTCCATCCACTTTCAGCTCTCTGTTCGGTCGATCGGGGAACTCTCTGACGGGCTTGAGCTTGGAGATGTGCACGATTGGGAATAGTCTGTATTCTGTACCTCGTAACTCCAGACGTACCGCATGATCTCCAACTAACTCCTGAACTCGGAACGGTCCGTGCCATAGGTGGGCCAATTTTTTGGCATACCCCTCCTTCACTCGGTCCAAGTATAGCCATACCCGGGTCCCTGGCTGAATTTCGTGGCCGACTACCCCTTCATTTTGTGCTTGCACCCGAGCCTGACTAGCCGCCCGTAAATTCTCGTTGACTTGGTCTCTTGCTCGCTGATAGTGACTCTGAATCCGATATCTCCATCTCCGAGGTCCTGAGTCTCGACGTCGAGTGTTCACCACCGGTAACATAGTCTCAAGAGTGGTCCTAGCATCCCATCCATGTACCAGATAGAACGGTGTTTCCTCACGCACTCTGTCTTGAGCCGTATTTAACGCGAACGTTAATCGTTCCGCGTATTCATCCCAGTCTCGCTGTCCCACGTCGGCTACGTACATCTTGAGCGATCTTGTTATAGTCTGGACCATTCTCTCCGCAGTGCCGTTCGCTTGAGGTCGGTAGGCCATGGTCGCTCTCTGACGTTGACCTACCATACGACTGAACGCTCGGAAGAAGTCCGACATAAACCCCGGTTCCCGATCGTGACGGATCGTCTCACTGGCACCAAAACGGCGGAAAACGCATTCCTCATATCCCTCAGCCACTGTCTGGGCTGTCCGTGACGCACTCGCTTTAGCCATCACATAACCTGTGAACAGGTCGATCAAATCAGTAGTTCCGTGTTTCCTTTATGTGACTTGGGGAGAGATGGTATGTGGTCCATCGCGATAATTTGGAAGGGGTACGTCGCTTCAACATTCCCCGGAGACCTCCCTTGTAAAAGTGGGTCTCCCTTTACCAGTCTCACAATCTATGCACTGACCCACATATTTCTGAACACTCCGGAACAGACCCCTCCAATGGCAATATCGTCGGATCCGATGATAAGTACGTCCGATCCCCTGATGGCCGCCTTCCAAACTCGTATGATAATGATGGAGGATGTCGGCTTGGAGACTCTCAGGTATTACCAATCTGGCAGTTATGTCTCGGTCGTCTCCCTTGATTCTCTGGCCGGGGCAGTACACCAGCAGTCCCTCTTCACTTATCTCGTAATCCTCCGACATTTTGCTGCAGTTTCTGGCCGCTTCCACCGACAAGTCTTTCCAGTCTCCTTGCAAATATGCCTTCAACTCGCACACCCAGCTCTCCTCTTCTTGCGCATCTCGGATTCAATGCATCCGGAGTTGTTGTACCACATCTTCTTGCATAACCTCTCCCGATATTTTGACGGGGAGCCGTGATCTCGTCACCGCAGATACCTTGACCGACTGACCTCGGTCTCTAGGGACCAGCACCTCTGGCAGCCGATTGATTGTTTCTAGACCTGACCACTCTCCTCTTGGTATCGACTCGACCCCTTGCTGCTGATGTAAAGCTGTACTAGCCAACTGGTCTGCGCTCTGATTCCAGTCTCGTTTCACATGTAGGTTTGCCTGGTTGGGCCACGACTGGAGTTTACTCAGCGCCTGGGCCCGCAACGGGGATAAACCTGAAGCTTTGCATTCAATCTCTCCACGCATCTGTCTTATAACCAGATTGGAGTCTCCACAAATAATCAAACGCCGTCGCTCCATTGGCTCCAACAGGTCAAAACCCAGTAACATGCCCTCATATTCAGCTTCATTCACCGTAGACTTGTCGAGATATTTCGATGCAGCTGCAACTATAGTCCACGCAGGGAGCCTCCACACAATAGCGCTGCAAGCACCTCCCCCTTGTTTCACCCAGGCCGACCCATCGAAACTCATCACATACAGTTCTTCATTTAGTTCCACTGTGGGCGTCGGTAGGTCGACCACTTGCCTGGATTGCTTCTTGGGAGCAATTGACGACAGAATTGAGTCCACATTCTCTCGAGGCGTGATGCTGGCAGCTAACGCCCCCAGTACCTGGTCCTCGCCTTTCTTGCATTTCACAATCTCCAAAGTCCACTGTGACAACAGAGCGGCCCAGTTTCCTAAGCGACCTTGCAACCCCGAAGACTTTACTAGCCAGGCTAGTGTAGAATGCCTCGTCAGAACTTTGAGAGGTCGGGTGACCAACATCGTGAAGCAAGTTTCCAATATCCGTAACAACGCCAACACTTCCTTTTCCACTGTGCTATAGTTCACCTCGTTTGACTTGAGGGTTCGGCTCGTAAACATTACCGGCATATACAGGCCGTCGTAATTTTGCACCAACGACACCGAGATAGCCCAATCACTTGCGTAGACAATGATGACCGCCTCTCTAGCCGGGCCGAAATGTCGTAGGATGGGCGCCGTAACAATCTTGTTCTTGAGCATGGCAAACGCTACTTGTACCTTCGACCATTTTTCTTCGTCGTCTTCCTGGGCCGCCACTTCCTCGTCAGCCTTCAATTTGCACCTCCAAGCGTGAAAAGCCACCTCTCTCAGTTCGTAAAGGATCGACGCGTATATGGCATAATCTTCGATGTACCTGCTGTAGTAATTTAGGCTTCCTAGAAAGGACTGCATAGCCTTCAGCGTTGTCGGTAGAGGTAGGTCGACCAAAGACTGAAGATCTTTTAGGTGGGCTTCTAGTCCCCCTTTGGAAACTCGATGCCCAAGATACTCGACCTTCCGACATCCCCACGTACTCTTGACGGCACTGACCGACAAATTCCAATAGTCACACACGTCTAGCAGCCGCTCCACTTTCTGGCATAATACGTCCCACGATTCGGCCGGCACAAGTATATCGTCAATGTATGATCGTCGACCCAATACAGAGAGAACTGATTTTGCATCGGGTTCCCCTGTTGCGAACAAATCCTCTGTTTCCTCTGTGGCCGCCCCTGGCGAAATCCGTAAGAATCCATATAACGCATTATCCAACAACCTTTGATATATCTGAGGCGCATTCTTAAGCCCAAAAGGCATCCGAAGCCATTCAAATAATCCCAGTGGAGTAACGAAAGCTGAGATTAATCTCGCCCTTTCGGTCATACTGACGATCCAAAAAAAACCACTCGCCATATCAAGAGAACAGTACCATAAAGCTCCATCCAAGTCTTCCAATAATTCGTTAATCAACGGTATCGGGTATACCATGAGCTGGGTAAGATCATTCACCAACCGATAGTCGATACACAATCGAATATCGACCCCATTCTTCTTCACGATAATTACAATTGGGCTGGCCCATGGCGAGGTGGAAGGCTGAATGATCTTTGCTTATAAAAGTCCCTTGATCAGGTCGGCTAGCTTCTCTCTAAATTGAGGGGCCACCTTTCGTACGCGTTGCGCGATCGGTCTTGCGTTCCCTACATCGATATCGCATATCGCTCCTCGGGCGGCCGGGGGTAAGGCGTTACCTTTGCCTATCAGCAGATGTCGTTTCTTCCATATTATTTGTCGCAACCGGTCTACCTCTTCGGGAGTGTTCCCATCTGGATCTGGAATCTGTATATCTTCTAACGCAATGCCTTCGGATGAGGGTCCACTTCCGGTACGACCGCCCACCCTGGCCTTATGCCCTCGGCCAAAGTTCTCCACTCTCGAAAGAACACACCTGGTCATCTGCCTGTAACAAGTCCACCGGTTTGACTTCCTTCTCATTGGTGGTGGTCACTGTATGTAGGTCTTCTTCAAATACACTCCGCTTTTGGGCGGTCCCCTCCTGCCAATTCACCCTCTCTTGGCACAGTTGTTCTTCACTGTCGGGTACCGGTTGGTGTGTTATATTCATCATTGGGGTTGGGGCCTGCGGTCGCTGTAAGATGTGTGACGGAGTCTTATACTCTGGTCTCTCCACTAGTGGCCCCTCTTCCTCTTCCGTTAGGTCGACCTGATGGTCGACTTGGTCGGTAGTAGATTCATAAGCCAGATTTAGCCATTCCGCATATCTTCGAGAGCCTACCGAGACAAACCCTTGCGTTCTTGGAACTTGCTCCCTAGTCAACCACATACCTACCTTGAGTCTTCATGCAATGTTAAGGGGCATTGGTTATCAAAATCGGTCGACGTCCTATCCCTTGTATCATGGTGGTCACCCATCGTTCGCCTCTCGTGACCCACAATTTCCACTGTTCTGAGGTCGACCTTTTGAGAGGCACTTCCGTACATCCTCCAACGGATATCTGTACATACCGACCCAATTTCACATCCGATACTCGCGTATTATACAGTGTCCTTCGCCCAGTCAACTGTACCCTGACCTCATCGGGGAGGCAAAGAGTTCCGTCGGCCAAGTCTAACTGGATACCGGCTGGGACCATGAAGTCCATCCCCAAAATTGCATCTTGGCCTACCATAGGGCCTACCTACACCTTAAAGATGTACACCAAGTTCCCATTCAGAGTGACCTTGATGCGAGTGCGTCCCTCCGTGGTGTATACGGCTTCCCCAATACCAATACATTCTTGTCGTTCACTTTCATCAATTTGGCAGCCTACCTTACGAGCAAAGGCGATATCCAGAATGGATATCTCGGCACCAGTATCGAACAACAAATTCGCATGGTCGTTGTTGACCTTTCCAGAGGCTTTCGCTTGCCTGAACCATTTATTAGGGGCTTGGTATTTCCAGTACCCCCTAGACTCGCCTGGCAATAAGTCCAACTCCATTACTGAACTTTCTCGAACAAAACTATTAGGTTCATTCAAAGAAGCAACATGGACCACAGGGTAATTTCCAATCTTCGATATATTTCCAATCTTAACTGGAATACCCGTCCCCTCCTTGGGCTGTTTCTCCACATATGCAAAAATGCAACAATTAGAACGCTCGGCTCGTACCAGATTCAAACCTGGCGAGCGTCCTAATTTGCCATCTTCTCGGGTTTCTCCGGGAACATCCCTGCGTGCTTGGCTGGGTTGTACCATTGACGGAACAAATTATAGAACTCCTCCATCTGGCACTTCCCAATCTCGTGAATCTCTCCACAACCCCGGCATACAAACAGGCAGCGGTCAGACGGGTGACCTTTCCTTCCACAGCGGTCGCAGGTCAATCTTTTCCAGCAATTCAGATCTCCATGTTTCTTGGACCCGCAATATGCACATCTCGTGTTTGGGGTCGCTGATGATGGGCCGGGTCGCTGGTCTACCACCTGGCGATGTTGGTCGGCCTTCCTAGTCGGTAGATTCTTTGAGAACCTCACACTTGGATCCCTCCCCGCTTCCTTCTCCATAAGGTAGACTCGTCTAAGATCTCCCTCATTCTCCGAGGAGTCTGGACTGGAATCTTCAGAGCTCGAGTCTTCCAGGGGCGTCCGTACTGCATGTATGGAGCGGCGATTTAGATCTTTCGGCCTCTCGGGTAGTGCCGGTGCCTTCTGACGAAACTTGTTTGATCCAAACAGCATCTTGCCTCGTCTTGCCTTCGTCCGCTGACATGCTGTCAATACTTCCTCCAATTCTTCCACGTCCGCCAGACGCAGCATAGTCAACTTGTCTGCTAGCTCTGGGTCGTCCACCGTCAAAATGTAGTGATCGACGTGATCCTTCTGAATCTTGGGCGACCCATCCTTAATCTTCATCTTCGCCCTGAGTCCAAGCACATTCAGGCGGTACAGATAATCCAGCGGGGTCTCTTCCGATCTTTTCTTCGCATGGTAGTACTGGCGGGCGACCGGCACCCCCGTACCACAGAAACGAATCATGAACTCTTGGATTAAGTCCTTCCAGCTTCCTCGGACTGAGCGACCCAGTTGACGGTACCAATTCTGTGCCGGTCCAGTCAGCAATCCTCCAAAAACGAGACATCGTTCATCATCTGGTGCTTGGTCTCTTATGAATGCTGTCTTGACCGTCGACACCCAGCTGCGCGCTCTGTCTTCGTCTTGGTCTCTTCCATGAAATTCTTTAAGGTCCGACGTCGCCGATAGTTTGATGCGAGGGACCATATTTGGCATCTGTCCCAGCGCTGCGTTCGCCATCATCGACTGAGGTCCCCTCAAATCCATGTTGTCAGGGTCGAATTCACAGGAACCGACGGATTCCATATCGACGTCGGTCATCGTGTGGACTCTTGGAATTTGTATGCCTGGATGCTGGTCGTGGTTAGCGGTCGTCCTTTGCGCCTCTGGTCTTCCTCCTGCTACACTCCCGTTAGGGTGTGCCCGCGGTATTTGACGTTCATTCAAAAATCTTGTCATCGCCGCGTCGAAGAGGGTCTGCAGATCGCCTACCGGGTAGGTAGGTCCTTCCCCCCCAGCATCTTCGTCACGGGGCAGAGCAAGTTCCAACTTTTTTCCTTGCTGAATTCCCATTGGCTGAAAATCGGAATGATTTTCATTCTTGCCACGCGTCGCCGTTTCAAGACCACTTGGCTCCTGCTCCGCGCTGCGCTCTCGGGCCTGGAGCAGCGCCGCTCCAGTAGGGCCTAGGGGCATCCTAGTGACCGACCCAGTTGAGGACGATCCTGGGGACCACGGTGCTGCTTCCCTCTGGCCGCTTGGCATCCGGTGTTGAGATGGGTCTTGATTCGCCCCTGGGTGGCCGGCGGCTCCGTACATGTGGGGACCCACCGTGATGTCCTGAAGCGTCATCTGGCTGTCGTTGGACCGCTTGTGTGTAGGTGTCACCAGAGGTGGGTGTTCCGTTGCTGGCATGGTACCCACCAGGATCGACAGACGCTTGTGCATATGCTCTAACGTTGTTGTGATTCTGTCGAACCCCAGGGATAGCAGGTCGTCCGGGTCGAACCGACCTGCGACCATGTTCGCTTCGCGAAGCATGGTGACCAGCGCTGTGATCGCGTCCGTGACGGAGTGCAGCCGTGGCAGGGTCGACACCGGCCCAGTGAGTTGACCCAGCTGCCGGATATCCAGGATCTTCGCGACGGGGTCGCTCTCCAGGAACGCGTTCAGCTTGCGCTGGTGGTAGGCCCTCGTGACATCGGCGTCTGTCCATGACGCCAGTCCTTCCTTCTCGGGGCCTATCGACTTGGTGTTTCCGGGTGCCTTCATCCGGAACTTCGTCGGCTTGGATTGCGCGATCTTGTTTTGTTGTTTTTTTGGGGACCTTAGCCTCTCGGTTTTCACCGTCGGCTGATGGTCCTCTGGATCATGATAGGCGTCATGACCCAAGGTGTCCTCAACGAGGACATAGGGAGGGTATTTAGGTTTTTCTTCAATGAATTCAACCTCGACCATGTTGACCGGGCCCCTCCCAAGGCCCGGTCGGTCCTTCGATCCTTTGTTTGTTTCTTCTTGAGTCACTGGCGATCGGTCTTCCCGTGACTCTTCGGTCTTGTGCTCCTTCTTGACATGAACATCTTTATCATCTTGGGACTCGCGGTGAAATCCCGCGTCTTCCGAAGATCCGGGCACGCGCACCATTATGGTGGAGTGGGTTCTCAAAATTGTATGATGAGACCCCAAACCACTCACTGTGCCGGACTGCCGACTGTCGGAGGGGGTACCCCGATGCCGCGTATGAACCTTCTCTCACCTTGTGTACCCGTCGGCTGGCGGGTTGCACTCTTCGGAGGACTTGGTGACGATGTAGATGTCTGCCTTGAGGGAGGTAGACCTGGGTGGCCCCGAGTGGATATGCTTCACTCGGTGGGCCGGTAGGTGGCCACTCGATCGACCTTGTCGAGAGTGGACTTAGAGCCAAATTCTTCAGGGGCGCTTGTCGTCCCTGGCCTTTTCCTTCTGCTTCAGGGGGTATTAACCACCTGACCTTTACGTTGCTCCCGGAACTTGAGGTGAGGGAGACCGCTTCCGATAGCGGGTCTTGGGGGGGTTTGCTACTCGAACGATCTCACAGGCCAAATATATCCTGGAGCTCTATTCGCCCTTGAACTTCGCTACGCAACTGTCTTCGACGGGGGGCCAAAATATATCCCTTCCCGGAACAGTGAGTAACTTAGAACAAGTCCTTCTTGGGTGACGGAGTCGTGCCACGTAGATCGCAAATTGAGTAGTATTTAATATAGTCCTATCCTTTTACCTCCTTTACTCTATCCTTGCCTGAAGCTCTGATTCCTTGCGTCGACTAGTCTGATCCTTGTATTAACTGGTACGGAGTGGCTGAACCCCGAGGGGCCGAGGTCGACTGATGAGGGACCCAGGTCTACCAATGAGGGACCGGGTCGACCAAAGAGGGGCCGAGGTCGACCGATGAGGGACCGGGTCGACCAACGAGGGACCGGGTCTACCAATGAGGGACCCAGGTCTACCAATGAGGGACCCAGGTCGACCGATGAGGGACCGGGTCGACCAATGAGGGACCCGGGTCTACCAACGAGGGGCCAGGTCGATCAATGAGCGGCCATGATCAACTCCCTTTGGTACCGGTTAACCGGTACCCTGATACTGATTTTTCTTCGGCGGATCCTGCGGATTGTCCTCCACCAACGGTCGCTCCCCTTCGAGGCCCCTGTCTCTCAGGTCCCCTGTCCCTGACCCACGGCCTATACTCCGAATCCAACTGGAGTCTGGGACCTCCCCATCACAAAATTAGCACTTCACCACAGAGACGTGCCGTGATATAATTACCTCTTTGCGCTGTAAGCGCTTCAGGATATTGATGATTCTCTTTAAGGGAATGGTGCCGGACATAACTACCCGACGCCCCTGAGTCATTAAATATGTACCATTTCCTATCATAACCCTTCATAATTGCGGACACAACCAACAATCCTGGCTTGTATTCACGTTCTATGGAAGTTTCCGCGAAAGCTGGGGCTAATCCTGTTCACCTCTACATCCTATAGTCTCCACAGAACGTTATTTCGTTCCCATTAGGGCGCCCGCGCCTGCTGGGAGTCGACTTCTTCCTCCGCCACACCTGCCTTACGGCTTGGAACGGGGTCAAGGCCATGCCAGTTCTGAAGTTGCTTACGCTATGATCAGCTTGGACGTAGATGCTTCCGCAAATGTAACATCTACGGATATTACGTTGATGCTTTGCAGATTGACGCTCAAACTTTTTTCCACCCTTAGCATAATTGAGGGCTATGGGCTAAGCCTTATCAATCGAACTTAAAGCATACCCATGGGCACCAAAGCGATCCGCCTTAAAGTTGAATTCGTTAGTAATTGCCAGCATGGACTAGCGATTGCCAACATCTCGGTAGTACCACAACATCGACGGCAGAAGTGATTATGCGTACGTTTTGGATTGTCAAGACATCAGCATGAGGAGTCACATCTGACTGAGTCGCGACTACTCCTTTCGAAGTAGCGCGCTCAGTCTTAGTCGCTGCGCTCGTAGGCGCAGGCGACGAGGTTTTACCTTTGCTTGCAGGAAGCATAGACGCTCCCTCAAAGACGGGTGCCTCAAATGATGAGGACATATGTCCCATCAACGTGCTTTGCTCATCTCCACTTTGGGGTGATGGCAATGGTGTAGTCTCATTGTAATCTACAATGAGAGATGGATCTTCATCCACATTATAATGAGATGGAAGATTCGCCTCATTGCCTGAAGCACTTTGCGACGGCTGCGAATAATCGCGGCGCGTGCGCTTAGTGCTGGACTGCATGGGCGCCTTTGCAGACGACCCATCGCCTTACCACGTTTCGGTGGCATGAGAACTGAGTAGACTAAGCGGCGCGTTTATAACGGCTCGTAGTCTCTCTGTCTCCTAGGCGATGTTCTACAAAATGTTAAAATCGTTCTAGAAGGGGGTGATGTGACAGGGCATCTAGATACACGTAAGCATCAAGTAATATACCTAATGTAAAGGTCTAAAAGTATCCATGATTACTTTTGACCTGTCATTTGGGTGCGATACACAAACGTGATCCACCCTCGTAAATGTGATATCCATTGATCGATTCACATGGGAAGGGATGGCGCTAGTTGAAGCTAGGCATCGCGACGTCTCAGAAGGACTTCATTAACAAGCTTAAATATAGATTTAAGTTAATGCGTCAGGATACGCTTCTAAAGAGTCGCGTATCCGATCTATATATACATATATATATAGCCAATCAGTAGTTAAGTTTATATTTAATTATAATTCATTAAATACAGCTCAGTCTTGAATTTGCTAACACATACGCACCGCGCAAACGAGAAGCTGAAAGACTTCTGCGTGACGTCGGTGCCTTCTTGTTTAAAAGTTCGATGCACTCTCGTTAAAGCCAGAGGCAACTAATGGTACGACTGCTTAAGCAGTCGACCAACCTCCCAACCACCCTCGCACGCGAAGGTTTGACGGTCTAACCGCTTCCTCACTTGTGCTGAAGGTGTGTGCTAAGTAGCACGAGGCAACTTCATTGAAGTGCCCGTCTACAAATGCGCTCTTTAAACGGTGTGCAGGTCGCCAGTGGTGACCTGGAATTATCGCTTTAGTGAAAGTCAGACTCAGTTGAGTGTGAGCTTAAAGCTTTACCAAGTACACCTTCGGCCTCACTAGCCCGCCGTCGCGAGGGAGGCTACGTGAGTGGTGACTTGCCACCAATGCCACCTCCATCCAAGTGGATAAACTCGAAGGGGTCTAGTGCAGCGCTTTTGCAGCGTGCAACTATAGACGCTCATAGATTCTATAGCGTCTTTCCTTTGTGGAAAAATCAGGGCAAAGCACTTGGTCGTGCTTTCCCAATTCCAGTCGGGCTGCATTCTAACGAAACAGCCGAAGAATATGAAGCTGAACTTCGGCGCCGTGTTACCTTGCATGTAGATGCAAAGAAAAAACGGTCACAGCGAATCAGCTTCGCCATGAAGCGTGCGCATGAAATTATGGGTGGTAAGCGACCCCCAATTGATTCTCGCCACGCTTCTTCTGCTAGTCCATCCGGACCTAGCAGAAAGACGACAGCTGGTGCTGCTTCACATAAGCAGCCATCAGCCCAGGCACGTCGACGCGCAAAGCGTCCACAGGCTCCCACGAGTCAAAGCTCGTTGGGTAACCCTTCCACTGGACAAGGATTTAGAGCTTTCGCTTCACAAACCGATGGACTAACAGCCTTCCAACAAGGAAGCGCGTATTCCTTCCGCGTCTACCAACATAGGTGGCGCCCTACAGGAGTGGCGATTACGCCCACCTACTCGCGGCTGCCTACCCTGCTGCTGTTCAGTCGCAGGCTGAGTCCGCTGCGCTGAAGAGGCAGGTGACAGATCTCGGGAGTCAAGTCTTGCGACTGACTTTGGATCTGCGCGATGTGAGGACGAGGGACCGTCAGGGGTATGACCGCCTGAAGACCCGTATGGACATCCTAGGGCGACTGGTGATGAGAGACCCGCGCCAAGCGCGGAGTCCTCCTCGATCACCGAGTCCTCTATCGCCTCGTTCATACACGGGGAGCCTCTCGGCTTCCTCGTCGCCTGATCGGCCGCGACGCTCGACTTACAGTCGACGTCACCATTGGTATCGTTAGACCGATGTAGATATGTGATCTCTTCTGGATCAACATACCGTTTCAGGCGACCCACGTATAATACGGGGTGCGTCTTCATATACGGTGGGAGATTGAGCCTATAATTTAGGTCTCCAACTTTTTCAACCACTGTAAAGGGCCCAATGAATCGGGGCAATAGCTTAGTAGTACCACCAGGTAGTACAGAAATTGCATGTTTAGGTAGGGTAGCAGTACTTAATAACACTTTGTCCCCCACACTAAAGTACTCATTGTTTTTGCGACCATGCTGGTCTGCATATTGTTTTTGCTTGTCCTGTGCACTTGCCATCGCGTCACGGACTTTGCGTGTGATGGCTAATCGCTCATTCACGAAGCACTGAGCTTCGCTCACGCTTTTAGCATCCAGCTCGCCTATGACGCCTCCAAGAGGTCGTTCATGGGTCGACGCTGTTGATAACACTATAGTGTCATCATCAAGGAGCACTGGCATTTCCTGCCGTGCCTCCTCTGTGACACCTATAGGTGACGTGACCACTGCTAAATTAGCAGTGTCACTAGGGCAACCTTAGCCCTCTTTGGCATTCGCACCGAGCGAAGTGAGGGGTCCTCCCCCACTAAGACTCGGTCTGCGTACAAACGAGACTGGCGTTCGAGGATGACGCAGTCCGTTAATGTAAAAAGGTTTTACCCGTACTGGCAAGAACACTGTTATTAATAGCGAACTCCACGAATGGCAATTGCTTACTCCATTATTTGGGAGTCGCTATTGTACGCAACACATCCGCCACCACTCGATTGGCTCGTTCTGTTTGGCCATCAGTCTGGGGATGATCAGCGGTTGACATGTGGAGCTTGTTACCCAGCAGCTCGAACACATGTCGCCAAAAACCCGACGTAAAACGCGGATCCCGGCCCGATACTATGGACTCGCGCATCCCGTGTAGTAGATACACGTGATCCAGGAACAAGAGGGCAGCCTCTTTTCCTGAGATCTTGGTGCTACATGGTGCCAAATGCACCATCTTGCTCAGTCTATCTACAAAGACGACGAGCCCCGTCCTGTCTTTATGGTCAGGCGGTAAGCCAAACATGAAGTCTAAAGTGACCGACTTCAACATTCAGTTGGAATCGGCAGTGGCTTCAGTGGCGCACCGGTCGAAGGTGCAGGCTTTATGCGCTGACACTCTTCGCAAGAGCGAATATAGTTGGCCACCCACCTGTATAGGTGGGTCCACAAAAATTCCTCTGAAACACGTATGAATGTCTTTTCACGGCTCAGATGCTTACAAGATGGCGCCTTATGGCACTCGTGAAGTATCATCAGCTTGGGATATGTGTCATGAGGGACATAGATTCTCAAGGGATCACAGGGTGACAGTTGATGCCATAACAGGCCATCACTGTAACTAAAGCGATTTAGTTTCGCTTTGAGGTGCGACGGAAGGGTAACCTTTCGTCCACCAAAACGATCCAACAGCAGGCGACAATGTTCGTCTTGACTGTAACACTCCTTGATATCGGAGGCCATTGAGCTCGTCACATGGTAGGCCTTCATGGCTGCCAATGTTGACGACTCACCTTGTGCTTTCGCAAGAGACACACTTTCCTGGTGTCTTGCCTCGAAGTCTGGTCTGCTCGATAACGTGTCAGCCAAGACATTTGACTTACCTGGCTTATATTCAACTTTGAAATTAAATTCAGAGAAGAATGTTAGCCTTCTCGCCATTCTTGGCGAGAGGTGCGGTGGATTTATAGCGGTCCGCAGTGATGCGTGATCCGTATAAACCACAAAAGGTTCGGTGCCCAAGAGGTGCACCCGAAACTTTACAAGGGCATACTTAATTGAAAGTAGCTCCTTGTCATGCACAGGGTAATTCAGTTCTGCGGATTTTAAAAGCTGATACTAATAAAAAATGACACGGTCAACGCCGTTGTCATCCTTCTGCATGAGCGCGCTGCCGATTACAAAATTGCTTGCATTGCAGACGGCGCTAAAAGGCCTATCCGCGTCTGGCAATGCCAAGACCGGTGCCTCTACAAGAGATTGCTTCACTGAAGTGAACGCATCTTCTTGTTACTTTGGCCAAGTTCATTCTGTATCCTTTTTCAAAAGGTCATAAAATGGCTTAGTCTGCTCCGCATAATTCTTGCTGTACTTATGCAAGTAAGTACCGATCCCAAGATATTGGCGTAGATCATTCACGTGTCGTGGTACTGGCCATTCCTTAAAAGCCTTTACCTTTTCTGGGTCTGCTCGTACACCATCTGCACCTACGATGCAGCCCAGTACAGGTATCTCGGGGACCCCTATTACGCACTTTTGCAAGTTCACGTATAATTGGGCGTCACCCAGAGTCTGCAACACAGCGTCTAAATGACGCTTGTGCGACTCTATTGCACTCAGACCGTCCTCCGCCCTACTATGCACGAATACATCGTCATAGTAATGGGGCGCGTAGGCACGGTGCTGACGCATCACGTGAGGCACTACTCGGTTGAATGTTGTCGGAGCATTTTTCAACCCTTGTGGCATCACAAGCCACTCCCACAGCATATCGCTTGGGGTGCTCACTGCCGTTTTGGCTACATCAGTATCTCTCATGAGAACCTGATAGTAGCCATCCTTCAGATCCAGCGCGGAAAAGATAGTTGACTTTTCCATGGAATTCAACAAGACATCTTTCCGCGGGATCGGCGTTTGAGCCGGAATGGTGGCCGTGTTCAGCTTATTATAAGCATGACCCACGCGCCATCCACCTGTTGCTTTACGCACACAGAAGGTCGGGCTGTAGTAAGGAGACTTGCTCTCACGTACATGTTCCGCCTTGGCTTGCTAGCCGAAGAACTCATCGATGTAATCGACTTGTTCCTTCGGCAACGGCGATTGCCTGGTCACACAATACTTGGCGCCAGGTTCCAGGTCAATTTCGTGCCTGATGCCCCTATCGGCCGGTAGGCGGATCGGCACTTCTGCTGGAAACACATCACGGTGTTTCCACAGAACATCATAGAACGGTCTGTCCTTCAAGGCATCCCAGCCTTGAGCAGCGAACCGTTTTTTTTCGGTCTCCAAGACGCTCGCATCCATTATGGATGAAGAGCAACAGTCCACCACGTTCTCTTCTGGAACTGGTGCGACTATCTCGTGGATCTTTCCTTCCTTTAGTTCGGACAGGAACAGATCCCACGTCATCCCCAAGAGATTTACTATCTCCTCGGCAGATGCCAAAACAAGTTGGAGCACTTTGACTGAGGATGCCTTAGGCATTTTGTCTTCGACGGCCTCGAACAACTCGTTCGTAGTTCCGTCCTCTTGGACCGAGACTGATCCACGGGTCACTCGTTTCAACGTGCCCTTGATCGTCTTAATACGTCTGGTGCTCGTTCTTCGAGTCACCACGACCTTTGACCTGGAAGAAGATGTTGTTTCTATCTCAGCTAACGCACTCTTCTAACAGCACCAGGCTCATGGCTCTGTGCCGGTTCTTGTGGTGCTTGACTTCCTGTCAGCCCACCATCAACTGCCGCAGGCTCTCGGCTCTGTGCAGGACTATTGGACGCATGATTACTTGTCATCGCCCCAATCACCACACCGGTTGATTCGACCTGGGTAGGAATATGTGTCACCTGGCTTTCTACCAGGGAACTTTCAACTAAACCACTTCTTTTGAGCAGGGTAGTTCCTGGTGCCGATTGACATACCGTCATCGCACCCTCGACTGTGTTGGACACAGCGTCAATCGCGTAAGCCTTGCGCAAGAGCACATCCTTTTCGGTGTCTTTCGTAGAGCTAGCGACTGTGCGTGTACGCCAGTCTATCCATGGTTGGTGTTTCGCCAACCAAGGCATGCCTAGGATGAAGTCATACGGACTCTCCATACCTAGCACTGTGAACTTCTCTTTAGAAGAGAAGTCACTGAAACTGAAGGCAAGCTTAACTTATACTACCTCCGATTCAACGAGCGCGCCGTTCGCTAAACGAACGATCGCCTCTTCTCGCTTGCCATCCTGGCAAAGCGACTCATAACTCGCCGGTCTCTTTTTCAGATCCGCGAGTTTCAAAAAATTCTGTGATGCACCCGAATCCACGAGAAGGGTCATCACTTGGTCATAGTATCGTACTCGAGCGCTATAGACCAAAAGGGTTGAAGTTCGACCTTTCGGAACCTCAGGGACTATGCTACCCATTTGTTCGATCACTCTGAACTTAGGAGTAGCTTCAGAGTCCACGACAGTAGGGCATCCCACCCCTACTGCGCTCCCGCATTTCCTGACCCACTTGGGCAGGTGCTGAACCCGTGCGTCGTGCACGCTGGTTTTTCGCACCTCCCTTCGGGTTGGGAGACCTTTTGCTGGCTGCCTTAGCACCAGCAGCTACCTTGGCATAGAAGCGAGCCATCATATGGCCTCGCTTGCCGCACTTGTAGCAGATCACATCTGCATTGCCTAACTCCATAGGAGTGGCATCAGACTTCTCGGACGACAGCCTGTAATAGGCTGTCGCCGAGGCGCTGTTGTAGGATTGCTCCTCAACTAAGGCAATGTCAATTTGCCTCTTCCATCGTCGCTGGCACCTTTCTGATAAGGGCCTAACGCGATGGGTCGTGCCTAAGTCCATGTATGAACGTGGCCACCTTGATATGTTCCGGTATCGGACCCACATTAATGAACTCATGCAGCGAACGCATCTCCTGCACAGATTCTTGCAGAGAGCGTTTCGACTGTCGTGCTCCAAAGAAGCACATCATAAGCAACACTTCGTTGTTAGGCGGCTGGTACATGGCGCGAATTTTTGCCTTAAAGATCGTCCATGATGGAAACGCATCAGCGTTTGCCATAAGAGCAGTGTAATCCCACTATGATGCTTTGCCACGCAGATTTGAAATGGCATACGACACCATCCTGGTGTCGTCTTCGATGAGCTACGCTATAACGTATTGCTCAACGGCTAATAGACAGTAAAAAATGTTATGTGGGTTAGTCTCATCAAACTTCGGAGGGTCCATCCGAATGAGCCTCGGCTGATTAGGCCGGGCAGAGAGCGTCTCAACAGTTCTGTTGAGCGCCTCATTACGTGCCTGCTCAAGCCTAAGCTCATCTTGAGTCTTAGTGATGGACTCAGAGGTGGCTTGCCTCGGACGCGTTTCTACGCTGTCCGAGCACAAACGCCTCAAATTGCTCCAACTGAGTAACATGTTGCCCAGGAGGACAATGCAAGAGGTTTACCGGGATTTGTTCAACAAGTCCATGCGCCATATGCTCTGCTAACTCCCTATGATGTTGGGAGAGGTGAGGGAAGTCACTCCAGTCCATATTAAGGACCACCTCAACCACACACACGCTCAGAGAGACGAGTCGTGGGAAGGACTACTAGTGCTTCCAAATGTAGGCGAGCACTTCTATGGAGTTGCCTCGTACTACGAGCACACACATTATGCACAAGAGAGGAAGCGGTTAGACCGTCTTACCTTCGCGTGCGAGGGTGGTTGGGAGGTTGGTCGACTGCTTAAGCAGTCGTACCATTAGTTGCCTCTAGCTTTAGCGAGAGTGCAACGAACTTCTTTAACAATAAGGCACCGACTTCACGCAGAAGCTTTTTCAGCTTTTCGTGCGCGGTGCGTATGTGTTAGCAAATTCAAGACTGAGCTGTATTTAATGAATTATAATTAAATATAAACTTAACTACTGATTGGCTATATATATATGTATATATATATATATGATCGGATACGCGACCCTTTAGAAGCGTATCCTGACGGATTAACTTAAATCTAGATTTAAGCTTGTTAATGAAGTCCTTCTGAGACGTCGCGATGCCTAGCTTCAACTAGCGCCATCCCTTCCCATGTGAATCGATCAATGGATATCACATTTACGAGGGTGGATCACGTTTGTGTATCGCACCCAAATGACAGGTCAAAAGTAATCATGGATACTTTTAGACCTTTACATTAGGTATATTACTTGATGCTTACGTGTATCTAGATGCCCTGTTACAGCATTGCCCAGCTTGTGACGCATCAAGTTAAAGAATATCGCGCCGCTGTTGAGACGAAAAAAGCCACAATACCGCATTATTTGCGTGCATATGCAAATTTGAAAGGCGCTATATCACAGCACGCGTTGCAACTGATAAATTTTTAGCTTGAAATGAAGGCCCGCAGCGCCGCTACCAACCAACCATTACAGCAATGTAGCGGAATATTCAGGACAATGGTAGGCCTACTCTGTGTTCATGACATGAGCAAATTGCGTAAAACGAAACAATCGGTCTTGGTTGCATTGCACGTATTGACACCTGCATTTCCAATAGCCGGGTGGAAACGGCCACATTCGCATCACGAAGCTGATCCGATCATTGGATCGGCTTCATGAGATATCTCGATCATGGCCCACGGCGAAATGCGCGATCAATTGCGCGCTGATAGACAAGTTGCTAGTTGGTCAGATGCTATATCTTGGCGATACCGCTGTGTTGAAACCCAAGGGCAGGACTGTTGAGGCGGAAATAAGTAGAAGTCGTCGACAAAACGAGATCCATCCGGATTCGAGCATGCAACATAACTTCACCGTCATTACTGACTGTGTGGTAAACCCAAGATACACAATCTTGGGTGCGATGACAGGCGCTCTTGACCGTAGAAGCTAAACCAGAAATAGAAGATGTGCCTAAAGGACGCCTAGAAAAGCGAAAGCAACTCACGATCAAGTTTTCGAGAATTTTGAGAGCTTACGCGATAGAAGACGTGACGGACGTGTCTGGTGACAGAAACTGCAAGAACAGCATGATAACCTTTCAGATGTTAAGCTAGAATTCATCAACTTTACGCTGAATCAGGCAAAGTGGAATAAATCCTACGATGAGTTCTGCCTATAGTAACTGAGCTAATTATATTAATAATGGTTCAAGATGGTGAGCGGGTGTGGCAAAGCTGCATTCACAGTAATCAGCTCGTCGCTTGAGCTACATAGTTCTCAATTTACGTTAAGAAAATTTTGCTGCACTACACAGATCAAATGGTGAATCGGTTGGGGCCCCACTTTCTTCGACCATCTCGATTAGCTTCTTGCCCTTCTTCATGCCCTTCTTGTCCTTTCAAAGAAGAGAGGGTTGAGGATTCTGTCATGGGCGCTAATATCCACCCCATTCTTCTTGACAATAATTACAATTGGACTGGCCCATGGGGCGGAGAAATGCTGGATTATTTTGAATAATAAGAGGTCTTTAATCAGGTCCTATTACTCTTCCTAACTTAAGGAGCCACCTTCCGTAAACGTTGGGCGATAAATCTTGCGTTTTCAACATCGGCGTCACACACCACTTCTCGGGCCGCTAGTGGTAACGCGTTGCTTTTCCCACTAGCAATGTCTCTTCTGCCAAATGATCTCGAGGAGACGATCCCCCTCTTTCTTTGGATATTCACCCGGGTCCGGAATCTGGATGCCTTCCAACGTAACTTTTTCCGTAGATGGGGTGACCTCAAGGATAATAGACCAGTCTTTTTATATCTTTCGCACAGAGGTCTCCACTCTCGTGGACACAGACCTGGTCAGCGGAGGTATCTGTCTCAGCCTTTCCATCCTATTGACCTACTCTGCGTGGACCCTTCCCATCTCGGCCATGCCCTTTGATGAAACTTACTTACCCGGGCTGTCTCTTGCCGCTTAATTCCATCGCTCGTCCAAATTGTGTCCTGGATCTCGCATTTTGTACTTCCTCAGGCAAAAGTGCGTCTTCCGAGCGGCGGAGACGCTCAGTTCAGATGGAATATAGTGTCGTAGAAACGAGAAAACGCCAGAGCTCACTTGTTACTGGAAAGACCGCGTCCTTCGCTCGAGACAAATCTACGCCGGGGTCGATAGTGTTTTTATGGCATTCCATGTAGAACTCGGAGTAACCGGAGGGTCCATGCCAAACAACCAGACGTGAAGGTCTGCCTCCTTCAAATCGCCTAGCTTTCGCCACCGTTCAAGTAGAAAATCTCAATGGCGCCGGGCACTAGGGCAATTCCAGAATACATGACTAGACAGGGCCGGTAAGGATGTCGGACACGCTGGGTCGGGGCATGATAGATCTTGGTTAGCCCAGTTCCAAAACGGGAAGCTGTTACTCTTCAGACGATAAAGCGTCTGCGCGTTGTTCGGAAAGGAAGCTCGTGTTTTACGGATGTCTCTCCACGTATATGCGACGAACTAGTGGAGATGCCGGACACTTAGAAGTCCGGTTTCCCCACTCGGTCGTCGCAAATACGTCTACCTTCATCACTTCGCCTGCGGAAAAATGATTTTTTGAGTTTTCGTCGTTTCGGCCTTCATCGTCGACGGGCAGCCCATAGGTGTACAACACGAGTAAGCGTTGGATGCGCACCAAATTGAACAGTAGTTCCACTGTCCAGACACGCGGCGGTATCGTAAGCGGACATAGAAGTGACTGGAGCCACCCCACCCGCCATACCCGTGTCGAAGTGCGATACCGATGTACCGTCTCGGTCGAAGAGCCAATTATGACATTGATGGACTTTTTCAAGTACGCAATCAATGCCCCTGATTCGTCCGAACCGTATACAGTTGCTGAAAAATTATATAGAAGGGCGAGGCAACTGGTATCAAAGTGCCGACGCTTTGACATAGGGTGGGTAGCCATGTCACGCTTGGGCGAAAACCGGACGATACGATTCTGAGTCGTCTCCCAAGCCAATATGTCGCCAAGTTCGTGTGCCTCCTCGCAAAATCCGCTCCATTCAAGGTATAAGCATTGCCTTTGCGATCCCTCATCCACGGCATGTCCGTCGGCGTCGCGTGTAAGATCAATTTGGGTTCAAAACGATTTTATGTAGCTACTTCCGCTCTCATCGCATCCCGCAATGTGTCATCAAGAATACGGCGGACATAAATTGTGACACTACCGTCTTTATTATCGTCGGCCACGGATTTTGATGTGAAAGAGGCGGCCCTTCGGCATACCTCTTTGACCTCTCCTTGGCGGGCATGCCGAGCAGCTAAAAGCCCAACAATTTTAGAACCGGTTAACCATAGCTTCGCTTGGAGTCGAGGTTCCTGTTGTGGGTCCAACATGGCGTGATGTAAGCCGGATTCTAATCAGTAGAGCCCTATAGGAAGTCTCCAAACAGTAAATCGCTCGAAGAAGCTGTAGCTGCCCACTGTCCAACAGCGGTTGCCGCCATAGTCATTAATTCCGTACGAATACACGGCACCGATAGCCCACCTTGCTGTATCGGTAGTGAAGCCATCTCTGGAGGGACCCACGGTCGCGACCTCTTGCCATTACGGACGCCCCAGACAAAGTCCATAATTAAAGCCGTCAACCAAGTAATAATCATGGCGGGAGGTGTCCAGCAGTGCCATGCTAAGTAGGTAATTTGGGCACCGCTATGGCGCTAGGGAGCCGAGCTCGTTGTTCTACCGTATGAGTCTTCTCTCGTGCTAGTGCAAGTCGACTACATAGAGATCGTATGCACTTACACCATTTGTTAGTTACCGCATCCTGTTGGCCCACAAGTACACCAAGATACCTGCAGGATCCGCTTGAAGACTGTACATTGAGGCCAAACGCGTCCAAAGGCAAAGATGATCCGCGAGGGTCAACCTCAATGATGATAGACTTCACTCAATTCGTCAGCAGGCCGAAAAAAAAGCAGCTTAGTTTTCGAAAATCGTAACAAAAGGCAAAACCGCAGAACGATCGCGAAGAAAAGCCGCCGTGTCGTCACGTAGCCCAAAATTTTTATGTCAGTTGTCCCCCCCCCCCCCGAAGTGAGAGGTTTACCGCGGATATAACCCTTTTCTTATATCACCCAGTAGACACTATCCAAGGCAAGTATAAAAAGATGAGGAGCAAGAGGGAAACCTTGCCGTATGCCACAGCGAACGTTACGTCGACTTGAATGGTACCCATTCACAACAAATCGACATGTCGTGTTGCGGTGTAATGCCGACACGATTTCTACAAATCGGCGCGAGAAGCCAAGCCAAGTCAACGCCGAAAGTATAAACGGACGTTACAACGAGTCGTGTTCCTTGAAGAAATCGAGAAGCAGAACAATGGCTCCGTGTAGATCGCTGTCAGCACTCGCCGCTTTTCGAACCGCCGAATAAATGTCAAGAGCTGTATGGATCGACCGCTACGGGACAAAAGCAACTTAAGCTGGCAGAACGATTTGCGCTAGCATCGGCCGCACCCGAAAGGATCTTTGTAAAGAACTCGTAGTCACTGTTGAGCAGCGCGATCGGCCGATGATCAAGTGGCAAGGCGAAAGCCGCGGTTTTCTTTAGACACTGAATTTTGCTTCACCAAAAGACGTCGGTAACACGCTGCACTCCATCCATCTAGTGTAAAGTGCTGCGAGAATTGTCGCAAGCGCGCCTGCATAATCACGCTAAAAGTTGTTGTTGATTTCATCCGGTCCCTCGGCTTTCTCACTTTTAAGCCTCTTCAAAGCCGCGCACACCGACTGGAGATATAGCTGACGTCACATCAGAGTCATCAATCCGGACCGGTGGGAAGTCTCGCTCAATAATTGCAGCGGTAGTTCGGTGGAGTGGGTTCTCAAAATTGTATGATGAGACCCCAAACCACTCACTGTGCCGGACTGCCGACTGTCGGAGGGGGTACCCCGATGCCGCGTATGAACCTTCTCTCACCTTGTGTACCCGTCGGCTGGCGGGTTGCACTCTTCGGAGGACTTGGTGACGATGTAGATGTCTGCCTTGAGGGAGGTAGACCTCGGTAGCCCCGAGTGGATATGCTTCACTCGGTGGGCCGGTAGGTGGCCACTCGATCGACCTTGTCGAGAGTGGACTTAGAGCCAAATTCTTCAGGGGCGCTTGTCGTCCCTGGCCTTTTCCTTCTGCTTCAGGGGTATTAACCACCTGACCTTTACGTTGCTCCCGACCTTGAGGTGAGGGAGACCGCTTCCGATAGCGGGTCTTGGGGGGTTTTGCTACTCGAATGAGCTCACAGGCCAAATACGTCCTGGAGCTCTATTCGCCCTTGAACTTCGCTACACAACTGTCTTCGACGGGGGGCCAAAATATATCCCTTCCCGGAACAGTGAGTAACTTAGAACAAGTCCTTCTTGGGTGACGGAGTCGTGCCACGTGGGGTTCAGCTCGCACTTGTGTCGGACCACACGCCTGTCTTCAACGGGAAGGCCAAATATATCCCTTCCCCGGAACAGGCGTGTGGCCAGACTAGAGTTCCTTTTCAGCGCGACGAAGACTTGCCAAGTAGATCGCAAATTGAGTAGTATTTAATATAGTCCTATCCTTTTAACCCCTTTACTCTATCTTTGCCTGAAGCTCTGATTCCTTGCGTCGACTGGTCTGATCCTTGTATTAACTGGCCAGGAGTGGCTGAACCCCGAGGGGCCGAGGTCGACCAATGAGGGACCCAGGTCTACCAGCGAGGGACGGTCACCAATGAGGGACCAGGTCTACCGATGAGGGACGGTAGACCAATGAGGGACAGGTCTACCAGCGAGGGACCGGTCGACCAATGAGGGACCCAGGTCTACCAACAAGGGGCCGGGTCGATCAATGAGGGACAGGGTCGACCGACGAGGGACCCAGGCCTACCGATGAGGGACCGGGTCGACTCCCTTCGCTACCGGTTAAACAGTACCCTGGTAATGACCTGTCCTTTGTTTGTCTTTCACATTCTCAGCCAACGGTCGCTTCACTCCGAGGTTCCCTTTATCTCCGGTCTCTTCTCTCTGGTGCGTGGTCCCTTCTACCTAGTCCACTGGCCCTTGTCCCTTCAATCCAACTGGCCCCTAAGTTCTTCACAATTTAGGAAAGCACTTCACCACAGTAGCATCAAGACAATCAAGACAATTAGTCATAAGATGACCCTAGCAGTATGGGCATTCTCGACCGATTCGACCCGTATGTAGCCTGTCCACCCAAAGATACGATATTGTTGTCCTAAATTTTGTCGACACCCGCACGAAGAAACGACGAGTGGTCTCGCCTGAAGAGTATGTGTGCTGGACAAGAAGTCGCTCTTTCTTTGTTCTTTGACGTAATCGTCGACACTCCGTAACGTCTCGCCGAAGTTCCGCAGGATTACTAACGGGGGTCAATTGGTCGTATATCGCTTGAGCAAAAGCTATTGAGTTATCTGACGAGCGTGCTTTTAGTAGCGCCGCATCTAGGCGGACATAGAGGCGCTCTAGCCTCTGTCTGTAGCTGCGCGTCAGACCTTGGAGGGATGTCTTGGTAGTCTCCAAAAGAGCTTTGCGTAACCTGATCTTCCATCCATTCCGTCAGTCGGCCAATCGTCTGGCCTTACGATAGTCCGACGTCGCAACAGAACTGACATTCATCAACTTCAATTTATGCCAGTTCAATGACCGCAAAAATGGCGCTGGTCCCGGCTGTTTGTGCACATCACAAAACTGGATATACGCGCCTTGTCTTACGTACGCGCACAGCATGTCAAGGTGTCTCAATCGTATACTGATTCCATTGTGGTCAGCTGCTGGTCCAGGTACAGACATATCGACGTCTCAAACCAAATCAGCATGATGAGCACTCACAAACCACTGATCAATTCGCGAACTAGCTGATCCACCGCCAGGAAAATTGTAGAAATAAGTGTGCGCCGCAGCATGAAAGGCTGATATGGCCCCCTCTTTTCTCGCTCGCTCCATTTCGTCTTCGAGTACATCGCAAAGTTGCGCCTGACTTAGAAGCCGTCTCAGCACCTGCGAAATATGTCTGCCGGGCGGCGAGACAAAAGATCGGTCAAGTCGAGGCACTAATGCGCAGTTGAAATATCCGCTCACGAACAAGGATCGTCGTGTCTTAGCAGGTGATGTCGAAGCATCTCGAAAAACGCTTCCCTTTCAGTCTCACCACTCGGGGCATATACGTTGACAACGAGAACGGTTTCGCTTCGAATATTAATTCGAACATCCATCCAGTGCGATGTCCAATGTATCTTATACCATGGTTTCATTTCAGTAATCGATGAGTGCAAATTCGGTAAAATCGCAACCCCTCCACACGCTGCTTCGGACTCGGTCCATCGAGTGCGGCCGGGCTTGTCCAGGAATCCCCATGTGGTGTTGTACATCTTGTTCAGACTTGCTGCTTTACCAACAGAGACCCGCTTTTCTTGTAATCGGTTTAAGTCCGTGATTCGCGCTGCCTAAAATGGCCAAACCATTCTTTACAGCGCTCTGGATGCTTGGTGAATCCCGCGACATAATTTGCAAATGCAGACCGATGCTGTTTTTGCGTGGCCTTTGAAAAGTCTTCATAATGACCGACGACGATGTTTTCTCTTGTTTAATGAACCGAAGGAGTCTCAACCCTGTCTATTGACCTAAGTCCCTTTACATTATATGTAAAAGAGGGGCTAGGATCCGCTTCCCCCCTGAAGAATCAGCCCCTTGCGTAGCCGAGGTGCCCTCATTACTGAAGGTCCAGCAGTTTACCATCACGATCCATACGGTCATTCGACGGCTTTCAGCTATCAGGTTTGCATATAATGCTGAAGGCAGCCGCGCGCACCTCTTTGAGGGGTGTCATAATGCCGCTTTGACTGTGACATCACCATCTTCGTCTCATCTTCGACAGGTGCAGGCTGAGGTAGCAATACACACAGGACATTGAGAACGCCCCATTGCTTTAAGTACGGAAGTGGTTCCACGACAGTCGCGCACAGCAGATCCGGCTGGATTTTGCTGGATTTTTCAGCGCTTTAGGTTATCCGTTGTCTTTTATCGAATTTGACCAGACTGACCGTTTGCCGTTGCAGCCCAACCAATACACAGCTCTAGAAGATTCTCATCGGCGTGTGTAGTATGTTGGTGTATCACAGACAGTTGAGACTCGCTGTTAATAGAATATCCAAAGGCTTGAAGGTATTCACTCGGCATCGAAGCGAGGTAAGCAAGCGGGTGCGGCAGTTTACTTACAAGTGCCGCCAATTCCAACGCACATGCTTTAAGCCAAACGAATTGACCCTTTGGACCAACTGGCAGTGTAGCAGGTACTGCGGTCGCTGGGAAACCCATCTACGAATCGAAGTCGTGTTCGCCAAAATGTGCTTCGTGCCCTCCGGCACTGCGGCGGTCGCTACTGCAGCCGATGCGTTGTCAGGCACTTTGTGCACGTAACGTCTGATCGTGAGTATCTTGAGTGCGGATGAGATCCATCGGGGATCTAAGTGGCACCTGTGTACTAGATACCTCATCAGAGCCAATGTGTCGTGACAGCAGATCGTAAGTGCCCATGGCTGGGTCGGATATAGTTCCTGAGGAGACCTTGAGCTCGTCTTCAATAGCTTTAGCCAGCTCCGCTGGTATAGGAACACTGACGGCGCACGGGGAAGGCGTTACGGTCCCTCCACCAAGATCATCCATGCGCATGGTATTTCCAAACGTAAATGTGCTTTCCGCCATACTTGCATCGAGATCATGGGAGTCCAGGTGGTCCGGGTCCTGGGGGCATGCCGGAGAAACTTCCGATGGAGCCGAATCCGGTGATGCAGCCCCAGCAGGGGCCACACCCGTTGCTGTCTTGGTTGCCACACTTGGCATGCCCTGGCATCTCCCTTCTGTATAGGAGCTACACAGCTCTTTAGTCAGAGATATACTTTTGGGCTGAAAGCCTCTTAGTTCATAGACCTGACTAAATTTACGGCTAAAATCCACTTCGTTCTAAGGAACTAATTAAATGACTCAAAAGTCATCCTGCTCTAAGGAACTAGGAGAAAATTTTAGTCAGTCAAGCAATAAGCTTAAGGTTCAGAGAACCACCGCACAGAGTACAAGAGCAAGCTAGAAGCTTAAAGGTTCAACGAACCTACGCATGAAGTGCTCAAGTGAATAAGTCAGAGAGACTTGAAATCTTCATCTCATATATGCATTATGATTCTATGAATAGTCCTACTATATGTCCCTACACTAGATTAATTACAATAACAGTTTTTATTATATGCAGACTTTGTGATTGGACGATGTATCGTCTAAACATCTGTGTATGATGTTTTTTAGTACAGCAGATAGGATACGGTATTTGGTAATTCGATAATACCGTATCTTAACGCTCATACTTAGTTACTACGGCTAACCTCCATGATAGGGTCAACTTTTACTCGCACCTTGCTTAGATGTCGCGAAAGAGGAGCATTGATTAGTTCAATGCCTAACCCAAAGCTAGAGTAGCAGTCAAAAGCATTAGGAATGTACCCACGTTGTAATGGGGCACCCTCCGACTATACTGATTACAGTATAGTCTACTTTCACTGATTACAGTGAAAGCAGGTGCCTCAATTTCCTCTCTTACACAAGAGACAGAGGAAGCTTTACTTCTAAACAAACGCTTAGAAATAGAGGAAAAGAAAAACTGTATTTAATATAGCTAACTATCTTAATAAAACTAATCTGTTATAACCTATGTTAACTATATCAAACTACAACTATGTATGTTGACGACTTGCCCTCCACTCATTGCGCGCGTCCATCGGTCATTGGTCAGCGCGTTGGTTGATATGATGGCCCATATCAACCAATGAGAGGGCATCTCCAACTTCAAGGAGATCTAGGGAACAATATTATAAGAAAAGATAATATTGTCAAAATATTATTAGTTATAATAATATTTTATTGACACTTCATATAAGTGTCAATATTATGTAACGGGCTCGCCCCGTTACATCACCCCCCCCCTCAACCAACAGTCACATTAGTGACTGTTTAGTGACTATGGGAAAGGAGAACTTGTTGAATTTTCTTTCATTCAACAATTACGCTATGACTAAGTCAATGCGCGTCGCTGCTAAGGCAGCCAAGAGCTCGGCTGCACGCCTGTGTGCAGCCGCTACTGAGGCTTCACAGCCTCAGCCAGCAGACACTAATGTGTCTGCTGGAAGTCAACATCAGCCTGCAACGTCTGTTGCAGGTTCACGTAGCGCTTCGCCACGTGAAGATGTTGACCCAGAGTTAGTCGTTGACTACTCTGGTGAGTCGGATGACGCATCCGGCTCAAAGCCACCTGTGTCACTCCCGGGCTCTCCCCGGGGTGATACCTCGTCGTCTAATGCTACGAAGAGGGATCGTGGTACATTGAGTGAATCAATGTACCGTGAAATGTTCGGGTCGTCTGATGAATCAGACGACTCGCCAAACGAGTCGAAGGATAGTGACTCGGGTGGGGACCATAAGGGTGATGTCAGTGCTTCTACTGACATCAATGCTCATAGTGTCGGTACTTCTGTTGACACCACGCAGGAGGCTTTAGACCGCAACGTATTGCGTCTTGCTCCTGATCGCAAGCCATGGATGCTACCCAAGCATCTGCTTGATCGTTGGTCTGGAAAGACCAACGAACGGTTCCCCATACCGTTGTTTAATGCGTCAAAGCTTCATGGCCTTGACGCTAGTGCGAAGAACTTTCGCACTGAGAACGATTATTACATCGATGTGTTCCTTGAACATCGATGGTATGGCCCACACAAGAAGCGTGAGGCTGACGCGTTCCTCCAATCTTGGAACGCGTTTATCACCAACGTTTTAAACGTTGGGAAAGAGGCTTGGTTTCAAAGACTTTATGCTAGATGCAATAAGTTTGAGAAACGAAGTACGTCCGGTGCATGCTATCGTTTGCACCGATTATCTAGAGAGGCAGGCCTGTTATGCCTCTCTTGGAGCGACCCATGCCCGGGGTGCCTGAGCACCTCGTCAAGAGCGCCTAAGGAGGCGTACCTCCTGACTGAGCCCTGGTGGAGAGCTCGCATCTCTTCTGAAATGCGTGAAGGGATTGCTACTTTGTAATCCATTTACGAGCACGCTTGGCGCTCGTTTTCCGATGGTCCTTCACCATCGGGTGCCTCTTGTCGTACTGTTCGACAAGGCCGGGAACGTCGGCCATCAGTTGGGCCCGAGGTTCCCAGCTATCTCTGCCGAAGGCGGATAGCCACGCCACCGGACGAGATAACTCGTCCGACGTCCCTTCACCTCGCGATGCTTTAGTAAGCGTTCCACGAGGAAGCGCTTCCCACCATGGGAGTCCACCAGCGGATGCGGTGGTGGAGGAAAAACCTGTCCGATTCTTTCATCGGACTTGGCTGCTGAGTTAGACGGGTTTGCCCGTGTAACTCGTGAGCTCCGTTGTGATGTTGATCACAAACGGGATAAGCGTCGCCGCTTAGAGGACATTTGCGACAGCTTGGGTTTGACCATGAGAGGTCTCGGGCAAACAATGCTGTCGCACTATTGGAGAATGAACGGCGAGTTCATTCTTTGAGTAACGAGCTGGCGACAGCTCGTCAGGAGATCGTCCACTATCATGGGAAGATCTCATCTCTACACGACCAGACGTCGAATCTGGTTCGTGACAACAAGAATCTGAAGGGGATTCTTGAAAGTAATGGCTATCTTCATCGTTCGAAGAAGCCGCGTACTGAACGTACGGACGAAGACGTCCCACGTAAAACGTAGGATGCGTACGCATCCTGCGTGGCAACTCGATCGTGTATGCGTTGCCTAGGCGGCGCAATACACGAAACGGGCCGATGTACTTGGGCAACAATTTATTGCTGCCCATACATGTTTAGGTAGGTTTACTGTTGACAGTAAAACTAAATCACCTTCAATAAATGTTTGAGCATTTGCCCTTCCATTATTGTCTGCGTTTCGCTTTTGCTTATCCACCGCTTCTGCGATGGAGTCTTGCACGAAACGGACTACCGCTTCACGAGTCAGCAGGAAATCCTCAGCTGACTCGTTGCTTTTGGCTGCAGTGCATTGTGAATGCACTGCAGAGATATCGGTTACTAATTCAGTGAGAACATTACTGTTTTCACTTGTGATACCTCGAACGATGCTGATATCTTCAGCATCGTTATCAGTAAGAGCGTCATCGCTATTACTTTCTTCCTCTTCACCGAAGTCGAATGGTACGACTTCGGTTACTTTCGCGTCGACCATGACGTCGTCGCGTGATGAGCAAGAGCCAGATTGGTTCTTGCTCAAGCGAGTCCCTCCCCCCCCCTTAAATTAGAGTCACCCTCTACTAAGGTGGGTACACGTGGATGGCGAAGGCCATTCACGTAGAACGGTGTATGCGTCGTGGACGCATGCACGGAGTTGTTGATGGCGAATTCGACCATCGACAAGAACTCACTCCAACTCGTAAACGAGTGGACGTACCCTCGAAGAATCTCTTCGAGGACGCGATTGGCGCGTTCAGTCTGACCATCAGTTTCTGGATGGTCAGAAGTAGACATTGTGAGCCGTGTTCCAAGTGTTTGGAACACGGAACGCCAAAACTCAGCCGTGAACCGGGGGTCCCTATCGGACACAAGTTCACGGGGTAAACCGTGCAATCGAAAGATTGTATCGATAAACACTCGAGCACAGCCCTCTGCTGTGATCGACTCAGGTACAGCAACAAGATGTACCATCTTGCTGAACCTGTCCACAAACACGAGAATACCATTATTCCCGTGAGCGTCTTTGGGGAACCCAAAGACAAAGTCCATTGATACGGACTCCCAGCACTCTGCCGGAACAGGCAGAGGCTGCAATGGTGCACGGAGTGAAGGACTAGGCTTCACTCGTTGACACACCTCGCAAGCACGCACGTACTTGCGCAGAAACTTATACTGGCGTGGCCAGTAAAAGTCGCGACTGACCGTGAGGTAGGTTTTCTCACGGCCGCGATGCCCACTTATTGGTGCATCGTGACATTCAAACATGATCCGTAACCTGAGATCATGTTGTGGCGGTACAACGACACGAGGCGTGTCGTTGTTGACGGCTTTATAGTACAGTAAGCCGTTCCGCTGGGTGTATCGATCGAGAGAAGATCGATACATGGCAGGCAAGCGCTTCTTAGCTTGCGTGGATGGGTCCTTAAGGTACTCCATCAGACGTACAAGATCATTATCTTGTGCGCATGCCATTCTAATGTCGTCGAGTAAGCTCGACGACAAGACGCTGGTACTCAGCGTGGCGACAGTGGTGTTCACATCACTGTCGAATTGTACAGTCGGCTCTAGGTCAGGCCGACGTGAGAGAGCATCGGCGACGACGTTAAGTCGTCCCGGCTTATACTCCACGGAGAAGTTGTACTCCGCGAAGAACGACAACCATCTTGCCATTCGTTGCGAGAGGTGTGGACTATTTACAGCCGTGCGTAGTGACGCATGGTCTGTATATACAATGAACGGTCTATCTCCTAAGAGATAGACGCGAAACTTGGCCAGTGCATACTTCATGGCAAGGCGTTCCTTCTCATGCACCGGATAATTGCGCTCGGCCGGTTGCAGCTGACGCGATTGATAACAGA
The DNA here is from genome assembly GCA_947646735.1 of Peronospora farinosa. NCBI lineage: Eukaryota > Oomycota > Peronosporomycetes > Peronosporales > Peronosporaceae > Peronospora > Peronospora farinosa. The sequence goes on along the minus strand of CANTFK010000943.1, from coordinate 246,263 downwards.
CGACACGCTCTGCGCCGTCTGTATCATATTGCATCAGTGCGCAGCCGATTGCAAAATCACTGGCATCACAGACCACATGAAATGGTCTGTCTTGATCGGCAATCGCCAATACTGGCGATTGCATCTAGCTTTGCTTGATACGTTCAAAGAAACACTAACAGTCAGAGTTCTTATACCACTTTACATTTTTCTTGAGTAAACAAGAAAGATGTACTGTCATTTCGGCATAATTGCGCGAGTACTTGTGCAAGTACGCCGCTAGCCCAAGGAACTTCCTTAGTTTCTTGACATCGACTGGCACTGGCCAGTCGGTGATCGCCTTGATCTTTTCTGGATCAGGGCGTACGCCGTTCTTTCCGACGATGCACCCAAGAAGTGGTATTTCACTAGCTGCGAATATACACTTCTTGAGGTTAGCGTACAACTTATGCTCGCGCATAAGTGTAAGAACCTTACGGACGTGGAGTCTATGGACTTCCACGTCTGTTTTCCCGTCCATAGCTCGACTATGGACGAACACATCATCGAAGTAACTCGGTGCGAATTCGCGCACCGTTCTCAATAGATGTGAAACACATCTATTGAATGTGGCTGGTGCATTACTGAGCCCTTGCGGCATCACCAACCATTCCCAGAGCATACCACTGGGATTGCTCACTGCTTTGTACGGGATGTCCCGTTCACGCATTAGGATCTGATAGAAACCATCCATCAGATTCATGGACGAAAAGATGGTACTCTTAGACATACTGTAATGGGCTACATTACATAGTATTAATATGATTAAACAATTACATATGTAGGCAGGTGCTGGGCCCGAATAGCGGGCACAGCGTGGTAATTTATCATTGGTTTATTATTGGGCCTAAAGTCCCCAATATAGACCAATGATAAATCAACCTGAAATTGTGTGGTTCCCGAAAGGCGGGAACACTGTCGTATTTATTACGACTAAAATCTTCGTAATTAGTACGAATTAAAACCAAAATAAAAAATCAGAGTTAAATTTACTTAATACCTAATACTTGGGCTTGGGTCTTCCTCAAGCGCACGTGTAAGCTAGTGACGGTACGTTCTAGCCCCGTTACACCTGGTAGCACTTTGTAGTCCTTCCTATGCCCGAGTTTGGGATTAGCGAATCGTCGTACTTTGACGCTCCAGACTTATTTCTGGAGCACGCGACCTTCCCCCATCTTACTGGTGTTGAGTGGGATGCCCTTAATCGCCTCGCGGCGATATCGGGAGAGGCATTCGTCGCGTCGCTGATGAGATCAGCGACCCCTGACGCGCAACGTCTCGCCATACATGAGTTTATGGCACGCGAGCTCGCCGAATCCAACCGGCGAGGCTTAACTCCCTCGCGCCCTTCACGTAATGAGGCCGTGAAGATGGAAACCTCCTCCTACTCTGGAGAAGGTAAGTACCGGTTATCGCTGAACCGGTGGTTCCGAGAAGTTGATATCGCCATCGCCTCGAGACTTCTTGAGGCTCCACAGGCGAAAGTCAACTTTCTTCTTTCCCGCCTCACCGGGAAGGCCAAGGAGTGGGCCCTTGGTAAACTCGTTGTGGACGAGCACGCATTTCCCACCTTGGATACCATCCAGGACGATCTTCGTCTTGCTTTCGAGCCACCACAAGAGGAGAAACTGGTGCGATCAAGATTCCTGTCGATGCGACAGGGTAAAATGACGATGCGCGACTACGTACAGATGGCTAGGCATCTGGCGTCGTGTATTATCACGCACCCCATGGACATGTACACACAGGTGAATGTCTTTGTGGATGGTATGCGTGAGGGGCAGACCCGCTTATCGTTGGAGCGCGCCGAGCCTGCCACATTGGAGGAGGCATTCGCCATCGCACTCCGTGAAGACTTTAGGGTCACAAAGGCATATGACAAACCCTCGGTCGTCAGCGTTCCCCGGCCTTCTGGCCCAGAACCTATGGAGATCGACGTTATTGAGTCGTCGGGTGACCGGCGACGTGTCTTTCATCATAAAGGTGACGCTCGCACCGGGCGTCCGATGGTTTGCTTTCGTTGTCTCAAGCCAGGACATCGCGCGGCGGAGTGCCGTGCGCCAGCCCCATTATCGGTGCAAGTAGTGTGACGCCCATCATGAGGGTGCTGTACCGGCCACACGTCCAACCAGTAGGTGCAGGGCGCCCTACTGGTTGGAACGGAGATCCGGGTCCCCCGGTGGCAGCCCAACCTTCCAGTCCTCCTGCGCTACGCGCACGGTTAAATGTCACCACTACGAGTGGTGATTCACGTCTGATTATTGTCAGTTTACATGTCGCCGGCGTCCGGCGACCTCTGCGAGCACTCCTGGACTCAGGAGCAACAAACAATTTCTTTCGTGAATCTTGTTTGTCGATGCTGCCTCCCAGCATTCAGGTCCGTGAGGGACCTGGCCAAGTCGTCGTCAAGTTGGCTGACGGGAAACCACACCGCGTATCGCGGCGCGAAGTGTCGTTGCCGTATACGTTTGATGGCTTTCGCAGTAATGATGATTTCTTGGTGATCGCGATGAATTATGCATTCGATTGCATACTGGGCATGCCATGGTTGGCACGTTATAAGCCCCAGATCGACTGGTTAGCCAGATCAGTGAGACGTCGACGCAAGTTCGATGTCAGTGAAGTGTTTACCCATCTCTTGGTATCTCCAAGTGACTGGCCAAACGTCACAGTCGTGGATCGCGATTCCACGACGTTGGCGGTGCACAGAGCGAGCGATGGCCCTCTCTGCACTGCTTGTGCTGTTCTTCGGGACACAAGTGACAGTGACTCCTCGCTACAGAGCGAAGAGGACAACGAGGACGACGCGGTCGAGCAGGGGTTCCCGCGCGTCATTAATGCGATTGAACAGGGGTTCCCGCACGTGAATGCAGTGGTTGAACCGGAGTTCCCATCTGCACCTATTGTGGTCGAGCAGGGGCTCCCACAAGGGCATTGTGGCGAGCAAGAGCTCGCCAGCGAGTGTGACGTGGACGGACAGGAGTCCTCACGCGAGAGCATGATGGTCGAACCGGGGTTCCCATCATCACCCACTGTGGTCGAACCGAGGTTCCCACATGGGCATATTGTGGTCGAGCAGGGGCTCCCACACGAGTACGACGTGGACGGACAGGAGTCCCCACGCGAGAGCATGATGGTCGAACCGGGGTTCCCATCATCACCCACTGTGGTCGAACCGAGGTTCCCACATGGGCATACTGTGGTTGAGCAGGGGCTCCCACGCGGGTTTATGGCGGCCGAGCAGGAGCTCCCGCATCAAGTGTCGACGGTCGAGTTTGGGGTACTCCCGTCCAGTGTTTCCGGCATCTTGGATGACGACATCCAGTGCCTAGAGGGGGGCGATGGTTTATCACCTGACTGCGGTTCGCCAGCTTCGAGTAGTGACTCGAAGCACGATGGGGACAACAGCACCGAGAATTTAGCGTTGGAATGTGTCGACGCTATCGTGTACGTGGAAGGGAGTCCACAAAGGCGCCAATATATCGAGGTCGAGAGTCCTCCTCGTAATGCGTCTTCCATTACAAGTCTTCCAGGACTTTCCTGGAAGCATTTCCTACGTGACCTTAAGGGAGGCACTGTGGAACAAGTGTGTCTAATCACCAACGAGGTGGTTACCGTGGCAAACAAGGAGCATATGGCGCGTCCTCAAAGCGCTGAGCCGAAGTCTGCGCGTGAAGAAAGGTTTGCATCACAGTCATGGGAGGCCCTGCGAGAGTCTGGTAACCCCGTCTACGACATTGCTCGTGAGTATGCAGACGTGTTCCCGGACAAGATCCCGGCTGAACTTCCTGCGGACCGCGGTGTTCGGCACGAGATTGATCTCGTGCCAGGGTCGAAGTATTGTGTGACACGGCAGTGGCCGTTGCCTCGAGATCAAGTCGAAGCTATTGACGCATTCTTTGAAGGTCGCCGCAAAGCGGGTCATGTGCGGGAGAGTATCTCACCACATTCGAGTCCAACCTTCTGCGTGAAGAAGGCTACGGGAGGCTGGCGGATAGTGCATGCGTTCAATAAGTTGAATGATGCCACTATTCCTGCGCAAACGCCTATTCCCAGGAAGGACATGAAGCTAAATTCCACGTCAGGTAGTGTCATCTTCAGTGCCATCGACTTGACCGATGGCTTTTACCAGATTTTGATGCGCCCGAGCGATATCCCACTCACCGCGGTGAGCACCCTGAGTGGCATGTTATGGGAGTGGCTGGTAATGCCACAAGGATTGAAGAACGCTCCGGCCACTTTCAATCGCATGGTGTCGCAAGTGTTGAGACCTCTTCGGAACTTTGCTCCAAAGTTATTTTGACGATATCTTCGTCCATAGTCGCGCCGAGGGCAACCTCAACGATGTCCAAGTTCACCTTCAACACCTGAAGCAAGTGTTTCAAGTTATGCGGGACAACAAGTTGTACGCGAATCTCAAGAAGTGTGTCTTTTGTGCACCGGAGATTCCGGTGTTAGGTTGCTATGTGAGTAAATCGGGAGTTCGAGCTGATCCAGAGAAGGTGTCGTCCATCTGTTCTTGGCCCACCCCCAAGAAACCTACGGAGTTGCGCCAGTGGCTCGGCTTGGCTAATTATTTGCACAAGTATACGAAGGATTATGCTGGTTCTATCCAGCCTTTGTCGTCACTCTTGAAGAAAGACGCCACGTGGTTGTGGCGTCCCGAGCACCAAGCAGCCTTCGAAGCAGTAAAGAAGAGCCTAGCGTCAGCGCCAGTCCTGGTCCTACCAGACGATTCCAAGCCGTTCCACGTGGTTTGCGACGCCAGTGATTTTGCAATCGGTTGTGCCCTCATGCAATTTGATGATGAGGGCCGTGAACGAGTCGTGAGTTATCAGTCGCGACAGATGAAGCCAGCTGAGAAGAACTATCCGGTTCACGACAAGGAGTTATTAGCGATGCGCTATGCACGCATCAAGTTTCGCGTACATCTGCTTGGTGAACGTACATTTGCTTTGTACACCGATCATGCATCGCTGCGCACAGCGATGAAGAGCCCACACCTATGGCACGATGGCTCTCATTCTTCTCTGAGTACAACTTCGTCGTGCATTACAAGCCAGGCAAGACTAATATTCTCGCTGACGCCTTGTCACGACGTCCCGACTACGATCCTCGGACTGCTCTGAGTCGCCAGGCTACTGATGACGAGGACGATGATGACCGATGTGCAATGTGTGTATCGCTGAACTTAACTCGGGTTACACCCGAGCCGTGTTTATTTGATGAGATCGTCGCAGCGTACAAGGTTGACTCAGATTATGCAGACATTATCGAGTATCTGCGTGCTCCCAGCGATGCTGCCCTGGGAGCATTATCCCGTACCAAGCGCGACCATATTCATCGATACAGTTTAGATGGCGATTTGCTTCTGTATAGCATCGACCAATTCGATGCTCCTCGCACGGTGATTGCCAATGACATGGATTTGCGTGCAAGAATCATTCACGAGTATCACGATGCTCCTGCTGGCGGCCATTTAGGCCGCGAAAAGACTTTCGCGGTTGTGTCTCGAGACTTCTTCTGGCCCCACATGTATAAGTGGGTACGCAACTGGATCCGAACGTGCGAAATATGCCAGCGTGTGAAGCCATCTCCATCGTCACAGGCTCCCTTGCGATCGTTGCCAATTGCAGCAGAGGCCTGGAGATCAGTTTCGATGGACTTTATCTTCGGGCTTGCGCCCGATAGCCAAGCTCGAACGGGCATCTTGGTCTTTGTTGACAGATTCAGCAAGATGACACATCTCGTGCCTGTTCACGCTAAGGTCACCGCGGAAGAGACCGCGGCGCACTTCATCGACGCTGTGTTCCGTCATCATGGCCTTCCAGAAAACATTGTTTCGGACCGTGATCCGCGATTTACGTCCGCATTTTGGACATCACTTTTCGAGCTCCTCGGGACAAAACTGCTGATGTCGACTGCGGCCCATCCGGAAACGGATGGGCAGACCGAGCGCGTGAACCGGGTCCTCGAAGACGTTCTTCGGAGTTATGCTACGTCATTTACAAGTTGGAGTGCATTTTTACCACTCGCTGAGTTCGCACTCAACAACGCCGTACACGCGTCAACAGGGTTGACGCCATTTTTTGTAAATTCGGCTCGTCACTCTCGTGTTCCTACTGTCCTGGCCGTGGGGCGACCCACAACACCTAGTGGCTCCACTCTGGGGGGGGATAAAGGTGATAAACAAGGATCGAGTGCAGCTCACGGTATTTTGAGCGCGAATGCAGTAACACGATCCAAGGCAAAAACGGCCATTTTGACGCCATCAGACGTGGCGTCTCCATTAGCTCGATGGACTGCGCAGACATTGATTGACCCGTCTTCGGGTAAGCGTTCCCCTACCGCCAACTACGCGCCGATTGAGTCGGCGCGACCAATTGATGACATGGCCGTGTCGGAATTAATACTCCAACGTCAAGCCATCACCAGGTTTGTACGCGACGCACTACAAACTGCTGTAGACCTACAGAAGGAGAATGCTGACAAACATGGACGAAAGAACATGAGCAAGTTTGAGAAAGGTGACCGTGTATTATTATCGACGGAAGGTTTAAGGGATTCTGCGGTCACTAATCTGGGCGCGAGCAAACTCGCGCCACGCTTCATCGGTCCATTCAAGGTTCTGAAGGCAATTGGCGACGCTTATACACTCGACGTCCCCTCTTCACTGCGACTCCACCCGACATTCTATGTCGGGCGGCTGAAGGAATATCGTCCGGCTACGCTTCACGGTTTGGCTCCGACGCCGGCTTCAGGGGTTCGTAAGTCGAACGGCCTTCCCGTCGCGCTCGACGCGCCGATGACATGGGGCGGGGTCTCGGTCCCGTCTGAACCTGACCAAGCATCTGGCGCTCCAGAATCCTTATCCGCTCGAGCAGTTCACGGTTCGACTGTCGGGTCTCACTCGAAGTCTTCTCCGCCTGGGCAGCACGTTCACTGGCAGCCTCAGCCTCCAGCCGAGCATCGGCAGCTATATTCACGGCCTGATCAACATCGTCCTGAGCAACCAGGACGCCAGCTCTACCACCGCGAGAGCCCTCCTCCGCTTGTTGATGCGGAGGGACATGTGCGCTGGATTGTAGACCGCATTGTGGGTCACGAGGACCCTCCTCAACCATTACTGCAGTCGGCTCATGAGAAGCGTGCGGTTCCATCCGTGCGTAGGTACCGAGTACGTTGGCTTGGATTCCCTCCCGAGCAGGATACATGGGAACCACGTTCCTCGCTCCTTCGTGACGTTCCAGATGTGGTTCTGTCGTATGAAGCCACGAAGTCGGACTATTCCAAGGCGGGCGAGCACGCGAACGCTCTCGTGACAAACGAGAGCGGTAAGGAGATTCACGTTGTCGGGAACGGGAACGATGACCAGAACGAGAACGATGTCGCGAACGAGAACGACGCCGTGAACGAGAACGTCGCGGTGAATACATATCACGATTGCGAGGCGAGAATCGCGAAGCAGGACGGACAAGCGAACGTGTCGCTGCCCTGCGCTGATGATCCCGCGGAGATTGACTCCGCTGTCGCGAGTGGTGCTGCCAGCGAGGCGCACCACGAATAACTGCGCTTCTCCGTTCGCCCAGACTTCGCTCATACTTTGCAATCCAACTTCGTTCGCGATCGCTGAGTGGACACTCAGCGATGTGTCGTCGCCATTCGTCATGAGTTGGGCGTGGAGTCGAGTCACAAGATCGGCACCCTTCATTGACATGGACGAAGCAGAGACGGTCCTCATTCCAAGCTTCCTCACACACTCTTTCGCGTAGCGCGCCGATGGAGTGATCGGCGCGAAGTTCCTCTCGATTGGTGAGCCATAACTGGAAGTTGCTACCATCCTCGAGCATCCGATTCCAACGTTGGATGAAGGCGCACCAAGAACGTTGTAGAGCTTCATGCTCGATTCCATCAAGACCTTTCCCGCGCAGTTTTCGAAATCGGCGGAAGTATTTCCGCATCATGTCCAGTGAGTCCGGAGCGTGAGCTCCGGACAAGTCGTACAGCGACCAAGGTATGAGCTGCCGCGCCATGATGCTGGTTGATGCATTCCCGCTGATGTATCTTGGGCGTCCTGCTGGATTGGGTGTTGGGTCTCCAGACATTGCTTGTTCGTTTGTGAGCAAAGGGTTTTCGACAGTTGAGCACTCACGGTTGGTGAGTGCTGTCATGAGAAGGGGGTGATGTAATGGGCTACATTACATAGTATTAATATGAATAAACAATTACATATGTAGGCAGGTGCTGGGCCCGAATAGCGGGCACAGCGTGGTAATTTATCATTGGTTTATTATTGGGCCTAAAGTCCCCAATATAGACCAATGATAAATCAACCTGAAATTGTGTGGTTCCCGAAAGGCGGGAACACTGTCGTATTTATTACGACTAAAATCTTCGTAATTAGTACGAATTAAAACCAAAATAAAAATCAGAGTTAAATTTACTTAATACCTAATACTTGGGCTTGAGTCTTCCTCAAGCGCACGTGTAAGCTAGTAGCGGTACGTTCTAGCCCCGTTACACATACCATCTATGATTACGTCCTTTCTCGGTATCGGCGTTTGCGCCGGTATCGTTGCAGCGTTCAACTTATTGAACGCGTGCACTATCCGCCACCCTCTTGTGGCCTTGCGCACACAGAAGGTCGGAGAGCTGTGAGGTGAGGTTGACTCCCTCACATGGCCCGCTGCTAGGCGATCGGCAAAGGACTTGTCGATCGCCTTGACCTGTTACCGAGGCAGTGGCCACTGCTTCATGACACAATATTTTGTGCCAGGAACAAGGTCGATCTCGTGTCGAGTACCTTTATCCTTAGGTAACTCGCACGGAACGGATTCAGGGAATACATCCTTGAATTCGACCAAATCCTTGTACAAAGGATTTGACTTCAGCGACTCCCAGGATTGCGATGTATATCGCTCAATCCGAGTCTTCTCATCAAGGACACTTTCTTCCATTGATGAGCTGCTGAGAACCCGTTCGTTCTCGGCAAAAACTGTTGCTGACCGAATGTCAGTCATGTACTCGTCTTCTGCGACGAGCACACAGATCTGCTTGACTTTGCCACTACGCAGATCACGCAAGAACCTTTTAGGTTCTAGCGTAGGCAACTGAGTTATCTCCGAAGTTAACTTCGGAGGCGCGATCAGATCAAGCGTATAAGCGCCTACGTTTGATCCGTCATTAACCAAGACGTTCAACGTCTCGGTTACTTCCTGGGGACTTATTCCCTCAGGGCACTGGGGACTTATTCTCTCAGTGATTATTTCCTGGGGACTTATTCCCGCAGACTCGATGGAACTTGTTCCATCGACTTCCTCTAGCTGTAATGGCGCAACCACAGCGAGATCCTCTACGATCAACTCTCCAGTTGATCTAGGATTACCGTGTTGCCGCTTCTGGGCAACCGGTTTACTCTTCGGTGAATGCTGCCCTCTAAGCGAGCATTCATGTCCCGGTCCACTCGACTTATTCGAGTGGTGGACCTTCGGCGCTGCCTGTGCTTGTGCACAGCCGCCGGCAGCTTGCTCCACAGCGTGACTGTCTGTCACGCTGAGTTCTTGTGCAGTCGTACTAACGACCGAACCACAAGTGAGGCCATAAAACTCACTCGTAGTACATTCAAACGCTTGTGAACGCTCCAAGACGTTCATCAGATGGCCATCTGATGAACAAGCGGCAGGCATCTTCACGGTTCGATGCTGCCAGCTGACCCATGGCTCGTACCTTCTGAGCCATGGTAATCCTAGGATGATATCAAATTTGTCATCCAGATCAAGTACGATGAAATCATCATCGTACTTTTTGCCTTCAAGCGTGTAGTGAATTCCCACTACACGTTTCTTTACTGTTACGGATGCGCCAGTTGCAAGGCGCACCGTCATCCTCGTTGGAGGGTTCTCGCGCTCAACATATTTGAGCCTACGATCATCTAGCGATTGGCGTCGAACAAAGTTGTTCGAAGCCCCACAATCAACTAGGGCGCGAAGTGACATGTTCTTTGTCACTTCGATCTTCAATGTGATGAGGGATACCTCATCACTGGGAGCGGCAACACACAGTGACTGTGTGTTGGGAGCAACCTTCGTCAAGAGTCCCGCGAACTCTCTTGACGTTGCTGGATCAGTAGGGCGCTCCGCCCCTACTGAACCCGACCGTTTTTTGATGGTCCACCACGTTGTTGCGATTTCGCAGCAACGTGGGACCCACGTCTCTGGCCCTTCTTGGCAGACGGTCGATCGTCACTCCCAGTGTTACGAGACACTGGGAGTGGGGCACTACACTCATAAGCGTAGTGGCCCAACTTCTGACAGCGATTGCACTTTTGCAATCGCTTGTACCCTGGAGAGCGAGGTCGCTCGCTCTCTACATAGGAGAGGTCCATTGGTTCTGGACCTCCGCCCTCCTGTCGTCTCGGTGGACGATAGGATCCCGAGTGGAAGTGAGCCTGTTGTAGGCTAAAGTCCTCCTGTTCCGCTGCAGAGATCGCTTGATCCAGCGATTCTAATTCCAAGCGGAACAGGTGGGTCTTGACAGGACCATCTGTCAGACCCTTGATGAACACAGTAACCTGCGTGTGTTCATCTATTGGGTTCAGTACGATACAACTAACGAGGTATCGCACGTGTTGGGCGTAAGCGTGTATATCACGCTTACCCTGTTTCAAATCCAGGAGCTCAGCCCGAGCCCTGAATTCGGCGCGAGGCGGTTCAAACGTGTGTTTGAGCCGCGCCTTGAAGACGTCATACGTTGGGAAAACGTATGGGTCGTGCAGTTTGAGCCCTAAGGCCCAAGCTTTGGCACGTCCTGCCAAGTTCGACATGGCGAACTTGACCTTCATCGCATCGTCATCGATGAGACGATCCTCAATGGCATCGTCGAGCTCGACGAACCATCTCAACAAGGAGTCGCTTTCGACTTTCTTGTACTTGGAGACATCAATCTTCAAGGACTCGGGTCGACGTGTATACGCCGACCCGGCAGCAACAGCACTAGCCTGCTGTTGTCTCAACAGTTCAGACTGTTGAGCACCCTGCTGCATCAACAAGTCAGCTTGTTGAGCGCCTTGTTCTCTCAGCAGTTCAACCTGTTGAGAACCTTGCTCCTCTAGCAAGGTGAGTTTCTTTACAACTTCGTCAAGTTCATGTTGTATGAACTTGGCGATGGTTGCATGTTGGTCGTCTCCGCTAAGAGAGAGCAACATGGCACCAACGGAAGGGTTGCCGATGGTTTCAGCCATACGCTGAACCGCATTCCATTCGAGGTCACTCAAATGGCGGAACATCATCACGCGTTGCGTGATGACGTTCATCACCCGCTGATTCCATAGCGGGTGGTGCGGTGGTCGCTGAACGGACCACGAAGTGCTACCAGGTGTAACGGGGCACCCTCCGACTATACTGATTACAGTATAGTCTACTTTCACTGATTACAGTGAAAGCAGGTGCCTCAATTACCTCTCTTACACAAGAGGCAGAGGAAGCTTTACTTCTAAACAAACGCTTAGAAGTAGAGGAAAAGAGAACTGTATTTAATATAGTTAACTATCTTAATAAAACTAATCTGTTATAACCTATGTTAACTATATCAAACTACAACTATGTATGTTGACGACTTGCCCTCCACTCATTGCGCGCGTCCATCGGTCCTTGGTCAGCGCGTTGGTTGATATGATGGCCCATATCAACCAATGAGAGGGCATCTCCAACTTCAAGGAGATCTAGGAACAATATTATAAGAAAAGATAATATTGTCAAAATATTATTAGTTATAATAATATTTTATTGACACTTCATATAAGTGTCAATATTATGTAACGGGCTCGCCCCGTTACACACGTTAACATCGATTGATCCTTGCCCTTGACTTCTGCCAGGCAATCCAGCATATGTGTTGCTCAATCACCTTGACGTCGACTTGGACAATGTCGCAATTGCTAAGTAACAAGAGCAGCACTTGTATACTCAGGTGTACGCCTATCTGAAGAGGCAAACCGAACTTGATCCTTTCGGTGCTGACAATTCCGACCACGCTGTAGTTGCAAAATAAGATAGACTTGAACCATTTTACCCGCATAGCGATGTCGTTGAGCTTCTCGTACTACTGCTTATATGATTCATGGCATTGCTGAGTGAGACTGCCATTGACTGCATCACTACGTCGCGAATCCGCGTCAGCAAGGCTGGATTCTGCTCCTGCATCATCTCGTACCTCTCACGTCTCATCTCAAACACAGTGCATGGTTCCCTCGCGAATGCCACCAATTGCCGCTCTTGGTGACCAAAAAAGTCTACTTCACCGAACAGGGACCCCGTCATGACGGTATCAACACTCCCATCCAATCCGTTGTTTCTGCTGAGCGTGACACAACCGCTTGCGAGGAAGTAGAAGCGGTCCGCTGACTCCCCAACGTTGTAAAATTCATGGCCGGCGGGCACCTCACGTTTATCAAACAACTTATCGTCAATGCTCGGAATCTGCGAATCGTCGGACTCGCCGGTAAAAAGCTGCATTAGCTGCCTGCTAGACTCGTCACGGAAGCTGCTCTTGCGAACTACACCCATGGTACTGGCCAGGAGCTCGTTCTCACAGAACTCGAGAGCTGACTCAGAGCTTGAAAAGAAACTATCATCGCCCACGATGTCGTTTTTCACCAACATACTGCGGATCTGAGGAAGCGCTGCGGCATACACGACGGTGATATCGTGATTACTGCAGTACTTCTGTAGAATGAGAAATGCGCTACGTGCGGTCGTGGCGTCCATTGCCGTGACGTTGGTGAAGTCCATCACGACGTACTCGGTCGGTTTGGCGTCGGGGTCTGTAGCAGGAGCTCCATCGAGACACTCAATCAACGGTGTCCGGTGTTCGTTGGGTGTGAGCGACATGTTCCCGCCACTGACGTAGTCTGCTCCAACGTCACCAATATCATCTGGTATTTCCTTGCGAACGTACACGGCCTTCTGGACGCGGTCGAGGATCTGCACTGACGAGCCGAAGAAAAGGAAGCCGCTGAACTCGAAAGACGCGATGGTACCACACATGTCATGAAGCAATCGACGCTCTTCAAGAGTACGAGCTGTGCCAGAAGAACGAGGTTTCCAGATTACAACGGGCTGGCGAATATAGCCTAGTAAGAAGTTGACAATCGCAATACCCGATCCAATGAGCATACCTTTGTCGAGCGCCACGAGGTTTACGGCGATGAATGTCATCCATAGCACCGCGTACTCGCGCAGCGACATCTTGTTGAAGGTAAGTACGAGCCACTCGATCATGAGATCAATGGCAATGAAAATGAGCGTGGCTGCGAAGAAGAAGCGCGGCACATAACTCATGAAGGACACAGGAGCCAGCACGATCGTAAGTTCCGAGACAATCACGCAAACACCAACGATGCGAGAGTTCGTCTTGGAACGGTAGGTAAAGATGGTTTGCGAGAAAATATACGACCCCGTATAGCCGCCCAGCAGACCGCTGACGACGTTCGACCAGCCAACAGTTTTGAGCTCGTGATTGAAATCAAGTTTCTTGCCCATGTCGAGCTCAATAGCAGCGATATCCAAGCAAGACGAGAACGACACGATGAACGCCATGCCGACCCACGTTCCGAGTTGCTTTGGCAGTTGATCCCAGTGGACCAAGGAGAAGTCAAAGAGACCGATCAGTTCCGAAACGGTGACAGGGTCTTTGGCAGGGCCGATCCAGCCACCGTCGCGCGCGTCGTCCATCGAGATACCACCAACCAACAGAATGAAGAAGAACACGATGGGCATGATCAAGATTGATCCGGACAGGATGAACGAATTGTCGTAGCGCTGCGATACGATGAGCAGGAACGCACCACCAATAATACCGGGCACGCAGAGCAGAACGTCGTGTGCATTGTCAAAGACACTGATCATGGACTCGAAATTATTGACGACGAGACCTGTGCACAGCGCAAGTCCAGCGTAAAAGCAGAAAATGCCAATGAAAGCAAGGTATCCTCCAATAACGGGCATTGGCAAGTACGACGCCAGCGCGGCCAGCTTGAGTTTGCCCGCGACCACACGACACACCCCCAATGATGCCGTGGCGATACCGATTACGACGATAGAAGTAGTCACCTTGGCCTCCACTGGCACGTCTTCGCCCAATGAATTGCAGATGGAGGTGGCCATGGTACTAAGGAAAATGAGCCCGGCATCTTGCACTTGTCCAATGGAAAACGGCAAGGAGCTCATGAGTGTGAACATAATTTGATGCACAGCGCTGGAATAGATGACAAGCTTGGAGAGTGCCGGCATGAAGTCTGCAAAGTCTTTGTGGCTGAAGAGAATGACGGCATATCCATACATGGTGGGGATGGTCAGGATGGAGTTGATGATACCGTACATGAGTGCATTCGTGATGTGGGCCAAATTCAGCGAGCTTTTTTCTTGTAAATCTAACGCCATTTTGCCATTGGTGGTGTGAACCAGCGCGTGTGTAGGCGACTCGATGTTGGTGTATTGGGAATCTTCACGTGTAATGGAGACCACGGATAATCGGGAGATATTACTATTGCCATGGTTCAAAAAGTTCATGACAGAAAAGAGGACGAACTATTGCGGATACTCGTTCAAACCCCGCTGTGAAGCTAAAAGTGCGTGGCGTTGACGCAAAATGCAGAGTGACTCTAGGACTAAATATCGTCTGTCGCATCAGCTGAAGCGGATCATCCAAGCTTTTCTGTCAGCATCTTTGTGTTTTCCTGTATAGAAAGACGAATCATGCACCTGTACATGTATTTGTCACCTGGCTCTCCACCAAGCTGACCTATGGGCCATGGCTTAGCTTGATGAGAGCCCATATGGTATTGTAGTCATACAATGACAAGAGTAGACGTCGCCCATGATTACTCCTTTGTGTCATGTTTAGTCTCGACAAGCCATCACCTGTACAGAGCATGTACATATTCTTAATACAATGGGTTGCGAGAAGTAACATACAGAACAACACATTGTTGTGTTGCTATAGTATTATGCTAGAGTACGAATTGTGCCCCTCTTATCGGACCATGTTTTCCCAAGTTTTAAAAAATGTCTCTATAAATTGATGCATTTGGTCAGAGATTTGGGATGAAATTCCTGGCACCATACGATTGTATGGTTTAAATTTGACAGCCAGTGATTGGCGATAGATCTACACGTATATGTTGATGTCATGCCATGAGACATGTGTGTGTGTTTGCAAACAATTATGCGTCGTCACTTGTCAGAGAAACATCTGGTTCTGCATGATACCGGAATCAGCAAAAATTCCACATGTAGATTAAAATTTAAGATTTGCAATGTATGTACTATGACTACCTGGTCGTCACACTACTACTCTATGCAGTGTGTACAGTAGTATGATGGAAAAAACAAAGAACACTTTTAAGTCTCTTCACCTTTCGAATTAGCGACACAGTAAGAGAGGTAACACAAAAGGTCATTTATTTCCTCGATTGATTCTACCGTGGTATTATTGAGGTCCTACTAATTGTACGGTCAGGCATTGCAGAAGTCCTGGTGGCTTGCTTATAAGTGTTGCTTTCGCCCGGCAAGTCCAACATAAGGGAATGCTTTATTGGCCACGTTATCTTACGAAATAAGAAGGAAAATGTTGAAGTGACCTTTATCTCGTTAACAATGTAATGAACTGCTCTTGCGTCTGCGAACGACAAGTACACATAGACTTTCGCCGGTATCAATTTACATGAGTCAACCGGATATTCTAAGGTAAAATGATGGACCGATCCATATACTACCATACTATCAGCGTAGAATTTGCGTACCTATCCGTCGGAACGATGGGCTGCATCAAAAAGCTACACACAGGCTGAAAGTATTGCGTTAGAGTTATGAGCCCATAGACTTCGTGCGCCATGTCCGTCTGAACGACGGGTACACATTGATCTGCGGAACGTCAGTAACACATTGACGTCAATATACATTGACTTTCATGCTTATCAATTTACCTGAGTCAACCGCATATTTAAAGGTTAATGATGGGCCAATCAATAGACTACTTCGCGCACCGTGTCCGTCGGAACGACGGGCTCACATAAAGAATAACACGAAGCACGCATCTACGATTATTTGGCTTACTCGGTGTCTAGAAACGCTGTACAGATACGAGTCATCAGCCTTGCGCAATGTTTGTCTACGGGTGACGGCATCGTATACATTGCAAGATGTTGTCGATCATCACTCTCTAATCTTTTGTGGAATCACTGCTCTTTATTACGCTCATGTACTTCAGTGTATGGCCCTTTAGCCACCGCGGAATGACCCTTCCCATTTGAACTAGTTGCTGTATTTCACAAGATTCCGTCACCTCCCTGTTGCAGCAGCACCAGAGGTAAACTGACCGCTTGGTTGAAAGAAGTCAGCATCATGAGCACGCCAAAAAGTAGCAACTAGGGCGCTGCTGTGATTCCAGGAATGAAGAAAATGTTGTGTTTGTGACGATGGTTTTCAGTGAATTGTATTCTGCCACCAGAAGTAGGCGCAGACTACTGTGAGAAAGCAAACATCCTGGCCAAAGCGATGTGCATAGTGATGAGATAAGTTCAAAAGTTTTGGAGCTTGTCAGCTGAGTTGACATTGAATAATTGGAATGACTGGCGCGGATGTTTTCGTTAGAAGTACGGGCAAGACAGATTGTAGTCTCGCGAGAAGAATCGCGAAGATTACACAAATCTGAATTGCGGTGAAAAAGGAAGGCTATCGCCATTTTGCTGCCTACAGAGTGGCGCTGAAATGTTGATGGCAAAGAAGTACGCACTGTCTCCCACGACGTGCCCCGACGGATAGCGCAATCTTTATTTGGGTTTGCAGACGCTTGATTGTTGATATGAAACAAAGCCAAGCGCAACTACTCGAAGCATGTTCATTACCTTACCCAACAACCCGACCAACTCAGGCCTCAGACGTCGTCTTTTGACATACCGATCGAGTCTCAAACCACACACTATGTAAAAAACATGACATCCCAAACCGAATGAAGTCCCCATGCAAGAAATGGTGGTGACGCTAAACTGCCAAGTTGCCATCTTAATTATTGGTACGTATCCATTTTCGATGCATGACAACCTTGTTCGTGTCTGATAGAGCAAGTAATGATGTAGAGCTCGAATCTGGCATCAAAGCCTGGACGTGTACGATAGAATGATTGCTACCTTTGCCATGTGCAGCTCAACGGCCCCCAGACGGAATCAGCGTTCGCTTGGTATGCTATGGGAGCAAGCTCCTACGAGTATGACCTGTACTTGGAGCTTCTTGCGGATGGCGACACTCGCTAAAGTTGCAGTGAGCTAGAAAGAAGATCACCCCGGCGAGAGAAACTCCCCATTGCGATGGCCGTCTCGATTCATTCTGCGGCCAGATCATTTCTTTGAATGTCCTTTGGTACCTATTCGATAGGAGATTCGGCAAGAGTTTTGCTTTCAGCAAACATATTTGCGCACAACTCCAGCTTTACTAATGACAGACAATGAGTTAAATGTCTACATAACTTATCTCTCCACTTTACGCTGAAGTGAATGGACTTAAAAATGTGCAGCTTCCGCATGCTCTTTTCGATTGCATCCATTGCGACATCCAAGACATCCATGACGCCAACTTCGCTGGGAACATCTTATCTTTTACAAAAAAAATTGTCAAAGAAACAGGAATTTGCAAGTGCTGAGGATAGTTAGGCTTGTACCTACTGGAATGTACTATCGGGTTATGCAAACGCAAAGTGTAATGATGCGTTCACTAGTCGACCATTCGGCACTGCCAGATATTAAACGTATGTGTTACATACACGGACATGTTCACGCAACTACTTCATCGTTACGGTTTGAATGCAGATTGCTGCGCGCAATCAGGACATGAGCTAATGTTGGAAGTGTCAAGTTTTCCATAACCCGCAGGTGAAAACCTTTGTGTTGCAAATGCTTTTCCACCATCACGACAGATCGCTTACAGGGCCAATGTTATCAGGCGGTGGTCTTTACAGCATCTCGACATCCTGTCGATTAAGTTAGCTTGCATTATTCTACTTGTAGAAATATCCTTCTACCTCATTATGTACTACATTCTGTACTACTTTTTAATACAGTTCCAGCACTTTTAGTTACATTCAATTATAGTAATTAAAATTTATTCACCCAGATAACTAATTCTACATCCTAATTCTTTCATCTAAAAACTGGTGCAGCTTCAAGTAGAAGAGAAAAAAAAGTCGGCCTCTCTCGCCTGACGACTATTGTTTTCTGCTATTGTTTCTTGTCTCTTTTTGTATTGGATGCATTAGTTTACAAGTCTATTTAGTATCCAAGTGACCTATCTAAAGCCTGAAGATTCTTCCTCTTTCTTCTACCATGGAGCTCAGCTACCCGCTCGTGCGTGTGCCCTTTGAACGTGCCAACAAGAGCTTCCGTCTGTACCACAAGCAGCTGACACGCGAGCTGGCGCAAGCTGTGACGCAAATCAAAGCACTGGATAATGGCAATAACCAGCAGCCAGACCATCAAATCGACATCGACGCGGCGGTCAAGAAGCTGACTGAACTGGCAAAGACTTTGCAGAGTTTGAAGCAGAGTGCCACGAGCAATGTGCTGGAGCAACAAAATGACTTGGAGAACTGTGCCAAGCGCACGAGATACCTCAAGATACAGCAAGATACAAAGATTGGAGGTGACTCCTCCATGTTTATATGTCAAACTGATGAAGGGTCGATCAACGATCGACTTATTGCCGACTATTTGCTTGGACAAGGATATCTCAAGAGTGCCAAGATAATGGAAGACAACAAAAGTAAGTGAGTTGTATGCGCTTTTTTCAGGATGAATACAGTCTCTTGAGCTTTAGTCTCACCCTCGCTTTGTGTATTTGCTTTGTCGATTGCTGCAGATATCGGCTACTTGCTAGATTACGATCTTCATGCTGAATGCCAAGCGGTGCTAACGGACTTGCGAGATTTTCATACAGAAAAGGCGATTGCGTGGTGCTCACAGAATGGCACACGGCTGCGGCGTTTGCAGTCACTACTGGAATTTCACCTGCGACTGCAAGATTTTGTCGAGTACATACGCTCGCGTAAACCATTGGAGGCTGTTCAGTACGCGCGTACGTACCTTGCACCTTTAGCAATCCAACCGGACAACCAGGATCTTCGTGATGCTGCGATTGGCGAAATTCAGATTGCCATGGCTACGTTGGCATTCGAGTCGCCTGAAAAGTGCAGTATCGAGGCGTACGAAAGAGTCTTTGCGGTGGATCGATGGTTGATGCTGGAAAAAATGTTTCGCAAGACTTTCAACGACGTGTATAGGATGCACGACCCACCATCGCTATGTATTGCGCTTCATGCCGGGCTCTCTACGCTAAACACACGAGCGTGCCACCTTATTCGAGACTCAAACCTAAAGGCTAGACTGTCCCAGAGTGGATCTCAAAGCAAAAAGCGACGCCAAAAAAAGAAGAAGGCGATAACGGTGATGGTAACGAAGATAGTGGCAATGAGAATGGCGAGGTTCAGTTGAAGCCGAGCACAGCATTGCAGCCAAAGAGTAATGATTCCGCTAGCTGTAGCCAGGAGGCTTCCGGTAGCAAAAAACGCAAGCACGCTCGTACCGAGACACCAGTACCTATCTGCCCCGCATGCACTGAAGTGGGCAGTCAGTTGTGCACAGGTCTTCCATTTGCGTACCACCCGCACTCAAGGCTGGTTTGCCGAGTAATGGGATGTGTCATGGACGAGCACAATCCACCCTTTGTACTTCCCAATGGTCGCGTGTATAGCAAACAAGGCATTGAGCTGCTAACTCAGCGAAGCTCCGACGGAATGATCAAGTGTGTGGACACCCATGACATATTTTCACCAAGTGACGTAAAGCCCATTTATATCCTCTAAGCCTACGTAAACCGTTGGGCAATTGCGTCAACTAAATGCGGTCCGTGGACGCACGAAGTACAAAGTGCCATTCGATAATCTTTCCAATTGTTCATGTCGAAGCTCGTGCGGTTGATACCAAAACGCGAGGTGCAAAAACTCCTGAGTGCTGCAAGTTTTCTGTCACAATTTGCATGAAGTCCTGGTCGTCATATTCACCACACATTAATCGTAGACAATTTGTGGTCATAGCGAGCGCATTCCTTACCTGAGCAACTTTTTCGCTGAACTTCTTCACTCCTTCTGCAAGTAGAACTAAGTACATGGCATCGTCCACTCGAGAAATGTGATACGTCGTCGTTTGTCGCCGCTCGGAATGCATGAAGCTGCTCATAATAACAACGGGGCCGTGAGTACGCGGTTGGAGATTTTTCGATTCGTACGTGAGAAAACTTACACGGGGCGAACTGAATCAAGTGAAGAGCGATTATCCATAATGAGGCTGACAATGTTCGGCCAATGGGCAAGCGGAGGTAACGAACCTTCGGGATAGCAAAATACTGCTGGCCAACTACGAAGGCCCCAAAGCTCAGAGAAATCGTTCTGTTCTTCATTTTCCTCACGATCGACCCGCATAAACAAAGCGTGGTTTACGTGGTGATCCAAAGACCGTCGTCGTCCATTTGCAGGCGATGCCCCTCCGCCTCTGGAAGATGCAGGAGAAGGACTGCTAGTGCCGAGGGTGTCAGCATAACCAACTGATACAGTACTGTTGTGCTTCGCCTGCCCTTCCTGTTTATCCTGCTTTTCTTGATCTGTAGAAGTATATAGCGCATTGCTCGAGTTCGGACAGCGATATCCGTTTTTGTAGTAGTGTGCACCCTTGTTCTCAAGAGCTTGCGTCTCAAGAATAAGCATAACGCGCACGTGACTGTCCTCACGGTGGGCTGTTCACAACATAATCTCACGTCAATCGAACGCTTGATTTAACAAATTACAGCAAATTATTACTTACATCGTCGAGACAGCAACACGTCCATCAATTGTAGATAGGATATTCCAAGCGGTGTCTTGATGAAGCGAGAGAGCTCAAGTGCCAGATAATCGGTCTTCTTTTCGAACGGCTCCAGCCAATGATGAAAGTAAAGCGTGAATTTGGCCACAAGTGAACGATAAAAACGCTTGGACCACTGAAACACGGGTAGAGCAAAACCATCGTCACGTTCCTGGTTTTTAATCGAGGACGCCATCATTTCAGCAGCAACTTGATTTGTACTACCACCAACAATACCTCCACCATTTGAAGCACCTTGGCTAGTTCCGAAAGATGCGCCTGCACCACCTCCACTTCCCCCCGTACTGCTTGCTTCACCACCTAAGATAGCTTGCTCTAGTGCGTTAGCTGGTAGAGAGGAGTTCTCGCCACCCAAGCCGATGTACGGGTCGCCTGGCTTCTGAACAAACCCATGTCGAATGGGCAAAGCAGACGTCAATCCAACACTCCGTCGTAACACGTTGCTGTGTGATAGTAAGCGCCTGAAGCTACTATGCGCTTCAGATAAAGCTGGACTTGAACTACTATTGCAAGGTACACCCGACTGATATTTTTCGAGCTTGGCCATTTCTCCAGCAACATCATATGGGGCACGGCTAATGTTGGCAAACCGCTCACTATAGGATGCCAACGATTCCACAAGAGATGAAGATGCTCCGCCTGAAGCGCCACTAATGACATTATACAAATCATTGCTTATGCTCGTGTTCCGTATATGATCGCGCGCATGTGACGAACAAGACTGGTAGCTTGTGTTGGAGTACATTGAATCCGATGTGATACCGTAGTTCTCATCGGATTCATCAAGAAGCAGACCCTCTCCGTCAACACCGGTGCCAAAATCTATGCCACTGCCTTCGAAAAGCGGGTAGTCTGAAACAGCATCAATGTGATCGCTCCAGGACCGTAGCTGAACCTTGAATCGATGCAGAGCCACTATTGAGCGAGTAAAATCGTATTCCGCTACCCGAATTTCACACTGAATAGCTGCATGCACCGTCTTCAGCTCTTCGATAAACGACTGCTTCATCGTTTCGAGTAGCGGGTGGTTGAACGTATCAACGCACAGTAGTAGGGATTCCATTCGTTTCAGCATCTAAATAGATACAATCACATTTTTTATAAGCTGCAGTACTCTTCATGCAACATATCTGCTCGAGAACTCTTGTCTTACACTATGGTAGTCGCGAGGCACAGACGAAAGTGCCAGGCCACGATATATCTGTATCATTGGACCACGAAGCTGCTCCAAATTTCAAAGTAATGCACAAAAAAGTCAAACTTCACACGAAAACGCATAAACACGTGCAACGAGTTAATCTACAATGAAGGCAGCTTTCTCAGCTGCAACAATCTAGCCACGCACCGAGAAAAATTTAGCCCCTTGCTCAAGCAATTCAATGTAGTAGCTCATGTCGCCGCACGTGGCGATGTCCATCATAAGCATGTGGTCCATTCCATACCCATTCTCGTCTCCATCTCTGCCTAAACAGCTTCCATTAACACTCTCATTCCTACTCCCGGTATTACTACTCGGTGATGAAGTATGGACGGAAAAGTGTCGCCTCTGTCTTGCCACAATGGGCTTCAATTCATCTACCAGATGATTCATCAGTAGCACCAACTTGTCATACATTTTCTCAATCGTATCTGTCTGCACCAATTCAGCCTCCAAATACTTCATCAAATGATACCTATTCCAACACAAAGAACTTCTATGAAACACTATTACAATATAAATTCATTCAAGCAATTGACGTACGTGCTCTCACACGACGCCCCCAGTTTCAGCATCACTTTAAATGCATCCCAACTTTTCCATTGTGTCTCTTCTTCTTCCTCCAGAATCTGCAGCGCCTGCAGTACAAAACAAAGACACGCTTAATAATCAACTCCTTCTACAGCCTCAAACATTGCAACTGGACGATAAATGGACCTTTTCGTATTGAAAATTCTCTAAAAAGTCAAAGAATGTCGGTAAATAGCGCGTAAAAAGGTCGCCAATAGCGTCGTCACAAGCCGTCGAAGAAGCCGCAGAGTTTGGAGACGTTGGGAGTGGATAAATTGGCGAAAGAGTCGACAAATTGGGCATATGAGAAGCAGGACTTGCACCTGTAGATACGTAGTGACGTGAATGCTGTTGCTTCTCTACGCAAGACGACTGATCACTCTGATCACTCTGTACAGCCTTTAACGGATTAACGGTCTTACGCATGGCATTCGTCTAGAAGGCAGTAAGTGGAGGGAGAGATGTCAGTATCGCGAAAGTGGTCATTTATTCGTATTTTGCTAAAAATTAGAATACGGGTGTTTTTTTTTAAATTTTTGAATATGTAAAAGTTGCACGATTAATTATTGCATATGACTAATTTCGGAATACAGTAGAACTTGTCTAAAATGATACTGCCTTCACTCATAACCTGTCTAAGTTGCTACGTTGGAGATGTCCATATACTTGGTGTCAAGTTGACTTATCTGATAGCCTTCACTAGCTCATAAAACCTTTCGGTCATGAGGTTATCAGTTTGCACAGGTTGGTCTATTGTAGATTTTTGGGAATGTCTTTTGTACCTAAACAGCGGGTGAATGTAGGTCTTGTATCGTGGTCTTGGCCGAGAGAATAGGAGCTGAGAGATCGCCATTGTGGATGAGGTTTCGGCCCATTAATCGGCTCCAGTTACTGCGTGACTCGGCGTGAGAATACCCATAGACAAAGTACAAGAGCACACCGGCAGCCATCCAAGCGACACTAAGACCTAGCGCCAGGGGACTGATTTGTGCAATCATGTACCAATTGGCGAGGATACAGATCATTGGGATGAACGGCACGAGCGGAGCAGAGAACAGACCGGGCATATTAACCGTCTGTGGGCACTTGACAAAGAGCACCACTGAGATTCCCATGGTGGCTACAAAAGAGACGATGGCAAGAATCAGACATATCGTGGACAAATTATTCTCGTACCCCTTTTGAAACAGGAAGGCTGAACATCCAGACGTAACAACCAGTGCGGCGACGAGAATTGGGGCCAGTTTTGGTGATTGGGGCTTCATACGCGCTAACGTTAGCGACACATTGGCAACGATGAAGGACATCATGACACCAAAGTTGACAATGTCCCATAGAGTGGAAAAGGGCACCACGATGGCAAGTACCGTACAGAATAGACCCGTGACAAGCGTATTCTTGAACAAGTTGCCTTTGGAATTTACTTCAGCGAAAATACGCGGCAAAAGTCCGTCGCAAGCGAGCGCGTAATTCAAGCGAGGCTGAGCCATGA
Source organism: Peronospora farinosa (assembly GCA_947646735.1). NCBI lineage: Eukaryota > Oomycota > Peronosporomycetes > Peronosporales > Peronosporaceae > Peronospora > Peronospora farinosa. Next base: position 222,023 of record CANTFK010000943.1, on the reverse strand, counting down.
AGCCAATGAGTGACACGACAGGCATGGTAATCACCTCACCAGCACGCACGAATGTACCGGCCCATTTCCATCCGTGACTTTCAAATCCATCACCAAAGCTAACTGCATCGGGGTAAGTGACCATACCGGCCAAAACAAGAGAGCAGAGTGCACTCAGCACCATTGTAGCGACCACGACAGCCATAATAGCGATTGGTATGATCTTTTTGGGGTTCTGAGCCTCGCCGGCGAGGCAACAAACCTCATCGAAACCAACGTATCCGAAGAATGCTTGCGAAGCGCCAGTGATAATGCCTTGTGTCCCGAAGGCCATTGTGCCATTAAGATCGATCCTTGTGGGGATGAAGGGTGACATGTTGTCCGGATCCATGGCAGCAAATCCAACGATGATAATAAAGGCCACGACACTCATTTTGAAGATCGTCACCGTGTTCACAAAGACCTTGCCAAATTGCACGCCCATCAGTAGCACCACCATGCTCAAGAATTGGATGAGTCCACCGCTGAGATTAGTAGACTGCAAGTTGAGCCACTGGAAGCTCTTGTCAGGATACTCAAGCATCAGCCACTCCTCCACCTTGTCTCCCCAGCTACGTGCCGCGCCCGCACCAGACACAGCATACTCGAGAGTTAGCAGCCATGCAGCAATGAAAGCAGGCAGCTCACCGATCGTGTAATAGGCGTAAGCGTACGTACTTCCCGAGGACGGCACGCGCGTCGATAATTCCATGTACGCAAAGGCGTTGAGGCTGCAAATAATTCCGCCGAGAAGCCAGCTTACTACGGCAGCAGGGCCAGCTGTCTCACTGATAATTAATCCGGCCGTGGAGAAAATACCGCTGCCAATGGTGCCTCCTACGCCTATACAGCACAGGTCGAAGAGATTTAATGTGTGTGGGATGTCTTGCGAGTTCTCCTCGGCTTGGATCACCGACAAGGGCTTCGTCCGCCATAACGCAGAGAAACCCGCCATTCTATTCGTCTCGATTGAATGCGTCGAGACAATGACACTGTAATGTCAAAACTTGAATGAAGGACTTGGAGCTTATGGCACTGCCTATCGTCCTAGGCCACCCAATGATGCTGTACAGTGCGTGTCACTGTCCTGCAAATCTGTTCGATATCTCGTCTTTGGCCTTGTTTGTAGTGCATAGATGTCTTTGCGATCAGATGATGCGACGTTTTGAGCACAGATACAAGTTGAGAGAGATACATCACATGAGAGGCTCTGTCTCACTTGCCTTTAAGCGATGGTGGATAAAGAGGAATGGTGTTTTGTATGGTGCTAACGTGACATCTACAAGACACATGCTCTGCAGAGGAACATACATCTCGAAGAAAAAACTCGATGAGTTACGAAGAAGTCAAATCAAAAAGTATACGCATATCGACTATTTTCGAGCCTTTCAATCGAGATTGTGCTCATATTCATGGATAGCCGCTGGACGTTTGTGACAATACGTTTGCTGACTTTGAAGTCGAGTCCTGTGGTGGGCAAGTAGTTTTACGTGGAATGGAGTGTAGAGTGAGCCTTTGCGTAAAGATAAGCAGGTGGTATGTGTCTAGACTGTGAATGACGATCGAGTATGTGAGGAATGGCATCAATTTGCTTTGCACTCAACTGACTCAAGCGTCTTTACATCAACATCGTGTGTACAACAAGGGTTCACTGGGCATATCGTATGAGATGGTGCATGGCATTAAGCCTGACGTACATCGCATCCGTAAGGCTGGTGCGTTGTTTACGTGCATGTGCTAGTGTTTGAGACGATATAAAGCTTTACCGAGATGCAAGATCCGGTTATGCGGAGGGAGTAGTGGGTCTTTGCTCTGTTGTGTAATGCAAAGGCTAAAATATTGATCGCTGCCGCTTTGGCGTACACCGATGTCATCATGTACCAGACTTGCAAGTGATGCTGGAATTTGACAAGACGGTCACGTCTTTTTTGATCGGAGAGTGAATGGTGGTGTCTAGACCCGATCATTGTCACTTTTTGAAGGTAGATCATGATTTGTAGATCAAGTACTGGTGTTATAGTGAAGTATTTCTCATTTGAAGGACATCTTGTGTCTTCGTTCGGATTACTTTCGAATGGAGGAAGGAAGAACTTGGTCATAAGACCTTGACTCTTCATTTCTTGCAATCAACAGATCAATACAAACTATTCTCAAGAGGTGCACAATCATCCATTTCTTTCCTTCCTAACTACCAGCCGTAGCTACGACGACGTACGACACCGCAAAAATTTACATGACTATTCATGTGTCGATGCCTTGACGAGCTCGCGACGCTTCAACGCTGTCTATTCTTACTTAAACACCTTCGAGTCGGCGATAGGCTTGCCCTCCAGCTCGTCCTCGTTACACCAGTAGGCGGCGATGCGAGCTTTCGTCTCATCGTTCAGCTCCGCTTTCTTCCACGTGTAGTACTCAGCATCGGGATTGGCCTCGACCATATGCTGCGCGGAGTCACCACGGAACAGCCAGCAGCCCGTGATGATAATCTCTGAGCCCTCAGCACCGCACACGTCCATCACACCGAATGCGTACTTACGCATAGCCTCCGAACGCTGAAGGAAGCCGCCCACAGCGTTGCACGTCATAAACATCTTCGTGTTTTCGTTGTTGTAGTTGTAGTCGCAGAACCACAGCGAATAGCCCTCCGTGTCCAAGTGCTCCCAGAACCACGTCATGGCATCAGCCAAGTTCTTTGTGTTTGAGTACTGCACCTTCCACGCATCCAGGTTCAGCGACGAAGGCTTCTCGCGGTTCAGCACAGCCAGCGGGTGCTCCACCTTCTTGGGCTTGGGGGCCTCCTCTTTAGGGGCGGCCTTCTCCTTCTTTGGAGTCGCTTTCTTGGTCTTCTTGGCCGAGTCGTCACCCTCAGCGGTCATAGCCACATCGATGAGCGGCACGTCACCGACAACGGCCTGGAATTCCGGCTGATTTACTAGGGTCGAGAACCAACGGGTCACGGCTGAGTACGGCTTGCGAAACTCCTTGTCCAACACGAACTTGAACGGATAAATGAGGGTTGAAGCGACAACAATGTCGGCAAGAGTGATCTGCTCACCCACTAGGTAAGTGCGCAGGTGCAGGTGGTTCTCCAGGGTCTGAAAAGCATTCTTCACATCGACCTTAGCCTTGGCAAGAGCGGCAGGGTTCGACTTGCTAGCAACGAGGATAGGGTGCACCCACACCTCGAGAGGCACTTCAAGCTCCTGAGCAGAAAAGTCGATCCACGAATCCACTTGACCAGACTCAAAGAATGTCTTGCCGTACAGACCAGTATCCTGTCGCAGACGAGCGACGTAGCGAGCGATAGCGCCGCTTGTAAAGATTGTGCCCTCTTCTGTCTCTAGAAAAGGCACCTTGCCAGTTGGGCTCTTGGCTTTGAGCTCTGTCGACTCGGCGTCCTTGGCAAAGTCAAATTCCGGCAGCTCAATGTCGATGCCATTGAACTCGGCAGCAATGAGCACCTTAAAGACGCGGTGGTTTGCGGGATACGTGTAGAGCTTCTACTTAGTAATAAGAACAACAACACATACTAAACGTAAGTACCAAACTCTTGCCTTGCACTTGCTATCAATAACAATTGACACGGTACCATGTTGGCAGTCAGGATAGAATGAAAATGATCCAAAATGACTGGCCCTGCATCACTAGCCGCTTTGTCAACTCGAAAATTTACATTAAGTTTATTAATATTCGAATCAATTTAATCAACTAGTAGCTTTTATTTCTTTAGCTAAAAATACTCCAAATGTACGTTAATTCTGTGCTGCAAACCCAGCTGTTATTGGCGCTTAGAAACGCACCGTCGTGACGTTTAGAATCAACTGATTCTCTCTACCATTTTTCTTTTCAGCCTTATTTTACGTTGCGTATACGATCGTCATGCAACATTACTGCAACTTTACAGCACCCTATTGAGCGCTGGCTTCTTCACTGCCAAAAAGAGACGAGCGTAGGAAGAAGCCACCACACGCCCGAGAAAACTAAAACCCTCGGACAACATCACGTAGTTTCCGCCTTCATTTCCACACATTCACAGGACGGACGTGTGATTCTCTCGTAAGACTTCTTTTTATACGTACACACGTCTCCTAGATACAACACGATCGATTGAAGTGGTCGACGCTTTTTTTTCCTCATGGCCACTCGAGACAAACGAGACAGTGGCGGTCTCTTTGTATCCGAGCGTCAACCAATACGAAATGGACCTTTAAATTCTACCACGTCTAATCACAGATCCAATCACAGATCCAAGCCACGACGGCCACATGCGCCTCCTCCTCCGCCACCGTCATCATCACAGTCTCAATATGAGTCCAACGAGAAGAAGAGGAGCATAGCCGAGACGACGACACGTCCGTTATCCGGAAACGATACGCCTTATTTTGTACGGACAGACAGTGCCCTAACCACACCTACCCTTTCAAACGGTATGCTGGATGCGAGGTGCGTGATTCTATATCTATATATGTATATATGTATACTATAATGCGAATTGTGACATGTGTATCTAACATTATGTTACTCTCCCTCTCCCTCTCTAATAGTAATAATGGCTATTCCTCCATGATCACACCAATTGAAATGACCAAATCTTCCTCTCGGTCAAAACTTATGCGCTCGGTCGGTGAAAGTTCCGAAGACAGCATTGATAATGGCAGTTATGTGACAGACAAGATTCAGAATGGACTGAATGAAGGAATCGGTTGGTTTCATGCCAAGATTAAAGTTGAAAACTCGATTCACTGGGCCAACAATTACAAGATTCAGTGCTGTATGTTCTTCATTTTTATCTGCGGAGCCGCGCTCACGGTCGCTTTTGCCGACAATAATGCTGATGCTTCCGTGGGTCTCGTAGCTGGCAGTGTCATTACGCTCTTTTGTTGTTCTGCGGTGGTGTACACGTTCCTGACGCGTCCGACGTGGCGTAAACATCCCAATCCTATCATTTTCTTTCGCAGTATCTGCGATATCTGTCTCGTGGCAGTGTTACTTTTTACAGAGCTGTACAAGTGCGGCGGTGGAGATTGCTTGAATACACTGACAGGCGCGTCCTGTACGGCGACAGCTGCACTGACACAGTTTTTTCTCTGGACATCAGAGAGTTGGTTTTTTGTCATGGCGATCGATATGTTGTCATCGTTGCAGAGTCCGTTTACAGATTACAAGAACAATGTTCGCCGGTATCATGGCTTTGTATGGGCGACAGGTATGCAGGTTTTATGTCTTATTGGCATGCAAAGTTTTTGCCGCTAACTGGACTTGGTGTGTGTGTGCAGGTTTTCTTACGTGTATCTTACTGGTGTCTATTCCGGACTTCGCTGGCGAGTCAGAGTTTGGATATTGCTGGACAGCAAGCAAAAGCAAACTGCGTCAAGAAGAAAAGAGTGATAGCGGTAGCTCTCGCTCAAGTGAGACGGGCAATCTTTGGAACCTCAACTTTCAGTACGTCATCCCTAACTGGTTTACAGATCTATGATCTCTGCCATGAGAAGATATGTCTAAGCGTCATGTGGTTTTTGTTACACTGCACGTAATCAGGTCGTGGCTGCTTTTCTACATCTGGCTCATTATGTACTGGGTCTATGCCATCACGTACGTGTGGATAGCGACGCGTTTTTAGTTTGGTGACGGCATCTCATACTGACTCAGGGTGCGCCTTACTTGCCATTTTTTTCTTTGGTTACAGTGTTATCTACTGGGCATATAGACGTCTTAACTCTGGTCTTTCGGAGACACTGCGCATGCGCCTTCGCGTGCTGCACTCGGTCACGATGTAAGTACACATGTGTGTTTTTGTGAAGGAAGTATTCCACTGACAACACTTTCACCTCGTTCATCTGGCTGTAGCTATGTGATCGCTATTATCATTTACTGGGGACTTTCATTTTGTATTTACGTGCCATTTTTGGTTCAAGGCAATGATCGGTCGAGTCGGGTGGAGCAGATGATGAACTTTATGATCACGTGCAAGGGTTACTTTGATTTTGTCGTTTGGTTTCAGATGAATGATTTTCATGACGCTTTGAAGAAAGGCAAAGGAAAGAAAACCGATGTCGATGTGGATGTTGATCTGAGCCCTCAGGTGAATCTTGCTTTGCGTTGCGAAGTGTTGTACTACACAACGACAGGCATCATTCAGGCTGTACGCGACACGCAGCACTTGCCACCTGGAGCCAACCAGCAAGAACTGTATCTGCAGCCACAGGGCACAGAGGATAACCGCGGATCGCTCGGCGTTGATGAGTATATGATTCGCACAAGGCCGAAAGCTGCACTGGGGAAGGGCACGTTATTTATTGACTACTGCCCTCACACCTTCCAGACGATTCGGGAACATTTTGGGATTGATACGAATCAGTATATCGAAAGTTTGAGTCGGACAACAAAAGAACGACTGAGTGAAGGTGCAAGTGGAGCTTTCATGTTTTTTTCTCACGACCAGCAGTTGATTGTCAAGAGTATGAGTGACGAGGAATCGGTTTTCCTTCGCTCGGTTGCTGCAGAGTACGCCTCATTTTTGCTGACGAACCCAGATAGTCTTTTGACGCGATTTTACGGATGCCACGCAATTCGGCTCTACGGCAACACATTTAATTTCGTCGTTATGGCCAATTTGTTTAGCACGGAAAAGGTGATTCATCGTCGTTACGATATAAAGGGCTCTTGGGTAAACCGCAGTGCTAAACATCCGTCTAAGGGCAAGCGTGTCACTTGTCGTCACTGCAACGCCAAATATGTTTTTGGCTCAACGGATGCGGAAAATTGTCGCGCACGAGTCGGTCGCCACGAGCCCAATGTGATTTTGAAAGACAATGACTTGACAGCAAAGGTTCGCTTGGATCCGGAGGTCGCCGAGGAATTGTACGGTCAATTGGTAAAAGATGCGAACTTTTTGTCACGTTTGGGTATAATGGACTACTCGCTTTTGCTGGGTATCCATAACGTGGAGTACGTAGTAAATCCTGATCTAGAGGAAGAACCCATGATTCCGCCGAAGGATGCATTTGGACCAAGACTTCGTACCACGAACAACTCGTCGTTTCTTGGATCAAATGCTGCTCCTGTCAGGGAATCGAAGCCTGGTCTTCCACGAGTTGCCACTGGAACACGTCGAGCAAACACTGTGGTTGGTCCATCCATCTACTACTTTGGGCTCATTGACATCCTGCAGACGTGGAACATGGACAAGAAGTTGGAGCGTTTTGCAAAGACAAAGTTGCTTGCAAAGGACCCGGATGGTCTGTCAGCTCTTCCTGCTGCTGCGTACTGTGACCGATTCAAGCGCAAGATGGGTGAGATCCTGTCTGTAACAACTCGCGACGAATACACGGAATTTTACGTGGGTGAGCGGAGAGGGAGCAATAGCGGCACGATGGACGCTGATCCTAACCGGCGTTTTTTTTAAATCGTGAGGCCTTGGTGGGAAATGAAGGCAATGGTGACGCTCCCCACCGAGGGCCCGCCCTCACGGATCGAAAACGACTCCACCCTCTCTTAGGCGGATTTTTATGTTGACAATGTGCTACTGCGAGTCAGCGGGTGTACTTTAGTTTAAAAAAAAACAACAAGCAGCCAGCACAAGTCCCAAGCAAACAAGTGACTACTTACTTATGAGCTAATCACGTAACCGATAATGAATCGAGCCATGCAGTTCTAAGCTAAAATAATCATCCTGTTTTCATGTAGTTCCAGGCACTTTGTGGCCATTTTTTTGGCGGGAAGGGCAAATATCTTGATTTTACTATATGAACCTCGTTTGAAAACCGGCATTTGGACAAGTGCCTAAACAACTCATGGCAACGCGTCATGGCAAGCGTAACCGTTGCCCCGTTCGCAATGCGCTTCTCAAGTGGCAATTGCAACAGGACGAACGACGAGTTGCAGAGGTGCAACATCGTTTAATGCGAATGGCAACACCGTCGTCTTCGTCGTCTCTCGAGATAAACAGCAGCAGTTTTGATGGTCAATTAGCTGCTCAAAGACCTCGACTACTGCATGATACGGACCAAGATGAAGCCATGAGAATGACGTGCCATATAAAACGAGATGTAGGAAAACGAGAACGTGATACGGACTTCCAGGACTCAAAATGGGAGAAATTAGTGTCATCTTTACGAGCAAAAGACAGAGATCATCATCAAGTCTTCGACAATACTTTAGTGTACGGGACAAAAGCTTCACGTACATGGAATGAGAGTTCCGTCTATGGAAATGGAAAAGATCGATGTCCGTTCCCTATGAACGTCGATATAAATGACGATGGAATGCTTCCAAGCGAGCTGTCTACAATGTCAATAAATGAACAAACAAACCAATCCATTACGCAACATGGCGACATGGAATCACTTGCGACTGATGGAAACGACTATGTAGCTCCAATCTCAGGCCAAAGTATTGCAGAAATGCTAGCATCGATGGAAAACTCAAGTCAAGTGGAATATGGTGGAGATTGGAAAGCATGTGACGATCAGCACTATGAGGTTTCCAATGGTTGTGACCAAATTCAGTTTTCATGTGAGGAGTTCTCTGTCATTGATACTCTTTTTGCACGCGTGGAAGCTTTCTTTGGTATGAAGTTTCCATGGCGTAGTATGATTGTAATTGCTTGTTGTCTAGTGATTGGGACGAGCGGGTTTTTCATTGAAGAGGTGATTACTCTACTTGGATTGTTTTCGAGACGAACACGGTTTGTGCTATCAAGAGCTGAGCAAGAACGAATACGTGACCGCATGAGTGTACTTCAGCTAGAACTCCAGGGTTTCCAGCTCTTCACTTCCACTATCGAAGTAAGATCGCAAACAGTCCTAACTGAACTTCGTCAGTACATGGATAGGATGCGTTTAGATCGCGAGAAACATCAAGACATACTCGCGAAAGAAATGCAAAAGCTACGACGCCATATTGTACACGTAACGCATGAACTGGTAAAGCAAGAACGAGAATCACTGCGAGCACAGCTGGAAGACATTATAAAAATACAAGTGATCGATATTGAGGGTGCAGATGATAACGGTTTGATTGTCAAAGCCGCCGACGCCGAAAACGATAAGCAACTGGATAAAACTACAACTGGAACACCGATCCAAGTGGAACCATACCTAACCATGCAAGAGTCTCTGCATGATGCGATAGCTAGTTCACCTGCCAGTGCTTGCGAGGTCAACGGGGATCAGTTCAGCTTGACGCAAACCGAAGTCGAGCTAAGTCACGAACCTGTAACCAAGGACGATGCGGCTGTGACTTTTGTACAAAATCCACGCACTGTTGACAATGAGCAGGCACAGGTTGTATGTGCTGAAAGTGGCCATGGGCTTGTCGGAGTTTCATCCCCGTCGACGACTGGAGAGCTCGTAAATGTCCAACACAGTGAAATCAAGTCGGAATCACCAATTCTTGTCCAAGAAGTACATGTCGAGCATCCAGTAAAAGTTGAGTCAGCTTCATTACCAGCAATACAACAGAGCCTCAACAAAATCGACGATACAGTCGCGTCTACGGTCAAGGAGACAATCAACGTCATGCCATCGCGCAACGCGTTTGGGGTGTCGTGGGATGAAATACTCTTGTCGGTGGCTATCGTGTTTCTCGCAGCCTGCGTTGTGCTTCGCGCTTACAACATCAACCGTCGCAAGCGGTGGTTTGAGGAACGTCGTGCGAAAAGGAACCGACGAGCACTTCGCCTAGCTCAACGACGAGCAAGAGCGATGGCCGAGTATCGAGAAGATAGGGACGAGTGGCATGGTGATGAGACGGACGGTGATATTGAAGAGGTATCACTCATGACACCCATTTGAGACAACAAGGATGACGAATCAAGACCAAAGCTAGTGCACCAGTCATTGGACATTGACACCGCCACCAAAAGGCACAGCCATAGCCAAAGACATCGTCATACATAAATCTGCGCGAACTTGTTGGTAAACCCATTTGGATCGGATTATCTGCGCTTTTCACATCTGCGCTATCACGGGCTCCACGCCAAAAGTTTGTTCCATTGTCGTGCGGTCTCAGGTATGTTGGTGCTACAATTGGTTTCAATTGTCAGTCTTCGTCTATAAAGCAAACTTTGCCGTTTCCAGAACCTCTTTACCATCAGATTCCTATGACTAAAACGGATAACGCTCTTTTAACGCTGTGATCAAGAACTCCACGAGAGAATGGACTAGAAAAACTGAGGTTTTGACCGGGTCAGTCATCACCGTTGTTTTTATAATCCGAGAGTGCCATCGCGAGAGTGGCAACACATTGAAGATGCAGAGCTTCAAAGAACAATTTGTGTGGGGAGCAGAGTGCTCATCGTAGCAAGAAAAACATTTCTAGCGGTACTGAGGCCTTTTACCACAAATGAAGTGGCTGCATCTAAGAAAGAGAGGACGCTGCCATCATTTTGATAGCAACGTTACCAGCTTGTATTTCGCGCAAGGCCAAACTCGAGAGGTGTACCACGATCATTCTGTCAAAAGCCGATTCACGGGCAATGCAAACAGATTACGGCAATGGTTAAGTGGGCAACTTAGTGTAGAAGTCTTCAATCCAGTCGCTTACCAAAAAATGAAAGTTCTCAACAGCAGAAAAACGCATGCTGAAGTTTGGGCCTCAGCCCCGTTGGATCTTGCAGCATCATTTATACGGAGCAATCCACCGATTATCCTGGCAATATAACGCTGCTCTCAATTCTCTTTCTCTCGATGTTACACCTGCAGATTCGAGTTCATGGTCATCCAATGAGGCCAGGAACTTCAGTCTAATCATGGTCGTTAGTATTTGCATAGGCCTGCTGCTTTCCATCTAAAACGGGATAAAGGTTCGTTCAGCCTAACCACTTTGCCGGTCCTTATTTGCCCATGATGCTGTGTAGCTTGAGCAGTTGGCTGTACGATTCCTTGCGCAACGCGTTGTTTCCGCTACAACGGCGATCTAGATGCGCAACATGTGACAACTTCTCTTCTCGCGGCGAGACCTCATCAAGGTTATGTGTAGGCAGGCATTGAACCGGCGGTTAAGAGTCTTGGTCCCTTGGAATCTCTTAATCGAAACCTCTTAGACCATCGCAAGAATCACTACCGTTACTTGACGTTGCAAATGTAACGATTGCGACGTAATTCCTACGTTTCAGGGATGCAGGAACCTCGTAGCAATTGGACACAGAGTCAATCGATGGGTATAGCATCCTACACACATCGATCGTCAACGTTGTGTTTCCATGTTCTTGCTCATGTATTTACAGTAGTGCTCATTTATCTCCACACCTCAGCATCGTTCGCATCGCATCAAGCTCTTCCGTCTTTCAACTCATTTCCCCGTCATTCTTTTCCAACTTGGATCATCGCTGCTGGCTGCTCCAACTGCAGTGATTCTTTTAGCTCTTGATTCTAGTGTCTATCACTCCATCTTATGATCCGAGCACAACAACTTGTCCTCCAAATCTTCTCCTGCCTCTTGTTCTAGAGCCAGTGGACGCTCCATAACAGTAGATTGATGCATCTGCCACCACTCGGCAGTCTCATCCAACAATGGAAAGAAATAAGGCACGTGAATCTTCTTGATCGGTACTTCAGCAGTTTGTTTTCTTTTGCCAAGAGGAAGCGACATTGGCAGTGAAATGGATCGTGTTTTATTTCGAACTGTACGCATCCTCGTGGGCTCATGATTCTGTCCAGTCGTTACGCTGTGCCAAGGCGAAAGCAACAGTCCTGCAAACTTTGGTAGCAGCGAATCCTGTTCGTCGTGATCCGTTCCAGGTTCAGACGTTTCCTCGTCATTATTTTCGGTATGAAAGGCAGTACAAGACCTTCGATGAACATACATAAGTACTACAATACCACTGAGAAAACACACGACGCAGAGCACGAGAATGTCGAACGATTCCATCTTTTTGTTCTCCTCAAAATGGGTACAAAACGTCGACGTCACCTCGATCGTTTCTAATTGGTGTACATTACATGAAAGCTTCCTGTCCAATGATTTGACTGGGGGGACGACATGGGGTCTCCGTCCTCCATAGACTGACTGCACGATCGCAATGTCGCACAATCCTATCGTCGTGCTTCCTGTTCCCGCTCTCTGAATGACATCCTGTGGCTGCGAGTTCCTGGATTATGCACAAAAAGTGAGGAGAAGGATCTACTCACTCGTACCGATCACCAGACGGTTCCTACATCACTGCTTTTTTCCTTCATTACCTAGTCTTAATCAAGTAGGACGCGTTAGTATACGGCTTTAGTCATTTCTGCGCATCTGCATCTTCAATAGGACAACGGCAAAGCTCTTGCTAGTCAAATCTTTTGATTGCCTATGCCTTCGCTGCGACATTGAGCACCAATGATTATAGTCACTGCTTTGTTGCGCTCGTAGCCCCAGCCCCCAACAGCTTGTCGGACAGACGACATGATCGCAATATGAGGCAGATTACGAGCGCAACTTGCTGATTACGGCAGCACTTCATCTATGGACATCGCACATTGCATCCGACCATGACAGATTTCACATGTGATTTGGGATCGCCATCGGAGCTACATTTTTGTCCCTAAGGTTTAAATTGGTGCTCTGTTGTCCATCGATTCATTGCACTGCTAGCGATTACTCTGATTGTGCTACAAAGATAGAGACTACTGTATGCTTTTATAATAGCATAGAAGAGAGAGAGAGAGAGAGAGAGAAGAGATGCATGAAGATGGATATTGAAAGAGTGACTTGAGGCTTCTAGTTGAACTACATAAAAGCAAAAACGAATTAAAGTGGCTGGTAGTGTCTGTCACGAGTTGCATTCATTCTGCATCTCTTTATTGCTACGAGTACTTACACCTGGACGTTTCTTTTTTTATAGTAACGGAGTGCTACATAATTAAATTTAGTCTAAAGCCTAGAGCTCCAAGTCAAAAAGAAGTTCACTAGCAGCCACACCCCTTGTCTCGGTAGTGAGCTCGTCAGCAGTTCCGTTCTGGTTATTGCAGCACGGGCACTGGTCACAGTCTTCGTTCTCCTCGTCATCGTCGTCCCACAACCACCGCTTGGTAGACTTTGCCACATACTTGTGCGTCTGCGAGGGAATCAAGATAGGTGACGTACAAGTCTCAGCAGGACGCGCCACTGGACACAAAACCTGTTTGCGAGCACGCCCACGCTGGAGATTAACGAAGCACGCCATGAGCTGCTCGTCGTCACGGCTCAGCGTGTCGCTTCCACGTTCCGATTCACAGTCAGTTTCTTCGCCTGATAGGTACAGTGGATCCTCGTCGTCAAAGGCAGTGGGTTTATAAATCCCACTGCTACGAGAAGGCGCCCACGTGGGCAGACTCTGTGTCTGTATTGGATGCATGGTGTTGTTGTTACTAACTGGGTTGCTGAAGACTGAAACGCTGGGTAATGAATGGTACAATAGACCGTTGACCAGTGGCTAAAAGATGTGATCGGTTTGTTGACAATTGTAGAATGAGGCGTCCGTTGCGGTTGCAGTTGGATCGCCGGTTTACAATGGTGTGGATGACAGCATTAAACGTTGACAGGACATAGTTTTCGATTGGCTGAAAGATCGTGGCAAGCGCAGGCTCTGTTTGCTCATTTGTCCAAAAGGAGAGCCTAGCCGCGTCCATAACCGAGCCACGAATCTGCGTTGGGATGCTGTTCAAGGTAAAAGGAATCCCAATCGCGTCACAAGCGCGGGCTGGATCATTATAACGCTCGTTCGCATGTTCAGACTGGGGCTTGGTGATGTCGCCCAAGTCTGGCGACAGTCTGTTATCAAACGATTCGAGATCCAAGTGGTACAGAATTGTGCCACCTTGATATTGCTATCGTTTTTCACAGGAGACAACTGCAACTAAACTGCAACTGCTCACTTTCACATGCAGCGAAAGGGAGGGAGGATGGCTATGGCAATACGCACGCTGCTTGCCTTGTCTGCGGTGTGTCACTTTATCCGACGACGAGCGAGCGAGCGAGCGATAAGTGACATCATCACGACTGTACAACGAGACAACGATAGGTGGACGTATAGAACATCATATTTGTTAAAGGATAAGTTATGACTTTGTTGTCGCCTTACAAGCCCGATGATACCCACGGGTAATTAAATACTATGGCTACAATGCAGACGCAGCTTAAAGCTCCATAGCAAAGATGTCTTCGTCACGATCGTCTACGCCCGTAGGAGAGGCGGGGGCAGCAATGGATTTGTATGTACACGCGTTACGCTTGACCATGCAGGTCTGCGAGACGCCGTATTGCGAGCGGAAGAAGGCCAAATTACCAAAAAGAGCCGAGTCATCTTCTTCTAGCTCGGCTTCAGGCAGCTCATCATCGTCATCTTCGTCTGCGTAATGGCAGCGACCGGCGTGCAATAGACGCATGTCAGCGTGATAGGACAAGTCCGTGCTCTCGAAAAGGCTCTCGCACCGGTACGAGTGCAGCTGCTGGTGATCCCTGGACGGAATGCTGATAGGTGCAGTGCGTACCCATATACGTTGGGCGTCTCTGGCTAAAAACTTGCGCTTGGCGTCGTGACAGTCGTTCGAGTCGATGTCTGAGTCTGTGCACTCGGTCTCGGCGTACGAAGAAGCAGGACTTTGGTGCTGCAATGTGGTCATCCGTTCGTACAAGTCTTGCATGGTGTTCGTTTGCTTTGCTTGTGGCAGATTCGATAATGCACGAGCGACTACCACGAGCACCGGCCATCATCCTGCCTGTCTATCGCTCGCGCCAGTAGTATTTTCAGGTGCTATACAATTGGCCAATATTCTCGTGACACGAACCAATCCGATTGATATCTGAATGTGGTCAAAGATACGGGGAAGTGTAATTGGATGAAAAGTGACTGCAAACAGGCGGTATGGCGTCGATCACGAGCAGCGATTGGTCATCGGCGCTCTGCAAAAGGACACGCTAAGTATCTAACAGTCACGATTCTTATTCCAGAGTATATGACGAATATGTTGGAATCCCGATAATTCGAGACGACAGCCACAAAGCACTGTTATATATTTCAGTCTAAATCGAAGTCGGTCACTGGACTGTACTGAAAGTTCAGATATTCAGTGAGACACTGATGGTAAAACTATATATATATATAAAAAACATTCCCATTCCTTACGTTAGACGCATGTACATACAAACTTCAAGTCAATTGTAAATCAGCCTTGTCAATTGTCGCACTGAAGCGTGTACCGCATTCCGAATCGTGCTGGATCGAATAAACGCCGACGAACGCGCACCGCAGTTACGAGCAAATCGGAGCAACGTCCGCAAGTCCGCGACGCGACCTCTAAGATAGCAAGAAGAGCCAACCAACGCACGTGCTAGTCTGTGACAACCACACATCAAAAAGGCCAACCCTCGCCGAATTTGGCTCGCCTGCGTATAGACGACGTGATCTGATAGGACTTTCATTGGCGAAGCACATGTGCCGGTTCGTTCAAGTCAATTTTGTGCTAAAAGTCGCCATCGAGGAGCCTTCAATGAGGCTCCACGTCAACGAACTCGTTGACCACTGAACCCTTCGCTGGTCGAACGTGCGCATCGCAAGTTCAATCGCCTGATTATGACCCAAAAGTAGACGGGCAGGATCCGTGTACGGTTGTTATTACCGCTGAAGCTTGAGATCCAGTCACACGTACCTGATGAGGATTGTTACAGTTCAAGTTCAAGGTTCTAGCTTTACTACTTTGTCATCTCACGTCCATCTAGCAATATACCGCAGCCTTCTGCGACTTGTTGGTGGATGATAAGAAGCCGAGAATATGGATTAGCAGTTGCTGTGGCAGGAAATGAGCTGGATATGTATCAAGTTAATTGACAGTAGTGGCTCAACCAAATGCGATATTCTTGATATGATTGTCTGTTTGTTGACACCTCTTGCAGTATGGGCAATAACACCGCTGATATATAACATTTTACTAATGACGTACGTTTCAAGTGCATGTATAAGTCTAAGCAAGCACATAGTGACCAGCCCTAAACGCGTGTTTATAGAGCAATTCCATACAAATATCTTTGGGCAGAGCTCTAGCATTATTCTTCAGTACATTTAGCAGCTGGATTTTACAAGCCAACCACTTGCTATCTCTTTGCGTCTTGATACTGACTTTGCCCGACATGAACTTCATCGAGAATAACCGTATTTAAGGCCTAAAGCTATGGAATGATTGGCATCCAACACAGGGTAAGAAATGTCTTCAGATCAAACGATTGCTGGGTCAAGTTACTCAATAGGCGCTTATTTAGATGGCAAAACTGAGACCGATAGAACCGAAAACAAACGTCTTCTGACGTCATGTCTTCTCCTGCGCACCTTCGCAAGCATCTTCATTCGCTGGTGTAGGATTTGTCACTGCTAGTGGTTCGTAGTGCGTACCTTTCTCGCAATGTGATCGCTATAATGATGCAAGCTGCAACTCGATGTATGAAAGCATGGAACGGAAGTACAATTCTTTCCATCAAGTGACTCTACGCAGCTAGTAACAGCGCACGACCCAATTGACTCTGCAGATCGAAGAAGTAGGTAAAATAATGTATCTATAGGCTCAAGTGAGTCCTTGCGGAGCGATAACAACGCTTTCCGGCGTCAAAGATTTTTACTTAACGAGATCATTGCCACTGGTTTTCGATAGAATAAAAGAGCACAATGGCGTGCAGAACGACTAGGATCCGACCAAAGCTCTTGCTTCGTATCGACAGATGAACATGAACTAGGAGAAACCAATAAGGTACTCAACATTGTCTGAGTTGGACAATGAATTCCATGCATTAGCCTCAAAGCTAACGGTACAATGTATCTCGGATTTTACAAGACACTCTAAGAACCAGTCTTTGGTGTTACTGTAACAGGAAGACATTGAATCTATCAAGATTGTCCCTGTCCAGTCATTCCAAGACAGCCACTTGATTCTAGTATACACTGACTTGACGCATCTTAAACGACAAGACTTGGTAGTAGCAAAAAAAAGAAGTCATGGAAACTGAAATGCCACTTGAGATTGGGCTCCGTGTAGGTGCGTAGTATGTCATTTCCCCCTCTCTTTCTTTCTCTCTTTCTATCCATTCTTCCTATTCTTTCTCTCTCTCTCTATTGACAGACGTATTGGATGACGAAGGTATTTGGAATACGGGTGTCATTGTGGACGTGGGTAAAGAGGAAAATCTGGATAAGGTCGAGATCAAATACGATGGTTGGGATGATGATTATAATCAGTGGATTGGTGTCAATAAAGAGCGTCTCGCTCCATTGCACACGTATACAATCGTGAAAAAGTGCTGGGCTAAGCTTCCCAAGTGGCCCTGGTGGCCTGCCTTTGTATGTGATTTGACAGTTATATTCTTGCTATTAGGTCTCCAATTGTATTAACTTTTGGGTTCGTATTATTTGTTGTAGGTGATTCTACGTGCACCTACTACAGCTGTAGCTGCTCAAGGTCTTGAAGAAGAGACGAAACTTCTTGTCGAGTTTTACGATTCGTTTAAAGAAGCGAAACGATCACGTTGTTGGATACAAAAAAAGAATGTGGCATCGTTTCGAGATAATTTTGAAGAACGGGCGTCCAAGAACATTGGCAAAAACTTTTCAATGTTTGTGGAAGGCACGCAACGTGCCAAGGCAGGCACGTCACCATTGCTGTTTGCGGGTGTCGGAACTCTTCCTATTGAATACTCTAGTAAATTTGCAGAGCCTATTGAAGAAAAGAAGAAGGAATGCTCTTTGGAGCAATGGTTTCACCTTTACAAAGACTTTAGTGGTCGCTATCATGAATTGTATGGCTACTCGACGACGGCACCGGTGGTGACGGGGAAGAGACGCGGTCGGCCCCCGAAAAAGGATGGAAAGAAGGCTGGGAAGCAGGCACAATCTAACGGTTCGTGGCTCGATTTTTTTTTTTTGTGTTCTGTTAGATCTGATAAAGAGGTGGAATAGTGGTTGATGGGAGATGTGTGTCTTGTGTTGAAATTTGTCTAGATGAGGAGGAGAGCGAAGAAAAGAAAGAGGAGCCGGAAGCTGATGCGTTTAAGGAGATTAGTGACGGAAAAGAAGAGACAGCTCCAGGACGACAAATCAGCCGTCGAAACAAGCGCGATGCAGTGGAAGCGTTGCCCGCCAGCCGCAATACCCGACCTCGACGCGTTAAAGGTTAATTCGACGTCCTTTCGTCTGTCTGTACCTGCAGTTGTAGTACGGGCGGATGGATGGATGGATGGATGGATGCGTGCATTCGTGCCTAGCTGTGTTACTTTCCATGCATGCATAGTGGTGACTATGTAGGTATGGTTCGTTTCTAATCAGTAATTGAGGTACTGATCGATACGAGCTTTTCCATGGTTGCGTCTTCCCTTTCACATCACTCATGTGGCTCGTAAAACCAAGCTCTTACAGCGGAATGTGGATGCTATCAAGACCGTCTTGTCATACCAGTAACCGCATCAACAACGCCAACACGGATTTCCCGAATACATTTACAGAGAAGGCGACATTTAACATCGTACCAGCATTGCAGACTCCACCACCACTTGTTTCAGATTGTATCAATTTGTCGCACTCGCCTGGTCTGCCCTACCCGAGACACTGCCGCGGTCAAACATCAACAGAACAAAGCTGGGAAAATGTCGTTTAGCTTGCATAGCACAGGGGCAGCATTTAGGACGAATGCCGTCTCAACGTGCTGGTACTACCTGAGTCACTGCCTGTGGACAAAAAAAATTTGGTGGTCGGACCCTTATCATGCTAGAAGTTCAGCTCCAGGCGATGTAGCTGCTCTGAGAAAACCACGAAGCTGCATTCAAATGGCATTCTCGCTCAACGGAAGGGATTCTCAAGTCGGGTGGCAGTCAATCAGCATCTTCCGCAATGAATGTCTTCTATTTATGCTGTCTAGCGCACAAGTGGCTAGACAAGCATTTGTTCGGGTCACGCTCTTCGTATTCAGCGAGGAAGAGCACGCGCAACACGTCAACTAGTTCCTCCCGCTCTCTTTTCTTCACCTTCGATTCAACATTGGCACCGCGTGCATACGGTGGTGCTTGAAGGCTGACATCAACGAGTTGGAGAACCGCATCGCGCAATTCCTGCAACAAAACAGACGAGCGGAAGGATGTGTGAAATACTACCCAGTCATTCACCCGCAAGGCAATTGTCTCATTGCCATCCTTGTCCTTTCGCCGCAGTTGTGGGAGTAGCTCTAATCCATGACTAAACAGACAAATGGCCAAGGGTAGCACAAGGCTGGACGACGGAAGATACACCTGCGACGTGTGCAGCTTTACTGCATATGTGAGAAAGTTGCTTGCATGGAAAGCAGCCACTTTGTAGTTGACCGAGCCTGGATGCACTACAACAATGGAGTGGTCACGTTCGCGTAATACTGCACGCTTTGGACCATGCGCCATCGGCGGCTCGGCATGGACCAGATTGGGGGCTAGACCAGCATAGAGGACAGCTGATATCGTCGCCAACTGCTGGAGTGTCATCCGCTCATCTTCTGCAGGATCAGATGGCGGCAAGAAACCAAGCTGTGCCACAAGCCATCGAAACTGACGTTTGAGCTTGCTCAGCTCACGCAACGCTCGGTGGCTTAGAAAATTGTCGTGGCAAAAGCTCTTCTCGGTCACTCCGCTAGTTTTGCTATGTTGAACAACGTAGCGCCAGGCATCGAAAGCGTTCACATCTGTGAGCAAATCACTGGCACCAACAGCAAATTTCTGACGAGCCTGCTTCATTTCGGTTTGTCGACCGAACGGAGCGACAAAAGGTGATTTCGTCTCCAGCACAGCGGCACAGGTACTTGCAGTATCGAAGACTCCGAAAAGCGCTCCAAGGAGAAGTAGTTTACCTACTTTTACATCGACTGGAAGTCTAGCCAAGTGTGCACCTAATGTTGTAAGTTCTTCGTTCTCGCGGTTCAGTGCACCAATTTCAAAAAGTTCCTCCAGCGCATCACAAATACTGGCATCATCAGGTGGGTCTAAGCATGTTCGGAGGAACTCGCCACAACTTTCCTTCTGATCATTTTCTCCCACACCGAACGTCTTTATCTGTAAACAGAGCGATGTTAATGGTGCACGCCGGATCTCAGGCACGGGTTGCTCGAGCATGACGGAATAAAACACCGACTGCGGGAAAAGACGAAAACACGTGCCGCCACTAGTGCGACCTGCACGACCAGCACGCTGCTTAGCATTAGCACGCGCTACCCAAATCTCATCAAGCATATTTGTACGGCGCTGGGCATCATGGCTCATTTGCTTCACGCGTCCAGTATCAATCACAACCTTAACGTCATCAATTGTCAATGATGTTTCTGCAATGTTAGTTGCTGCGATTACCCGAACAACACCTGGGCGCTGACGAAAGATAAGTTGCTGATCCTGTGCTGAAAGTGATGAGTGAAGCGGCAGAAACTCAAATTCGCGACCATGCTGATCATGACGTAGTAGTCGGCTGCCTTCAAGAATATCCAGTAATGTAGTGATTTCCTGAAGACCTGGAAGAAACACGAGCACCGACGCACTTTTCCCCTTCCGTTGAGCATCTTCTCCCGACAATGACAATAAATCCGTTTCCGTAGTGATATGCTCCAAAAGTGCTTGAATGAGCTCGTAATTGACAACTGAAGGATCGATGCGCTCTAAAGCAAGCAGCGTTGACGCACTGTACTTTTCAGCTAGCAACTTTTGTGGATCCTTTGCTGTCATCTTGGAAAAGGAAGTTGTGGTCCATGAGATCTGCTGTGTGTGGGACGTACCCCCGCGGCCTGAGATAGTAACTTGCGTCGACTGCCTGTCCGAGCTGCTATCATAGACTGGCACGTAAGCGGGGGACTCCTCATCCACAACAAACTGGGTCTTTTCAAGCACATCTTCAAGATAAAACTGCTCCACGGGGAAGGTTCGACCAGGCACTTCAATCATCGGGCATACCGTGGCTCCACCAAAGTACTCCTGGAAGCTTGCAGCGTTGAGCGTAGCACTCATAAGAATTACTTTTAGCGGTGGCAACGTGCCTCCAAACTGTCGGCGCCTTGCCGCGTTGCCTTTTGCTAGGAACTGACGCAGCATGACCAGCAGCACGTCGCTCTGGAGGTCGCGTTCATGCACTTCATCTACAATCACATGGCTTACCTCCTTGCCTAACGTGCGTGGGTCCTGCATTTTGCGCAGCAAGATACCAGTGGTGCAAAAGAGTAGACGTGTACGACAAGTCATGCGCGTCTCAAGACGGATTTGAAAGCCTGTAAGTGAGTCACCTGTACCCATGTTTGACTCACCCAGCTCTTCAGACACTCGTTCGGCCAGACTAATAGCAGCAAGTCGGCGAGGCTGAGTACACACAATTTGACCGCGAGCGCCTCCTGCTTCAGAAAGTAGTAGGTCCTCGAGCAAGAACTGCGGTACCTGGGTACTTTTACCACAACCAGTTTCGCCGGATATTAGGATCACATCACGGTCGGAAAGCATCTCGACAATTTGCTTCTTGAACGATGCAATGGGCAGAGACTCACGTTGCTTCAGTTTGAACCGGTACCCGCTTGAGCGCATTTGTTTCTGCAACTGCGCTCGTAGTTGGCAAGACAGCTTCGATGCGGCACTTCGGTCACTTTCACTTTCTTCTTCTATTTCCATAGACGCCGTAACATCATCACATGTAGACTCGTTTGCATTTGCATTCTCCTCATCAGATAAGTCGGCTTCCCAGTCATCGACACTCCAATCCTTCAAAGTACTGCCACAAACTTCAGCGTCCTTCTTTAGACTGCGAGACGGGTGCTTTAGAGCTGGTTCTGCTACCTCTACGACTGCCAACTTTTCAGCAATCTCCTTGGGAACAGCGTTATAGATTTCGGTTAGGAATTCGTCGTGTTCATCCCGATCAGCGGCTGCCGCTGCTGCCTCACTTTGTTGAAGCTCCTTTGTCCACTGCTGCCACATGTCACGGTACAATCGAGGCAGCACTCGATATAGTGGCAGATCCGGTACTAGCTCAAATAATGCACTTGTAGATACGGCATCCTTTGCATCTGCAATGGAATCAAAACCCTGAGCTGCATCACGAGCATCTCTCACAGTGATCTCTTCTTTTCCACAATTTTTGTTGCCTAGAATTACAGAATACAAGTGTCCTCCGCCTGGTGGACGGGGCAACTTCTTGTATTGCGGTTTTTGTAGCCCATTTTTTCGGCAGTGCTGTTCCAAATGATCGCGTGGCAACTTTCCAGTCCATGGCACCGCCACCACAGCTTGAGCCTGAGCAGCTTGAGCCGCCGCCGCTTGGACCTTCAGCATATTGCGACCTTTCTTGTTTTTGCTTCCTTTGCCCTTCTTACCCTTTGACACTGCAAGGTCAGCCGCTGCCTGGATCGCAATAATTGCTGCCGTGTCGACTGCTGCACTTTTCTTAATCTCCTCAGCACTTACCACAGTAAATTCAGCCTCCTCTAAGAGCCCAAACAAGCCGCCGTCACCGTCATTCTCGTTATCTTGCGCTTGAACAACAGGACAAAAATGCTCCTTCACTACATTCTCCTTCTCCTGTACCTCTTCTTTCTCTTCCGTTGTTCCATGAGCTAATGCCATCAATTCACTATCAGCATCTTCTATCACCAGATTCAACAAAGACAATGTCTCTGTCTTTTCCGTAACCAAATCATCTCTCTCGTCAGCAACCTCTGCCTTCTTTTCTATCTTTTCCATCTTTTCCATCATCGTATCGTTCTTCTTCATGTCTTTCTCCTGTTGCATTAAATCTCTCCATCCACGAGCTACTAATTGTCGTCGAGTATCCAGCACTTTATCATTCAGTTCACGTGTCTTTTGCTTGTCGCCACTCTTTGGTTTCTTCTTATTCTTCCGTTCTTTTAAACGATTCAAGGCCGCTACTAGCTCATGGTACCGTCTCTCGAGCTCTGTCACTTCTTTCATCTCGGGTGTCACTTGTGCTTCTTGTCGAGCGAGCTCTTCCTCTCGTACTGCCATATTCAGCACATATTGTTGTGTCCACGACAACGCTTTCGTCTGTTTTTCCTTCTGTCCCACGTCTTTTGTCTCCTTTTGTCTCACGTCTTTTGTCTCCTTCTCCTTCTGTCCCACGTCTTTTGTCTCCTTTTGTCCCACTGGTTTTGTCTCCTTCTTCTTTTCCTTCTGTCCTACTTCATCTGTCCCCTTTATAACAGCATTTACTGTCGCCACTAACTCGCCATATTCCTTGTCCGTCTCTTCTTGAGCACTCGGTACCTGCGTCGGCTGTGCCCGCAACGTCAATGGCAATTCGTCACTCGTGTGTTGCAACACCAAGAAACTCAATGCGTCCTCCAATGAATTCGTATACAAAAGCGCTTCTCTACTTAACGTCCGAGACGTTCCATAGTCGTCACATAATGAACGCAGCACTTTTGCCAGCTTCTTTTTACTCCGTTCTTGCCATTGAACGTCTGCAGGTTCAGACGAAGAAAGAGATAAAACGCCTGGACGAAAACGAATACGCTGAGCCTTACGACAAGACGATAAGACGCCGTCATGGACGAGCTGCTCGAGGTCACGGCGGAACTCGAACCCTTGTTCCATATTAAACTGTAAAATTGATATGAATAGAGTAAGGAGGCCGTAATTAGAGTTATGGGGTTGTTAGAGTATAATCTACCCTGTTTTGTAAATTGTGCGGTCCTAAGAGATCCTATATCATAACTTAAGCAAAACATTTTTGATTGAATTTTTTTTATAAAGGGCACATCCTACGCCTCAAGTGCAATTTTAGGTTTTGTTTTTACATTGGAATTGGAATTACAATAACAAAAAGGTTAGTAAATTTTGTACTACGATATATCTTGCCAACAAACCAGGACGCTGTCTACTCAAATACAATGGACCACTACTTGCTGTTTTACTCAGTTCATTTCCTCGAGAGTATGTAGCAATCGTTGCTTCTTGCGTTTGTACTTGGCACCTTTGACATCTGATGGAAGCTCCTAGGTTGCATCAATAATTTCGCTCCATCCTGAACCTAGCTGGAACCACACGTAAGCTGTGCTACCTTGTTAAAAGTCTTTGCCATACGATCGTATGGAGGTACCGTGTCGGAGACGAGAACTTGTCGCTGAGGCCACTCTACATGACCACTGTGGTATTGTCAATTATTTTCTGGGAACACAACAAAAGAAGTAGGAGACAATAGCCAAAGACGAGCTTTCGTATGAGCTCATCGTGAAACATGAGAATTGGGAGACGTTCCCATGCTTCTAATGCGACCATATTTACTGTATCATCTCGTGCCTCACACGTTACGACTCAACAAAAGAGTGGAAGCACAACAACATGATGTGCTGCATCGATTCAACCCTGAAATTATTCCAGTGTATGTAAGGTCAATACTCAACGTTTCGCTGTTCGATCAAACCAATTGCGAGAATATCCTGGTTTTTCGCAGTCTTTCTCATAATCTCACAGTTATTGAACCGTATCGGAAGCTATAGATGGAGGTGCACCTATAATTATATCGAGGTTACAGTGAACATAACTCAACTAGCATTTCGATGTAACCGAGACCAATTATATAAACAAGATCCACCAAAACAAAGTACTGATATTAATGAACGATAGCAACATCCTACATCGATTGGTTTAATATTCATCCAATTGTATCTTAATGAGAATAAAAACGCAGAAAAAAGGCCTTAAACGTTTGACTAAAACAAAGCACGAGATCTCCCTCTCTCTGCCCCCTACCCTATTTTTCTCACCCCCTCCTCGTCCATGAGCGACGGCACGTCTATAAGTGACGGCAAAGCGTCAAAAAATACGACAAGTTTCCCACTAAATACGGACGATGAGATCGCAATCGTCCAGACGACGGCATCCGCAACGAAGAAGAGGGAGGATATGCGCAATGAGAGCACGGGCATTATAGTCGGGGACTCGGCCCATATGTTATCGGACGTATGTCGAAAATATAAAAGATAAAAGCAAAAAACAGACGACAAAATCTGAAATATTAATTTGGTTTTATGTGTTTTAATGATTTTATTTAGGGAAAAACAATTCATTATTCAGCGGAACGAATTATTGGCAATGGATCATTTGGCGTTGTATTCCAGGCCATAGTGGAGGAAACGGGAGAAATTGTTGCTATAAAAAAGGTGTTGCAGGATAAACGCTTCAAGGTGCGCGCAAAAAGTGGTTTTTAGTCTATTGGTTTGTTTTGTGCATTTTATTTTATTGTTTTTATTCGTTTTTATTGGATAGAATCGAGAGCTCCAGATTATGCGGCAATTACATCATGTGAACATTGTGCAGTTAAAACATTGTTTTTACTGTAACGGGGAAAAACCGGATGAATTGTATCTTAATCTGGTACTGGAGTACATTCCTGACACAGTCTATGGTGTCGCTAGACAACTTCAAAAGGCCAAACAGTACATGCCCATTGTACTAGTAAAGCTCTACATTTACCAGATTTGCCGTTCACTGGCTTACATTCACTCGACAGGCATTTGCCATCGGGATATCAAGCCGCAAAATTTGTTGTTGGATCCTACATCTCATGTAGTAAAACTTTGTGATTTCGGCAGTGCCAAAGTACTACAGAAAAACGAACCCAATGTGTCTTACATTTGTTCGCGATACTATCGTGCTCCGGAACTTATTTTCGGTGCTACGGACTATACCACTGCTATCGGTAAGTAATGTCCTGAGTTTTTGTTGAGGATGAGTTTTAGATTTTATCTTTTTGTTGACTTTTTTATCTTTTCTTTTGGTTTCAGATATTTGGTCATTAGGTTGTGTGTGTGCAGAGCTGCTTCTGGGTCAGCCTTTATTCCCTGGTGAAAGTGGTGTAGATCAATTGGTGGAAATCATTAAGGTTCTGGGCACTCCACAACGCGAGGAAATTGAAGCAATGAACCCAAACTATACGGAATTCCAGTTCCCACAGATTAAAGCTCATTCCTGGAGCAAGATTTTTCGTTCAAGAACTCCTCCTGAGGCGATTAATTTGCTGTCGAAAATGCTGGTCTACGATCCGAAGCAGTAAGTCGTTTTAAGATGAAAGGGTGGAAATGAAACTAGTGGGTACTAAGAAGTTGTTGTGTGTCAACTGAAGACGTGTGAAACCGCTGGAGGCCGCCGCGCACCCGTTCTTTGATGAACTACGACAGACAGATCTGAAGCTGCCAAACGATGTAGCCGCGCCCGCGCTTTTTAATTTCACTTTACAAGGTAAGCAAACAGTAAGGAAAGGATGTTTGCAGCTCGCGTGACGTGTTTTTGTGTCCATTGCGTGTGATGTGTCCAGAACTCTCGCAAGTGAATATGAGTACGCGGGAAATTTTAGTACCTGTTCACGAACGAAACTCAACCAACTGGCCGGTCTTAGAGGACGGCACGTGGCCTGATGTGGCAGCTCGAGAAATCACCTAAAATGCTTGTATACCGAGCAATACATGAAAGACCCAAAGGAAACAGCATACTGAGACCGAGGGTGAAACAAATGTATTTTGCTTGTCATTTTTTCGGGCCTGCTGTTGCGCACGGGGTGTCCTGTACGTACTCATTATCGTGTAGACACGTATGCGGTGCCGATTGTGAAATATATCTCCATGGTGCAGCGGGTCTGCTTCTCGTGAGATAAGGATGTTTGTAGAATAGCTATCACTGTTGCTAGCCTTGCTGATGCTAGTGAGGGTGAGGGAATGTACTGACAGCAGCGTCGGACTGTGGTGTTAGCATACAACTCCCGAATATCTAGGTAATTCCTAGACGTGAACAGAAGCAGCAGCATCTTGAGAAATGCTGCACGTCGTCATCGACAATCACAAAATGCGGTTGTGATGAAGGCAATTGAGAAGCACCAGTCGATTGCCAAAACATTATTGCTCGTGCAATTTTTTAATGTCTTGGAGCTTTTTGCGGCCAGGTAGGAGCATCGCTCTCACAATCTCCCTTCGAAACAATCATACCTTTTAGAAAGTCATCCGTGACATTTGGGTCGATGACTACAGTAACTGCAAGACAATCCAAGCAAAAAAAGTCTTCGTGAATCGCGATTGGATTTTGCAATCGTCCAAGCAAACGAAGAGCTCAACCCTTTTTTGCCATCACCTTGTTGCATCGGCTTCGATCGTATACGCACGACCCAACGCCTCCATCTTAAACATGGCTGAGGTTTATCAAAGCAGAGCACGCGTAACGTTTTACCTTACAAGAACCACAACTGAGAACGTGAACCTGCAAGATTGTGCACGTCAAGTCGGTCATCTGTAACTGGTGGATCTAGTATAAGATTCTATCTCGTGTCATTAGCAAGCAAGCCAAAATTCACCGTTGGTCGATCTGAAATGGCTACATCCATTCGCTTCCATCCATTTGAAGGGGAAAGTACATTAGATCGGGTTAGCAAAGCCGTAGCCATTGAACAAAGCAGTGCCGGACATGTTGAAGTCCAGCGTAACTTGTGCTGGTGGTGGTGATTTAGCAAGCAGACTAATTTAATAAGTAGCTGCAACACCGGGATGCATTGCATGGTCTGTCTGTTTGATTGGTACCTGCTGATTACAACAATGCGCATAATACTAGTTGCTCAAGTCATGAAACGTGAGTATCGATCGTACTCGATAAACGATCGAAAAGATATGATACTGTTGTCCAATACAGGTGGTAGCTCGGTCCGTCCTGTCTCAATGACAACATCGATGCCATTATAAGATATTATGGCGTCCCATCCATTCCAGGGAATGCCATGATGGGAGACACTATTGAGGTGGCAAAAGAGTGCCCGTTTGCCGCGATCTCGAGCTTATCTCGGGGTATTGAATCATGCTGACGATGCCCCCTCTTGCTTTTTGTGTCTGTTGAGGCGTGAAAAGCTTCAACGTTTTTTAGTGAAAGAAAGGAACCGTGTGAAGCGATTGCACGCTTGAATAAATGGGAGCAACGGATCAGCTCGTCTTCTTTTCATTGTACGATAATAAGCGCCCCATCCATTGATTTCAAGCACTTTCCGCCTTTACAGCTGGTGGTAACTGTCAACATAGAGGAAGACTAAGATACGGTGTAGCGGAGACTTCCACCTGATGTGACCGATAAACTCGCATAAAAATGGATGACATCACGCTGCACTGGTGGTATCTATTTACCGCGTTGTATACTGTCATCAAAGTCTTTCTGCTTCAACATGGTCGAGAGAGAGAAAGAGAAGGTGTCGGTTTCAAATGCGAGTCTTTTTTCATCAGGCAACACTTTCTACTACATACGGTGCGAAAACCGATGGATAGCCAGCGCCGTACGTTGGTACGACACCAGATTATCAGTGAGCAGTCTCGAGTAATGTTGCTGCAGTGAAGGTGCGCAACGTTTTCAAGCGGAGCTTTCGGTCGTTAGACAAAAGCAATGGCGACCTCACCGCAGCAAGACATTTTCTGAATTGAGACACTTCCAAATGCATTACACTCGTCATTTGACGGCGAGATGCAGCGGATACTCGTTTCGCTTCAACTACGTTGCGACAATGAGAAAAAGTCAGTCAAATGCTGCGAAATCAGGCCATTTTCTCTCTAATTTCTCTCGCGAGAAAGAATCAGTATTGTGTCAAAGTCTCTGAGTCGGCTCACATGGCCATTAACATATAACGATAGTAGAGACCAAACAACATTGAACGGGACTACCGTACGCTACTCGTACTAGCAGTAACATACAACATACATATGGCACCATAACAATATCGCGATAGTCGCCAATAAGGACACACACTAGGGTTGGTCTCAGACGAGTCAGGTCTTGAAATCAAGACGGTGTTAAACGTGCAAATCCTTATGACATCTGCGAAATGAACCGCACCCCTTACTTTAGAAAAACCCGACGTGCACCTCCCTCTTACTACAATAATATACGTGAGTGTGTACAGCAGTGGCAAGACCTTCTTATCAAAATTTTCGTCAAACGTTTGAAATAGAGCTGACTCACTCGTAACAAAGGGTATGAGTTTATTATGAAAAGAATGGATTTCTGATGTTGCCAAAAAGTCTCTAAAAATCGGAAAATGTCACGAGTTTTCAAAGGTGATGAGCTCCGTGAAGGGGGCGAGTACAAGCGAAAGAACCTCATCCGTATCTTCTGACGCGACAAACTTCTGGTTCGGCTGCAAACTACACCGTTAGTTCACTATCGGATTTCGCTTGTCTTGCGTCCGTCGAACAATTCGAGAGCTTCAAGAGATCAATCTGAATCAGACTCAATGACGGCTGTAACCATGATCGCATGCGGTTCACCGTTTGGTGGTGTCAATCGTCTCCAACATGACAAGGAACAACCGGGTAGTCCACCCCAATGGCGTCCTGATGCGGCAAGCGACTCGTGTCTCTGCTGTGGCAATGACTTTTCCATCTGGATACGTCGTCATCATTGTCGCGCGTGTGGAGAACTCGTGTGTGGCGAGTGTTCCCCTTTCTCGGTGCGGCTGCCGGAACTTGGTTTTAAGGGCCGCGTGCGTGTGTGTACTCACTGCCACGCACTGGCTGAGTCCACACTGGCTTCGTCCAGTTCCATGAACTCACTCTTCGGTCTCGAGTCGGCGGCTGCGTCCAGTGAATTCTCAGACAATGAGCTCCCGGGTGACGTCGACGAGGAGCTTGTCTTTTGCGCCGTAGAGGTGCTGGCTCTGACGTCACGGAACAAACGTTCCAAAGTACAATATCAATACTTTGTACAGTCGGAAGCTGTGAGCTGGCTCATGGATGCTGGCATCATGTCGAACCGCACGGGATGTGCTGCACTGTTCCTGCGTCTGGTAGACTATGGCTACGTGACGCTTAAACCCTGGAATGGCTCAGGCCGCAGTGCTTTTTACATTGTGAGCGAGGAAGTGACACTCGAGAACCGGTCGTCGCACTATGACACTACCATCCACTCGGAGACAAGCAAGTGTCATAACTGCACGCAATCGTTCCAGAAAGCACTTGCACCCGCAGATGACTTCTGTTCCATTGACTGCAAGACAAACGCGCTTATTAGCGAGTCGGACTCGGCCCATATCCGCCGCTTTTGCAATTGAGATCATTGGACTGTTCGTAGCAGTTTCTTTGGTGTCATCTCCTCTCGTTTTCAACCAACCCCTCTATCTATCAGTGCCTCTGTTGGTATCCGTCATGTATTATAGTGTGTTCACAAGGTGTATATACAAAAAGAGCTTGCATTTCTTGTCCATCAATGTCTTGCCTTGTTTCTCTGTGCTTGCTGTTTTGACGATACATGAAAGTAATGATTGATCGCACACCCATTCAAATGAACATAGAACTTCCACGTCGAATACGTGCAACGTTTACGAATTTTCATTCCGTTCGGTTTGTTGTACAATGTATTACTTCCTCACGATTGCACGATTCCCAACGTCGAATGTCAACTACAAAGAGTCGTGTCCGACGTTGCAGATACACCAAAGTCACAAACAGTCATCTTGCCAGTTCCATGGACACCTTACTACGTAAGTGAACGTCAACTTCATGACACCCTGCATCATTATAATTGCAAAAGATCATCATTCAAAAGCATCTACATGTCCATTTTATTATATCTCACCTCAACAAGTTCAACTCAATGAATCACATGTTGTAATTGTCCCTGCTTGTCATTCATTCACTGTTTCCTCCTTTTCTGTTTCCTCCCTCTATCCGTTGACTCGATCCGGTAGTTTTCCACGTACAATCTTCATCTCACTAGGAGGCCACACAACCGCCAACACACGTGAATTAATAAGTGCAAGTGGTACGGGACCAAATGAGTCGCTGTCGTCGCTAAACGTGGGGTTATCACCCTCGACCCAGCACTTGCCCGGGGGTACCATACAATGTCGTCCATTGCGGTCTGTCACTAGATCTCCCTCGAGTCCCACAAGTCGCTTGATCAGGTACTCACCCGCTGCACTGGGAGACTCGAGCACAACCACGTCGCCCCTCCTGTAGCGATGTCGCATCTGAACCGAGAACTTGTCCAGTAGCACACGATCACGCACTGTGTCTTGCGTGAGTCCATTGTTAAGTGCTGGCTGCATGGAACGGCCTTTCACGCTTGCCAGACTCACGCCCAATGCGTTTACTGTGATACCCACAGGCAGCCATAGCGCCACTTTAGCCAATGTCTGCCACCCCATTGTACTTTTTAGTCAACAAATGAAGGGGAATTAGCTAAATTCACTAGGATTTACATCAGGTTGATCGCATGTTACGAGAATGTATTTCCCACACGTCGCATAGAATCAGGCGTTCCGTCACGACACCTTTTGTCACTTTTTGTTTTCTTAAGTAGAAGTAAACCTCCTTGAGTTTTAGGGCTGATATCTGATTAAATTCAGGTGGAAATTACAATATGATGGCTGGCCATCGGATCGACTGGTGAGAGTTTTGAACGAGCTTTGGGATGGGTGCTGCAATCCGATGCTTCTTTGAAAATGCCCAAGTTTGCTGGCGGTACGTTACCAAGGGAGTCCAAGCATCGTCCGGCAATATCTGTCGAAGCAGACGATGCTAACACTAGTCGGTCAAAAAGAAAGCGTTGTATACTCTAAGCGAGAGTCAGATGGTCTGTCCAACACAAAGAAGACGGAGCGAAAAGAACTCGGACGTTCTGTCTCACCTCACATGAGCAAAACCTCAAAATCTGTTGCTCAGCTTGCCGTCAAGAACGCAAAATGAATCACTCAAAAGGTACGTTGACATGTGAATATTACTTTTTCGATGCTGCAAACAAATGTTGATGATTTGGCAATGCAATTTGCAGGACGGACTAAAGTGGCTGCTCGGCAAAGACTTCCATCTATTGGAGAGTATGCGAGTGTTGAGCTATCAGACGACAATAGCGAAGTAGGTGAAGTGCAAAGTGTTTCTGTTGTCCCTCAACTGGATACTGTCATAAAGCGTTCTGCAGCTGCCAAACGCAAGAAGCGGTCAAGGAAGAATGATTTGAATGCCGACTCGGACCACAGCAATGGATTGGGGAGACATTGAAAATGGTCTCGATACGATCTAGAACGATGATCAAGCATCAAAGCGCAGATACCACGAAAAAAAATAGCGATGGGATGTGGACAACATCTCGCTGCGGAAAAGTATCAGGCATGAACGGATTGGACTAAATGGCCGCAGCCTCTCGCAGACTACATGTACGTCTTTTTGTCTCTTGCTATGCTATCTCCATGAAACAGCTATAATTTAATGTTGTACTGAATGACGTGTAGCACACGGTATCATTCAGCCGATCTCTCCTTGTGTCAGCGAAATGGAGTCGCATCAATCGAGGTCATCCGATCTGGATGTATCGCGACGAGCCGGTAAAGTGCATATATCTTTGGACGCCAGAAACAAACCCACCCAGGAAACTGGAAGCATACGAGAAGCTGACTCAAAGCACTCAGCTGTGGTGGAAAGCTGTGAAACACATCATTCGACTTTGCTAGATACGGACAAACATAGTACTCACGAAGATGGCTGCAGTCAGGAGCTACGACGACGGTTCTGTGTGATGCAAGCAGACCAAGAAGGTAAGATGTCTTGTCATCATGGACGCGTACTCGATGATATGCTTCACATTGACCAACTCGTGTGTATTGGCTGCGTTGTTTTTACATGCAGATGCTACCGAGACGGTAAAGTGTTCAAAGAAAACTGTCATTATAGATTGAGTTTCATAGTTTCATCGCTGGTGCTCGGATCCTCCACCCCTACCTTGACTTTACCATACAATTTGTCGTAATCTTTTGCAATTCGGTCGAATATCTTGCGCGCCGGACTGTCGGACTTAGTTGCTGCTTGCAACATACTCTTGACTCCCTCTGGGGTTGCTTCCTGTTTCAACCACTTTTTGAATTGTGCGTTTCGCAGGTCCACCATCACTTCACTCGTCTTGTCGCTCTTGGCACTCTCGATTGTCTTGTAAATCATATATACAAGAGATACATCGCTAATCTCATGATCTAACATCTTGAAGATCTCTGCCGTTTCCTTTGATGGTTCCGTGTGAATTAACTGCACGAGACGGGCCCAGCTTTCAGATTCTTCAGGTTTTATCGTGCCACTTTCAAAGGAATCAGGATTTCGTTCAAAAATTTCAGATTTTATCGTGCCGCTTTCAGCAATTTCAGGATTTCCTGTGCCGCTTTCAGTAATTTCAGGCGTTTCCGTTGGGGTCCTCTTCATCAGCTGCCTCAGCCTCTTCCACCACCCTTGAATTGTCTCCTTGATCTTTGCCAAAATCTGGTCCAGACTTATATCGATTTCCGAAAAGATAACGCGCTCTTCGGAAATGCTGGTATGATCAGCCATTGTCATAACCTCCTGAGACCTTAACATCCGCTTGATCAAGACCGGGGTGTGAGCCGCACTCAAAGCTTGAGAGCTGTGTCTGGCATCCTCAGGTCTCGATTCGGCGGCAGTCCCGCTTGCAGCTAACCACGCGGCCAGCGCAAAAACAATCAGTGCCTTTGCGTAGGCAAACTGTGCTATGTTGGACTTGACAGCCATGCGAGTGTGAGCTTGACAGCAATATAAAAAATGATAGGGGCCGAAGCAGCTAATCCCAAGCCACATCAAGCTTCAGCCCCTACCCTAGTTCGGCGGGAATTTTTCCTTGCGGGAGCCGAAGTGGGTGGAGTCACATCTCAAGTATGCATCTCGTCCAACAACGGCCAAGAGACGAAGACCTACAAAGAGCCGGTCAACCGGCCCCCTCCGACCAGGGCGGGAAGTCCCTCCAACGGGAGGCCCAGGATAAGAGGGGGGAGGTTTTCCCTCTGCTGCGTGCGCTATGGGGGGCAAGCGCAGCGTGCGAACCGTAAGGGGAGCACCAACCCTGTTACCCCCGGGGGGAGAGGATCGACGACCGCGGTTATCATTCCCTCTTTCCCCAATAGTTCCTGCTATTCTACGTCAGCCTTCAAGACGCCGATTCGATCGCTGAGCGCGAATCTCGGTCCCACGAAGTGAACTTGCCAAGAACGTGAATTGATCGGCCCGTCCAGGTGCATCAGCGGTCGATCGGGACTGATCGGTGTGGTGCCCGGTGCTTGTTGCGATCATTGAGCCACTGTTTACACCTCGGGCTGGATACCCGATTCCACGTGCCCTTTTCGGAGTGTCCCCCGTGACGCCCGACGTCTCGAGCCAGCAGATTGAGCCAGCAGATTGAGCCAGCGAGGCGAAGAATGACGAAGTCCTGGTAGAAGCACTCCAGACATCTTACCAATCCCTAATGTTTGAAATAGACGGTCTGTTCTTCTCTCTAAGTATGCATCTCGTGCGGCCTAACGGATGAAATAGAATGCCGGCTATCTACTAGCCTGACTATCCATTATTACATCTTGAACCCTCGCTCGAGAAGACGCGACCAGATGCAAATCTATAAGGTCCATGACTGAACCTAAAATATCTCAAAGTGCAATTCGTATCGTGTTCTCTTATGCACTTCTGAAAAATAGCAGCATCTCTATTATTTTTCATATCGATTATTTATTCAGAGGCTGTTGTGTTCGATGGTGCAAGTTGTTGCACTTAATATCGACTAAAAAATGGCAAATAAATAACTGTGCTGTAAATGAACAATATTAAATAAATGAACAATATTAAATTGATGACGAAATGCGTTGTATGTACAGACCCCCCCCCCCCCCAATAAGTTATCCTCCGATTAGTTATGACCTCCTGTAGGTTTACAAATATAATGTCCACCGAGCTCGTTCTATGGTCGCTAAGTTATAAGTTAGAAGTAGGGCAAAATGCCTGTATAATCCTTGTAGTTTATAGAAAAAGCTACTTAACTACATGTCAAGGGAAGTTTGGGGTTTGGGTGCGTATAGTACAGTTGAAGGTCGCGGGAGGACTCTATAAGCGGATTGAGGACTGAAGTACATCGAGCACGGAGCAGGTATCACGAAGAAGGTTGGTCTTGTTGGAAAACGGTGTTTTAATTGCTACCAGGTCTCAAGACATCAAGAAACTGCCGTTTCTCAGGATTACCTTTTTTGTTGTATATTTTGGTTTGCAGGCGACATAAAGACGGAAGGTGAGCACATCTTGTGCTAACATCGTGCAGGAGCAAGGAGCGGCTGCAAATCAGGGTGCTGGTAGGTAGGGCGCACATAATGTTGGTAATAAAACTCACTCTTCAAAAACACTTCTTTGGAAAGCTTCCAACCTTTAAGTTCAATAGGCCTTTTCAATTCTGGTGAACTTGTCTGCGACAGGCACCACATCTCACCATTTTCTCCCTCCTTCTGTATTTTAAAAGCAGGAACGGTAGGATAACTAGCGTAGATAGGAATGCATAGAAGAAAAAGGATAGCAGAGAAAGTGTAATGGGCTAAAAGTTACACGGTTCGTTAAGAATTCGATACTTCATGGGTAGGCCTAAATGGGTACGAGATACCTTAGGTGTAACGGGGTTACACGACGGTTGTAACATCATTCCGAAAGTTTACGGTTGAAGTTTCCTTTATTGCATATAATGCATTATGTTACTTCTATTTAGAGAGGTATTAAGTATAAGCGTTAAAGATACGGTATTCGGTAATACCGTATCTTATCGATTAGGATTCCATAATCGATAACGCTGTACTAAGTACATCATACACAGATGTTTAGACGATACGTCGTCCAATAGCAAAGTCTGAATATTATAATTAC
Organism: Peronospora farinosa; assembly: GCA_947646735.1. NCBI lineage: Eukaryota > Oomycota > Peronosporomycetes > Peronosporales > Peronosporaceae > Peronospora > Peronospora farinosa. The sequence goes on along the minus strand of CANTFK010000943.1, from coordinate 186,375 downwards.
TATTATAGTAATTAATGTGGTGGAGTGGATTCTCAAACGACGTGAGAAAACCACAAACACACACAGCGCCGGACTGCCGACTTACGGAGGGTATCCCGATACCGTGTCGCGTCAATTTTGGGTCTCACCTTGTGTACCCGTCGGCTTGGCTGGTCTTGCTCCTCGTTAGACGCAGAAGACTTAAAGACTTGGTCTTTGTATAAGACTTGGACTTGGTGGTCCCCGAGTGGATATACTTCACTTGGGGCGGGTTTCTTGGGCTCAATCGACTTTAGTCGAGAGCGATGCACCTGGTACTACGTACCCCTTTGGTGGCTGACTGTTCTTGGTCCTTGGACCCCTTTGTGTTCTTCCCCGTAGAAAAACCGCTTCCTGTAGCGGTTCGTAGAGTCTTGACACCTCAGGCCAACTATCCTGAGGTTCAACTTGCGTAGCTTGAGCTAACACCTGTTGACGTCGGTGGGCCAAAGGGTATCCCGCCCGGAATAGGTGAGGTGACGGAGAAGCTTGGTAGGGGCGCTTGGAGCTGCCACGTGTAATGCAAATTCAAGTGTGTTTATTTACCTTATACTTTGTATGCTTTTCTTGCCTAACCTTAACCCTTTGATCTGGGTAGTGCCCCGTGTCGACTCTTGGAGGAAGAATTGGCTCCTTGGTACCCTGTACTTTCTGTAATCTTCGATATTCTGTGTACCGATTCTGCACCCTCGGACATTGGGCCCTAGTACCCCGGTACCTCCGGTACCCCGGGACCCCGTGTAATGGGGCAACCTATTACATAAGTAGTTATAGGGATAATACATAATTACATAAGTAGGCATAGGGCAGTATCCGATTAGCGGATACTGCGCGTCATTCTATTATCGGTTTATTATTGGGATGCCAGACCCAATAATTAGCCAATAACAAATTGACTTCCATATTGAGTGGTTCCCATGAGCTAGGGAACATATTCGCACTTACTTCGAATTAAAACTAAAACAAAAATAAAACAGAGTTATATTTACGAGTTAATTAAGAGCGCTTCCTCAACGCCCTTTTAGTGTAAGACGGTAACGGGTCAATAGCCCGTTACACCTGGTAGCACTTCGTAGTCCTTCCAATGACCAGATTCGAGATGAACATAGGTGATACTTCGGTAGCTCCAGCGGTCTCGCTGGAGCATTCTGATTTTTCACATCTCACCTCGGCGGAGTGGCAGACACTACACCGCCGCGAAACGGTGTCTGGCGAAACTATTGTGACGTCGCTGCTGAGCACAGCGACGCCTGATGATCAACGTGCCGCCATCCAAGACTTCATGGTGCGCGAGCTCGCCGAAGCGAATCGGCGAGTATTGACTCCCTCGCGCACTTCGCACCATGACGCTATCAAGATGAAGACGTCAACGTACTCCGGTGATGGTCCGGATCGTCTCCCCCTTATTCGCTGGTTTCGCGAGGTGGATATTGCAATAGCATCAAGGTTAATTGACGCTCCGACTGCCAAGGTCAATTTCCTGTTGTCTCGTCTTGCTGACAAAGCCAAGGAATGGGCTCTCGGAAAGCTCGTCTTAGATGAGCCGGCGTTTCCTACGCTGGACGATATCCAGCGTGACTTACGACTGGCTTTCGAGCCTCCTCAAGATGAATCTCGCTTGCGTGCAGATTTCTTTTCACTCCGACAGGGCAAGCTTTCGATGCGTGACTACGTGCAGAAGACACGTCATCTTGCTTCTTGCATTACCACGCAGCCAATTGACATGGCTTCACAACTCCATGTCTTTATTTTTGGTATGCAGGAGGGCATGACGCGTTACTGCCTCACACGTGCTGAGCCAAAGTCCCTCGAGGAGGCATTTGCCCTCGCGCTTCGTGAGGATTACACTGTCGCGTCGTCGTACCTGCACGCAGCGTCACAACATTCCCGGACGTCTGGCCCAGAGCCAATGGAAATTGATGCAATCGAGTCCTCTCGTGGTCGCGGCAAATCATTAAGCCGCAACATTCGCAATCCTAACACGATGAAGTGTTTTCGCTGTGGTAAAACAGGCCATCGTGCGGCTGTCTGTCGAGCACCTGCGCCGGTGACTATGAACACAGCTGTCTCACGAGGAGACGCTGTGTCGTCGGTGGTCCCGCCAAAAAAACGAGCGGTTCCAGTAGGCGTGGTGGCAGAAATGGAGCCCCGAGTACTCAGGTGGCAGCTCGGGCTCCTATCCCCAAAGTGATTCATACTCACTTCAATGCCACCACCATGCGCGATGATTCGAGACTGATTATTATCAGTCTTATCGTCGCTGAAGTGAAGCGACCACTCCGAGCGTTGTTGGATTCTGGCGCTTCCAACAACTTCTTGCGTGCATCTTGTTTGTCTCTTCTCCCGTCGACTGTCACGGTTCGAGAAGGTCCAGGTGACATCGTTGTCAAACTTGCCGATGGACAACCAAAACGTGTCCCGCGTAAAACAGTGGTTTTACCGTACACTTTCGACGGTTTCCAGAGCAACGACGATTTTTGGTGTACGAGATGAACTATGCATTTAATTGTATACTTGGGATACCGTGGCTGTCACGGTATCAGCCGAAGATAGATTGGCTATCTCGGTCCGTCAAACGACGAAGCGGTTATGACGTCAGTGAAGTGCTTACTCATTTGCTGGTCGCTTCATCCGATGGCCTCACGTCAGGGTCGTGAACGAACTTGCCACGACTAGTAGTCAACACAGAGAGAGCGATGGCCCACGGAGCCACACAACGAGGCGGTCGAACAGCGGTTCCCGCACACACAGACATCGGTCAAACAGGGGTTCCCGATTCTCAACGAGGCGGTCGAGCAGGGGCTCCCGCATACAAGCACATCGGACGAGCAGAGGCTCCCGATCAATTTCACGCGGGCGAGCAGGGGCTCCCGCATACAAGCACATCGGACGAGCAGAGGCTCCCGATCATTTTCGAGGAGGTCGAGCAGGAGCTCCCGCGTACAAGCACATCGGACGAGCAGAGGCTCCCGATAAATATCGAGGCGGTCGAGCAGGGGCTCCCGCAAACAAGTGAAGCGGTCGAAGACGAGCTCCCGCTTTTGATTGACGAGAATGGGCGGACTACGGATCCGCATGGGACCGACGTGGTGGAGACAGAGCTCCCACGTCTAAAGGGGGGTACATCATCCTCTTGTGATAGCGACGTGCCAGTCTCGAGCAGGGGCTCGAGACGCAAGAGAAAACGCAAGAAAGGAGCACGCCGATCACCGAGACGACGCAATTCACGTCAACATGCTGATGCATTTGATTCGGTGGTGACGGAATCCGTATGCGCGCTTGAATATGTGGAGGGATCCCCACATCGTGGTCGCTACATTGAGGTAGCGAGCCCACCGTGCACTGCTGCAGATATCACATCTCTGCCAGACCTTACATGGAAAGACTTCCTTCATGACCTCAAGGCCGGCGACATCGAGCAAGTGTGCATTGTTTCAGCCACCGAAACAGCCAGTGCAGAGGTTCTGGAGGCTCGCCCGAAGAGCGCCGAGCCTAAATCAGCGCGCGAAGAACGCTTCGCGGCACAGTCTTGGGATGCTCTTCGTGCTTCGGGCAACCCTGTATACGATATCGCCCGTGAGTACGCCGATATTTTCCCGGAGAAAATTCCTGCTGAGCTTCCGGCGGATCGTGGTGTGCGGCACGAGATAGATCTCGTGCCAGGATCGAAATATTGCGTGACAAGGCAGTGGCCGTTACCGCGCGACCAAGTCATCGCTATTGATGAATTTTTCGAGGGTCGCCGCAAGGCTGGCCATGTCCGCGAGAGTATCTCGCCACATTCGAGCCCTACTTTCTGTGTGAAGAAAGCCACCGGCGGTTGGCGCATTGTGCACGCCTTCAACAAGCTGAATGACGCCACTATCCCGGCTCAAACGCCTATCCCTCGAAAAGACATGGTATTAAATACCATGTCCGTGAGCGAGATCTACAGCGCCATAGATCTGACAGACGGTTTCTATCAGATCCTCATGAGGGACAGTGATATTCCGTTCACTGCGGTCAGCACCCCAAGCGGGATGCTTTGGGAGTGTTAGTCATGCCACAAGGTCTTTAGAATGCTCCAGCTACGTTCATTCGGATGGTGACACAAGTACTTCGCCCACTTCGCGACTTTGCACCGAGCTACTTTGACGACATTTTTGTTCACAGCCGCGCTGAGCAAAAGCTCAGCGCTACGGAGGTACACCTTCGACACTTGAAGCAGGTGTTTCAAGTTATGCGCGAGAATAAATTGTATGCTAATTTGAAGAAATGTGTCTTCTGCGCTCCCGAGATTCCAGTACTCGGTTGTTACGTCAGCAAGGAAGGTGTCCGCGCTGATCCTGAGAAGATCTCATCGATCTGTTCCTGGCCAACGCCCAGGAACCAAACTGAATTACGTCAATGGCTCGGTCTGGCGAATTACTTGCATAAGTATACAAAGAACTATGCTGAGCTAATTCAGCCATTATCGACTTTGCTCTAGAAAGATGCGGTATGGTTATGGACGGCAGAACATCAATCTGCCTTCGACTCCGTAAAGAAGAGCTTGTCCGAGGCACCAATGATGATGTTACCTGATGACTCTAAGTCATTCCACGTCGTGTGCGACGCGAGCAATTCCGCTATAGGATGTGCCCTCATGCAATTTGATGACTAGGGTCGAGAGCGCGTCGAGAGCGCGTCAAGAGCTTTCAATCACGACAGATGAAACCTGCCGACAAAAATTATCCGGTACACGACAAGGAACTTTTGGCTATGCGTTACGCGCTAATCAAGTTCAAAGTATATTTGCTCGGCGAAAAGATTTTTTACTATCTACACAGATCACGCATCATTGCGTACCGCCGTCAAGAGTCCTCACTTGTCCCAGCGAATGGCACGGTGGTTGTCATTTTTCGGCGAGTATAATATTGTGGTGCATTACAAGCCTGGCAAGAATAACATTCTCGCTGACGCGCTTTCTCGTCGTCCTGATTACGATCCTCGGCGCGATATGGGTAGTATGCTGATGACGACGATGATATCTGTGCGTGTTGTAGTGAGCTGGGGCTCAATGCGATGATTTCGACCCCCGTGCTGTCGATCCGAACTCAGATCGCTGAATCCTACGCATATGATTCCTTCTATGCAGGAATCATCAGCTATCATAGGGACCCGAGCGAAAAATTACTCGCGAAGCTGAAGAAACCAACACGCGACAACATCAAGCGTTACGCGCTTGACGATTCGCTGCTGAAGTACACGATGGACGTCTTTGATTCCCCGCGTGTCGTCATACCTGTTGATGACGACCTTCGAGCCCGATTGGTTCATGAATTTCACGACAGCCCAGCTGACGGACACCTGGGTCGCGAAAAGACGTTTGCAGCTATTTCTCGCGTATTTTTCTGGCCGCGAATGTATAAATACATCCAGAAATGGGTGCGCTCCTGTGAAACATGTCAGCGTGTGAAACCCGCGCCGTCTTCACAAGCCCCATTGCGTCCGCTTCCGATTGCTACGGAAGCCTGGCGCTCGGTCAGCATGGATTTTATCTTTAGCCTTCCACCGGATGAACAGAAACGCACGGGCGTATTAGTTCTAGTGGATCAATTCAGCAAAATGGTGCATTTTGCTCCGGTCTCCGCCAACATTACGGCGGAGACGACAGCGAAGATCTTCATTGATCTTATCGTTAGGCATCACGGCTTGCCAGAATCTATTGTTTTGGACCGTGACCCGCGTTTCACTTCGGCTTTCTGGGCCGAGTTATTCCAGCTATTAGGCACGCGGTTGCTTATCTCTACGGCGGCCCATCCAGAGACGTATGGGCAAACGGAGCGTGTGAACAGAGTGCTCGAAGATGTCTTGCGCAGTTATGCAACATCGTTCTCATCATGGAGTTCATTTCTTCCACTTGCAGAGTTTGCAATCAACAATGCTGTCCACGCGTCAACCGGGTTGACGCCCTTTTTCGTCAACAACGCGAGGCATCCTCGCGTTCCGGCACTGCTTGCTCTCTCAGCTTTAGAACACTCTGTTTCCAAGCTTGGTGGGGGAGTATCTACGGATGGAATTGCGCCGAAACTATTGATGATTGATTACGATGCGCATAAGGTTGCTGCCGATGCACCTAATACTGGTAATTTTGTGGCCAACGGCATATCGACTCCTGACGCGATGCTTTCCATCGCGTCTTCCGTTGCCAATTTTGCTCCAAAAGAGAATACGTCGCCTGTAAGTTCGGCTGCAGTAACCGAATTTCTACTATTGCGACAAGAAATCACGCGTTTTGTGCGTGATGCATTACAAGAGGCAGTCGATAAGCAAAAGGCGAATGCAGACAGAATAGTTCGAAAGAAAACGTTGATATTTTGAGAAGGTGACAGAGTATTGTTATCAACAAGTGGATTACCGAACACCTCTGTGACGAATTTGGGCGCTAATAAGTTAGCACCAAAATTTATTGGCCCATTTCGAGTTGTTAAGGTGCATGGTGACGCTTACACGCTAGACATACCTACATCTATGCGTTTGCACCCGACGTTCTACGTCGGGCGCCTCAAGGCTTATCTGCCGGCGGATCTCCCTTCGAATCTTCCCCGCTCTTCTGTGCCGGCTCGAAATCCGACATCCCTTGACGACGACGTTGACGACGACTGGGACCAAGTCCTGCCCGAACGCGTGCAGACTCGATCTGCTAGGGCCCTCCGAACGCAGTCGTCTCAAGTTGACGTAGGCGCTCAAGCAGTACCAGCTGCTCACTTCGAGTCCGCTCAGCAGCCTCAGTCGCAGCATCCGCACGATCTTGAGCTCTCTCAGCCATCTCGCGAGCATCAAGTAGGGCATTCTTCGACTCCTCGGCTTCAGCGCGGAGTAGGCGCAGCTCATCATTCGACTGTACAGGCGCCCGATTGCGAGAATCGGCACTCATCGCCAGAGGTCTTCCGTCGTGATGCTCCTCCTCCCTTAGTCGATGCATCGGGTGCGCGACGCTGGAATGTCGACCGGATTGTCGATCACGAGGATCACAAGTCCCAGGCGCCGAGTAATAACTCGGTGCCCATGAAGAAGCGTGTCGAGAAACTTTACAGGGTTCGCTGGTTAGGATATTCTCCGGCGGACGATACATGGGAGCCATCGAGTACGCTGTTCCATAACGTACCAGACGTGGTCGAGGACTATGAGTCCCGTAGAAAGACGGTGATCGCGACCGACGCTGCCGGTTTCATCCCCGATCTCGCGAGCCGTAACGCTTGCGAGCAACGAAACCGTGACGACCTCCCGAGCGACTCCGAGACCGAGACCTATTACGAGGCTCGGGAGCATACGGATGATACGGTTAACGACCTCGGCTACACGAATTCCGTCGGCGATCGTAAGGACGCGGTCTCACTCGCCGTAGCTCGGACACCTGGAGTTCCGAAAGGCTTCTCTTATAACGGGCAATCCATGGACGAATATGATCGGGCATGCCTCGCGCACACACCAAGTCGTCCCATTCCTGCCGGACCGGTCGCGATTTGCCCACGTTGCACGTTGGACATCCCTCACGAATGTGGACGTAACAAAGGTGATACTCGTCACAAGTCATACGACAGATGCGCCGGCGCAGGTCACCAATAGCGTGTCTATCACGCGTTCCCTCGCGACCGTCTAACCAGGACGTGAAGGACGTTCCTTCACGTCGGCTCGCGTTCCAGCGCCTGATGAAGGCACACCAAGACCTCTGCAACGCATCGTCGGTATATGCGTTGTTCGTCGCCTTGCCTCTCACTGTACGGTATCGCGTGAAGAGGTCCTTCATGACCTCCAGTGGCTCGTATCCGACAGCACCTTCAAGACCATACAAGCGCTACGGCTTCAAGTCCCCATCCATGACCTGCGGCGCCTGCTCTCTACGGATTGTCGCTTGGTGTTACCAGTTCTGGTTGTCAGAGACATTGTTTCGTGGCCGTCCAGGGTCCATGCTGCTCAGTTAAGTCGAACTGAGCAGGTTCGGAGTTACGCCGTTGGTCGAGAAGAAACTTTCTGCGATTCGCGCTTACTTTGAGGTAAGCGCAACTTAAAGAAGGGGGTGATGTAATGGGGCAACCTATCACATGTAACGGGCTCAACGTTACACGTACCCGTTAAGTATGCGATACTTAGCGGGCAGGTCTAAAAAGGTACGTAAGTACTTAAGACCTGTCGCTCGGGTGAGACACACCATGTGTCACACCCTTGCGTATGTGATATACACTAGGTGTATTCACATTGATGGGGATGACTCCCAGCTGGGACTAGGCGTCATCAAATGACGTCAGTCAGTTACGTCATTGAGCGAGCTTAAATATATTTAAGCTCGCCCGTTGGGATGCGCATCTATAGAGATGGCACCCATCATTACATATTAACCAATCAGTAGTTGGATTTATATTTAGTTAAAATCTATTAAATACAATGAGGTCTTGAATTTGCTAAATCAAAAGCACCACGCACGAGAAGCCGAAAAGCTTCTACGTGACGTCGGTGTTTTCTTGTCTTAGAAGTTCGTTGCACTCTCGCTTAAGCGAAAGGCAACTGATGGTACGACTGTTTAAGCAGTCGACCAACCTCCTAACCACCCTCGCACGCGAAGGTAAGACGGTCTAACCGCTTCCTCGCTTGTGCATAAGGTGTGTGCTGGTAGCACGAGGCAACTTCGTAGAAGTGCCCGTCTACACTTGGTAGCACTAGTAGTCCTTCACACGACCCGTCTCTCTGTACGTGCGTGTGGTTGAGATGGTCCTTAATATGGATTGGAGTGATTTCCCTAACCTCTCTTAACATCATAGGGAGTTGGCAGAGCATATGGCGCTGGGACTTGGTGAACAAGCCCTGGTCAACCTCTTGCATTGGCCAACTGAGCAACATGTTGCTCAGTTGGAGCAATTTAAGGCGTTTGTGCTCGGACAGCGTAGAAACGCGTCCGAGGTAAACAGCCAAGCCACCTCTGAGTCCATCACTAAGACTCAGGATGAGCTTAGGCTTGAGCAGGCACGTAATGAGGCGCTCAACAGAACTGTTGAAACGCTCTCTGCCCGGCCTGCTCAACCGAGGCCCATTCGGATGGACCCTCCGAAGTTCGATGGAACTAGCCCTCACACGATTGTTCACTGGCTATTAGCAGTTGAGCAATGTGAAGTGGCGCAGCTCATCAAAGACGACACCAGAATGGTGTCGTATGCCATGTCCAACTTGCGTGGCAAAGCGTCAGAGTGGGCATACTCTGCGCTGATGACAAATGCTGATGCATTTCCATCATGGGCGATCTTTAAGGCAAAGATTCACGTTATGTATCAGCCGCCTAACAACGAAGTGTTGCTTATGGCGCGCTTCTTTGGAGCACGACAGGCGAAACGCTCTCTGCAAGAATTTGTGCAGAAGATGCATTCGCTGTCGGCGTCCATTTATGGGCAACCGATACCTGAAAGTATCAAGGTGGCCACGTTCATGAATGGACTTAGGCATGGCCCATCGCGTCAGGCTCTTTTTAGAAAGGTGCCAGCGACGATGGAAGAGGCAATTGACATTGCCTTAGTTGAGGAGCAATCCTACAACAGCGGCTCGGCGACAGCCTATTACAGGCCGTCGTCCGAGAAGTCTGATGCCACTCCTATGAAGTTAGGCAATGCAGATGTGATCTGCTACAAGTGCGGCAAGCAAGGCCATATAATGGCTCGCTGCTATGCCAAAGTAGCTGCTGGTGCTAAGGCAGCCAGCAAAAGGTCGCCCAACCCGAAGGGAGGTGCGAAAAACCAGCGTGCACGACGCACGGGTTCAGCACCTGCCCAAGATGGGTCGGGAAATGCGGGAGCGCAGTAGGGGCGGGATGCCCTACTGTCGCGGACTCTGAAGCTACCCCTAAGTTCAGAGTGATCGAACAAATGGGTAGCATAGTCCCTGAGGTTCCGAAAGGTCGGACCTCAACCCTTTTGGTCTATAGCGCTCGAGTAAGAGGCTATGACCAAGTGATGACCCTTCTCGTGGATTCGGGTGCATCACAAAACTTTGTGAAACTCGAGGCTCTGAAAAAGAGACCAGCGAGTTATGAGTCGCTTTGCCAGGATGGCAAGCGAGAAGAGGCGATCGTTCGTTTAGCGAACGGCGCGCTCGCTAAATCGGAGGGAGTTCAAGTTGAACTCGCCTTCAGTTTCAGTGACTTCTCTTGTAAAGAGAAGCTTACAGTGCTAGGTATGGAGAGTCCGTATGACCTCATCCTAGGCATGCCTTGGTTGGCTAAACACCAACTAGGGATAGAATGGCGTACACGCACAGTCGCTAGCTCTACGCAAGACACCGGAAAGGATGTGCTCTTGCGAGAGGCTTATGTGGCTGATGCCGTGTCCAACACAGTCGAGAGTGTGATGACGGTATGTCAATCGGCACCAGGAATTACCTAGCTCTAAAGGAGTGGTGTAGTTGGAAGTGCTCTGGCGGAAAGCCAGGTGACACATATTCCTACCCAGGTCGAAAAGACTGGTGTAGTGAATGGTACGATGACAGGTAGTCATGCGTCCAATAGTCCTGCACAGAGCCGAGAGCCTGTGGTAGTTGATGGTGGGCTGACAGGAAGTCAAGCGCCACAAGAACTGGCACAGAGCCAAGAGCCTGGTGCGGTTTGAAGGAGTGCGTTAGCTGAGATAGCAACGACACCTTCTTCCAGGTCAAAGGTCGTGGTGACTCGAAGAACGAGCACCAGGCGTATTAAGACGATCAAGGGCACGTCGAAATGAGTGACCCTCGGATCAGTCTCGGTCCAAGAGGACGGACCTACGAACGAGTTGTTCGAGGCCGTCGAAGACAAAATGCCGGAGGCATCCTCAGTTGAGGTGCTCCAACTTGTCTTGGCATCTGCCGAGGAGATAGTCAATCTCTCGTAGATGACGTGGGATCTGTTCCTGTCCGAACTGAAGGAAGGAAAGATCCACGAGATAGTCGCACCGGTTCCAGAAGATAACGTGGTGGACTGTTGCTCGTTATCCACAATGGACGAGAGTGTCTTGGAGACCGACAAGAAGACAAGGCTCGCTGCTCAAGGCTGGGATGCCTTGAAGGACAGCCCATTCTATGATGTTCTGTGGTAACACCGTGACGTGTTTCCAGCATAAGTGCCGAGCCGCCTACCAGCCGATAGGGGCATCAGGCACGAGATTGACCTGGATCCTGGCACCAAGTATTGTTTGACCAGGCAATGGCCGTTGCCGAAGGAACAAGTCGATTACATCGATGAGTTCTTCGACAAGCGAGCCAAGGCGGGACATGTACGTGAGAGCAAGTCGCCTCACTGCAGCCCGACCTTCTGTGTGCGTAAAGCCACGGGTGGATGGCGCGTGGTTCATGCTTATAATAAGCTGAACACGGCCACCATTCCAGCTCAAACGCCGATCCCGCGGAAAGATGTTTTGTTGAATTCCATGGGAAAGTCAACTATCTTTTCCGCGTTGGATCTGAAGGATGGCTACTATCAGGTTCTCATGAGAGATACCGATGTAGCCAAAACGACAGTAAGCACCCCAAGCGGTATGCTGTGGGAGTGGCTTGTGATGCCACAAGGGTTGAAAAATGCTCCGGCAACATTCAACCGAGTGGTGGCTCACGTGATGCGTCAGCACCGTGCTTACGCGCCCCATTACTTTGACGATGTATTCTTGCATAGTAAGGCGGAGGACGGTCTGAGCGCGATAGAGTCGCACAAGCGTCATTTAGACGCTGTGTTGCAGACACTGGGTGACGCCCAATTATACGTGAACTTGCAAAAGTGCGTAATAGGGGTCCCCGAGATACCTGTACTGGGCTGCGTCGTAGGTACACATGTGTACGAGCAGACCTAAAAAAGGTAAAGGCTGTAAAGGAATGGCCAGTCCCACGGCACGTTTGGGATCTGCGCCAATTCCTTGGGCTCGCTAATTACTTGCATAAGTACAGCAAGAATTATGCGGAGCAGACTAAGCCATTGTCTTCTCTTTTGAAAAAGGATACAGAATGGACTTGGTCAAAGGAACAAGAAGATGCATTCACTTCAGTGAAGCAATCTCTTGTAGAGGCACCGGTCTTGGCATTGCCAGACGCGGATAAGCCCTTTAGTCGTCTGCGATGCAAGCAATTTTGCAAACGGCAGCGCGCTCATGCAGAAGGATGACAACGGCGTTGACCGTGTCATTTCTTATCAGACTCGGCTTTTGAAAGCTGCCGAGCTGAATTACCCTGTGCATGACAAGGAGCTACTTTCAATTAAGTATGCCCTTGTGAAGTTTCGGGTGCACCTCTTGGGCACCGAAACTTTTGTGGTTTATACGGATCACGCATCACTGCGGACCGCTATAAATTCACCGCACCTCTCGCCGAGAATGGCGAGATGGGAGACATTCTTCTCTGAATTTAATTTCAAAGTTGAATATAAGCCGGGTAAGTCGAATGTCTTGGATGACGCGTTATCGCGCAGACCAGACTTCGAGGCAAGACACCAGGATAGTGTGTCTCGTGCGAAAGCACAAGTTGAGTCGTCAACATTGGCAGCCATGAAGGCCTACCATGTGACGAGCTCAATGGCCTCCCATATCAAGGAGTGTTACAGTCAGGACGAACATTGTCGCCTGCTGTTGGATCATTTTGGTGCACGAAAGGTTACCCTTCCGTCGCACCTCAAAGCGAAACTAAATCGCTTTAGTTACAGTGATGGCGTGTTATGGCATTAACTGTCACCCTGTGATCCCTTGAGAATCTATGTCCCTCATGACACAGATCTCAAGCTGATGATACTTCACGAGTGCCATGATGCGCCATCTAGTGGGCATCTGGGCCGTGAAAAGACATTCTTACGAGTGTCAGAGGAATTTTGGTGGCCCCACCTATATCGGTAAGTGGCCAATTATATTCGCTCTTGCGAAGAGTGTCAGCGCATAAAGCCTGCACCTTCTAGCAGTGCGCCACTGAAGCCACTGCCGATTCCAACTGAATGTTGGAAGTCGGTCAGTTTGGACTTCATGTTTGGTTTACCGCCTGACCATAAAGGCAGGACGGGGCTCGTCGTCTTTGTAGACAGACTGAGCAAGATGGTGCATTTGGCACCATGTAGCACCAAGATCTCAGGAAAAGAGACTGCCCTCTTGTTTATGGATCACGTGTATCGACTACACGGGATTCCCGAGTCCATAGTATCGGACAGGGATCCGCGTTTTACGTCGGGTTTTTGGCGACATGTGTTTGAGCTGCTGGGTAGCAAGCTCCACATGCCAATAGCTGATCATCCCCAGACTGATGGCCAAACAGAACGGGCCAATCGAGTCGTGGCGGATGTGTTGCGTACAGTAGCGACTCCTAAAGAATGGAGCAAGCAATTTCCATTCGTGGAGTTCGCTATTGATAATAGTGTTCACGCCAGTACGGGTGAAACACCGTTTTACATTAACGGACTGCGTCATCCTCGAATGCCAGTCTCGTTTGTACGCAGCCCGAGTCTTAGTGGGGGAGGGCCCCTCACTTCGCTCGGTGCGAATGCCAAAGAGGGACAAGGTTGCCCTAGTGACACTGCTAATTTAGCAGTGGTCACGACACCTATAGGTGTCACAAAGGAAGCACGGCAAGAAATGCCAGTGCTCCTTGATGATGACACTATAGTGTTGTCGAACAGCGTCGACCCATGAACGACCTCTTGGAGGCGTCATCGGCGAGCTGGATGCTAAAAGCGTGAGCGAAGCTCAGCGCTTTGTGGATGAGCGATTAGCCATCACACGTAAAGTACGTGACGCGATGGCAAGCGCACAGGACAAGCAAAAACAATCTGCAGACCAGCATGGTCGCAAAAACAATGAACACTTTAGTGTGGGGAACAAAGTGCTATAAAGTACTGCTACCCTACCTAAACATGCAATCTCTGTACTACCTGGTGGTACTACTAAGCTATTGCCCCGATTCATTGGGCCCTTTACAGTGGTTGAAGGAGTTGGAGACCTAAATTATAGGCTCACTCTCCCACCGTATATGAAGACGCACCCCGTATTTTACGTGGGTCGTCTGAAGCGATATGTTGATCCAGAAGAGATCACATATCCGCATCGGTCTAACGAGACCGATGGTGACTTCGACTGTGAGTCGAGCGTCGCGGCCGATCCGGCGATGAGGAAGCCGAGAGGCTCCACGTGTACGAACGAGGCGATAGAGGACTCGGCGATCGAGGAAGACTCCGCGCTTGACGCGGGTCTCTCATCACCAGTCGCTCTAAGATGTCCAAACGGGTCTTCAGGCGGTCATACCCCTGACGGTCCCTCGTCCTCACATCGCGCAGATCCACAGTCAGTCGCGAGACTTGACTCTCGAGATCTGTCACCTGCCTCTTCAGCGCAGCGGACTCAGCCTGCGACTGAACAGCAGCAGGGTAGGCAGCCGCGAGTAGGTGGGCGTAATCGCCGCTCCTATCGGGCGCCACCTGTGTTGGTGGACACGGAAAGGAATTCGCGCTTCCTTGTTGAAAGGCGGTTGGACCACCGGTTTGTGAAGGGAGAGCTCCAAATACTTGTCCAGTGAAAGGGTTGCCCAACGAGCTTTTACTCGTGGGAGTCTGTGGACGCTTTGCGCGTCGACGTGCCTGGGCTGGTAGCTGCTTATGTGAAGCAGCACCAGCTGTCATCTTTCTGCTAGGTTCGGATGGACTAGCAGAAGAAGCGTGGCGAGAATTTATTGGGGGTCGCTTACCACCAAAGATTTCATGCGCACGCTTCATGGCGAAGCTGATTCGCTGCGACCGTTGTTTCGTTGCATCTTCCTGCAACGTTACACGGCGCCAAAGTTCAGCTTCATATTCGTCGGCTGTTTCGTTAGAACGCAGCACGACTGGAATTGGGAAAGCACGACCAAGTGCTTTGCCCTGCTTTTTCCACAAGGGAAAGACGCTATAAAATTTATGAGCGTCTATAGTTGCACGCTGAAAAAGCGCTGCGCTAGACCCATCCGAGTTCATCCACTCAGATGGAGGTGGCATTGGTGGCAAGCCACCACTCACGTAGCCGCCCTCGCGACGGAGGGCTAGTGAGGCCGAAGGTGTACTTGGTGGAGCTTTGAGCTCACACTCACCTGAGTCTGACTCTCCATTATGGATTGTCAAGACATCAGCTTGAGGAGTCACATCTGACTGAGTCGCAAATACTCCTTTCGAAGTAGCGTGCTCAGTCTTAGTCGCTGCGCTCGTAGGCGCAGGCGACGAGGCTTTACCTTCGCTTGCAGGAAGCATAGAAGCTTCCTCAAGGACGGGTGCCTCAAAGGATGGGGACATATGTCCCAACAATGCGCTTTGCTCATCTCCACGTTGGGGTGATGGCAATGGCGTGCTCTCATTGTAATCTACAATGAGAGATGGATCTTCATCCACATAATAGTGAGATGGAAGATTCGCCTCAGTGCCTGAAGCACTTTGCGACGGCTGCGAATAATCGCGGCGCGTGCGCTTAGTGTTGGACTGCATGGGCGCCTTTGCAGGCGACCCATCAGCCTTACCACGTTTCGGTGGCATGAGAATTGAGTAGACTAAAGCGGCGCGTTTATAACGGCTCGCAAGTCTCTCTGTCTCCTAGGCGATGTTTTACAAGATGTAAAAATCGTTTTAAAAGGGGGATGGTGTAACGGGCTCAACGTTACACGTACCCGTTAAGTATGCGATACTTAGCGGGCAGGTCTAAAAAGGTACGTAAGTACTTAAGACCTGTCGCTCGGGTGAGACACACCATGTGTCACACCCTTGCGTATGTGATATACACTAGGTGTATTCACATTGATGGGGATGACGCCCAGCTGGGACTAGGCGTCATCAAATGACGTCAGTCAGTTACGTCATTGAGCGAGCTTAATTATATTTAAGCTCGCCCGTTGGGATGCGCATCTATAGAGATGGCACCCATCATTACATATTAACCAATCAGTAGTTGGATTTATATTTAGTTAAAATCTATTAAATACAATGAGGTCTTGAATTTGCTAAATCAAAAGCACCACGCACGAGAAGCCGAAAAGCTTCTACGTGACGTCGGTGTCTTCTTGTCTTAGAAGTTCGTTGCACTCTCGCTTAAGCGAAAGGCAACTGATGGTACGACTGTTTAAGCAGTCGACCAACCTTCTAACCACCCTCGCACGCGAAGGTAAGACGGTCTAACCGCTTCCTCGCTTGTGCATAAGGTGTGTGCTAAGTAGCACGAGGCAACTTCTTAGAAGTGCCTGTCTACATTACATGAGTAGTTTAATGAATAATACATTAATTATATGAGTAGGCATAGGGCAGTATCCGAGTATCCGATTAGCAGATACTGCGCGTCATTTTATTATCGGTTTATTATTGGGGTGCCAGACCCAATAATTAGCCAATAACTAATTGACTTCCATATTGAGTGGTTCCCATGAGCTAGGGAACATATTCGCACTTACTGCGAATTAAAACTAAAACAAAAATAAAACAGAGTTATATTTACGAGTTAAATAAGAGCGCTTCCTCAACGCCCTTTTAGTGTAAGACGGTAACGGGTCCTTAGCCCGTTACACCCCGGTACCCCGGTACCCCTGTGCCCCGGTACCCCCGGGCCCTGTTACCTATTTCCTGGTCCCCGGTACCCTGGTACCCTATAACCTGTTCCCGGGGCCTGGGGCCTGTGCTGGCTCCGCACGTCTGGGTTCTTATATTCTTAATAAGGCGGGGCCTGGTGTGTGGTTGTAGATCCGCGAGGCCGGGTCGTGGTCACTCCCTCGGGGAAGTGACCAGAAATTTTCTTGCTCTCTGTTCCCAATTCCCTTAAACTCTAATTTTCCCTGGCACTTCACCACAGCTGTCCCCTGCGCGCTGGTCTTCCGAACTGCGGTAAGACCACGTGCACCCTTATCCAAACTCTTCGAATTAACAGTAAGTGACCATACGTCGTTTGGGTGGTTGTGTTCATCAACTCACAAGTCTTGTATCCGTTAGTGACTTCTCGTAATCTTTCCACCGGGTTCCAAGCACCTGACCATTGGCCTCTTCCCGAGTACCCCTGGACCTGACCCTGACGAAGTCGCCCCGACCGTGGACCTTATAGGGGAGTCCCCCGATTATCTGGAGGTCTCTTAAGCTTGGGAATTCTAACGTGTTGCGGTGGAACGGGCCCAGTCCATGGAGACCCTCGCTGAGTAACACAGGGTCCTCCAACGGGCCTACCAGATGGAACATCGCCGGACCGCGGAATTACAGCGTCGCGTAGACGACCTCACGGAATTCGAGGTGACCCATGCGCCCTGGATACAGTCTTGGGTCCAGAATTTGGTCCACGAGCATGAAGTGGACCAACTGGCCATCGCCGAGTACCGGGATGCACTCGCCCAACGGGTGGACGATTCTCAGGAAGTGGAAGAGTCTCGATTCCAGATCAAGTACTGGAAGGACCAGTACAACGAGGCTGTCAAAAGTTCTTCGGCCGAGATTAGGTCGCTGGGTACGCACTTCGCAGTCCTTAAGCACTGCCAAAACAAGTGCTGGTACTCCAGAAAGAGGTTGCCAACTACAAGAGTCGCGTGAAGACCCTCCTCCGGGAACGAGACCAGCTGCAGAAGCGGCTAACGGTTGCTCGAGGCACGGCGGCAAAATCGACTCCAGCCACGACCAAGGCCCGAAGTCCCAGAACGACGAAAAGGTGACGTTCGCCTTCAGCCAAGGTTCGGTCGCCCCTTAAGCCGAAGAAGCGGAAAGCCAATCATGCCCCGGGGTCATCTGAGGCCGAGGATACCAGTAGTGACGACTCGATGTTCGCCGCAATGGCCAGGTCGCGGGCTTCCGGTCGTCGCTCCGGCCCCGTACCCTCTACTTCAGAGGTCGGCCCAGAGGTCATCGACCTGTCGAATAAGGCCAAGTCCAAGACTACCGCTCAATCTTCAAAGTCCCCATCACCTCGTACCTCCCACGCAGCTTCTCGGGCGTAAAGGAAAAAGAAGGCTCGAACGGCGTACTCAGACGAGTTCTTGGAAATGTTTGGACCAGACTCTGAGACTGAGAGTGACGATTCTAGCCACGCTAAGAGGAAGCCACCAGCCAAATGTTCCCGCCGCAAGGGTCCCGCCGGCGAAGGTCCAGCACCACCATCCAAGGATTCCAGCGGCAAGGGTCCAGCACCACCATCCAAGGGTTCCAGCGGCAAGAGTCCAGCACCACCATCCAAGGGTTCCAGCGGCAAGGGTCCCGCACCACCATCCAAGGGTTCCAGCGGCAAGGGTCCAGCACCAACCTCCAAGGACTCCACGGCAAGGGTCCCCACCATCGTCCGAGGTTCCAGCAGCAAGGGTCCCGCACCACCATCCAAAGGTTCCAGCGGCAAGGGTTCCGCGCCATCATCCAAGGGTTCCAGCAGCAAGGATCCTGCACCTACAGCTAAGGGTCCCGGTGGCAAGGGTCCCAGCAGCGAGGATCCTGCACCAACATCTGAGGGTCCTGCCAGCCAGGGTCCCGCCCGTGATGATCCCCCCGACCATAACATATACGGCTCTTCCCTTCCTGGTTATGCGAAACCCAGCACGTTCGCCGCGGAAGACGTTGCCCCTGGTCGATTTCCCAGGTAGGGGCCCTCGTTATCACTCAGCTGACGCCAGAGAATCCTTTGTCCAAGGTATCGCTTCCACTGTCTTGGATGGGTGCTCCTGATGACCAGAAGTCCCAAAGCCCCCCAGTCTGGAGCGAAGGCCTCATGAAGGACTCTCAACTTCAGCTTCTGATGAGCTCACGTCCTTGGGCCCAGCGGGTCGTGACCGTAACCCCGATTTCTTTTTCAGTGTCCGGCTGGTTCAGTGACCTCGTGAAGCTCCATGATACTTACGTCGACGCGTCACGCCAGAGTCTATGGGAAGACCGACACCGACTTCCTCTTTTTTTTTGAACTCCGTACGAAGAGCCAATACGCCTCTCGGCTGTTCAATGCGAGGAAGAAACGGCGGGCCAAGGCTGTGAGGGCTTGGATGGAAGTGCTTGAGAATGTCTTGGAAGGGATGAAGGCCGTTCACTGTGACCTGGACATTCTTCTTGACCCCTACTTCCAGCCCATGATTCCGACTCGTCAGCTGACCGTTTGGTACCCGATTGTCACCAAGGAGGATCCTCAGTTGAGTTTGTAGGGGGCTTTGCAGACCGCAGACGACACTGCCCCCTGGCGCGTGTTCTATCGCAAGAACATTCAGAAACACCCCGCCTTCCAGGTCCCTCGTCTCTCTGGCAAATTTCGCCCAACCAACGATACACAAAATGCTTAGCCAGCTAGCTTCCCACATATCCGCAATAGTTGTTCTGCTCTAACGCTTTTCCCGTAACTTCACGTTCCTTTTCTTTGGGCCTATACCCCGGTACCCCGGTGCCCTGGTACTCTGGGCCCCTCACAATACTTCGCAATCTCTTTTGTGCTGCCGCAATCTCGAATATTATAACTTGGCCCCTTTGTAAATGTATGACAAATACCGCCTCCTTCTTGCATCATCTTGGCCTTCCCAAGATGAACTCTCCCCACTACTCTTCATGACTCTGCATTGCCTCGAATCGGTTCCGAGTAGCCTGCCTGCTCTCATAGTCCATAAGCAATCCCCCGCAGTTAGGTCCACCTCATCCACCCATGACGGGTCAGGATATCCTTTCCTATGTACCAGGTATTCACACTGGATCCGTCCGTACCGAGTTTTCCTTCCCATACGTCTGTCTAGAATTTTCTCCACTTCGTATTCGTAACCTTCCAGATCCGCGACCCAACTGTTTTCTGGCAATAGAGCTTCATCAAAATCCACTCGGTTCGCTTCGTCTACCATCAACACCGTATCTGGTCTATCCGGGTATTGCCGGACCAACTTCAATTTTGAAACGTGAACCAACGGGTATATACGGTAGTCTGTTGCACTGATGTCTAAACGAACGGCATAGTCACCCACCAGTTCTCTCACTCGGAACGGCCCATGCCATAGATGTGCCAGATTTCGAGCATACCCCTCCTTGACCCGGTCCAAGTATAACCAGACTTGGGACCTCCTCATTGTGGGCCTGGGCCCGACTTTCTATCGCAGATCGTAACAATTTGTTGGCTTGTTCTCTCGCTCTGCGATACTGACGTTGTACGCTATATCGCCATCGACGGGGCTCACATTCACGCCGCTTCGTGCTGCCTAACGGTATGGTGGCTTCTAGAGTACTTCGGGCGTCCCAGCCATGTACCAAGAAAAAATGGGGTTTCCTTTCGGATCCGGTCCTGGGCCGTATTCAACGCGAAAGTGAGCCTTTCTGCATAGGCATCCCAGTCCTTCTGATCTACCTCTGACACATACATTTTGATGGACCGTGTAATGGTCTGTACCATTCTCTCTGCTGTGCCATTGGCCTGTGGTCGATACGCCATAGTCGCCCGCTCTTTCTGCCCAATTTTGCGGTTGAAAGCACGAAAGAAATCTGACATGAAACTCGGTTCTCTGTCGTGAGGGATCGCCTCACTGGCCCCAAACCGACGGAATACGCACTCTTCGTAACCTTCTGCCACGGTTTGGGCCGACCTCGACGAACTAGCCTTGGCAATCACATTCCCGTAAACAGGTCCACCCAAATCGACAGCTCTGTATTACCCTTGAACGACTTGGTCAAAGATGGGATATGGTCCATCGCGATAACTTGGAACGGGTAGGTAGCTTGAACGTTCCCTGGACTTCTCCCTCGTAAGGTGGGGCCACCTTTGCAAGTCTCACAGTCTACGCAAGTGCCAACATAGCGCTGAACACTCCGGAATAAGCCTTTCCAATGAAAATGTTTCCGGATCCGTTGGTATGTACGGCCAATTCCCTGGTGTCCCCCTTCAAGACTTGTATGGTAGTGGTGTAGAAAATTTTGTTGTACACTTTCTGGTATAACTAGCCGAATCAACCCACAAGGTCCTCGTCTACTGTTACCTGTTATAGGCAGTACAGAAGAAGAACACGTCATCATCCAAAGCGTAGTTCATCTCAATCTTTTCACACGTAAATTCCACCTCTACCGATAAACTACTCCAGTTACCCCGTAGGTAAATCTTCAAATCACGTGTATACATCTCTTCATCTTGGGCTGCTGCAATTTGTTCGATCCTTATCCGTTGCACTACTTCTTCTTGCACGACTTCCGTCGGCATTCTGGATAGGGATTGGGATCTGGTAACGGCTGTAACTCGCAATGCGGGGTTTTGGTCCTTGGGTATTAAAAGCTCAGGTAGACAGTTAATTGCTTCGAGTTCCTTGAACTCTTCTTCCGGCACTATATCGACACCCTGTTGCTGGTGCAAAGCCGCGTTAGCAAGTCGATCTGCACTTTGATTTCATTCGCGCTTCATGTGTAGAAACTCATGAACGGACCAGGACCTGAGTTTTTCCAGGGTTTTCGCCCGTCGTACTGTCAGGCCCTGCGCCTTACATTCGATTTCTCCTCGCATCTGTCGCACGACCAGGTAAGAATCTCCACACACTACTAGAAGTCTACGCTCCAGGTTCTCCAGTAGAAGGAAGCCCAACAATAGGCCTTCATACTCTGCCTCATTTACTTGTCGCTTCAGTCAAATATCGGGAAGCGGCGGCGACCACCGTCCATTCCGGGAGTTGCCACAAAATAGCACTGCAGGCTCCTCCTCCACGCTTAACTAGTGCAGACCCATCAAAACTGACCACATAGAGGCTTTTCTCGGGCTCAACCGTAGGGGGAACCACCGTGATAGTTTGGCGGGGGTGTTTCCTAGGGGCAATTGAAGACAAGATGGAGTCCACGTTTTCGCGAGGAGAATTGCTGGCTGCCAATGCCCCCAGTATTTCATCCTCGCCCCGCTTACACTTGACCACTTCTAACGTCCATTGAGACAGGAGTGCAGCCCATTTTCCAAGGCGACCTTGTAGACCAGGTGACCGGACCAACCACGCCAGTGTTGAGTGTCGGGTCAAGACCTTGATAGGTCGGGTGACCAGTGACGTGTAGCAAAGGTCTAGTATTAGCAATAGCGCCAACACTTCCTTGTCCACCAGCCCATAGTTGATCTCGTTTGGCTTCAAAGTCCGACTCGTGAACGTTACCGGCATATACACCCCCTCATACTCCTGCACCAGGGATGCCGAGATGGCCCACTCACTGGCATAAACGATGACGACCGGTTCTCGGCCAGGATCAAAATGACGGAGGATTGGGGCGGTGGCGATCTGATTCTTAAATATCTTAAAGGTCACCTGCACCCGAGTCTATCGGTCTTCCTCCTGGTCACCCCTCTGGGTGTCCTCAGTCCCACTCATCCAACGTCGTAACACGTGATAATCCACTTCTCTTAGCTCGTACAATATGGACGCATAAATCGCGTAGTCTTCTAGAAACCGGCTATAGTAATTGAGACTTCCAAGAAACGACTGCATGGCTTTTAGGGTGGTGGGCAGCGGTAAGTCCACCAATGACTGAAGATCCTTAGGGTGGGCCTCCAACCCCTCCGCGGATACTCGATGCCCAAGATAATCAACTTTTTTACATCCCCATAAACTTTTGACCGCGCTGATCGATAAATTCCACTTATCACAAACCTCCAATAGTCTTTCCACTTTTAAGCATAGGTCATCCCATGATCCAGAGGCTACCAAAATATCATCGATATAGGCGTCCTAATATGGACTCCTCGTGGTCCGCTTCAAGTTGACCTATTTCGAACAGGTCAACCTGTTTCTCAGTGTTGGACTTCGAGGAAATCGTTAGGAATCCATATAGAGCGTTATCCAACAGTCTCTGATAGATCTGTGGCGCATTCTTCAGTCCAAACGGCATTCGTCTCCACTCAAACAATCCGAGCGGGGTTACAAACGCCGAGATTTAACGAGCTCGTTCAGTCATGCTGACCACCCAAAAACCGCTAGCCATATCTAGTGAGCAGTACCACAGGGCCTTATCTAGGTCTTCCAGCAACTCATTCACGAGAGGCATAGGGTACACCACAAGCCGCGTTAAATTATTCACCATCCGGTAGCTAATGCACAGCCTTATATTCACCCCATTCTTCTTGACAATAATGACAATTAGACAGGCCCATGGGGAGGTGGAATGCTGTATTATCTTGGATGACAAGAGACCTTTTATCAGGTCTGCAGCTTCTCCCTAAATTGAGGGGCCACCTTCCGTACCCTTTGGGCGATTGGCCGTGCGTTCCCAACATCAATGTCGCACACTGCTCCTCGAGCCGCCGGGGGTAATGCGTTACCTTTTCCCATCAGCAAATGTCGTTTTCGCCATACAATCTGGCGGAGGCGGTCTACCTCCTCCTTTGGAGTATTACCGGGGTCGGGGATCTGGATGTCTTCCAACGTAACTCCGTCTGTAGATGGGGTGATCTCAGGGATAACAGACCAATTTTTGTCGATATTCTCGGCACATAAGTCTCCACTCTCGTGAACACAGACCTGGTCATCGGCTATATTTGCCTCGGCTCCATTATCTTGTTAGCCCCTCCGCGATTGGACCTCATACATCTCGAACTCGTCAATTCTTGGGGCTTCTTTGGTCAGGCTGACTTCTGCTGGTTGGTCCCCGTCAAAAGTATCTTCTCCTACCTCTGAGTCCGGCAGTGCTGACTCGGGGCTCCTCGGATGAACACCCACCCTTGTAGTAACCACTGAGGCTTGGGCTCTGTTCGTGACAATATTCTTTCTCGGGTCTTATACTGGGGTTTCTCGACCATGGGACCTTGGTATCCTTCTTCTTGAAAGGGTTCGGAGTCTTCTTCGTCAGTGGTAGCTTAGTAGGCCATGTTCTGCCATTCAGCATACCTCCTAGAACCTACTGACACAAATCCTTGAGATCGAGGGACCCGGTCCTTGGTTAGTTAAATACCCAGTTTGGTGTCTTCATGCAAAATTAAATTCTTGTCACTAACATTGGTAACCCTTAAACACTGGCGTCTTATATAATAATGTACCATTGTAGTCACCCATCGTTCTCCACGGGTAATCCATAATTTCCACTGATCTGATACAAATCTCCTCAATGGAACTTCCACGTACTAAGTCACTGACAGATTCACATACTGGCCCAATTTCACTTCCGAAATATGTCCACTATACAAGGTCTTGCGACATGCCAGCTGAATTCGCACTTCATCTGGTAATCAAATAGTTCCATCTGCCATGTCCAATCGTATTCCGGCTGGCACCAAACAAATTCATTTTCAAGAGTGTATCCTGATCAACCAGGGAACCAACTCATATGTCGAAAAAATATATTAATACTCCATTAAGCGTAATCTTCACTTTTTTGTTCGTCCTTCCGTGGTGTATACCACTTCTCCAATACCCACACACTCTTGTCTCTCGCTCGTATCGATTTGGCAGCCTACCGTACGGGCAAAGGCGGTATCCAAAATAGATACCTCGGCACCGGAATCGAAGAGCAGATTCGCGCGAGTATTATTGACTTTCCCATAGGCCTTATCCTGCTTGAACCACTTTTTTGGAGCATGATGTTTCCAGTATCCTCTTGATTCTCCCGGCAATAAATGCATCATCATCACCGGCTCCTCCCGTGTATATTCATCGAATATACGTGCATTGGCTACAACAGCTAAAAAATTAATACAGAAGTCCGATGTATTTCCAACCAATTCTTTTTCCTTAACGAAATTCTCCACCGAGTGCTTCTCCACAAATGCATAAATGTAGCAATTAGAACGCTCGGCTCGTACCAGATTCAAAACTGGCGAGCGTCTAAATTTAACATCTTCTCCGCCGCCTCGGGCAGCTGCCCCGCGTATTTGGTCGGGTTGTACCACTGGCGAAGTAAGTTGTAAAACGCCTCCATCGGGAACTTGCCGACGTCATGAACCTTGCCACAACCGCGACACACAAACCGGCAGTGGTCGGCTGGGTGACCCTTATTTCCACAGCACTCGCAAACGAGTCGCTTCCAACAGTCCAGATCCACATGCTTCCTAGACCCACAATGGGTACACTTTGCCACGGGTGACCCTGGGACCACCTTTTGTCCAGGTTCATCTGACATACGTCGACCTCGGTCTGGGTCGGGGTCCTGATGGTCCCGGGGGTCATCTGCGTTCCTCGCCCTACGAGTGTAAGGCTTTCTCGCCGCCGCATAAATTATTCTGAGGTCACCTTCTCCCACCCACTGGAGCTGGACCCTTGGTCATTTTCACTTTCAGAAGTGGCTCGGATGACTTGGACGGGTCTTCTCAGCTCCTCTTGGTGTGGTCTGGAGGGGTTGGGGCCTTCTGGCGAAACTTGCTGGAACCGAACAAGACCCTTCCTTGACGCGTCTTCGCTCTCTGACGAGCCAGCAGGACTTCCTCCAGGTCGTCTGCATCAGAAAGTCTGAGCAAGGTAAGTTAATCCGCTAATTTTCGATCATCCAAGGTTTCCACGTAATGGTCCACGTGTTCACGCTTTACACTAGGGGGTCCACCCTTAATATCTAGCTTGGCCCTGAGCCCCGCCACATTCAGCCGATACAGATATTCCAAGGATGACTCATCGGTTCTCTTTCTGGCATGATAATATTGACGGGCCACCGACACCCCCAAGCCGCAAAATTGGGCTTGGATTTCTCGCAGAAGCAGTTTCCAATCAACGCGTACCGTTCGACCCAGCTGTCGATACCAATTCTGAGCTGGACCTGTGAGCAGGGACCCAAAAATGAGACACTTCTCGCTGTCTGGTGCCTGGTCTCGGAGGAAAGCCGTCTTTACCTTAGTGCTCCAGCTTCTGGCACGATCTTCATCGTGGTCCCTTCCACTAAATTTCTTCAGATCCGACGAGGCCGATACCCTAATGTGTGGAACAACAGTAGGGGGTCCTCCTGCCGTAGCCGCAGCCACAGTCGCTCGCGCTGAAGTCATCGGGAACGTCAAATCATCTGGGTCGTATTCATCATGGGTTGATCCCACAGATTCCATATCCACATCAGGGGTATCGCCTAGTGGTCCTAGGCGATCAACTCGCTGAGAGGACCTGGGGTAAACTGGTCCTTGACCCTTCGTGGTGTGTCCCCTGTCCACTGTAACTTTTGTGAAGCCTTGCTCTTCAAGGAACTTTATCATCGCCTTATCAAAGTACGACTGGAGCGCGCTAGGGGAAACTGACTCAGTCTTTGATTCCTGATCCGTTTTTGTTCCCATCGACCATTGCTCCACTTTGCACCGGGCTTCTGTCTCCTCCTGTGCTTGGCACTGGACCCATGGGGATGCTGTGTCCATATGGCCAGCGTCGCGAATTCGTGCTTCTAATAGCGCTGCACCAGCCGGACCCAATTGCATTCGGTCCACCGTATCCATCAGGGCCTACATCATAGATGAGGTGGCCGATTCATATTGAGACCTTGGTGATGATCCATAGAGTGACCCAGCAGGAGAGCTCACGCCAGGAGCCACTGCTCCTCCATCTTGACGGGGTACTTTTTTGGGGGGGGAACTCCCCCACTAACACCTTGAGGTGACCATGCAGGGTCACTAAGGTCTTCTTCAAGGTCTCGAACCCGAAATCGAAGAGGGTCTCAGCGGTAAAAATCCCAGCAGTCATCCCAGCTTCATGCAGCAGATTCATTACGGCCTTGAGGACCTCCAGGTCTGTGGTCGTGGTGGGAAGGGCCGTTATCGGACCGTGGACCTGGTCCAGAAGTTTGACCTTGAGCGTCTTCATCACCGGGTCCTTTCGAAGAAACTTCTTCAATTTATTCCGATGGTAGGCTTCTTCCAAATCTTCTTCTGTCCAGTCCTTACTAGTCACACCTTGGCTCCCCCCTGACTCGTCCGTCGTGTCTCCGCCTCTCGGTGCCTTCATCTTGGTATGCTTCTTTTGCTTGTTCTTGGGCACCTTTGGCTCTTAAGTGGTAGGTTGAAAGACTTGTTTCGGGGTCCCTTGTTTTTTTAGCTTTCGCTGTCCAACTTGGGACCCCTGGACCATAATATTTATTATGGCCCATAATGTCTTCTTCGACGAAGACAAAAAGGGGAGAATTTTGTGGTTTTTCTTCATATTCCACCTTGACCTTAATAGCAGAGCTCCTCCCCGGGCTCTGCAGGTCCTCCGATCCTTCTTCCTTCTTGATCACTGGCGATCCAGTTTCCAGTATTTTGGTTGTCCCTTGGTCTATCTTGACCGTTGTCTTTTCTTCTTCGTGGGACTCACGGTGAAATCCCGCGTCTCCCGAAGATCCGGGCACGCGCACCATTGTGGTAGAGTGGATTCTCAAACGACGTGAGAGAACCACAAACACACACAGCGCCGGACTGCCGACTTACGGAGGGTATCCCGATACCGTGTCGCGTCAACCTTGGGTCTCACCTTGTGTACCCGTCGGCTTGGCTGGTCTTGCTCCTCGTTAGACGCAGAAGACTTAAAGACTTGGTCTTTGTATAAGACTTGGACTTGGTGGTCCCCGAGTGGATATACTTCACTTGGGGCGGGTTTCTTGGGCTCAATCGACTTTAGTCGAGAGCGATGCACCTGGTACTACGTACCCCTTTGGTGGCTGACTGTTCTTGGTCCTTGGACCCCTTTGTGTTCTTCCCCGTAGGGAAACCGCTTCCTGTAGCGGTTCGTAGAGTCTTGACACCTCAGGCCAACTATCCTGAGGTTCAACTTGCGTAGCTTGAGCTAACACCTGTTGACGTCGGTGGGCCAAAGGTTATCCCGCCCGGAAGAGGTGAAGCGACGGAGAAGCTTGGTAGGGGCGCTTGGAGCTGCCACGTGTAATGCAAATTCGAGTGTGTTTATTTACCTTATACTTTGTATGCTTTTTCTTGCCTAACCCTAACCCTTTGATCTGGGTAGTGCCCCGTGTCGACTCTTGGAGGAAGAATTGGCTCCTTGGTACCTGTACTTTCTGTAATCTTTGATATTCCGTTTCTGGTACCCCGGTACCCCTGGGCCCTCAGTACCTCCCCGGTACCCCGGTACCCTATAACCTGTTTCCGGGGCCTGGGGCTTGTGCTGGCTCCGCACGTCTGGGTCCTTTTATTCTTTATAAGACGGGGCCTGGTGTGTGGTTGTAGATCCGCGAGGCCGGGTCGTGGTCACTCCCTCGGGGAAGTGACCAGAAATTTTCTTGCTCTCTGTTCCCAATTCCCTTAAACTCTAATTTTCCCTGGCACTTCACCACATTTATCTAGTGTAGTGTACTTAGAGTAGGACTATTCATAAAATCTTAATGCATAAATAAAATCAGTTCTCCTTTTGAATTTAAGATCGCAAGTCGTTCTGACTTGCTCTCTTGTGCGCTTCGTGCGTTGGTTCTCTGAACCTCTAAAATTTTAGCTTGTTCTTGCACTCTGTGCGTTGTTTCTCTGAACCTTAGCTTATTGCTTGCTGACTAAAAGTCTCTCCTACTTCCTTAGAAGAGGGTGACTTTAAGTCGTTTAATTAGTTCCTTAATACTAAGTGGCTTTTAGCCTTAACTCTATTTAGTTCTCTAGAACTAAGAGGCTTTCAGCCTAAAGTCTTCCTCTGGCTAAAGAGCTGTGAAGCTCCGCTACACTTGGTAGCACTCGCAGTCAATCCTACACCTGAGTCTTTAAAGACGGACCCTCTGTGAAAATGGAGAATCAAAATCACCTCTCTGAGGCACAACGACTAGCCTTAGATAAATTATCTGCGTTCGTTGGACCCGATCAAATCGAGGCCCTTTTGGCCCAAGGCCCCGAGGTTCTAAATGCTCGTCTTGAGGCCTTTATGAGTTATGAAGCAACGCTACTCGGGCAGGTCCATGACCAGGCAGCGGCAGCTGCGCCTACACAGTACATACCGGTACCTGTGCCCGATGCAGAGCCAAAGACTCGCCCACTCGTTTTAAACGTAAAGAACTTTGATGGGAAGGAGGGAGAAAATCTTCTCCTCTGGATCCGAGAAGTCGAAATGGCAATGGATGCCGCCATGCTTGTGTCAGAAAAGCAACGAGTTGGCTTGGCCATTTCTAAGCTCGGTGGAAGAGCTAGATAGTGGGCTCTAACGAGCGATGTCTCTGTAAATGTCGCATTCCCCACATGAGAAATGCTTAAAAAGCAATTAACTTGCGTGTTTGCACCGCCTAATCAGGCTTATCGTGTGCGCTCACGCTTCTTAGCTACCCTACAGGGTAGAACAAATTGTCGGACTATGTCCAAGAGTTGAGAACTCTCATTGATGCTATGCAGCAGGACCCTCTGGCAGAGGAAGTCCGAGTAACCATTTTTATGGAAGGACTTCGCACTGGGGTCGCCAGGACAGAAGTTTTCCGTGTCCAGCCTTCGACGCTCGAAGAGGCAGTGAGCATAGCGTTTAACGCTGAATTTAATTTCAAATCTGCTCGCTATGGTCTGCCATGGTATCATTCAAATGCCTCTAACAGGGCGAAACCCATGGACCTCGGCCATGCTGAAGAAGATGAGCTTCAAGCTGCTGAGCAACAAGGTAACATCCGTAGATGTTACATGTGCGGAAGCACTAGGCATCTCCGCCCTGGCTGTCCGTTACGAAAGCAACGTTCAAATCGGCAGAGCCGAAACCCTGCTCCTAGCCAAAAGGCGAGCACCGCAGGGGAAAACGTCAACTCCCAGTAGGCGCGAGGCGCCCTACTGGAAAAGAACTAAGTTCTGTTGAACCTGTGGTGGAGTGGGATTCGAAAAATTGCTGATGCGACTCCAACTCTCCACTGGCGCCCGGACGACCGACTAACGGAGGGGGTACCCCGATTCCGTGTGTATAGCCTTCCTCACCTTGTGTACCCGTCGGTAGGGCGGGTTGCTCTCTTCTCGGTGGACTTGAGTCGATGTTGAACTTGATTGTGTTAGGGATAGGTGGGGGGCGATCTTGTGGAATTCCTCACACGATCGCAGTTGTTCTTGGGGTGCTCTATTTGAGTCGCCCTGATCTCCCTTGAGATCGCCTTATCCAATTGGTTGATACTTAATACGCTTGCCTTCTGACCACTTGAGCCGTCTCGCGATCTTGTATCTGGCCTTCTTAGTCCTCTGCGTCCAATCGCAGCTTGAGTTGTTTTGTTGAGAATTCTTGCAATCCCTGGCCAAACAATCCAGGGATATGACTTGCGTAGTAGGTAGACTTCCTTGAGACGTCGGGAGGCCAAAGAATCCAGCCCGGAAGAGAAGTCGACACGTGTACTTAAAAGCAAATTGAACTCTGTTAATGTTAACCAATCAAAAACCAAAACCTATGATCTTGACTATCTGTAGCTCAGGATCTATTGCCACGTATCGCCCTTTCGGAAAAATCAGATCTTGTAATGTGGTCCACTCCAATATCGCCGCGATCTGGATCGCTACCTCGATTGTATCTAATACCATTTTAGTGTCGGATCGCGGTTAGTATCGGATCGCGGTACTAAATAATTAGTATCGGATCGCGGTACTAATAATTAATATCGGATCGCGGTACTAATAATTAGTATCGGATACCGATCCGCCGGATCACGACTTGTCCTCTTCACCGTTTCTTGGGTCATGTGAGATGGTCCATCTATATGACGTGTCATGTCCACCTCATTCCAGTCTTTCATAGCGACGTGATTCACACCAGACTGTCTTCCACATACTTGGATGTACCAATCCTCCTTCTTCGCGATCGCGTTCACGCGGATCGCCATCGAAAAATACCGGAGATCGCAATTGCGTAGTTTATAGGCCATAGTTAACTCCATATAGAACTGCGAACTCCACCATTCACTGTTTTCCATCCCGTTTGACATCACTTCGAAACCTTTCTGCGAGATCGCGATTCATCAATATTGGCCATTTCGGACTTAACCGGGAATATGCGATCACACTTTGCCAAATTCACTCCTTCGATTCGCCACAATCGTCCCCTGCACCGTTAGCCCACAAACAGTGTTGGCCTGTCTCGTTCACTCTTCTCGTCCCTTCGTCTCTTATGACCATATCTCCACCCGAAAACGATCGCCACACCCGAACTGGTGTGCTCGTCACGCGCGATCTACCGATGAATTCTTCTACCGGATCGCGTATCTTGCTCCCGTCTACCCGGATAATCCTTCCTCCCGTTACGGATCGTCAAACCGCGATCTCGTCGATCTCTTCACTTTATGACCGCCAGGAAGCCCAGATACAAGATCGCGAGACGGCTCAAGTGGTCAGAAGGTAAGCGTATTAAGTATCAACCAATTGGATAAGGCGATCTCAAGGGGAGATCAGGGCGACTCAAATAGAGCACCCCAAGAACAACGCGATCGTGTGAGGAATTCCACAAGATCGCCCCCCCACCTATCCCTAACACAATCAAGTTCAACATCGACTCAAGTCCACCGAGAAGAGAGCAACCCGCCCTACCGACGGGTACACAAGGTGAGGAAGGCTATACACACGGAATCGGGGTACCCCCTCCGTTAGTCGGTCGTCCGGGCGCCAGTGGAGAGTTGGAGTCGCATCAGCAATTTTTCGAATCCCACTCCACCACAAACCTCTAGGAGGTAAAGGTAAACAGGGCTTAGCCCCAGGTGGTTCTGTGGATGCTTCCATGGAACAAGATTAAAAGCCAGGCTTTTTGGTTGTGTCGGCAATCGTTTAGGGTTTTGATAAACCATGGTCAATTCTAATTGACTCAGGGGCGTCAGGTAATTATGTCTGACGTCTTTCCTTTGAAAGGAGTAAGCTGTATGCTGAGGCGCTAGAAGCGCAAGGGTGACAGTATAACCGTTCGTCTCGCATTCCATCAAGCCTTGAAGGCTAGTGATCTATCCGATATGGTGGTCATTCGACTTAACCTCGAGCTGAACTCATCCTCGCTTGTCGATGAGACAGTCCTTGAAGATACAAAGGCGGCACTTAGTGCGCGTAGTGGATGATCGACCTAGAAGAATCCTTCGGATCCCTACTATCATTTAGGTAAGTAATTTCAGGACATGGTGTGCTATGATCCACCGTCGCTTCTACCATCTTCTAAGGGTGTACGTCATTAAATTGACTTGGTTACTAGAACCAAATACTGCGTAACACGGCAGCAGCAAATCTCCGCACTCGACACCCACTTTCTGTGTTAAAAAACCGAATGGTAAGTGGCGCATCGTTCATGCTTATAATAAGCTCAATGCAGCCACTATACCTGCGCAGACGCCAATACCTAGAAAGGATGTTCTTCAGAACAATATGGTCGATTGTACCATGTACAGTGCGCTCGACTTAGTGGATGGTTATTACCAATTGCTTATGCGAGCTAGTGATATTCCGCTTACTGCTGTTAGTACTCCGAGCAATATGCTCTGGGAGTGGTTAGGGATGCCCCAGGGGCTATCTAATGCTCCGGCCACGTTTAACCGTTTGGTGACGCAATTGTTTCGACCCCATCGAAGTTATGCACAGACGTATTTTGATGACATTTTTGTCCATAGTCGAGCTGAACATGGGCGGTCAGATATTGAGAACCATATTGTTCATTTACGAGCTGTGCTCGAGTGCATGCGCACTAATAAATTATATGCTAATGCATCTAAGTGCATCTTCGGGGCCGAAGAGATCCCCTTTCCAGGGTGCTTCATTGGGAAGCGAGGCCTCAGAGCGGACCCCGCTAAGTTTACAGCCATAGTAAATTGGCCTGTTCCACAGTCTCAGAAGGAATTGCGTAAATGGCTTGGCCTTGCCACTTACTTACACAAGTACAGCGAGAATTACGCTGATATGGCTCGGCCATTATCTAATCTCCTTATAAAGGATGTAGGATGGTGTTGGCGTGCCGAATAAGAGGATGCTTTTTAAGCGGTGAAAGCTAGCCTTCTTCATGCTCCTATTTTGGCTTTGCCAGACCCTGAACGACCGTTTAGCGTCGTGTGTGACGCGTCGGAAATTTGCCATTGGCAGTGCTCTGTTACAAACAGATGATGAAGGCCGTGAGCTTGTGGTCGCTTTTGAATCTCGCCAGCTGAAAGCTGCAGAAAAGAACTATCAAGTTCATGACAAAGAGCTACTTGCGATGAAGTATGCCCTGGTCAAATTCAGAGTTCATCTGCTGGGCTCAAAGCCTTTTGTGATCTCAGATGATGCGGTCGCCGCATCGCTCGCAGAGGATGGCCAAGGTTTTCTTTGCTGAATATAACTTCGAGGTGAAGTATAGGCCACGCAAGCAAATGCTTTGGCTGACGCGTTGTCACGCAGACCTGAAAATGAGCTTGCTCATGTTACGACGTTGTCGTCTTCTATCACCGATCTCATTCGTACGGCGTATGCTAAAGATGATCACTGTATAGCGTTGCTACATGCTCTTGGCAGTGAGGAGTTTAAAGACTCGGACATTAAATTGTCGGCACGATTACGTGCGAGCCTCCATCGATATTCTATCGATCAGGGGCTGTTGTACTATCGTACAGATGTGGCGGATCCTCCGCGTATTGTGGTTCCTCATGACGAGGACCCAAAGTATCGTATCCTCTATGAGGTACATGACACCGCCATCGGGGGTCATTTGGGTGGTGAAAAGACCTATGGGGCAATATGCCAACGTTATTGGTGGCCCAAATTATATTAATGGGTGAGAACATATGTGCGTACGTCAACGGGTGAAACCCTCGCCCCATTCGGCAGCGCCGCTAGCTAGTTTGCCGATTACCACTGGGTGCTGGGAGTCCATTAGTATAGACTTTGTGTTTGGCCTACCACAGATTCGCATGGCAACACGGGTATAGTGGTCTTTGTTGACCGTTTGAGCAAGATGGCTCACTTAGCGGCTGCGCCAGACTCGATCGATGGTGAAGGTACAGCGGAGCTGCTTATCGATCAAGTGTTTCGCCAACATGGCTTGCCAGTGGCAATTGTTTCTGACCATGATCATCGTTTTACGAATTAGTTTTAGAAGTGAATACGTTTCTCGCAACGCGACAGAATGTCTTACGACATGTGCAAGACGCAATGGCTGATAGCCAAGACAAACAAAAAGAATATGCGGATGCTAAAGGCACAAGTTGTATTGATGATTATGAGGTCGGAGACTAAGTATTATTAAATGCTAAAAAAATCTACCTACCAATGTAGTATCTGCTGTCTTTAAGACAAATCTGCGTCCGCGCTGTATCGGACCCTTTACGGTCGTTGCCAAGAAAGGCACAGCGTATACGTTTAATTTGCCGCGCAAATTGCGTACACATCCTGTGTTCTACGTCGGCATGCTCAAGCCATATCGGGATCCGTCCCAAGTATTCACTAAGGCGCTCGCGCCGAGCCCATTGGCATTGTTGCGGGACGAATCATCTGCGCCAACATGTCAAGTTGACCCTGCATACGGGTCCGACTCTCTTCCAGGGACGCAAGCCGGGAATTCATCGTCTGCCTTTCCTCACGAAAGGACCGCACCTCCTGAACAAGCTCGGCATGAGCTTGTGCCGATACACCGGCCTCCGCCTCCTTTGCTCGATGCGCAGGGGAACCTACAGTTCCATGTGGAGCGTCTACTACAGAAGCGTCGCCTCCATGGTCAAAACCAGTATCTGGTAAAGTGGCGGAGATATCCCGAGTCGTGGAACTCATGGGAGCTCGAGGTTCCCCTGCGGCAGGATTGCCCATACGCAGTGGACGTTTTTGAGCGTCGTGCGCAGGGCCAACCTGTTGGCGATGACGCTTCTCACCTGTAGTGGTGGGGTTAGGCGAGTTAGCGGCCTTGGCCTGTCGTGGACTCGCGGCTACAGGTGTAGCCGAAACATTGGGGTGCTGGGTAGCAGACGAATAATGCGTTCGTTGGGATTTCAATTTTCCCCGGGCCTTCAGTTCAGCGTAATTGTAACGCATTTTCGTTCGAGACGAACATCTGCCACATCGGCACTTGACCGTAGGGTTCACATGCTGCTTAAACGTCGCGCATAATGCGCCCAGCGGCTAAAATCCGTGTCTTCCTCTTCCTCGAATTCCCCCGCGAACAGAAGGATGGGAACGCCCTTTATGGGAGGGACTGGCGCACCGCGCACTTTCCTGTTGAGGCTTGCCAAGTATTGGCTTTGCGTAATAATGAGAGGTTCCAGATAGCGTTGTCGAAGGGCCGTTTGCGTAGCAACATCCTCGGGTGAAATGGCCTCAGGCCCAATGGTCCAACCAGAAAGGGAATGCCCAGATGCTTCCTTAGGCGTTCTTCCACCGTAGGTGGCTTGAACCTATACTGTCGGTGGTCCTGAAGTCTCGCCATATTTTTTGTCCGGCGCTTGGCACCTTCCTCTTGGTCGATGGTCTGCTGTTGTTGCTCGTCGAGTGGGTTAGTAACCGTCACCGTTGGCGATACGTCAGGAGGGTCACGTAACGCTGTTAGCGCATCTTCAGCACCAAGTTAAGGTAACGGATTTGGTGCATGACTACTGTCATCTTCACTCGTAAGGGTGGTTAAGGGGGACCCATCGGGTCCCACAAAGACGGTGTCACTTTCGCAATTAACAGCTCGTCATGGTCGCCTTCAATGAGGCAGAGCATACGGCGCTGGGACTTGGTGAACAAGCCCTGGTCAACCTCTTGCATTGGCCAACTGAGCAACATGTTGCTCAGTTGGAGCAATTTAAGGCGTTTGTGCTCGGACAGCGTAGAAACGCGTCCGAGGTAAACAGCCAAGCCACCTCTGAGTCCATCACTAAGACTCAGGATGAGCTTAGGCTTGAGCAGGCACGTAATGAGGCGCTCAACAGAACTGTTGAAACGCTCTCTGCCCGGCCTGCTCAACCGAGGCCCATTCGGATGGACCCTCCGAAGTTCGATGGAACTAGCCCTCACACGATTGTTCACTGGCTATTAGCAGTTTGAGCAATGTGAAGTGGCGCAGCTCATCAAAGACGACACCAGAATGGTGTCGTATGCCATGTCCAACTTGCGTGGCAAAGCGTCAGAGTGGGCATACTCTGCGCTGATGACAAATGCTGATGCATTTCCATCATGGGCGATCTTTAAGGCAAAGATTCACGTTATGTATCAGCCGCCTAACAACGAAGTGTTGCTTATGGCGCGCTTCTTTGGAGCACGACAGGCGAAACGCTCTCTGCAAGAATTTGTGCAGAAGATGCATTCGCTGTCGGCGTCCATTTATGGGCAACCGATACCTGAAAGTATCAAGGTGGCCACGTTCATGAATGGACTTAGGCATGGCCCATCGCGTCAGGCTCTTTTTAGAAAGGTGCCAGCGACGATGGAAGAGGCAATTGACATTGCCTTAGTTGAGGAGCAATCCTACAACAGCGGCTCGGCGACAGCCTATTACAGGCCGTCGTCCGAGAAGTCTGATGCCACTCCTATGAAGTTAGGCAATGCAGATGTGATCTGCTACAAGTGCGGCAAGCAAGGCCATATAATGGCTCGCTGCTATGCCAAAGTAGCTGCTGGTGCTAAGGCAGCCAGCAAAAGGTCGCCCAACCCGAAGGGAGGTGCGAAAAACCAGCGTGCACGACGCACGGGTTCAGCACCTGCCCAAGATGGGTCGGGAAATGCGGGAGCGCAGTAAGGGCGGGATGCCCTACTGTCGCGGACTCTGAAGCTACCCCTAAGTTCAGAGTGATCGAACAAATGGGTAGCATAGTCCCTGAGGTTCCGAAAGGTCGGACCTCAACCCTTTTGGTCTGTAGCGCTCGAGTAAGAGGCTATGACCAAGTGATGACCCTTCTCGTGGATTCGGGTGCATCACAAAACTTTGTGAAACTCGAGGCTCTGAAAAAGAGACCAGCGAGTTATGAGTCGCTTTGCCAGGATGGCAAGCGAGAAGAGGCGATCGTTCGTTTAGCGAACGGCGCGCTCGCTAAATCGGAGGGAGTTCAAGTTGAACTCGCCTTCAGTTTCAGTGACTTCTCTTGTAAAGAGAAGCTTACAGTGCTAGGTATGGAGAGTCCGTATGACCTCATCCTAGGCATGCCTTGGTTGGCTAAACACCAACTAGGGATAGAATGGCGTACACGCACAGTCGCTAGCTCTACGCAAGACACCGGAAAGGATGTGCTCTTGCGAGAGGCTTATGTGGCTGATGCCGTGTCCAACACAGTCGAGAGTGTGATGACGGTATGTCAATCGGCACCAGGAATTACCTAGCTCTAAAGGAGTGGTGTAGTTGGAAGTGCTCTGGCGGAAAGCCAGGTGACACATATTCCTACCCAGGTCGAAAAGACTGGTGTAGTGAATGGTACGATGACAGGTAGTCATGCGTCCAATAGTCCTGCACAGAGCCGAGAGCCTGTGGTAGTTGATGGTGGGCTGACAGGAAGTCAAGCGCCACAAGAACTGGCGCAGAGCCAAGAGCCTGGTGCGGTTTGAAGGAGTGCGTTAGCTGAGATAGCAACGACACCTTCTTCCAGGTCAAAGGTCGTGGTGACTCGAAGAACGAGCACCAGGCGTATTAAGACGATCAAGGGCACATCGAAATGAGTGACCCTCGGATCAGTCTCGGTCCAAGAGGACGGACCTACGAACGAGTTGTTCGAGGCCGTCGAAGACAAAATGCCGGAGGCTTCCTCAGCTTAGGTGCTCCTACTTGTCTTGGCATCTGCCGAGGAGATAGTCAATCTCTCGTAGATGACGTGGGATCTGTTCCTGTCCGAGCTGAAGGAAGGAAAGATCCACGAGATAGTCGCACCGGTTCCAGAAGATAACGTGGTGGACTGTTGCTCGTTATCCACAATGGACGAGAGTGTCTTGGAGACCGACAAGAAGACAAGGCTCGCTGCTCAAGGCTGAGATGCCTTGAAGGACAGCCCATTCTATGATGTTCTGTGGAAACACCGTGACGTGTTTCCAGCATAAGTGCCGAACCGCCTACC
This sequence comes from Peronospora farinosa, assembly GCA_947646735.1. Lineage (NCBI taxonomy): Eukaryota > Oomycota > Peronosporomycetes > Peronosporales > Peronosporaceae > Peronospora > Peronospora farinosa. The sequence goes on along the minus strand of CANTFK010000943.1, from coordinate 148,646 downwards.
AGCCGATAGGGGCATCAGGCACGAGATTGACCTGGAGCCTGGCACCAAGTATTGTGTGACCAGGCAATGGCCGTTGCCGAAGGAACAAGTCGATTACATCGATGAGTTCTTCGACAAGCGAGCCAAGGCGGGACATGTACGTGAGAGCAAGTCGCCTCACCGCAGCCCGACCTTCTGTGTGCGTAAAGCCACGGGTGGATGGCGCGTGGTTCATGCTTATAATAAGCTGAACACGGCCACCATACCGGCTCAAACGCCGATCCCGCGGAAAGATGTTTTGTTGAATTCCATGGGAAAGTCAACTATCTTTTCCGCGTTGGATCTGAAGGATGGCTACTACTATTAGGTTCTCATGAGAGATACCGATGTAGACAAAACGGCAGTAAGCACCCCAAGCGGTATGCTGTGGGAGTGGCTTGTGATGCCACAAGGGTTGAAAAATGCTCCGGCAACATTCAACCGAGTGGTGGCTCACGTGATGCGTCAGCACCGTGCTTACGCGCCCCATTACTTTGACGATGTATTCTTGCATAGTAAGGCGGAGGACGGTCTGAGCGCGATAGAGTCGCACAAGCGTCATTTAGACGCTGTGTTGCAGACACTGGGTGACGCCCAATTATACGTGAACTTGCAAAAGTGCGTAATAGGGGTCCCCGAGATACCTGTACTGGGCTGCGTCGTAGGTACACATGTGTACGAGCAGACCTAAAAAAGGTAAAGGCTGTAAAGGAATGGCCAGTCCCACGGCACGTTTGGGATCTGCGCCAATTCCTTGGGCTCGCTAATTACTTGCATAAGTACAGCAAGAATTATGCGGAGCAGACTAAGCCATTGTCTTCTCTTTTGAAAAAGGATACAGAATGGACTTGGTCAAAGGAACAAGAAGATGCATTCACTTCAGTGAAGCAATCTCTTGTAGAGGCACCGGTCTTGGCATTGCCAGACGCGGATAAGCCCTTTAGTCGTCTGCGATGCAAGCAATTTTGCAAACGGCAGCGCGCTCATGCAGAAGGATGACAACGGCGTTGACCGTGTCATTTCTTATCAGACTCGGCTTTTGAAAGCTGCCGAGCTGAACTACCCTGTGCATGACAAGGAGCTACTTTCAATTAAGTATGCCCTTGTGAAGTTTCGGGTGCACCTCTTGGGCACCGAAACTTTTGTGGTTTATACGGATCACGCATCACTGCGGACCGCTATAAACTCACCGCACCTCTCGCCGAGAATGGCGAGATGGCTACCATTCTTATCTGAATTTAATTTCAAAGTTGAATATAAGCCGGGTAAGTCGAATGTCTTGGATGACGCGTTATCGCGCAGACCAGACTTCGAGGCAAGACGCCAGGATAGTGTGTCTCGTGCGAAAGCACAAGTTGAGTCGTCAACATTGGCAGCCATGAAGGCCTACCATGTGACGAGCTCAATGGCCTCCCATATCAAGGAGTGTTACAGTCAGGACGAACATTGTCGCCTGCTGTTGGATCATTTTGGTGCACGAAAGGTTACCCTTCCGTCGCACCTCAAAGCGAAACTAAATCGCTTTAGTTACAGTGATGGCGTGTTATGGCATTAACTGTCACCCTGTGATCCCTTGAGAATCTATGTCCCTCATGACACAGATCTCAAGCTGATGATACTTCACGAGTGCCATGATGCGCCATCTAGTGGGCATCTGGGCCGTGAAAAGACATTCTTACGAGTGTCAAAGGAATTTTGGTGGCCCCACCTATATCGGTAAGTGGCCAATTATATTCGCTCTTGCGAAGAGTGTCAGCGCATAAAGCCTGCACCTTCTAGCAGTGCGCCACTGAAGCCACTGCCGATTCCAACTGAATGTTGGAAGTCGGTCAGTTTGGACTTCATGTTTGGCTTACCGCCTGACCATAAAGGCAGGACGGGGCTCGTCGTCTTTGTAGACAGACTGAGCAAGATGGTGCATTTGGCACCATGTAGCACCAAGATCTCAGGAAAAGAGGCTGCCCTCTTGTTTATGGATCACGTGTATCGACTACACGGGATGCCCGAGTCCATAGTATCGGACAGGGATCCGCGTTTTACGTCGGGTTTTTGGCGACATGTGTTTGAGCTGCTGGGTAGCAAGCTCCACATGCCAATAGCTGATCATCCCCAGACTGATGGCCAAACAGAACGGGCCAATCGAGTCGTGGCGGATGTGTTGCGTACAGTAGCGACTCCTAAAGAATGGAGCAAGCAATTTCCATTCGTGGAGTTCGCTATTGATAATAGTGTTCACGCCAGTACGGGTGAAACACCGTTTTACATTAACGGACTGCGTCATCCTCGAATGCCAGTCTCGTTTGTACGCAGCCCGAGTCTTAGTGGGGGAGGGCCCCTCACTTCGCTCGGTGCGAATGCCAAAGAGGGCCAAGGTTGCCCTAGTGACACTGCTAATTTAGCAGTGGTCACGACACCTATAGGTGTCACAAAGGAAGCACGGCAAGAAATGCCAGTGCTCCTTGATGATGACACTATAGTGTTGTCGAACAGCGTCGACCCATGAACGACCTCTTGGAGGCGTCATCGGCGAGCTGGATGCTAAAAGCGTGAGCGAAGCTCAGCGCTTTGTGGATGAGCGATTAGCCATCACACGTAAAGTACGTGACGCGATGGCAAGCGCACAGGACAAGCAAAAACAATCTGCAGACCAGCATGGTCGCAAAAACAATGAACACTTTAGTGTGGGGAACAAAGTGCTATAAAGTACTGCTACCCTACCTAAACATGCAATCTCTGTACTACCTGGTGGTACTACTAAGCTATTGCCCCGATTCATTGGGCCCTTTACAGTGGTTGAAGGAGTTGGAGACCTAAATTATAGGCTCACTCTCCCACCGTATATGAAGACGCACCCCGTATTTTACGTGGGTCGTCTGAAACGGTATGTTGATCCAGAAGAGATCACATATCCGCATCGGTCTAACGAGACCGATGGTGACGTCGACTGTGAGTCGAGCGTCACGGCCGATCCGGCGATGAGGAAGCCGAGAGGCTCCCCGTGTACGAACGAGGCGATAGAGGACTCGGCGATCGAGGAAGACTCCGCGCTTGACGCGGGTCTCTCATCACCAGTCGCTCTAAGATGTCCAAACGGGTCTTCAGGCGGTCATACCCCTGACGGTCCCTCGTCCTCACATCGCGCAGATCCACAGTCAGTCGCGAGACTTGACTCTCGAGATCTGTCACCTGCCTCTTCAGCGCAGCGGGCTCAGCCTGCGACTGAACAGCAGCAGGGTAAGCAGCCGCGAGTAGGTGGGCGTAATCGCCGCTCCTATCGGGCGCCACCTGTGTTGGTGGACACGGAAGGGAATACGCGCTTCCTTGTTGGAAGGCTGTTGGACCACCGGTTTGTGAAGGGAGAGCTCCAAATCCTTGTCCAGTGGAAGGGTTACCCAACGAGCTTTTACTCGTGGGAGTCTGTGGACGCTTTGCGCGTCGACGTGCCTGGGCTGGTAGCTGCTTATGTGAAGCAGCACCAGCTGTCGTCTTTCTGCTAGGTTCGGATGGACTAGCAGAAGAAGCGTGGCGAGAATTTATTGGGGGTCGCTTACCACCAAAGATTTCATGCGCACGCTTCATGGCGAAGCTGATTCGCTGCGACCGTTGTTTCGTTGCATCTTCCTGCAACGTTACACGGCGCCGAAGTTCAGCTTCATATTCGTCGGCTGTTTCGTTAGAACGCAGCACGACTGGAATTGGGAAAGCACGACCAAGTGCTTTGCCCTGCTTTTTCCACAAGGGAAAGACGCTATAAAATTTATGAGCGTCTATAGTTGCACGCTGAAAAAGCGCTGCGCTAGACCCATCCGAGTTCATCCACTCAGATGGAGGTGGCATTGGTGGCAAGCCACCACTCACGTAGCCGCCCTCGCGACGGAGGGCTAGTGAGGCCGAAGGTGTACTTGGTGGAGCTTTGAGCTCACACTCACCTGAGTCTGACTCTCCATTATGGATTGTCAAGACATCAGCTTGAGGAGTCACATCTGACTGAGTCGCAAATACTCCTTTCGAAGTAGCGTGCTCAGTCTTAGTCGCTGCGCTCGTAGGCGCAGGCGACGAGGCTTTACCTTCGCTTGCAGGAAGCATAGAAGCTTCCTCAAGGACGGGTGCCTCAAAGGATGGGGACATATGTCCCAACAATGCGCTTTGCTCATCTCCACGTTGGGGTGATGGCAATGGCGTGCTCTCATTGTAATCTACAATGAGAGATGGATCTTCATCCACATTATAGTGAGATGGAAGATTCGCCTCAGTGCCTGAAGCACTTTGCGACGGCTGCGAATAATCGCGGCGCGTGCGCTTAGTGTTGGACTGCATGGGCGCCTTTGCAGGCGACCCATCAGCCTTACCACGTTTCGGTGGCATGAGAATTGAGTAGACTAAAGCGGCGCGTTTATAACGGCTCGCAAGTCTCTCTGTCTCCTAGGCGATGTTTTACAAGATGTAAAAATCGTTTTAAAAGGGGGGATGGTGTAACGGGCTCAACGTTACACGTACCCGTTAAGTATGCGATACTTAGCGGGCAGGTCTAAAAAGGTACGTAAGTACTTAAGACCTGTCGCTCGGGTGAGACACACCATGTGTCACACCCTTGCGTATGTGATATACACTAGGTGTATTCACATTGATGGGGATGACGCCCAGCTGGGACTAGGCGTCATCAAATGACGTCAGTCAGTTACGTCATTGAGCGAGCTTAAATATATTTAAGCTCGCCCGTTGGGATGCGCATCTATAGAGATGGCACCCATCATTACATATTAACCAATCAGTAGTTGGATTTATATTTAGTTAAAATCTATTAAATACAAATGAGGTCTTGAATTTGCTAAATCAAAAGCACCACGCACGAGAAGCCGAAAAGCTTCTACGTGACGTCGGTGTCTTCTTGTCTTAGAAGTTCGTTGCACTCTCGCTTAAGCGAAAGGCAACTGGTGGTACGACTGTTTAAGCAGTCGCCCAACCTCCTAACCACCCTCGCACGCGAAGGTAAGACGGTCTAACCGCTTCCTCGCTTGTGCATAAGGTGTGTGCTGGTAGCACGAGGCAACTTCGTAGAAGTGCCTGTCTACATTTGGGGTCTCATCATACAGTTTTGAGTACCCACTCCACCACACAGCATGAAGACGCAACCCGTATTTTACGTGGGTCTTCTGCAACAATATGTGGATCCAGAAGAGATCACATATCCACATCGGTCTAACGAGACCGATGGTGACTTCGACTGTGAGTCGAGCGTCGCGGCCGATCCGGCGACGAGGAAGCCGAGAGGCTCCCCGTGTACGAACGAGGCGATAGAGGACTCGGCGATCGAGGAAGACTCCGCGCTTGACGCGGGTCTCTCATCACCAGTCGCTCATGTATGTCCAAACGGGTCTTCAGACGGTCATACCCCAGACGATCTTTCGTATTCACTGTAACGGGGCTAGAACGTACCGTCACTAGCTCACACGTGCGCTTGAGGAAGACTCTCAAGCCCAAGTATTAGGTATTAAGTAAAGTTTACTCTGATTTTTATTTTTGTTTTAATTCGTACTAATTACGAAGATTTTAGTCGTAATAAATACGACAGTGTTCCCGCCTTTCGGGAACCACACAATTTCAGGTTGATTTATCATTGGTCTATATTGTGACTTTAGGCCCCAATAATAAAACAATAATAAATTGCCACGCTGTGCTCGCTATTCGGGCCCAGCACCTGCCTACATATGTAATTGTTTATATATGTTAACTATGTGTGTAATGTAACCCATTACTTTACCCTCTTCTCAAGACAGCACTCATTAACCGTGAGTGCTCAACTGTCGAAACCCCATCGCTCACAAACGAACAAGCAATGTCTGGAGACCCAACACCCAATCCAGCAGCACTCCCAAGCACCGTTAGCGGGAGTGCAACAACCAGCATCATGGCGCAACAACTCATACCTTGGCCATTGTATGACTTGTCCGGAGCTCACGCTCCGGCCTCACTGGACATGGTGCGGGACTACCTCTGGCGATTTAAAAAACTGCGCAGGAAGGGCCTTAATGGAATCGGGTACGAGGTCCTGCATCGCTCTTGGTGTGCCTTCTTTCAACGTAGGAATAGGATGCTAGAGGATGGTAGCAGCTTCCGACTATGGCTCGCTAATCGAGAGGAGCTTCGCACCGATCACTCCATCGGCGCGCTACGCCAAAGAGTGTGTGAGAATGCTTGGAATGAGGACCGCCTCTGCTGCGTTCATGTCAATGAAGGATGCCAGTCTTGTGACTCGACTCCACGCCCAACTCATGACGAATGGCGACGACACATCGCTGAGTGTCCACTCAGCGAACGCGAACGAAGTTGGATTGCAAAGTATGAGCGAAGTCTGAGCGAACAGAGAAGCGCAGTTATTCGTGGTGCGCCTCGCTGGCAGCACCACTCGCGACAGCGGAGTCAATCTCCTCGATTTAATCAGCGCAGGGCAGCGACACGTTCACCTGCCCGTCCTGTTGCGCGATTCTCGCCTCGCAATCGTGATGATATGTATTTACCATGACGTTTTCGTTCACGGCATCGTTCTCTTTCGCTTCATCGTTCTCGTTGGATCTCCTTGCCTTTTTCGTTTGTCACGAGAGCGTTCGCGTGCGCGCCCGAATTGTAATAGCCTGACTTCGAGGCTTCATACGACTGAACCACATCTGGAACGTCACGAAGGAATAAGGAGCGTGGTTTCCATGTATCCTGCTGGGGGGGAATCCAAGCCAACGTACTCGGTACCTGCGCGCGGATGGAACCGCGCGCTTCTCATGAATCGACTGCAGTACAGGTTTTGGAGGGTCTTCGTGACCCACAACGCGGTCTACAATCCAGCGCACCTGTCCCTCCGCATTAACAAGCGGAGGAGGGCCCTCGCGATGGTACTGCTGGCGTCCTGGTTGCCCAGGACGATGTTGATCAGGCCGTAAGCAAGGCTGCCGATGCTCAGCTGGAGGCTGAGGCTGCTAGTGAGCGTGCTGCCCAGGCGGAGAGACTGTGAGTGAGAACCGGCAGTCGAGCCGTGAGCTGGTAGAACACTTGAGGTTTCTGGAACGCCAGGTGCTTGGTCAGGTTCAGACGGAATCGAAGGCACGCCCCATGTCATCGGCGCGTCGATCACGACGGGAAGGCCGATCGACTTACGGACCCTTGGAGCCGACATCGGAGCGAAGCCGTGAAGCATAGCCGGACGATATTCCTAAGCCGCCCGACATAGAAAGTCGGGTGGAGTCGCAATGATGAGGGAACATCGAGTGTATAAGCGTCGCCGATTGCCTTAGAACCTTTGATAAAATGATGAAGCGTGGCGCGAGTTTACTCGCGCCTATGTTAGTAACTGCTGAATCCCTTAGACCCTCTGTAGACAATAATACACGATCATCTTACTCAAACTTGCTCGTGTTCTTTTCTTATATGTTTGTCAGCATTCTATTTCTGCTGGTCTACCGCAGACTGTAGCACGTCGTGTACATACCGGGTGATTGCTTGACGTTATGTATAAACTTTGACACATCCATGTCATCAATTGGTCGCGCCAACTCATTCGGCGCGTAGTTGGCAGTAGGAGAACGTAACCCGAAGGCGGGTCAATCAATGTCTGCGCAGTCCATCGAGCTAATGATGACGCCACGTCTCGTGGCGTCAAAGCAGCAATTTTCGCCTTAGATCGGGTTACTACATTGGCGTTCAAAATACCGTGAGCTGCACTCGATCCTTGTTTATCACCTTTATCCCCCCCCCAGAGTGGAGCCACTAGATGTTGTGGGTCGCCCCACGGCCAGGAGAGTAAGAACACGAAGGTGGCGAGCTGAATCCACAAAAAATAGCGTAAACCCTGTTGAAGCGTGTACGGCGTTGTTGAGTGCGAACTCAGCAAGTGGAAAGAATGCACTACAACTTGTGAATGACGTAGCATAACTTCTTACAACGTCTTCGAGGACCCGGTTCACGTGCTCGGTTTGTTCATCCGTGTCCATCCGTTTCCGGACGGGCCGCTGTTGACATCTTCAGTCTTGTCCCGAGAAACTCAAACAGTGACGTCCAAAGTGCGGATGTGAATCGCGGATCACGGTCCGAAACAATGTATTTAGGCAGGACATGATGACGGAATACCGCGTCAATAAATTGCGCCGCGGTCTCTTCCGCGGTGATCTTAGCGTGAACAGGCACTAGATGCATCATCATGCTGAATCTGTTAACCAAGACCAGGATACCCGTTCGAGCTTGACTATCGGACGCGATCCCGAAGATGAAGCCCATCGAAACTGATCTTCAGGCCTCGGCTGCAATTTGCAACGATTGCAAGGGAGCCTGCGACGATGGAGATGGCTTCACACGCTGGCAGATTACGCACGTTCGGATCCAGTTACGTACCCACTTATACATGTGGGGCCAGAAAAGCCTCGAGACACAGCCGAGAAAGTCTTTTCGCGGCCTAAATGACCGTTAAAAGGAGCATCGTGATACTCATAGATGATTCTTGCGCGCAAATTCATGTCGTTGGCGATCACCGTGCGAGGAGCATCGAATTGGTCGATGCTATACAGAAGCAAATTGCCGTCTAAACTGTATCACCGAATATTATCGCGCTTGGTTCGTGATAAAGCTCTCAGTGCAACATCGCTGGGAGCACGCAGATACTCGATAATGTCTGCGTAATCTGAATCTCCCTTGTACGCTACGACGATCTCATCAAATAAACACGGCTGGGGTGTAACCCGAGCTAGGTCAGCGATACACACATCGCATATCGGTCATCATCGTCCTCGTCATCAGTCGCCTGAAGACTCAGGGCAGTCCGAAGATCGTAGTCGGGACGTCGTGACAGAGCATCAGCGAGAATATTAGTCTTGCCTGGCTTGTAATGCACGACGAAGTTGTGCTCAGAGAAGAATGAGAGCCATCGTGCCATCCGTTGGGACAGGTGTGGGCTCTTCATCGCTGTGCGCAGCGATGCATGATCGGTGTACAAAGCAAATGTACGTTCACCAAGGAGATGCACGCGAAACTTGATGAGTGCATAGCGCATCGCTAATAACTCCTTGTCGTGAAACCGGATAGTTCTTCTCAGCTGGCTTCATCTGTCGCGACTGACAGCTCATGATTCGTTCACGGCCCTCATCATTAAATTGCATGAGGGCACAACAAATTGCAAAATCACTGGCATCGCAAACCACGTGGAACGGCTTGGAGTCGTCTGGTAAGAACAGCACTGTCTATGACGCCAGGCTCTTCTTCACTGCTTCATAGGCTGCTTGGTGCTCGGGATGCCACAACCGAGTGGCGTCTTTCTTCAAGAGTGACGACAAAGGCTGGATGGAAACAACATAATCCTTCGTATACTTGTGCAAATAATTAGCCAAGCCGAGCCACTGGCGCAGCTCCGTAGGGTTCTTGGGCGTGGGCCAAGAACAGATGGACGACACCTTCTCTGGATCAGCTCGAGCTCCCGATTTACTCACATAGCAACCCAGCACCGGAATCTCCGGTGCACAAAAGACACACTTCTTGAGATTCGCGTACAACTTGTTGTCCCGCATATCTTGAAACACTTGCTTCGGGTGTTGAATGTGAACTTGGACATCGCTGAGGTTGCCCTCGGCGCGACTGTGGACGAAAATGTCGTCAAAATAACTTGGAGCAACGTTTCGAAGGGGTCTCAACACTTAAGACACCATGCGATTGAAGGTGGCCGTAGAGTTCTTCAATCCTTGTGGCATAACCAGCCAATCCCATAACATGCGACTCGGGGTGCTCACCGCGATGAGTAGGATATCGCTCGGTTGCATCAGAATCTGATAAAAGCCATAGTTAGATCGATGGCACTGAAGGTGACACTTCCTGACATGAATTCACCACCATTTCCTTTCTGTGAATAGGCGTTTGCGCAGGAATAGTGGCATCATCATTCTTATTAAACGCATGCAATATCCGCCAGACTCCCGTTGCCTTCTTCATGCAGAAGGTTGGACTCGAATGTGGTGGGATACTCTCACGCACATGATCCTCTTTGCGGCGGCCTTCTAAGAATGCGTCAATAGCTTCGACTTGATCTCGAGGCAACGGCCACTGCCGTGTCACACAATGCTTCGAGATGAATCTCGTGCCGAATACCACGGTCCGCAGGAAATTCAGCCGGAATCTTGTCCGGGGCCACGTCTGCATACTCACGATCAATGTCGTAAACAGGGTTAATAGACTCTCGAAAAGCCTCCCATGACTGTGATGCAAACCTTTCTTCACGCGCTGAATTTGGCTTAGCGCTCGGAGGACGCGCCATATGCTACTCGTTCGCCACAGTAACTACCTCGTTGGAGATCATACACACTTATTCTACAGTGCCTCCCTTAAAGTCACGTAGGAAATGCTTCCAGGAAAGCCCTGGAAGGCTTGTAATGGAAGACGCATCACGAGGAGGACTCTCGACTTTGATATATTGGCGCCTTTGTGGACTCCCTTCCACGTACACGACATCGTGGACACATTCCAACGCTAAATTCTCGGTGCTGTTGTCCCCATCGTGCTTCGAGTCATTACACGAAGCTGGCGAACCGCAGTCAGGTGATAAACCATCACCCCCCTCTAGGCACTGGATGTCCTCATCCACGATGCCCGGAAACACTAGACAGGAGTAGCCCAAATTCGACCGTCGACACTTGATGCGGGAGCTCCTGCTCGGCCGCCGTTAACCCGTGTGGGAGCCCCTGCTCAACCACAATGTTCCCATGTGGGAACCTCGGTTCGACCACAGTGGGTGATGATGGCAACTCCGGTTCGACCATCATTCTTTCGCGTGGGGACTCCTGTCCTTCCACGTCACACTCGTTGGCGAGCTCTTGCTCGCCATCACAAAGTCCTTTTGGGATCCCCTGCTCAACCACAATAGGTGCAGATAGGAACCCCGGCTCAACCACTGCATTCACGTGCGGGAACCCCGGACCTCCGCTCCATCCAGTAGGGCGCCTTGCAACTACTGGTTCCGACCGTTTTTTGGAAGTGCGGCCGGTACAGCACCCCCGTGCTGGGCATCCACTGATTGCACCGAAATCGGCGCTGGCGCTCGGCACTCAGCCGCGCGATGCCCTGGCTTGCGACAACGAAAGCAAACCAATTGACGCCCGGTGCGAGCATCACCCTTATGGGAAATGACACGTCCTCGGTCTCCCGACGACTAAATCACGTCGATCTCCATAGGTTTTGGACCAGAAGGCCGGGGGATGGTGGCGACCAAGGGTTTGACATAGGCCTTTGTGACCCTAAAGTCCTCACGGAGTGCGATGGCAAATGCCTCCTCCAATGTGTCAGGCTCCGCGCGCTCGAGCGATAAGCGGGTCTGCCCTTCACGCATACCATCCACAAAGACATTCACCTGCGTGTACATGTCCATGGGGTGCGTGATAATACACGACGCCAGATGCCTAGCCATCTGTACGTAGTCGCGCATCGCCATTTTACCCTGTCGCATAGACAGGAATCTCAATCGCACCAATTTATCCTCTTGTGGTGGCTCGAAAGCAAGATGGAGATCGTCCTGGATGGTATCCAGGGTGAGGAACGCGTGCTCGTCCACAACGAGCTTACCAAGGGTTCACTCCTTGGCCTTCCCCGTGAGGCGGGAAAGAAGGAAGTTGACCTTCGCCTGGGGTGCCTCAAGAAGTCTCGAGGCGATGGCGATATCAGCTTTTCGGAACCACCGATTCAGCGACAACCAGTCTTTACCTTCTCCAGAGTAGGAGGAGGTTTCCATCTTCACTGCCTCATTACGTGAAGTGCGCAAGGGAGTTAAGCCTCGCCGGTTGGATTCGGCGAGCTCGCGTGCCATAAACTCATGTATGGCGAGACGTTGCGCGTCAGGGGTCGCTGACCTCATCATCGACGCGACGAATGCCTCTCCCGATATTGCCGCGAGGCGATTGAGGGCATTCCACTCAACACCAGTAAGATGGGGGAAGGTCGCGTGCACCAGAAATAAATCTGGAGCGTCAAAGTACGACGATTCGCTCATTTCAAAATCAGGCATAGGAAGGACTACTAAGTGCTACTAGATGAAACGGGGATAGATGGTACCGTCACTAGCTCACACGTGCACTTGAGAAATACTCAAGCTCCAGTATTAGGTATTAAGTAAAGTTCACTCTGATTTTTATTATTATTTTAATTCGTACTAATTACAAAGATTTTAGTCGTAATAAATACGACAGTGTTCCCGCCTTTCGGGAACCACACAATTTCAGGTTGATTTATCATTGGTCCATATTGGGGACTTTAGGCCCCAATAATAAAACAATAATAAATTGCCACGCTGTGCCCGCTATTCGGGCCCAGCACCTGCCTACATATGTAATTGTTTATTTATGTTAACTATGTGTGTAATGTAGCCCATTACATTTACAGCGCGTAGATCCGAAGTCAGTCGCGAGACTTGACTAGATAGATCCGCCACCTCTTTTCTCAGCGCAGCGATATCCTCCTGTGACTGAACAACAACAGGATAGGCAGCCGCAAATAGTTGGGCGTAATCGCTGCTTCTATCGGGCGCCACCTGTGTTGGTGGATGCGGTGGGAACACACGCTTCTTTGTTGAAAGGTTGTTGGACCGATGCCGTGTCCAACACAGTCGAGAGTGTGATGACGGTATGTCAATCGGCACCAGGAATTACCTAGCTCTAAAGGAGTGGTGTAGTTGGAAGTGCTCTGGCGGAAAGCCAGGTGACACATATTCCTACCCAGGTTGAAAAGACTGGTGTAGTGAATGGTACGATGGCAGGTAGTCATGCGTCCAATAGTCCTGCACAGAGCCGAGAGCCTGTGGTAGTTGATGGTGGGCTGACAGGAAGTCAAGCGCCACAAGAACTGGCACAGAGCCAAGAGCCTGGTGCGGTTTGAAGGAGTGCGTTAGCTGAGATAGCAACGACACCTTCTTCCAGGTCAAAGGTCGTGGTGACTCGAAGAACGAGCACCAGGCGTATTAAGACGATCAAGGGCACGTCGAAATGAGTGACCCTAGGATCAGTCTCGGTCCAAGAGGACGGACCTACGAACGAGTTGTTCGAGGCCGTCGAAGACAAAATGCCGGAGGCTTCCTCAGCTTAGGTGCTCCTACTTGTCTTGGCATCTGCCGAGGAGATAGTCAATCTCTCGTAGATGACGTGGGATCTGTTCCTGTCCGAGCTGAAGGAAGGAAAGATCCACGAGATAGTCGCACCGGTTCCAGAAGATAACGTGGTGGACTGTTGCTCGTTATCCACAATGGACGAGAGTGTCTTGGAGACCGACAAGAAGACAAGGCTCGCTGCTCAAGGCTGAGATGCCTTGAAGGACAGCCCATTCTATGATGTTCTGTGGAAACACCGTGACGTGTTTCCAGCATAAGTGCCGAACCGCCTACCAGCCGATAGGGGCATCAGGCACGAGATTGACCTGGAGCCTGGCACCAAGTATTGTGTGACCAGGCAATGGCCGTTGCCGAAGGAACAAGTCGATTACATCGATGAGTTCTTCGACAAGCGAGCCAAGGCGGGACATGTACGTGAGAGCAAGTCGCCTCACCGCAGCCCGACCTTCTGTGTGCGTAAAGCCACGGGTGGATGGCGCGTGGTTCATGCTTATAATAAGCTGAACACGGCCACCATACCGGCTCAAACGCCGATCCCGCGGAAAGATGTTTTGTTGAATTCCATGGGAAAGTCAACTATCTTTTCCGCGTTGGATCTGAAGGATGGCTACTACTATTAGGTTCTCATGAGAGATACCGATGTAGACAAAACGGCAGTAAGCACCCCAAGCGGTATGCTGTGGGAGTGGCTTGTGATGCCACAAGGGTTGAAAAATGCTCCGGCAACATTCAACCGAGTGGTGGCTCACGTGATGCGTCAGCACCGTGCTTACGCGCCCCATTACTTTGACGATGTATTCTTGCATAGTAAGGCGGAGGACGGTCTGAGCGCGATAGAGTCGCACAAGCGTCATTTAGACGCTGTGTTGCAGACACTGGGTGACGCCCAATTATACGTGAACTTGCAAAAGTGCGTAATAGGGGTCCCCGAGATACCTGTACTGGGCTGCGTCGTAGGTACACATGTGTACGAGCAGACCTAAAAAAGGTAAAGGCTGTAAAGGAATGGCCAGTCCCACGGCACGTTTGGGATCTGCGCCAATTCCTTGGGCTCGCTAATTACTTGCATAAGTACAGCAAGAATTATGCGGAGCAGACTAAGCCATTGTCTTCTCTTTTGAAAAAGGATACAGAATGGACTTGGTCAAAGGAACAAGAAGATGCATTCACTTCAGTGAAGCAATCTCTTGTAGAGGCACCGGTCTTGGCATTGCCAGACGCGGATAAGCCCTTTAGTCGTCTGCGATGCAAGCAATTTTGCAAACGGCAGCGCGCTCATGCAGAAGGATGACAACGGCGTTGACCGTGTCATTTCTTATCAGACTCGGCTTTTGAAAGCTGCCGAGCTGAACTACCCTGTGCATGACAAGGAGCTACTTTCAATTAAGTATGCCCTTGTGAAGTTTCGGGTGCACCTCTTGGGCACCGAAACTTTTGTGGTTTATACGGATCACGCATCACTGCGGACCGCTATAAACTCACCGCACCTCTGGCCGAGAATGGCGAGATGGCTACCATTCTTATCTGAATTAATTTCAAAGTTGAATATAAGCCGGGTAAGTCTAATGTCTTGGATGACGCGTTATCGCGCAGACCAGACTTCGAGGCAAGACGCCAGGATAGTGTGTCTCGTGCGAAAGCACAAGTTGAGTCGTCAACATTGGCAGCCATGAAGGCCTACCATGTGACGAGCTCAATGGCCTCCCATATCAAGGAGTGTTACAGTCAGGACGAACATTGTCGCCTGCTGTTGGATCATTTTGGTGCACGAAAGGTTACCCTTCCGTCGCACCTCAAAGCGAAACTAAATCGCTTTAGTTACAGTGATGGCGTGTTATGGCATTAACTGTCACCCTGTGATCCCTTGAGAATCTATGTCCCTCATGACACAGATCTCAAGCTGATGATACTTCACGAGTGCCATGATGCGCCATCTAGTGGGCATCTGGGCCGTGAAAAGACATTCTTACGAGTGTCAAAGGAATTTTGGTGGCCCCACCTATATCGGTAAGTGGCCAATTATATTCGCTCTTGCGAAGAGTGTCAGCGCATAAAGCCTGCACCTTCTAGAGTGCGCCACTGAAGCCACTGCCGATTCCAACTGAATGTTGGAAGTCGGTCAGTTTGGACTTCATGTTTGGCTTACCGCCTGACCATAAAGGCAGGACGGGGCTCGTCGTCTTTGTAGACAGACTGAGCAAGATGGTGCATTTGGCACCATGTAGCACCAAGATCTCAGGAAAAGAGGCTGCCCTCTTGTTTATGGATCACGTGTATCGACTACACGGGATGCCCGAGTCCATAGTATCGGACAGGGATCCGCGTTTTACGTCGGGTTTTTGGCGACATGTGTTTGAGCTGCTGGGTAGCAAGCTCCACATGCCAATAGCTGATCATCCCCAGACTGATGGCCAAACAGAACGAGCCAATCGAGTCGTGGCGGATGTGTTGCGTACAGTAGCGACTCCTAAAGAATGGAGCAAGCAATTTCCATTCGTGGAGTTCGCTATTGATAATAGTGTTCACGCCAGTACGGGTGAAACACCGTTTTACATTAACGGACTGCGTCATCCTCGAATGCCAGTCTCGTTTGTACGCAGCCCGAGTCTTAGTGGGGGAGGGCCCCTCACTTCGCTCGGTGCGAATGCCAAAGAGGGCCAAGGTTGCCCTAGTGACACTGCTAATTTAGCAGTGGTCACGACACCTATAGGTGTCACAAAGGAAGCACGGCAAGAAATGCCAGTGCTCCTTGATGATGACACTATAGTGTTGTCGAACAGCGTCGACCCATGAACGACCTCTTGGAGGCGTCATCGGCGAGCTGGATGCTAAAAGCGTGAGCGAAGCTCAGCGCTTTGTGGATGAGCGATTAGCCATCACACGTAAAGTACGTGACGCGATGGCAAGCGCACAGGACAAGCAAAAACAATCTGCAGACCAGCATGGTCGCAAAAACAATGAACACTTTAGTGTGGGGAACAAAGTGCTATAAAGTACTGCTACCCTACCTAAACATGCAATCTCTGTACTACCTGGTGGTACTACTAAGCTATTGCCCCGATTCATTGGGCCCTTTACAGTGGTTGAAGGAGTTGGAGACCTAAATTATAGGCTCACTCTCCCACCGTATATGAAGACGCACCCCGTATTTTACGTGGGTCGTCTGAAGCGATATGTTGATCCAGAAGAGATCACATATCCGCATCGGTCTAACGAGACCGATGGTGACTTCGACTGTGAGTCGAGCGTCACGGCCGATCCGGCGATGAGGAAGCCGAGAGGCTCCCCGTGTACGAACGAGGCGATAGAGGACTCGGCGATCGAGGAAGACTCCGCGCTTGACGCGGGTCTCTCATCACCAGTCGCTCTAAGATGTCCAAACGGGTCTTCAGGCGGTCATACCCCTGACGGTCCCTCGTCCTCACATCGCGCAGATCCACAGTCAGTCGCGAGACTTGACTCTCGAGATCTGTCACCTGCCTCTTCAGCGCAGCGGGCTCAGCCTGCGACTGAACAGCAGCAGGGTAAGCAGCCGCGAGTAGGTGGGCGTAATCGCCGCTCCTATCGGGCGCCACCTGTGTTGGTGGACACGGAAGGGAATACGCGCTTCCTTGTTGGAAGGCTGTTGGACCACCGGTTTGTGAAGGGAGAGCTCCAAATCCTTGTCCAGTGGAAGGGTTACCCAACGAGCTTTTACTCGTGGGAGTCTGTGGACGCTTTGTGCGTCGACGTGCCTGGGCTGGTAGCTGCTTATGTGAAGCAGCACCAGCTGTCGTCTTTCTGCTAGGTTCGGATGGACTAGCAGAAGAAGCGTGGCGAGAATTTATTGGGGGTCGCTTACCACCAAAGATTTCATGCGCACGCTTCATGGCGAAGCTGATTCGCTGCGACCGTTGTTTCGTTGCATCTTCCTGCAACGTTACACGGCGCCGAAGTTCAGCTTCATATTCGTCGGCTGTTTCGTTAGAACGCAGCACGACTGGAATTGGGAAAGCACGACCAAGTGCTTTGCCCTGCTTTTTCCACAAGGGAAAGACGCTATAAAATTTATGAGCGTCTATAGTTGCACGCTGAAAAAGCGCTGCGCTAGACCCATCCGAGTTCATCCACTCAGATGGAGGTGGCATTGGTGGCAAGCCACCACTCACGTAGCCGCCCTCGCGACGGAGGGCTAGTGAGGCCGAAGGTGTACTTGGTGGAGCTTTGAGCTCACACTCACCTGAGTCTGACTCTCCATTATGGATTGTCAAGACATCAGCTTGAGGAGTCACATCTGACTGAGTCGCAAATACTCCTTTCGAAGTAGCGTGCTCAGTCTTAGTCGCTGCGCTCGTAGTCGCAGGCGACGAGGCTTTACCTTCGCTTGCAGGAAGCATAGAAGCTTCCTCAAGGACGGGTGCCTCAAAGGATGGGGACATATGTCCCAACAATGCGCTTTGCTCATCTCCACGTTGGGGTGATGGCAATGGAGTGCTCTCATTGTAATCTACAATGAGAGATGGATCTTCATCCACATTATAGTGAGATGGAAGATTCGCCTCAGTGCCTGAAGCACTTTGCGACGGCTGCGAATAATCGCGGCGCGTGCGCTTAGTGTTGGACTGCATGGGCGCCTTTGCAGGCGACCCATCAGCCTTACCACGTTTCGGTGGCATGAGAATTGAGTAGACTAAAGCGGCGCGTTTATAACGGCTCGCAAGTCTCTCTGTCTCCTAGGCGATGTTTTACAAGATGTAAAAATCGTTTTAAAAGGGGGGATGGTGTAACGGGCTCAACGTTACACGTACCCGTTAAGTATGCGATACTTAGCGGGCAGGTCTAAAAAGGTACGTAAGTACTTAAGACCTGTCGCTCGGGTGAGACACACCATGTGTCACACCCTTGCGTATGTGATATACACTAGGTGTATTCACATTGATGGGGATGACGCCCAGCTGGGACTAGGCGTCATCAAATGACGTCAGTCAGTTACGTCATTGAGCGAGCTTAATTATATTTAAGCTCGCCCGTTGGGATGCGCATCTATAGAGATGGCACCCATCATTACATATTAACCAATCAGTAGTTGGATTTATATTTAGTTAAAATCTATTAAATACAATGAGGTCTTGAATTTGCTAAATCAAAAGCACCACGCACGAGAAGCCGAAAAGCTTCTACGTGACGTCGGTGTCTTCTTGTCTTAGAAGTTCGTTGCACTCTCGCTTAAGCGAAAGGCAACTGGTGGTACGACTGCTTAAGCAGTCGCCCAACCTCCTAACCACCCTCGCACGCGAAGGTAAGACGGTCTAACCGCTTCCTCGCTTGTGCATAAGGTGTGTGCTGGTAGCACGAGGCAACTTCGTAGAAGTGCCTGTCTACATTTGGGGTCTCATCATACAGTTTTGAGTACCCACTCCACCACACAGCATGAAGACGCAACCCGTATTTTACGTGGGTCTTCTGCAACAATATGTGGATCCAGAAGAGATCACATATCCACATCGGTCTAACGAGACCGATGGTGACTTCGACTGTGAGTCGAGCGTCGCGGCCGATCCGGCGACGAGGAAGCCGAGAGGCTCCCCGTGTACGAACGAGGCGATAGAGGACTCGGCGATCGAGGAAGACTCCGCGCTTGACGCGGGTCTCTCATCACCAGTCGCTCATGTATGTCCAAACGGGTCTTCAGACGGTCATACCCCAGACGATCTTTCGTATTCACTGTAACGGGGCTAGAACGTACCGTCACTAGCTCACACGTGCGCTTGAGGAAGACTCTCAAGCCCAAGTATTAGGTATTAAGTAAAGTTTACTCTGATTTTTATTTTTGTTTTAATTCGTACTAATTACGAAGATTTTAGTCGTAATAAATACGACAGTGTTCCCGCCTTCCTCAAGGACGGGTGCCTCAAAGGATGGGGACATATGTCCCAACAATGCGCTTTGCTCATCTCCACGTTGGGGTGATGGCAATGGCGTGCTCTCATTGTAATCTACAATGAGAGATGGATCTTCATCCACATTATAGTGAGATGGAAGATTCGCCTCAGTGCCTGAAGCACTTTGCGACAGCTGCGAATAATCGCGGCGCGTGCGCTTAGTGTTGGACTGCATGGGCGCCTTTGTAGGCAACCCATCAGCCTTACCTCGTTTCGGTGGCATGAGAATTGAGTAGACTAAAGCGGCGCGTTTATAACGGCTCGCAAGTCTCTCTGTCTCCTAGGCGATGTTTTACAGATGTAAAAATCGTTCTAAAACGAAGGATGGTGTAAGAGGGTATCTAGTTACACGTAAACATTAAGTAATATACTTAATGTTTGGTCTAAAAGTATCCATGATTACTTTTGACCTGTCACTTGGGTGTGATACACAAACGTGATCCACCCTCGTGAATTTGATATCCATTGATGGATTCACATGAGAAGGGATGGCGCTAGTTGAAGCTAAGCATCGCGACATCTCAGAAGTACGTCATTCGCAAGCTTAAATCTATATTTAAGCTCATGCTTCAGAATACGCTTTTAAAGCGTCGCGTATCCGATCTTTATACATATATAGCCAATCAGTAGTTAAGTTTATATTTAATTATAATTCATTAAATAAAGCTCAGTCTTGAATTTGCTTAACACCGAAGCACCACGCACAAGAAGCTGAAAAGCTTCTACGTGACGTCGGTGTCTTCTTGTCTTAGAAGTTCGTTGCACTCTCGTTAAGCAAGAGGTACGACTGCTTAAGCAGTCGACCAACCTCACAACCACCCTCGCACGCGAAAGTAAGACGGTCTAACAACTTCCTCGCTTGTGCATAAGGTGTGTGCTAAGTAGCAAGAGGCAATTTCGTAAAAGCGCCCGTCTACAGTCATATTGTCTATGCTGCCTGGCTTAATCCAATATGCCACCTGCTGTACATCACTCTCATGTGGTACTTGTTGCAAAAATGAGACTCCATGCGTCCGCGAGCGTGTTGGCCTTATCGTGTACCTCACGCAATGGGTCTCCGACACATGGGTGCAACTTCGGTATCACGTTGACACCAAATTTGCCGGAAATACGCTTAAAAAGCCTTTGTTGTCTTTCATTCTCACCATGTGTGAGCCCTAAAAAGCCTTTTCTGCTTCGCCTTTAGCCAATTCTATTTGTCTCGGATATTATGCGAAGCAAAGAAGCTGCAGCTTCCTGTAAGGCAGTCGGAGACCGAGCATCTATCTGACCGCTCGACTTTGACGGCAACGGATATCGCTCATTCGGTCAACAACACAGGACTGTCATGACGATCGCGCCGAATGAGATACTTCTTTCGTAACAACTAACTTAGCGATGACGGCGGCAATGCGTCGAGGTAGCTTAGCGAGCATAAATACAATGTGTGTAGCGGAGCTGCACAGCTCTTTAGCCAGAGGAAGACTTTTGGCTGGAAGCCTCTTATTTCTAGAGAACTAAATAGAGTTAAGGCTAAAAGCCACTTAGTATTAAGGAACTAATTAAACGACTTAAAGTCACCCTGTTCTAAGGAACGACCAAAGAGACTTGAAGTTAGTCAAGCAATAGGCTTAAGGTTCAGAGAACAAACGCACAGAGTGCAAGAACAAGCTAGAAGCTTAAGGGTTCAGAGAAGCAACGCACGAAGTGCACAAGAGAACAAGTCAGAACGACTTGCGATCTTAAACTCAAAATGAGAACTGATTCCATTTATGCATTAAGATTTTATGAATAGTCCTACTCTAAGTACCCTACACTAGATTAATTACTATAATAGGAATTATAATATGCAGACTTTGCTATTGGACGACGTATCGTCTAAACATCTGTGTATGATGTACTTAATACAGCGTTAGTGATTTATCGAATCTCAATCGATAAGATACGGTATTACCGAATACCGTACTAAAACGCTCATACTTAATACCTCTCTAAAGAGAAGTATAATAATGCATTATATGCAATACAAAGGAGAGTTTAACCGTAAACTCTCGGAAAGACGCTACAACCGTCGTGTAACCCCGTTACAATGTGCATCATATAGCGGCTGCAAAGAAAACGACTGTGCGGGAGGCTGCGGCAAAGACATGGTGGGAGTGAACCGCGTGGAGGGGCCCCCAAGCTGCATGATTGCTTCTCTTTGTCTCATACATCAGGTTATAATTTAACAGAGTAAAGGTTCCACAACCATATCAAGATTGTCCCTACAATCTTCAGCGACATGGACTATGCAAGCTGTCAGTACTCCCAGCTAATCGATTTTCATGTGGAAGCTCAAAACGTGTCGGATCGCTTGCCCGTGCTACATTTCTTTTGCTGGACTCGTCGCGAGCCGTGGAGAAGGTGTTGATCGACAAACATTACGATTGGTACGGAAAATGAAACGCGCGCTTCGTGGAGAGCTCGTTTTGCGACTACGCAGCAATTCTCGATGGTTCTCGTCGTTAAGTTTGATACAGCGTTTGTCCATAAGTTTGTGGCCCGAGAATCGTGATTGTGATGGTGACAGTGGCGCAGAAGCAATGAGACTAAAGAGATGTGAAGAGGCCGTGTGATCACAGCTCAGGTACAGTGGCCAATCATGCAGCCAGCATATTGCAGCACTTGCAACTGCAGCACTTGCAACTGCAGCAGATAGATGGTGAGCAGAGTCGGCGACGAAATCGTCGGATATCGACCAAGACACAGGCAAGTAATGCAGTGCGACTAAGAAAATTGGTGGTGTACACCGCAGCAATGTAGAATGTAGAACGACAGGACGATGGTCACGTGTTCATGTACGTTATGGAAGGGAGGTGTAGGTCGGTAATGGTGCGAAGTTTTAGCTAATGCAGACTTGTGTCATCTTTTGAAAAGGCCGGTTGACAGCATAGCGAGGTGTCAACCGCGCTTTAGGTTTGCTATGGAGAACTGGCATCTAGGTGACGATCACACATTATATGGGTCCACTTTCGTCTCTTGTGCTGGTAAAATCATCGCTATCAAAGCAGAATTGGTAGTTTTTTTAACGCTTGTTTTCATTTTCGAACCTTGTCTGAGCTTCGAACACCATTTTTTCTTCAATCGTGATAGATGCACGTCAATCGCCAAAGTCAAATTCTGCTCATAAAACAAATTACAGCTTGATCGAGTAGTACTCTTGTACCAGGACGTGCTTGGCACCGCCGTAAAAATCAAGGAGGATAATGTTTTCAATTTCAAGAAGATATGGTCGAAACCCATGTTTCTTCGGCCAAGTCTCCATCTGTGGGTGCCTATCACAAATGAACAAGTAACAACACGGTCAGCATGAATCAGACTCTCCAAAAAGAACGATATTGTCACAAAAACTGAGAAAAACTTTACTTGGAGAACAATACTTTCTCAGCATCGTAGCGCTGCTGCCCCGAAACAGGCACCACCTTTCCGGTTAAAGTGAGTTTCCAGCACGTCGGGTCTTCAACATCCATTTTGCACGCATCTTCTCCTTCCTGAGCCATCGTGATTGCCACGGACGCAGTAGAATTGACACTTAGATCTGCTCCTACAAAAGCAAGTAATGTCTTAGTTTCCAAACTACTTGGGCCTCCATTACTTCGTACCGGTAGCATCCATTGGTGTAATGTAAAAGAAGATCTCGCCTGTCGAGTTCGCCATTGAGTACGCGATGCCATCTAAATACACCCAAATATTCAAGTCAATAGACTCTTTTGTTTTTCCTTTCATTTATACCTTCATGTACCGCTGTATGACACAGTGCTACCATATGGAACTCCATTAAACTGGACTGAGATTGTCGATAGTGTTGCCCATACATTGTTATGCACCAATTGTCGAGCATGTTGCGCTGGACTTTCACTATAATTTCTAGTCATTCATGATCCACAATCAATATAATTTTACCATTTTCATCGGTTGTTTCTACATGTATATATATATTCTAGAAACTCACCAATTCTTCGTCTCTTCAATTGTAATTGCGTCAAATTGGAAGTTATGTGCAATACGACGGGCTTCAACTTTACAGTCAAATAATCCCAAAAGCCCCGACAGAATCAGAAAAATGGCAATTAAGTGGCAGAAACGTCATCTTTGTAAGTAACAGATGTTGCAATCTCGCTTTATTGCAGTCTCTCTAGCGTCCAGCTATGCTAGATATAGATATATATCTCTTGACACTCAAAGATATATATTACTTCGTTTAGCTCTTTCTGGCTACTGACGACTTGCCTTGCACTTTGCACTTTTCTGACTGAGCTTTCGAGCTTTCACGTATGCGGCTGCAGCTAACCTGCGAGCCGCCGCCTTGTCACCAACGTTTGTCGACTCGTCCAGTTGTCGACTCGTCCCATTCTGATCTCCGCCGTTTCCCTTCTCCATTGTTTCCACGTTTCACCATCGGAATCGGTAAACGGACGTGAAATGTGTAAACGGACGTGAAATGTGTAAACGGACGTGAAATGTTCCAACGACTTCAACTTGGGAGGAACATATCACAACACGCCCCCTCCGACGCTTGTGTCGGAACATCTTTACTCTTGTGAAATCCTCATGCCAATGTCGGCTCGATACTTCGCTAGGCTGCGCTTCGGTAGAGCCTTTGTGAACATATCAGCAGGATTCTCTGTTCCGGACACTTTCTTTACCAAAATATGCCCAGCCTTAATTTGTTCGCGCACATAATGCCATCTTAGCTCAATGTGTCTTGTTTTGCTGTTATGTGTGGGTTTGCATGCCAACGAAATAGCTGCCGCATTGTCAATGCCCATCGTTAGTACAGCATGTGCCTGTATACAGTGTAAAATCTCATTGAGCATATTTGCAATTCCGCGACCCTCCATGGACGCTTCGCATGCTGCCACATATTCGGCTTCTGCGGTTGATTGTGCGACTATTGTTTGACGTCTGGCAGCCCATGCGACAGCTCCAGATTCCATCATAAGCACAAATCCGATGACACTTTTTCTTGAGTCGGGATCGTTGCCCCAATCAGCATCACAATATCCAGTAATGACAACATCTTCGTTTGCTCCTATATCTCGTGTGTATCTTATGCCGGTTTGTAGTGTACCAGATAGGTATCGCAATACTCGCTTGACGGCTCCGCAGTGTTTTCGTGATGGGTTGCTCACAAAACGGCTCAAGTAGCCCACAGCATACGCAATATCTGGCCTTGTAGTAGTCGCCAAGTACATCAACGATCCAATAGTTCCTCGATAATCAAAATCAGTGTCTTCAGCTGGTTCAATGCACTTCCTGTATCTAGTGTTGGTCTCCATAGGAGTTGCACTACCGTGTGCTTCGCCAAAGCCAACTTTCTCGAGAACTTCCTTGCAATATTTCGTTTGGTGAATATACGTGTCCGTCTCATCTTGCTCGACATTGATGCCTAAAAAATAGTGCAGCTTTCCTCCATCTTTAAAACCATATTTCGCGTCGATGGCTTCAAAAAACGATGCCTTATATGCCTTAGAATCAGTCGCTAATACCACATCGTCGACGTATAACATGAGAAGAGCCAGTACTGCATGTTTGCAGTAGAAGTAAAGACAAGGCTCAGTCTCACTACGTTTGAACTCTTGAGTGACCAACCAGTTATCAATCTCTTCATTCCATTCGGCTCCTGACTGATGCAAGCCATAGAGCGCTCTGTCCACTCGATAGATGATTCTTGGGGGTTGAGGGAATCCTGGTATATTTCGGACATATTGCCTGATCTGTAAATTCGCATTCAAGTATGCTGTTTGTACATCTCCTTGATATAAAACCAGTCCGAATTTTGTGGCTAGTGCCACCAACACTCGAAAGGTAACAATCCGTGCGACAGGCGAAAATGATTCCACGTAGTCAATTCCTGGCTGCTGATGGTTTCCTAATCCTACAAGTCTAGGACGAAAACGAGTAATGAATTCTTGGTCATCAGTCTTCACTTGGAATCTCCACATTAATCCTAATTTGTTTGCCTTCGCCGGGGCTTCTGTTTCATCAATCGGAACCAATACTCCCTTAGAAAACATGGCGTTCACTTCGTTTTTCATACCATTATACCATTCGTCTTTTTGCGGCGTCTTCATCGCTTCAGTAAAGCTTTTGGGAATCTTGGTCTCATTTGCTCGCCATCTATGGTTCGCTGTAAGACTTTCGCTATTTTCATGGAGTGCAGCATTCACAAGGTACCCCTCAAGCCACGACGGGTATCGGCGCTCTGTTGACTGGCGTAAGACCATTTTCTGTGGCCTTCCTTTGTTATCGCGCCGTCGTTTGATCTCTTGGACATCCTCTAGCTCCGCATCCAAAACTTTCCTACGTTCTCCAGTAATTATTTCAGGAATCATACACGTATCCATCAGGTCATTGCTGGACTCACTCGTCGTCGCACCCTCGCGTGAATGTAATGTATCCTTGGATGTGGTAGGTAGTTCCGTATCTGCATGTACATTTTCATCCTCATCCTCGCTATTACTAGTGTCGGATGTCTCTGACCGATAGTCACAACTCACCTTGTCGCAATTTTCGGCAGCTGATTGACTGTCAACATCTGTTTCGGTATCGTGGGTCGTTTCACTTTCCAAGCTAGAGGGCTTGCTTGTATGATGTTTTTGAATTGCATCATCACTGGCATTGGCACACATAGGGCTCTGATTACTCAGATCGAGTGTATCCCGAATTACAGGAATATCAATGTTGGTCTCCACTGAATCCACATCAACTAATTCAAACTTTGGTGATGACTCGATTGCTGATGACTCGCTCTCATAGTCAATCGGGATCGATTCACAATCCGACGCAATAATGTCATCATCGCTGTCGACTTCCATGCTGACTTCGTCCGACGCAATACTTTCGTCATTGCTATCGACTTCCATACTCGCTCCATTTTTATCATCCGTACTTGTACGTGACAACCAATCTGATACGGCGACAGCATATCCTTCGTGATATCGGTCACCGTATACTATATCCTCATTGACCGAAGCATCCAAAACGTGTTGAACCACTTGATCTGCTGGAAAATAAGCTTTAAATCCGGCTTGTCCTTCCAGGTACCCCAAAAGAAAACCAATTCTGCAGTTATCATCTAGTTTCTTCCGAGATGGGTTGTTCGCTTGATGGACATAAGCGAGAGATCCAAACTTCTTTATACCATGTAGGTTTGGCTTCTTGTTCATCATCATTCTGTATGGAGTCTCTTTGATTGATCGACAGTATGCCCTATTTCTCAGGTACGTAGCCATCTCAAGCGCATGCATCCAAAACGATTTTGGTAGCTTTGTGGACGCCATCATTGCCTTCACCATGTGAATTAGGGTTTGGTGTGCTCTCTCACACAGGTTCAAGTGTGATCCATGAGGTGGGTTTGGTAAGAACTCAATGCCAACATTCCTGTACCAACGGGTAATCTCCCCATTTACAAATTCCCCTCCGCCGTCAGATATCACTTGCTTGACCTTATTTGCGGGAAATTGACGCTCTGCCCAGGAAATGTATCGTTTGATGGCTGTATTTACTTCCGATGCGTTCTTTGAGTAAAGTGGGTACACCGTAGTATACCGGGAGTATCCATCTACTACAACAAGTACCGCCTTATACGCTCTTGGGCTTGAGCTGTACTTCGGAAAAAGTAAATCGACAAATATCACTTGATTCTTCGTCGTTATATCACGCATCAAATGCTTATGACGTGTACGTTGTCGGTCTTTACCAATGTGGCATGCTTCGCAATCAATAAATTGTTTTGGGCTTAGTGACATTCCGTCTACTAGCTTGCGATCTGCCATGAGCTTCACGTACTGTGGATTAAGATGGCCCAGCCTTTCTTGCCACCGTTGGATATCAGCGTGCCCTTGTGCGCGCGTATGATTTACCTGAGGATGGAAGCACTTATCTGTGATCAGCAGTTCACCCCTGTCACTCGTTTGTGATAGAAAATCATTGATGGCATTAAATGTGAAAAGACCACAGTCATCTCTTTTGATGTTCAGCAGCTTCCGATTATGCTGCCAAAGCTCGTAGAATCTTTCTCCCTCTCGGATGCAATACTTCACAGTATGTCCTTGGTCCTCGACTTGTGTGTGAGAAATTAAATTCATACAGTCAGGAACGTATAATACGTCATAAAGTGTTATCATGTTGCTGCTTGATCCGTTTTGAACAAGTATCTGAACGGTTCCCTGACCAATCGGCTTTGTTTTAAAGTGCTTCTGAAATCCTCGGATACATTGAGCTTGTGCATTGTTATCAAATGCGCTATAATCAATAAAGTATCGTAAATCAGATGCCACATGTACATTCGACGCATTGTCAAGACACCATTGTCGTTGTGTGCAGTTTCTGTCTGGAGTATTTTCCCTCGTTGACAGCTTGTTCTTTGCCATCACCATCAGTTCATCCGGCTTTTCTTGACATCCATCCGCAAGCTCATTCTTCGGATGCTGTGCAAATGCCACCTGATAATCACTCGTTTTTGGTTTCTTCATTATAGGACAGTCTCTCATGCGGTGTCCAGGCTTATGACAATTAAAGCAGTTTCCATGCTGCTTATCCGCCTGTGAAGTCGTGCTTTGGAGTACTTTGTCGGCAGCTATTAACTTTCTGGTTCCGATATGTGATCTTGCACAGCTAGCGTTTTGCCGGTTCTTGGATGTTTGACTGCCTCCATTGTCCTGCACATTTCCAATGACACCATGGGCACCAAGCTCCCGATCACACTTGTTAAAACTATCCATTCGCAAAATCTGATCTTTCAATTTTTCCGAAGTGTCCACCTTGTCGTCATCGCTTTCAACCATGCCTCTCAGACGATCAAAGCGCACATTCGCCGGCAACGATCGAATTAACATCTGCGTAAAGATCGGGTCCCGAATACCTGCGTTCACAGCGACCAATTGATCTTTAATCATGAACATGTTTTCCACGTGTTGCGCAACGTCCCAATTAGGTTTGCACTTCATCGCGTTTAACTTGTTGTAAAGAATAATTTCTTGGTTTGTTCTCGTTGCAGCATTAGTCTTTCCCTCGTAAAAGTCTTCCAAGTATTTCCACATCTCGGTGCCAGTTGCTTTCGTCATCACACGCTGCCCCAACTCCATTGATAGGGAAGCAAGAATAAGCTGCTTGATTGTTATTTGTGCCTCTCGAAACGCTTTCACTTCGTTTGCACTTGCGTTACCTACGAGAATCTTGTTTCCCGTAGCATAATCCAGCACATCCTTTTCCTCAAAGGTCAGTTTCATCATCCCTTTGTAGTACGCCCAGGATTGCCCATGCCATCCTACGGGTCGTCCATATTTGTTCAGCTCTACCTTGTTTGACATGTTGTGCCAGCTTTTAGGTAAGTTTACGTTTGTCCTTCCTGACAAACGGAGTCTTTCTTCGCACTCAAACACTTACAGCCTTAGCCTGTAAATGCGTCGCCGTTTCTTGGTTATGCTTAAGCCTTGCTCAGGCTTGGGCTCATAACCCTGTTGCAATCTCGCTTTATTGCAGTCTCTCTAGCGTCCAGCTATGCTAGATATAGAGATATATCTCTTGACACTCAAAGATATATATTACTTCGTTTAGCTCTTTCTGGCTACTGACGACTTGCCTTGCACTTTGCACTTTTCTGACTGAGCTTTCGAGCTTTCACGTATGCGGCTGCAGCTAACCTGCGAGCCGCCGCCTTGTCACCAACGTTTGTCGACTCGTCCAGTTGTCGACTCGTCCCATTCTGATCTCCGCCGTTTCCCTTCTCCATTGTTTCCACGTTTCACCATCGGAATCGGTAAACGGACGTGAAATGTGTAAACGGACGTGAAATGTTCCAACGACTTCAACTTGGGAGGAACATATCACAACAACAGATATTACGTACTATTTTGCCGGTATTATTTTCTTGATAAGTTCTTCGTAACCGATTTTTATTCAATGATACGGGCACGAATGCGAACATGACGAGTACATTGGTGTACCGACACTAATTTGTAGGAAGTTTTGTTTGATGTTTCCATTTTTTTAATATAAGCAGCACATTAGTTACCTAATTAGCTAAGGGGTCGATCTATATCAGCTTTTTTCACGTATTAGTATACTCAATTTACCAGCGCCCTGGTGACGTAGCTGAAGCTTATAAACATATTGACATTTCGGATTATAACTTAAAGTTTTGTTCATTCGCAAAAAAACTTCTTCCTACGACAAAGTTTATTATTTTATCTTCTAAGTATCACGTACTTGAATCCTCTTTATAACCTCATATTTCGATTCATGGCCGATTCCTTAGCTAATGCAAGGAATAATTCTCACGCGACACTCGTCCGCTAAAGGATCGACTCTCCTAATGGCAAGATAAGTATACTAGTGTCTGGGATACTGTAAATTCATTTTCTTCACACTTGGTGTACGCTGACATCGGGTCCATGCAGTAATGCTGTCGAAAAGATATCCTCCATCAGCACACCCTGTCAAATCATGTCGCGGTAGTCTTAAATGATACGGTATTCCATAGACTTGCGCATGCAGAAGAGTGGAGCAATATACGAATTCCTTCGCAACCAGGTCGCGTGCCCAATCTATCACTCCGGCGCAGCGAGCAACACCATTCATTGCGGTGTTGAGACACTTCATATTAATGCGGCGCTCGCTGTTACCATGTATCGGTACCACAAGCTTTAATACGATATTCTCATACTTGATGATAACGGAGTACGTGGCGTGTTTCTCAAATGACTCCCAGCCGTTTCTGGCCATTACGGACGCAACAATGACAAGATCATTGCGTCGTCGGATAATACGCCCAGTCATTGCCTAAGATGCTGTGTAGTCACCCAAAGATCTGTTCATGAGCTGATCCAGCAACCTTTAAGCATATTGCCACCCTTGCGCATAATGCTAGTTGAGCGTAACGTTTTATTCTTCGACCAGCAACAAATGTCGTAATTCCTGCATCTCCTTTGTCTCCTCTCCCCGTGCTTCTTCCATTTGCACCATGACTTCATTCCCAATGTCCAAATTCTTACGGATTATGCCTCAATTTCTTCCTCCTTGCTCTCATCCACTTCCTCATTATTCATCTCCATCCTCGGCTCTTCGTCCACCTTCTTCTTCAGCATCAGCAGCAAAACAATTATAGACCGCGTAGATGTCAGTTAGATCGTCATTGGTAGCGGCATCACGATAAACTGCAAGTTTGCCCTTTCGCTTTCTTCTTACCCTTCTGCCTCTTATGCTTTCCTGGTCGTCGTTTTCAATGTCATCAGCATCAGCCTTGTGCATACGCAGCACATGTAACTTTTCAAGTTGAACAAGACGGTCACGCTCCTTCGCAGCAGTCTCCTCCGGCGACATTCGTCGCTCCGTTGCCTTGGCCTCAAAGACAAATTCCCGCTTCATTTTGTCAGCGTCGTCTATCGGCTCACGGTACTACTTCCTAGCCACTGGCACGCTAGGACAGAACTCGTGCGGCCCACGCAGATCCGCAAACCGTTCAGCTCGTTTGTTCTGTAGTATCTTCCTGCGAGTGTTCATTCTTCTGCCGCTCCGCCTTGTACACTTTTGCCTTCATCATGACTTTTGCATCACTTCTATGTATGTCTTCCTCTTCCCATCTCCTTCATCAATTTCTGGTGCATCGGCGTCTCCCTTCCCACCTCTGAAGTAAAGTATGCAGACAATCTCTCTGTCCCATCATCTACCTTCCTCCAAGTCACCCTCATCGTCCAATAACTCGTTCACATTGAAAACATCGTAGTCATCGTCGATAATTTTTGCCCCTTTGTGCATTAAGAATGGCACATCATCGTGTTCTTCTTGCTCCGAGTCTGAGATGTGTAGCGCAAACGCCGACGCGTTGCGCATCTTGCGCTTGCGGTCCGTCTGAAACCAAGCCATCATCTTATCCTTCATGGACCAATCAGGTCCGAGACGCTTGTCCTTAAACACGTTGCTCTTGTCGCGGGTATTAAACGCAGCGCCGAGCGAGCGTCTTGTAACGCTTGCTTCAGCACGCGCGGCTGGCCTGTGCCTTTCACCTGAGAAAAGAAAGCACGGTAAAGAGAATACACATACGTAGATTCAGACGAAGATGCAGACGAAGATGCAGACGTAGATGCAGACTTTCACACAACTGGTGAAGAGACTTGCGGGTCTGCGCACAAGTTCAACGGCCACCACCAATCTAACGGGAATGGTAATACCACATCCAGAATGCAGGCGAGTAAAATTAATACTATGGCACATCATTGGAGAAGACTATAATCATGTATGTTGACAACTTGCCATCCACTCATTGCGCGCGGCCATCGGTCATTGGTCAGCGCACCGAATAACATAATGGCCCATATCAACCAATTAGAGGGCATCTCCAACTTCAAGGAGATTTGAAGACAATATTATAGGAAAAGATAATATTGTCAAATATTATTAGTTATAATAATATTTTTATTGACACTTATATGAAGTGTCAATATTATGTAACGGGCTCACCGATGGCGCGTAGAGATTAAACATTAGTCTCAAGTTTAATATTCGCTGTGTCTAACCGCAAATTGATGTATCTCCGAGGGCAAATATCGCTCTTCAGAGCAAACTAAAAGATTACGATGTTTGAAAAAAAAATGCATTTTGAAAAGTAGTGGGAAACTTTTGAAAGCCCGCAATGAACCGTTTATCATTTGCATGAATGAGCCGAGTACATTAACCAACGAAATGCCTATGTCAGAGGCATGGCCTCAACTGGCTTTGACGGATTAATATGATAGTATATAAGGAAAATGTCCTAGCTTATTACCCTGTCTATCCAATCTTGTCGACACAGGACAGCCAACAGAAACGTCCTCTGTAGGACAATGACGAATTGGCGCCTCATCCATGTATGATAGAAATGATGTGAAACATGTAAACCTGTCGAGTGGGATTGGCAGTTCAATTCTCAGCGCTCCTAGGGATTCATCTTTTATTTCGGCATGTACTATACAGGCTCAAATTGGCCGATACTCTGCCAGACAGATCACTGCCATCCTGTTTAGGATCATTTCCTGTGCGTTTGAAGCTTAATACAGTTAACATAGGTTATAACAGATTAGTTTTATTAGATAGTTAACTATATTAAATAAAGTTCTCGTTTTTCCTATGTCGTTTAGAAGTAAAGCTTCCTCTGCCTCTTGTGTAAGAGAGGTTATTGAGGCACCTGCTTTCACTTTCATCAGTGAAGGTAGACTATACTGTTATCAGTATAGTCGGGGGTTGCCCCATTACACCTGGAAGCACTTCTTGGTCCGTTCAGCGACCACCGCACCACCCGCTATGGAATCGGCGGATGATGAACATCATCACGCAACGCGTGATGATTTCCACCATTTGAGTGACCTCGAATGAAATGCGGTTCAGCGTATGGCTGAAACTACCGGCAACCCTGCCGTTGGTGCCATGTTGCTCTCTCTTAGCGGAGACGACCAACATACAACCATCGCCAAGTTTATACAACATGAACTTGACGAAGTCGTAAAGAAACTCACCTTGCCACAGGAGAAAGGTTCTCAACAGGTTGACCTGTTGAGAGAACAAGGCGCTCAACAAGCTGACTTGTTGATGCAGCAGGGTGCTCAACAGTCTGAAATGTTGAGACAACAGCAGGCAAATGCTGTTGCTGCCGGGTCGACGTGTATACGTCGACCCGAATTCTTGAAGACTGATGTCTATAAGTACAAGGCAGTCGAAAGCGACTCCTTGTTGAGATGGTTCGTCGAACTCGACGATGCCATTGAGACTCGTCGCATCAATGACGATGCGATGAAGGTCAAGTTTGCCCTGTCGAACTTGGCAGGACGTGCCAAAGCTTGGGCTCAAACTGCATGACCCATACGTTTTCCCAACGTATGACGACTTCAAGGCGAGGCTCAAACACACGTTTGAACCGCCTCGCCTCGAGTTCAGGGCTCAGGTGTGCTCCTGGATTTGAAACAGGGTAAGCGTGATGTACACGCTTACGCCCAACACGTACGATACCTCGTTAGCTGTATCGTGCTTAAACCTATAGATGTACATGCAGGTTACTGTGTTCATCAGTAAGGTCTGTCAAATGGTCCTGTCAAGATCCACCTGTTCCGCTTGGAACTAGAATCGCTGGTTCAAGCAATCGCTGCAGCGGAACAGGAGGACTTTAGCCTACAACAGGCAACGTCCACTCGGGGTCCTATCGTCCACCTAGGCGACAGGAGGGCGGAGGTCCAGAACCAATGGACCTCCCCTATGTAATGAGCGAGCGACCTCGCTCTCCAGGGTACAAGCGATTGCAAAAGTGCAATCGCTGTCAGAAATTAGGCCACTACGCTTTAAGTGTAGTGCCCCACGCCCAGTGTGGAGTGACGATCGTCCGTCTGCCAAGAAGGGCCAGAGACGTGGGTCCCACGTTGCTGCGAAATCGCAACAACGTGGTGGACCATCAAAAAACGGTCGGGGTCAGTAGGGGCGGAGCGCCCTACTGATCCAGAAACGTCAAGAGAGTTCGCGGGACACTTGACGAAGGTTGCTCTTAACACACAGTCACTGTCTGTTGCCGCTCCCAGTGAGGAGGTATCTCTCATCACCTTGAAGACCGAAGTGACAAAGAACATGTCACTTCGCGTCCTAGTTGATTGTGGGGCGTCGAACAACTTTGTTCGACGCCAGTCGCTAGATGATCGTAGGCTCAAATGTGTTGAGCGCGAGACCCCTCCAACGAGGATGACGGTGCACCTTGAAACTGGCGCATCCGTAACAGTAAAGAAACGTGTAGTGGGAGTTCACGACACGCTTGAAGGCAAAAAGTACGATGATGATTTCATCGTACTTGACCTGGATGAAAAATTTGATGTCATCCT
The DNA here is from genome assembly GCA_947646735.1 of Peronospora farinosa. Lineage (NCBI taxonomy): Eukaryota > Oomycota > Peronosporomycetes > Peronosporales > Peronosporaceae > Peronospora > Peronospora farinosa. The sequence goes on along the minus strand of CANTFK010000943.1, from coordinate 114,735 downwards.
AGGATTACCATGGCTCAGAAGGTACGAGCCATGGGTCAGCTGGCAGCATCGAACCGTGAATATGCCTGCCGCTTGTTCATCAGATGGCCATCTGATGAACGTCTTGAAGCGTTCACAAGCGTGTGAATGTACTACGAGTGAGTGTGATGGCCTCACTTGTGGTTCGGTCGTTAGTACGACTGCACAAGAACTCAGCGTGACAGACAGTCACGCTGTGGAGCAAGCTGCCGGCGTCTGTGCACAAGCACAGGCAGCGCCGAAGGTCCACCACTCGAATAAGTCGAGTGGACCGGGACATGAATGCTCGCCTAGAGGGCAGCATTCACCGAAGCGTAAACCGGTTGCCCAGAAGTGGCAACACGGTAATCCTAGATCAACTGTAGAGTTGATCGTAGAGGATCTCTCTATGGTTGCGCCACCACAACTAGAGGAAATCGATGGAACAATTTATATCGATCCTGCGGGAATTAGCCCCCTAGGAAACAGTCACTGAGGGAATAAGTCCCCAGTGCCCTGAGGGAATAAGAGCCTAGCAAGTGACCGAGAAGTTGAACGTCTTGGTTAATGACGGATCAAACGTAGGCGCTTATACGCTTGATCTGATCGCGCCTCCGAAGTTAACTTCGGAGATAACTCAGTTGCCTACGCTAGAACCTTTTAAGGTTCTTGCATGATCTGCGTAGTGGAAAAGTCAAGCAGATCTGTGTGCTCGTCGCAGAAGACGAGTACATGACTGACATTCGGTCAGCAACAGTTTTTGCCGAGAACGAACGGGTTCTCAGCAGCTCATCAATGGATGAAAGTGTCCTTGATAAGAAGACTCGGATTGAACGATATACATCGCAATCCTGGGAGTCGCTGAAGTCAAATCCTTTGTACAAGGATTTGGTCGAATTCAAGGATGTATTCTTTAAATCCGTTCCGTGCGAGTTGCCTAAGAATTAAGGTACTCGCCACGAGATCGACCTAGTTCCTGGCACAAAATATTGTGTCATGAAGCTGTAGCCACTGATTCGGGAACAGGTCTAGGCGATCGACAAGTTCTTTGCCGATTGCCTAGCTGCGGGCCATGTAAGGGAATCAACTTCACCTCACAGCTCTCCGACCTTCTGTGTGCGCAAGGCCACAGGAGGGTACACGCGTTCAACAAGTTGAACGCTGCAACGATACCGGCGCAAACGCCGATACTGAGAAAGGACGTAATCATAGGTGGTGTGTCTAAGAGTACCATATTTTCGTCCATGGATCTGATGGATGGTTCCTATCAGATCCTAATAGGTGAACGGGACATCCCGTACACAGAAGTGAGCACTCCCAGTGGTATGCTCTGGGAATGGTTGGTGATGCCGCAAGTGCTCAGTAATGCACCAGCCACATTCAGCAGATGTGTGTTCACATATATTGAGACCGGTGTGCGAATTTGCACAGAGTTACTTCGATGATGTGTTCGTCCATAGTCGGGCTATGGATGGAAAAACAAACGTGGAAGTCCATAGACTCCACGTCCGTAAGGTTCTTAGACTTTTGCGCGAGCATAAGTTGTACGCCAACCTCAATAAGTGTACCTTTACAGCTAGCAAAATACCACTTCTTGGGTGCATAGTCGGAAAGAACAGCGTACGCCCTGATCCAGAACAGATCAAGGCGATCACCGACTGGCCAGTGCCAGTCGATGTCAGGGGACTAAGGAAGTTCCTTGGGCTAGCGGCGTACTTGCACAAGTACTTGCGCAATTACGCCGGAATGACAGTACATATTTCTTGTTTATTCAAGATAAATGTAAAGTGGAATTGGAACGCTGACTGTCAGCGTTCCTTTAAACGTATCAAGCAAAGCTTGATGCAATCGCCAGTATTGGCGATTGCAGATCAAGACAGACCATTTCATGTGGTCTGTGACGCCAGCGATTTTGCAATCGGCTTTGCAATGATGCAATATGATACAGACGGCGCAGAGCGTGTCTTCTGCTATCAATCGCGTCAGCAGCAACCGGCTGAGCGCAACTACCCCTTGCCATGAAGTATGCACTGGCTAAGTTTCGCGTCTATCTCTTAGGAGATAGACCGTTCATTGTATATACAGACCACGCGTCACTACGCACGGCTGTAAATAGTCCACACCTCTCGCAACGAATGGCGAGATGGTTGTCTATCTTCGCGGAGTACAACTTCTCCGTGGAGTATAAGCCGGGACGACTTAACGTTGCCGCCGATGCTCTTTCACGTCGGCCTGACCTACAGCCGACTGTGCAATTCGAAAGTGATGTGAACACCACTGTCGCCACGCTGAGTACCATCGTCTTGTCGTCGAGTAAACTTGACGACATTAAAATGGCATGCGCACTAGATAATAAATTTGTGCGTCTGATGGAGTATCTCAAGGACCCATCCACGCAAGCTAAGAAGCGCTTGCCTGCCATGTATCGATCTTCTCTCGATCGATACACCCAGCGGGACGGCTTATTGTATTACATAGCCGTCAACAACGACACGCCTCGTGTCGTTGTACCGCCACAACATGATCTCAGGTCAAGGATCATGTTTGAATGTCATGATGCCCAATAAGTGGGCTTCTCGGTCGTGAGTAGACTTATCTCACGGTCAGTCGCGACTTTTACTGTCCACGCCAGTATAAGTTTGTGCGCAAGTACGTGCGTGCTTGCGAGGTGTGTCAACGAGTGAAGCCTAGTCCTTCACTCCGTGGACCATTGCAGCCTCTACCAATTCCGGAAGAGTGCTGGGAGTCCGTATCAATGGACTTCGTCTTTGGGTTTCCTAAAGATGCTCACGGGAATAATGGTACTCTCGTGTTTGTGGACAGGTTTAGCAAGATGGTACATCTTGTTGCTTTACTTGATTCGATCACAGCAGAGGGCTGTGCTCGAGTGTTCATCGATACCATCTTTCGATTGCACGGGTTACCCCGTGAACTTGTGTACGATAGGGACCCCCGGTTCACGGCTGAGTTTTGGCGTTCCGTGCTCCAAACACTTGAAACACGGCTCACAATGTCTACTTCTGACCATTCAGAAACTGATGGTCAGACTGAACGCGCCAATCGCGTCCTCAAAGAGATTCTTCAAGGGTAAGTCCACTCATTTACGAGTTGGAGTGAGTTCTTGTCGATGGTCGAATTCGCCATCACAACTCAGTGCATGCTTCCACGACGCATTCACCGTTCTACGTGAATGGCCTTCGCCATCCACGTGTTCCCACCTTAGCAGAGAGTGACTTTAATTTAAGGGGGGGAGACTCGCTCGAGCTGGAACCAATCTAGCTCTTGCTCATTACGTGTCGACGTTATGGTCGACGCGAAAGTAACCGAAGTCGTACCATTCGACTTCGGTGAAGAGGAAGAAATTAAGAGCGATGAAGCTCTAACTGATAAAGATGCTGAAGATATCAGCATTGTTTGAGGTATCACAGATCAGAACAGTAATGTTCTCGCTGAGTTAGAAACAGATATCTGCATTGTGAATGCACTGCAGCCAAAAGCAACGAGTCAGCTGAGGATTTCCTGCTGACTCTTGAAGCGGTAGTCCGTTTCGTGCAAGACTCCATCGCAGAAGCGGTGGACAAGCAAAAGCGAAACGCAGACAATAATGGAAGGGCAAATGCCCAGACATTTATTGAAGGGGATGTAGTTTACTGTCAACAGTAAAACCTACTTAAACATGTAGTGACTAACGTGGGGTAGCAATAAATTGTTGCCCAAGTACATCGGCCCGTTTCGTGTATTGCGCCGCCTAGGCAACGCATACGCGATCTAGTTGCCACGCAGGATGCGTACGCATCCTACTTTTTACGTGGAACGTCTTCGTCCGTACGTTTAGTACGCGGCTTCTTCGAATGACGAAGATAGCCATTACTCTCAAAAATCCCCTTCAGATTCTTGTTGTCACGAACCAGATTCGATACCTGGTCGTGTAAAGATGAGATCGTCCCATGATATTGGACGATCTCCTGACGAGCTGTCGCCAGGTCGTTACTTAGAGAATGAAGTATCCGTTCATTCTACAACAGTGTGAAAGCATAGCTGCCCGAGATTTCTCATGTTCAAACCCAAGCTGTCGCACAATGTCCTTTAAGCGGCGACGCATATCCCGTTCGTGAGCGACATCACAACGTAGCTCACGAGTTACACGGTCAAACCTTTATAACTCAGCAGACAAGTCCGATGAAAGAATCGGACAGGGTTTTCCCTCCACCACCACATCCGTTGGAGGACTCAAACGGTGGGAAGCGCTTCCTTGTGGAACGCTTGCGAAATCACCGCGATGTGAAGGGACGTCGGACAAGTTATCTCGTCCGATGGCGTGGCTATCCGCCTTCGGCGGATAGCTGGGAACCTCGGCCCAACTGATGGCCGACGTTCCCGGCCTTGTCGAACAGTACGACAAGGGACACCCGATGGTGAATAATGACCATAGGAAAACGAGCGCCCAGCGCGCTCGTAAAGGGATTGGAAAGTAGCAATCCCTTCACGCATCTCAGAAGAGATGTGAGCTCTACACCAGGGCTCAGTAAAGAGGTACGCCTCCTTAGGCGCTCTTGACGAGGTGCTCAGGCACCCGGGCATGGGTCGCCCCAAGAGAGGCATAACAGGCCTGCCTCTCTAGATAACCGGTGCAAGCGATAGAATGCACCGGACGTGCTTCATTTCTCAAAGTTATTGCGGCTAGCATAAAGGCTTTGAAACCAAGCCTCTTTCCCAACGTTCAAGACGTTGGTGATAAACGCGTTCCAGGATTGGAGGAACGCGTCAGCCTCACGCTTCTAGTGTGGGCCATACCATCGATGTTCAAGAAGACATTGATGTAATAGTCGTTTTCAGTGCGAAAGTTTTTCACTCTGGCGTCAAGGCCGTGAAGCTTTGACGCATCAAACAACGGTATGGGGAACCGTTCGTTGGTCTTTCCAGACCAACGATCAAGCAGATGCTTAGATAACATCCATGGCTTGCGATCAGGAGTAAGACACAATACGTTGCGGTCTAAAGCCTCCTGCGTGGTGTCAACAGAAGTACCGACACCACGTGCATTAGTGTCAACAGAAGTACCGACACCACGTGCATTAGTGTCAACAGAAGTACCACCACCACGTGCATTGGTGTCAGTAGAAGCACTGGCATCACCCTTACCGTCCCCACCCGAGTCACTATCCTTCGACTAGTTTGGCGAGTCGTCTATTTCATCAGACGACCCAAACATTTCACGGTACATTGATTCACTCAATGTACCACGATTCCTCTTCGTAGCATTAGACGACGAGGTATCACCCCGGGGAGAGCCCGGGAGTGACACAGGTTGATTTGAGTCGGATGCGTCGTCCGACTCACCAGAGTAGTCAACGACTAACTCTGAGTCAACATCCTTCACGTGGCGAAGCGCTACGTGAACCTGCAACAGGCGTTGCAGGCTGATGTTGACTTCCAGCAGACACATTAGTGTCTGCTGTCTGAGGCTGTGAAGCCTCAGTAGCGGCTGCGCACAGGCGTGCAGCCGAGTTCTTAGCTGCCTTAGCAGCGACGCGCATTGACTTGGTCATAGCGTGAAAATTGTTGGAATAAAAGAAAACCCAACAAGTGCTCCTTTCCCATAGTCACTAAACAGTCACTAATGTGACTGTTGATTGAGGGGGGATGATGTAACGGGATGAGCCCGTTACATAATATTGACACTTCATATAAGTGTCAATAAAAATATTATTATAACTAATAATATTTGACAATATTATCTTTTCCTATAATATTGTCTTCAAATCTCCTTGAAGTTGGAGATGCCCTCTAATTGGTTGATATGGGCCATTATGTTATCCGGTGCGCTGACCAATGACCGATGGCCGCGCGCAATGAGTGGATGGCAAGTTGTCAGCATACATGGTTGTAGTTTAATACAGTTAACATAAGTTATAACAGATTAGCTTTATTAGATAGTTAACTATATTAAATAAAGTTCTCGTTTTTCCTATGTCGTTTAGAAGTAAAGCTTCCTCTGCCTCTTGTGTAAGAGAGGTTTTAAGGCACCTGCTTTCACTTTCATCAGTGAAGGTAGACTATACTGTTATCAGTATAGTCGGAGGGTGCCCCATTACACCATTAGTTTGCCTCAAGGAGGGGAATACTAATGCAAATTGAAGGTATCTCCTCACTAATAACTATTTAGTCTTTTTACCCTTTCTTATATAAATAAGTTTAAGATTATCAAGCAGTTTATAGAATAACAAGTGCTTCTTGCCCATCCGTAAACTACCATTATTCAAAGGTACGACAGATATTGAGCTGTATACCTGACAATTCGAGAGTCTTATTCCCTCTAACGTCACTTTCCATTCATCTCGATCAGCTCAAGAACTCCGCAATCCATCAAAGATTATGCGCCTTCACTACGCCACGATATGTGTGGCTATGGCTGCTTTTCAAGTTGCTAGCTCGCATGCAGTGCCATCCCGGAGCAACCCTGGAGTCCCCAACAAGAGGCATTTAAGGTCGAAATCGGACAAGCTTGCACTTAACGAAGAAGAAAGGTTTTACACTTTTGATCTTAACGTTGCATATGAAGATACAGCTGAAAATGTGCGAAGGAGTATAGGAGAGTCATCGGGGACGAAGAATGACAACTGAACCAAATTAAATTGATCTTTAAGGATTATGAAAGATATCCAAGCATAGTTTCGTATCAAAGGCAATGACTAGACGACCTCCTCAAATCATTGATTCCCATTGGTGCAGAAGAAGCTTTCTTCCAGTTGGGTCTGAATCCGCTTGATGTAAACGTAGCAAAGATCATCTACTTTACCGCATGGATGCATTACGTGGACATACTCAATGAGGGTAGAAATTCGGATGACAAAATAGACTCTGCCTTAGTATTCGAGAAAATATTAGACAAGGCGTCAAATTAAAAGAGTGAAAATCTACATGCCCCTGCTGACGTCATCCAGGTGGAGTAAAGGAATTTATCGAAACGGAAATCAGAGTCTCTCTCAAGTTGCGCGTGATCGGCAACGACCACGGGGTGACTAATGCTTATCGAGGCATCAGCACTTCCGAGCACGAACGGAATCCCTTCTGACACGCTGGTAGCTTGGATAGGCTAATATAGCTTCGTGAATAAATAAATATTTTTTTACATATACTAGGGTGTGTGCTCGTCGTTCCGACGGACATGGTGCGCACGGACCGCATATATAGATTAAATAATGTTTTAAGGACCGAATGTTGTTTTTTATTATGTGCGCCGCCCAGCTCTTTTATGCTGCTTATAGCCTGTGTGCACCTTTTTGGTGCTGCCCGTCGTAACGACGGATAAGTACGCAAATTCTACATATAAGCCCATCATTTTGCCTTAAACATCCGGTAGACTCAACTTAATTGATAAGTTTAATTGTCAATGTGTAGGAAGGTCAATGTGTACCTGTCGTTCCACGGACCTTTGTGTACTCGTCGTTCCGACGAACATGGTAAGTGATGAAGACGTCCGCTTTTACGAAGCTGCCTCGTACTACTTGGCGCACACCTTCAACACAAGCGAGGCCCCAAGCGAATAGAATCTCTTACCTTCGGGTGCGAGGGTGGTTGTGTGGTTGGTCGACTGCTTAAGCAGTCGCACCGCCAGTTGCCTCTCTCTTAAGCGAGAGCGCAACGAACAACTAACAAGTGTCCTACCTACGTCACGCAGAAACTTACTCAGCTTCTCGTGCGCAGTAGACAGTGTGTAGTTGCATCGGAGCTTCACAGCTCTTATTTCAAGAAAGACTTTTGGCTGAAAGCCTCTTAGTTCTAGAGAACTAAATAGAGTTAAGGCTAAAAGCCACTTAGTATTAAGGAACTAATTAAACGACTTAAAGTCACCCTGTTCTAAGGAACGACCAAAGAGACTTGAAGTTAGTCAAGCAATAGGCTTAAGGTTCAGAGAACAAACGCACAGAGTGCAAGAACAAGCTAGAAGCTTAAGGGTTCAGAGAAGCAACGCACGAAGTGCACAAGAGAACAAGTCAGAACGACTTGCGATCTTAAACTCAAAATGAGAACTGATTCCATTTATGCATTAAGATTTTATGAATAGTCCTACTCTAAGTACCCTACACTAGATTAATTACTATAATAGTAATTATAATATGCAGACTTTGCTATTGGACGACGTATCGTCTAAACATCTGTGTATGATGTACTTAGTACAGCTTCATCGATTATCGAATCCTAATCGATAAGATACGGTATTACCGAATACCGTATCTTTAACGCTCATACTTGTGGTGGAGTGGATTCTCAAACAACGTAGGAGAACCACAAACACACACAGCACCGGACTGCCGACTTACGGAGGGGGTACTCCGATACCGTGTCGCGTCAACCTTGGGCCTCACCTTGTATACCCGTTGGCTTGGCTGGTCTTGCTCCTCGGTTGACGCAGAAGACTTAAAGACTTGGTCTTTGTATAAGACTTGGACTTGGTGGTCCCCGAGTGGATAAACTTCACTTGGGACCTGGTTTCTTGAGCTCGATCGACTGAGTCGAGAGCGATGCACCTGGTACTATGTATCCCTTCGGTGGCTAACGGTTTCTTGGTCTTTCGACCCCTTTTTCTTGCTCCCCGTAGGGAAACCGCTTCCTGTAGCGGGTCTTGAATGGGTACGAACCCACAGGCCAAAATACTTCCTGGGGTTCGTTCGAGCTTGAATATTACCACACGACTGTCTTCAACGGGGGGGGGGGGCAAAATAAATCCCTTCCTTGGAACAGGTGGGTATATCGAAACAAGTTCGCACTTGAGTCTTGACACTTACTTGCACACCTCAGGCCAACTATCCTGAGGTTCAACTTGCGTTGCTTGAGCCGTCACCTCACCTGACGTCGGTGGTCCAAAGGGTATCCCGCCCGGAATAGGTGAGGTGACGGAGAAGAGCTTGGAGGGGGGCGCTTAGAGCTGCCACGTGTAATGCAAATTCGAAAGTGTTTATTTATCTTATTCTCTGTATGATTTTCTTGCCTAAACCTAACCCTTCGCTCTGGATGGTACCACGTGTCAACTTGTGGAAGAACAACTGGATCTTTAGGACATGGGACTTGTACCGGCTCTGCACTTTAGGGAAGCCTTGTACCTTCTATAACCTTGGGTCAACTGGCCACATGGGGCCCGTATGACATTGGGCTCAACCGGTCCCCTGGGGTCCACCGTTCTACTGGGGTACACCGTTCCACTGGGGTCCACCGTTCCACTGGGGTCCACCGGTCCACTTGGGTCAACCGGTCACTTAAGGTCAATCGGTCACCTGGGGTCAACCGGTCACCTGGTCCACTTGGGGTCATTTGGTCCATTTGGGGTTAACCGGTCACCTGGGGTCCACCGGTCACCTGGGGTCCACCGGTCACCTGGAATTGTCCTAGGCTGCCCTAGCAGCACTGGACCTTCGGGCTGTCGTGTAGGGCAACCTGGTATCTTCTCCAAACTCGGGACTTTGGCCCAGTTCGGGGCCCTATTCACTCCCTGTCACTCATTCAATAGAGTGACCGAGATCTTTTACGCCAGTTATTATTATAACTACGAAGGAACTCCATTTCTTTGGCACTTCTCCACATACACATGTCCCTGTTGACTGGAAAACCTGTCCCCGGTTACTGGAAACCCTTTCCCCGGTGACTGTGAACCCTGTCCCCGGTTACTGGAAACCCTGTCCCGGTAGTTGGTACCCCTGTCCCCGGTAATTGATATGCTTGTCCCTTGAGACTAGAAACCCTGTCCCCGGTTACTAGAAACTCTGTTTCCCGGTTACTGGAAACCCTGTCCCTGTTTACTGGTACCCCTGTTTCCGGTAAATGGTATCCTGTCCCTGGTGACCCTCATTTGAATCTTGGAACCTTGCGAGGCCTGGTTAAGAAATTATTATTTTCCTTTTATTGTGATATTTCTAGGGACCCCAATTCTTCTGGCACTTCTGGCACTTCTCCACATACTCAATACCTCTCTAAAGAGAAGTATTAAAATGCATTATATGCAATAAAAGGAAACTTCAACCGTAAACTTTTGGAATGATGTTACAACCGTCGTGTAACCCCGTTACACTCTCCCCCACCAGACTAAAGTTCCCATAGAACTTCATTCGACACCTTTCCTCTTTGAGGTAGTGCTTTAGCAAACGTTTAAACCTTACGATTGTTCACGGCACACATTATGACGCCTCCTGGTAACGAGTCACAGACTCTACGAGATCTCATTGAAGGCGACCTTGACGAGGCGGTTGATTACGAAACTGACACCGTCTTTGTGGGACCCAATGGGTCCCCATTAGCCACCCTCACGGGTGAAGATGACACTCGTCATGCACCGAATCCGCTACCTGAACGTGGTGCTGCAGATGCGCTAACAGCGTTACGTGACCCGCCTGAAGTGACCCGCCTGACGTATCGCCAACGGTGACGATACCAACCCACTCGACGAGCAACAACAGCAGACCATCGACCAAGAGGAAGGTGCCAAGCGCCGGACGAAGAATATGGCGAGACTTCAGGACCACCGACAGTACAGGTTCAAACCACCTACGGTGGAAGAATGCCTAAAGGAGGCATCTGGACATTCCCTTACTGGCTGGGCCATTGGGATTGAGGCCATTTCACTCGAGGATGTTGCTATGCAAACGGCTCTTCGACAACGCTATCTGGAACCTCTCATTATTACGCAAAGCCAATACTTGGCAAGCCTCAACAGGAAAGTGCGCGGTGCGCCAGTCCCTCCCATAAAGGGCGTTCCCATCCTTCTGTTCGCGGGGAATTCGAGGAAGAGGAAGACACGGCTTTTAGCCGCTGGGCGCATTATGCGCGACGTTTAAGCAGCATGTGAACCCTACGGTCAAGTGCCGATGTGGCAGATGTTCGTCTCGAACGAAAATGCGTTACGATTACGCTAAACTGAAGGCCCGGGGAAAATTGAAATCCCAACGAACGCATTATTCGTCTGCTACCCAGCACTCCAGCGTTTCAGCTACACCTGTAGCCGCGAGTTCACGACAGGCCGAGGCCGCTAACTCGCCTAACCCCACCACTACAGGTGAGAAGCGTCATCGCCAACAGGTTGGCCCTGCGCACGACGCTCAAAAACGTCCACTGCGTATGGGCAATCCTGCCGCAGGGGAACCTCGAGCTCCCATGAGTTCCACGACTCGGAATATCCCCGCCACTTCACCAGATACTGTTTCTGACCATGGCGACGACGTTTCTACAGTAGAAGCTCAACATGCAACTGAAGATTCCCCCGTCCATCAAGCAAAGCCGGAGGAGGTCGGTGTACCGGCATAAGCTCATGCCGAGCTACTTCAAGAGGTGCAGTCTCTCCGTGAGACTGTGCAGTCGATGAGCTCCCGCCTCGAGTCGCTGAAAAAGAGCCGAGCCCGAGTGGAGGGGCAGCTTGACCTCTTGGTGCAGATGATCCGCCCCGCGGCAATGCCGATGAACTCGGCGCGAGTGCCTTAGTGCTCACTTGGGATGGATTCCGATATGATTTGAGCATCCAGCATATAACACGGAGTGCGTACGCATTTTGCGCGGCAGATTAAGCGTATACGCTAAGCCTTTCTTGGCCACGACCGTAAAGGGTCCGATAAGGCGCGGACGCAACTTTTTCTTAGAGACAGCAGATACTTAGGTTTTTAGCATTAAGTAATACTTGGTCTCCGAACTCATAATAATCACTACAACTTCTGCCTTTAGCATCCGCATATTCTTTTTGTTTGTCTTGACTATCAGCCATTGCGTCTTGTACATGTCGTAAGACATTTAGTCGCGTTGCGAGAAACGTATTCACCTGTTTCTTAACAGTATTAGGGATGACATCAGCAAGCCGATCGGCAACCTCTCCCCCACCAAGCCCTGAACCACTCGGTGGTAGCGTTAACGGAACGCGTGGGTGTGTGAGGCCATTCACATAGAACGGAGTGTAGCCGATAGAAGAGTGCACGGAGTTATTGAGTGCAAACTCAACTACAGGGAGCATAGCGCTCCAACGCTTAGGCGTTTCAGCACAAACACTGCGGAGGATATCTTCAACAACGCGATTTACGCGTTCGGTTTGACCATCGGTCTGCGGATGATCCGCTGTGAACATGTCCAATCGGGTGCCTAGCACCTGGAAGACGGACTTCCAAAACTTACTCGTAAAACGAGGATCACGGTCAGAAAAAATTGCCTTTGGCAAGCCATGTTGGCGAAACACTCGATCGATAAACAGCTCCGCTGTACCTTCATCATCTATCGAGTCTGGCACAGCCGCTAAGAGATCCATCTTGCTCAAACGGTCAACAAAGACCACAATACCTGTATTGCCATGCGAATCTTTCGGAAGGCCAAACACAAAGTCCATACTAATGGACTCCCAGCAACCAGTGGGAATCGGCAAACTATCCAGCGGCGCTGCCGAATGGAGCGAGGGTATCACCCGTTGACACGTTTCACACGTACGCACATATGTGCTCACCCATTAATATAATTTGGGTCATCAGTAACTTTGACATACTACCCCATAGGTCTTTTCACGACCCAAACGACCACCGATGGCGGTGTCATGTACCTCATAGAGGATACGATACTTTGGGTCCTCGTCATGAGGAACCACAATACGCGGAGGATCCGCCACATCTGTACGATAGTACAACAGCCCCTGATCGATAGAATATCGATGGAGGCTCGCACGTAATCGTGCCGACAATTTAATGTCCGAGTCTTTAAACTTATTACTGCTAAGAGCATGTAGCAACGCTATACAATGATCATCTATATCATACTCCGTCCGAATGAGATCGGTGATCGAAGACGAAAACGTCGTAACATGAGCAAGCTCATATTCAGGTCTGCGTGAAAACGCATCAGCCAAAGCATTTTGCTTGCTTGGCTTATACTTCACCGCGATTATTACATTCAGCAAAGAATGAAAGCCATCTGGCCATCCTCTGCGAGCGATGCGGCGACCGCATCATCTGAGATCACAAAAGGCTTTGAGCCCAGCAGATGAACTCTGAATTTGACCAGGGCATACTTCATCGCAAGTAGCTCTTTGTCATGAACTGGATAGTTCTTTTCTGCAGCTTTCAGCTGGCGAGATTCAAAAGCGACCACACACTCACGGCCTTCATCATCTGTTTGTAACAGAGCACTGCCAATGGCAAATTTCCGACGCGTCATACACCACGCTAAACGGTCGATCAGGGTCTGGCAAAGCCAAAATAGGAGCATGAAGAAGGCTAGCTTTCACCGCTTGAAAAGCATCCTCATGTTCGGCATGCCAACACCATCCTACATCCTTTATAAGGAGATTAGATAATGGCCGAGCCATATCAGCGTAATTCTCGCTGTACTTGTGTAAGTAAGTGGCAAGGCCAAGCCACTTACGCATGTCCTTCTGATTTTGTAAAACAGGCCAATCGAATATGGCTTTGACCTTGGCGGGGTCCGCTCTGAGGCCTCGCTTCCCAATGAAGCACCCTAGAAAGGGAATTTCTTCGGCCCAAAGATTCACTGAGATGCATTAGCATATAACTTACTAGTGCAAATGCACTCGAGCACAGCTCGTAAATGAACAATATGGTTCTCAATATCCGACCGCCCATGTTCAGCTCGACTGTGGACAAAATGTCATCAAAGTACGTCTGTGCATAACTTCGATGGGGTCGAACCAATTGCATCACCAAACGGTTAAACGTAGCCGGAGCATTCAATAGCCCCTGGGGCATCACCAACCACTCCCAGAGCATACCGCTCGGAGTACTAACAGCAGTGAGCGGAATATCGCTAGCTCGCATAAGCAATTGGTAATAACCATCCACTAAGTCGAGCGCACTGTACATGGTACAATCGACCATATTGTTCCGAAGAACATCCTTTCTAGGTATTGGCGTCTGCGCAGGTATGGTGGCTGCATTTAACTTATTATAAGCATGAACGATGCGCCACTTACCATTCGGTTTCTTAACACAAAAAAAAGTGGGTGTCGAGTGCGGAGATTTGTGTTCGCGCACCATACCCACCGCGTGCTTTTCACGAAAGAACTTGTCAATGACGTCACAGGTAAAGGAAACTGCCGTGTTACGCAGTATGTGGTTCCAGGAACCAAGTCAATCTCATGACGTACACCCTTAGAAGAAGGTAGAACCGACGGTGGATCGTGACATACCACTTCCTGAAATTCCTTAGCTAAAGGGTAGTAAGGATCTAAAGGATTCTTCAGAATCGAGGATCCACTACGTGCACTTAGTATCTTGAAGGACTGCTTCTCGATAACCGAGGATGAGTTCAACTCGAGATTAGGTCGAATGACCACCATATCGGATAGATCACTAGCCTTCAAGGCTTGATGAAACTCATCCACAGACATTTCGTCTAGCTCTAAGAGAGAATTTAATGATGGGAGGGCCTCAAGGTCAACCTCACCATCTACATCACCTGTCACTCCGTTGAACAGGGTGTACAACTGGTCACTGACATTACTACGTGATAAAACAGACGCCTTGCGTCTCGCAGCCGCCATCTGGCGACGTTGCCGTCTCATTAATGATACCGTACCTTTTAAAGTACTTGGGATACTATCATCCCCAAGGTCAACAGATTCCTTGACCTTTACCTGCCCTATGCGAGAGCCGATGTCAGTATTGACATCCAGTGAGTCACAAGTACCAGTGACTTTACAAACAAGGTCATCGACCTTCACTTGATCTATACGAGAACCGATGTCATTACCGACATCCAGTGTCTCATATTACAATCAGTATCACTCATTGGAGTACGTGCCTTTCCACTAAGTGTCATTGAGCTTTTTTCGACAGTATTATTATAGATATTGGAGTTTGTCAACTCAGACACTCCAATGACCAGCACACTAACTGACTCAGTTAATGGCTCACGCCAATAACACTTTTGTTTCCTAGCGAAGGTGGGTTCATGACTCTTCAAAGCTTCGCTAGGAACATTGCGCGTTGCACCTAAAATTTTGGATCTCCAATCGATCCATGGCTCATGGCGTTCCAGCCAAGCCATACCGAGAATGAGATCATATCTCGAGTCCAAATCTAGGACAAGACAGCGTTCGACGCTAATGAAGTCTAAGAACTTCACACCTAAGTTCAACGGAACTTTAGGAACGGTGACACGTGCACCTGTTGCGAGACGAACGGTTATACTGTCACCCTCTTGCGCTTCTAGCGCCTCAGCATACAGCTGACTCCCTTCAAGCGAACGACATCGGACATAATTACCTTACGCCCCTGGGTCAATTAGAATTGACATGGTTTCTCAAAACCCTTAACGGTTGCCGACACAACCAACAAGCCTGGCTTGTAATATTGTTCCATGGAAGCATCCACAGAATCACCTGGGGCTAAGCCCTGTTTTCCTTTACCTCCTAAAGGTTCAACAGAACTTAGTTCTTTCCCCGTAAGGTAGGGCGCCCCACGCCTACTGGGAGCTGACGTTTTCCCCTGCGGTGCTCGCCTTTTGGCTAGGAGCAGGGTTTCGGCTCTGCCGATTTGAACGTTGCTTTCGCAACGAACAGCTAGGGCGGAGATGCCTAGTGCTTCCGCACATGTAACATCTACGGATGTTACCTTGCTGCTCAGCAGCTTGAAGCTCAGCTTCTTCAGCATGGCTGTGGTCCATGGGTTCCGCCCTGTTAGATGCATTTGAATTGTATCATGGCAGACCATAGCGAGCAGATTTGAAATTGAACTCAGGGTTAAACTCTAAACTAACTGCCTCTTCGAAAGTCGAAGGCTGGACACGGAAAACTTCTGTCCTGGCGACCCCAGTACGAAGTCTTTCCATAAGAATGGTTACTCGGACTTCCTCTGCCAGAGGGTCCTGCTGCATAGCAGCAATGAGAGTTCTCAACTCTTGGACATAGTCCGACAATTCTTTCTTACCCTGTCGGGTAGCTAGGAAGCGTGAGCGCACACGATAAGCCTGATTAGGCGGTGCAAACACGCAAGTTAATTGCTTTTTAAGCATTTCTCATGTGGGGAATGCGACATTTACAGAGACATCGCTCGTTAAAGCCCACTCTCTAGCTCTTCCACCGAGCTTCGAAATGGCCAAGCCAACTCGTTGCTTATCTGACACAAGCATGGCGGCAATTATTGCCATTTCGACTTCTCGAACCCAAAGAAGAAGACTTTCTCCCTCCTTCCCATCAAAGGTTTTCACGTTTAAAACGAGTGGGCGAGCCTTTGGATCTGCATTGGGTACAGGTACCGGGATGTACTGTGTAGGCGCAGCTGACGCTGCCTGGTCATGGACCTGCCCAATGAGCGTTGGCTCATAACGCATAAAGGCCTCAAGACGAGCATTTAGAACCTCGGGGCCTTGGGCCAAAAGGGCCTCGATTTGATCGGGTCCAACGAACACAGATAGTTTATCCAACGCGAGTCGCCTCAGAGAGGTGATTTTGATTCTCCATTCTCACAGAGGGTCAGTCTTTAAAGACTCAGGTGTAGGATTGACCAACAAGTGCTACCAAGTGTAGCGGAGCTGCACAGCCTTTTAGCCAGAGGAAGACTTTTGGCTGGAAGCCTCTTAGTTCTAGAGAACTAAATAGAGTTAAGGCTAAAAGCCACTTAGTATTAAGGAACTAATTAAACGACTTAAAGTCACCCTGTTCTAAGGAACGACCAAAGAGACTTGAAGTTAGTCAAGCAATAGGCTTAAGGTTCAGAGAACAAACGCACAGAGTGCAAGAACAAGCTAGAAGCTTAAGGGTTCAGAGAAGCAACGCACGAAGTGCACAAGAGAACAAGTCAGAACGACTTGCGATCTTAAACTCAAAATGAGAACTGATTCCATTTATGCATTAAGATTTTATGAATAGTCCTACTCTAAGTACCCTACACTAGATTAATTACTATAATAGTAATTATAATATGCAGACTTTGCTATTGGACGACGTATTGTCTAAACATCTGTGTATGATGTGCTTAGTACAGCGTTATCGATTATCGAATCCTAGTCGATAAGATAAGGTATCACCGAATACCGTATCTTTAACGCTTATACTTAATACCTCTCTAAAGAGAAGTATCATAATGCATTATATGCAATAAAGGGAAACTTCAACCATAAACTTTCGGAATGATGTTACAACCGTCGTGTAACCCCGTTACAGTTATACACTGTAGATTTACATATAGCTTTCACTCATAGCACAGAAAATACAAGTTTACGACGTGTTTCACACCTTTGGGCCGGATACAACTATTAAGGAAGTCAGCGATTTAAGTTCGTTTTAGCAGTCTGAACCTTAGGGCTGGACCTGCCAGGTTTCTTTTCATTATTTAAGGTCTCTTATTACAAGACACATAATCCGATAAGTTTTACCCTCTGTTAAGTTATGGATATTGTCGTCATCCGTACCCATAACTTTACGGAGGGAGCTCTGTAGCAACATCAATCCATCAAACATTAATGTTCAAGAGCGATAAAATGTCGCCTAACCGTCGTTCAAAACCGCGTGTGTAACTGTTCGAGAGAAATATTGTAAAGCAGCCGCAATGTGGTCATTTGTTCCACGCTTACTGCATTGAAAACCACTTGCAGAAGAATAATTCCTGCTCTGTACGTCACATGCAGGTGCTGATCCGGCCGTGGCTGCCGGGTCGGTCTATCCATCAACTCAATTGCCTGCGCGTGCAGTCCCGATACCAACAGTTTTTACGCCAGCGGAAGGCACCAATTCGAGCAACTTATGCAATGTCGAATCTAGACTTTAACCATCATTTTTTCCATTCTCTCTTTACCCACGTTACATCAAACTAATACCTTTGTCTACTCTTAATGTGCACTCAGATGCTTTGGTACGCCGATGGTTGTGTGAAATGTTGCTCGAGTACTGAGTAATGCATTCATTTCAACCTCACGAGTCGTTAGTGACCCCGCAGACATGCATAAAGGAATAGAGAGTAGCCATGACGAGAAAGTGGAGCATCAGGATATAGCCGAACGCCATGTTACGAGTGATTCGGTGACCCAGCAATACTTTGGCACTCGTCAGCAAAATCTTGTCCACAGAATTGAGATTCGTAAAACGCTGCTGGTTTTCCATCTTGTTGAACTGCACGAATGGGTTCATCTTTTCTTCATACATACCACGGTAACGTGCCTCAACGTCGGACATTCCAGCAGATCCATCTTCCAATGCAGAGAAATGAGGTTTGCGAGAACCTGCAGCCTTCCTATCACCACTGTAACTTTGTAGATAGCGTATTTTCTGATACAACTGCATGTTGTCTGTCTCGAGACGCGTCACCGTGCTCTTGTACGACTGTGCGAGCTCTTCCACGCGGTTCTTCTCGCTTTGAAGTTCTTTCATGCGCTCGCGGAAACGATCACGTTGACCACGAACAATCTCCAGCATCTTGTTATCTGACGATGCGACAGAGTCCCAAGTTGCAGCGTCGGTTGATGCTGCTGCTGCTGCCTTGTTGCCATAAGCAAAAGCTGAAGTCCCAGTAAAGTGGTCCTCTATAGCATCCAAGAGAATTTCTGAGCCAATGTCACCGCCGATTACACCCGACCCTCGGTTTCGTCGATCTTTCTCAAGGGCAGCGACATTCTCCTCGAGGTTACAAATAAGCGTCGCCTGTTCTCGGATTGTAACATCACGGTTATGAAGATCATCCTGAGCCTTTTCCAATGTTGACGTCCGAGCTTGTAGCGACCGTTCGCATTCTTGAAGTGAGTGCTCTAAGCGGCGTACACGAAACACCAATATTTTTTCCACTTCAACTGTAGCCGCCTCCACTTCACCTGCACCTTCACTGTCTTCCGCTTCGTTCACATAAGACGCTTTACTTCTTTCGTCGTCGTCATCGACAATATTGTACTCCAACTGCTGCAAGACATGCAATTTGTGGGTCATTTCATGGAATTTTTCGATTGTCGGGCGCGCTATCAGTTGCGCTTCCAAATCCTTTGTCACTCGCTGGGCATTCTCTAGTGCGCTATTCAGTTTCTTCGATTCTTCAGCTGCAGCTGCACTTACCGTCGCGTTGGCCTCCTTGAGACGGACTACCTCCTGGCGTAGCGCCGCAACAATTGTATCTTGTTTCGCTAGCGTCTCTCTTGCCGACTGGACGATCTCTTCTCCTTCTGTATCAGCACTTGAAGGCGCCAAGAAGCGTCCCTCACTGATTCCCAAAGTCTTTGAAGAACCAAGTAACTCATCAAGTTGTTTCTTAAGCTGAGCATTCTCCAACTGTAGCGTTTGCAATACAAATGAATCCTGCGAGATAGCTTCCATCTCGGCGTCTAATGCATTACGTGCAAGTCCGAAGCGCTGTTTGTGTGCAAACAACTCTGACTGCATCGCATCTAGTCTTGCAAATGCTTCACGCAACTCAGTGCGTGAAGCTTCTAGTTGACGTTCGTATTCACACCGCTGCCGTGCCAATTCCAGTTGCACATTTTCCAATTGTTTGTCCAATTCACTCGTCCGTTGTTCCACTTGTTGATGTACCGTCTCTTCCATTTCTCTAGCAGCAACAGCAACTTGTTCTTCCAGGTTCCGAATCGTGATATCCTGATTTTTCAGCGTCACAAATTCTGCTTCGTATTCCTTCAGTTCTTGTTGCAACTGCCTGTTTTCCTCCATGACCTCATCAGTTTCTAAAGTTGAAGCTGCAAGTGATAAAGCTGGAGCTGGATCCGGGGCAGCATAAAGTCCTTTGTATAGCTGGAAAAAAGCATTCTCTGAAAACTTGGCACGACGTGTTAAATGGTCAATCTCTTCCTGATAAGCCTTTAATAGTGATCCAGCTCCTGCTGCCTTATCAGTATCAGAAGCAAGTCTTCTAAATTGCTTTGTAATCTCTGCCAGCTTCTTCCGAGATCGTACACTGGCTTCTTTATCACTCTTCATGGTACTTCCTTGAGAATCGAGTAATACTCGCTTACTATCAAGATCAAAAGCTTTCCAAAATTGCAAAACGGGCAAAACACTTCGACGATTCATGGATGAGCGAGGACGTGGCCGATT
Organism: Peronospora farinosa; assembly: GCA_947646735.1. Taxonomy (NCBI): domain Eukaryota; phylum Oomycota; class Peronosporomycetes; order Peronosporales; family Peronosporaceae; genus Peronospora; species Peronospora farinosa. Next base: position 94,733 of record CANTFK010000943.1, on the reverse strand, counting down.
AGTGTCATCGTTAGTGCTTGGAGACGTCACAGTCGTTGATATGTCAGTCATGGCTTTGTCGCCTGCACTTTGAGCCATAACTGCAAGATTATTAGCTTGTTTTTGACGGAGAAAAAGGAATACAGAGGTAAAGAGTGATCGACAGCGTAGATATGATGCAGTATAAAGCACTAAGATGATTGAAGGAGCTTCTACGAACAGCTACAACGACCCTTCTTTGACGCGAACGTGTAGTTTGAGAGCTATTAACTAAATGTGATCTTGTAGAGAATTAGATAGAAAAAAAGAATATTCGCGTTATAAGGACTGACTACCAATTTGGAACCCAAATTAGGAAGTCAAAAGTTGACCATGATAGCCATGCGTCGGGGTGGAATGTGGACATTGCGTCAATGTAGCTCGAAACCTTCATTGGCTGTATTGAAATGTCGCATGATGTCGACACATGTCTCGGTTATCGGTACGATATCAATTGATTGCATTAAAAGGTCTGGAGTCTGCTTGCATGTGCTTTGACTAACAATTGGTGTCGATTGACCACAGGCTTACACTGGAAAACTGACGAGACGCAATTGCGAAAGGTGTTTTCATGCTACGGGACGCTGGAAGACGCCAAGATTTTGATCCCCGAGCACTCGACCATGCATCTTTGGGCGTCTCTAGTGTACTCGACTTTTGATGAAGCTTTAGAGGCTGCTAGTGAGATGAATGGCCAGGAATTGGATGGTCGATTACTGCGTGTAAGCATTGTGGATCCACCAATTGGAGACGAATCGGGCTCAGTCATGGAGTAAACCAAACAATACGAGAGGAGCATTGACGGCCGTAAGAAATACAGTGTGTTTGTACCGCAGTTTGAAGAGTATAGAATGTGTTTGATAGCACCTATAAGCCGAGCATCTCGAGCTTGTTTTATCGCAAGCAGCTCGATGCTGACCTGAAATTTATTCGACGTCAATCGGTCGCTCGAACGTACTAGTACATGCTTGGACAAGCTCTAGTTCTTCTCATGCATCTCGCAGACGAGCTGGAATTAACTGTATACAATTTGGTATACAACTGAGGACGATGTATACCTACTAGCTAACACGTCCTCGTACTTAACTGAAAAATTCCGTACTTACTTAATTGCTTGTCATTTCACAATGATTCAGGAACGTAAAGGTACATGATTTATCCAAGATATTTTATAGGCAAGAATTCTTGATCTTTTTTGTTAATGTTAGATATTTGTAGATTTTATTGCTATATGTAGAAAACTCAAGTTGGAAGTACTGGAGTTACTTCGCACCAAGTATGAACTTCCTCAGGAATCTCTTAATTGGGTGGATCAACTTATCGAGTACAATTGCATTGGTGGTAAACTTAATCGGGGCCTTAGTGTTATTGATTGGTAAGTTATAATTGCAGTCTATTGAGATATTTTGTATCACTAGAGGTCTTGAATTTAACTGACGGTTTTATCTCATTACTTGGATGCAGCACAAAGGCGATGGCCCCGGGTACAATTCTTACTCCAGAGCTTAAAGAGAAGGCGGGTGTGCTGGGATGGTGCATTGAATGGGTGCGTAAAGTCATGCTGCCAATGTGTCTCAGGGCATTGACAGTATTTTTTACATGGAGGTGACTTTTTTCTGGTTAGCTCCAAGCATTTTTTCTTGTAGCCGATGATATCATGGACGATTCCATCACGCGTCGCGGACAGCCGTGCTGGTTTCGTAAGCCCAATGTGAAGATGATTGCTATTAATGACGCGTTCCTGCTCGAAGCGTTTGTCTTTCAGATCCTCAAAAAGCACTTTCGCTCGGAGCCATTTTATTTGAACTTGGTTGATACTTTCCACGATGTGCGTGAATCTGAATGCTGCTATTGCGTTGACACCCTATTGCGTTGACACATGAACATGGTGATGAGATTGTTGTGGTATGTCTATTAGGTTGTCTTTCACACGGAGATCGGACAACTGCTGGATTTGACATCCCAACCCTTGGACGGCGAAGTAGACCTTGATCGTTTCACGAGTGAGCGGTATGTGTTTCAAAGCGCAGGTACTTTACAATGTGTAAAGAGCTAATGCGAATGTTTCTACGTGCAGGTACCGCCAAATTGCGATTAATAAGACGGCATACTACACGTTTTACCTCTCGGCTGCATGCGCCATGATTCTGAACGGAGTAGTCGACGAAGCCTTGCACGACGCAGCCAAGAATATTTGCGCACAGATTGGCGAGTATTTCCAGATCCAGGACGATTTTTTGGACTGCTACGGTGACGAAAAGGTGATTGGCAAGGTGGGCACGGATATCCAGGATAACAAATGTAGCTGGCTGGTTGTCCAGGCGCTTGACCGTGCGACGCCTGCGCAAAGGAAAACGCTGAAGGAAAATTACGGCCGCAACGACCCTGATGCCATTGCAGCCGTCAAGAAGCTATACAATGAGCTTGATCTCGTTGCAGCTTACCATCAATACGAGGATGAGACGTACAAAACGCTTTTTGAAGAGATAGCACAAATGGTGATGATGCCGTCAGAGGTGTTCACCTTCCTCGTTAGCAAGATTTTCAAGCGTAACAAGTAAGCGTACTGATGTTGACATTGGACGTAGAAAAAGTTTTGGCTCGGTTGCAAAAAGTTGACGTAAAATACAATTTCGTCACCATGTGTGCAATTCCTGTTGCTATTGTGTCGCATGTTGCAGCAATGCTGTTGCCTATCGGTATAATATGATCGGGAAGTTCTCTGTGATCATGTGGCCATTTTCGAAGAGAACAACTACATTTGTCTCGAATTCAACTTTGAAAGCTTCGTAGTGTTAGAACAAACATTAACAATCATTAGAGAGCTTCGCATCAGCCTACTGGAAGGATCACGCTCGTACCTGAAGTCAGCATTGTCGGACACGTGAACAAGCGCGGGAAGATCATATAAATCGGGATCGCCATTTGACGGCACACATCTCCCCATCCGATTTGAACGTTTTGGATTTCTGTTGCTGTCCATGTACAAATAAATGTCGTCAGCTCAACGAAAATAGGTGATTTCTCCTTCCGTACGAACCATCTCTAGCAACTCCGTCAGCATGCGCAACACTCTCAACGCGAATCAATTGAAGCTCAATTGACTTGATAGGGCTCTTTGCTTCCTCAATAATTATCTACCGAAAGCAAAAACCAGAAACACACTTGAACGTCTTTGAAGAAGCTTACATCTCAAAGGAAGAATATCCATACCTCGCCCGTAAACGGCAAATTTACCGGACAGTTTGTACGGTGAACCTTGCCCGTAATATGGAAATAGGGCATCGCCGATAGACGTTGCTATATCCAGCATTAACAGATAAGAAGACATTTGACAGAATTGCACCCGTATTGATCCTACCGGGCGAACATTCTCCAACGACGCTGGAGTAATATGAAATTCTGACGGCGAGTCTGGTAATGGCTCTCGTAGCTAAGTATCATAAAAAAACACTCACATAAGTCAGAATTTTACCCTACTGACCATCCCATCCACCAAAACTGCTGCTGGAAACTTACTGGAACTTCCACCACAAACTCTAAAGTCTTGTGCAATTTGTTCTTCATGATCCCACGAATACAATCACACATGATTTCGTACTTGACCGAGACATGTACTCCATGATATGTCTCTAGTAATTCCTGATCGTCATTGCCTTGCAGTTCAAATTCAAATGGAAATTTTGAAATTCCAGGAGAGACTTTGCCCGCTGGTGCCACCGGCAGATGAAAGTACACGAGCTCTAGAGCCGTGACATTATTGTTGAAAGACTCAAAAAGTCCCGTGTTCTTCGTGGACAACTGTAGACGAGCGCTTCCTTCCACTTTCATAGCGAGACCCTGATGGGAAAAACCTTTGGGTGACGCAATAATCACTTGACCTTGAATGGTCTCCTATTGATATGTAAATAAAAGAGATCTCGCATTGTAACAGTTATTCTTGATTCGTGATACTATGTAGTACAAAACCACGTACATGAGGATGGAAGATACGGTCAATACGGTTCAATTTTACGTCAAGTGTAGAGCTCATATTTGCGATGCTTTTTTAATGTGGAAAATAAATATTATGCTTGAATGGTTGGGATGGTGTTGGTATTAAGCATTAGGCTATATGTTATGAGGGGTCTAATTGAAATTGTAACAACCGAGTGTTTGAATGAAAGAGAGTGTAATGGAGATCACTGGTATAATCGTTAAAAGGTCGATATGGAAGCAAGAATGTACTTGAAAATTGGCTATGGCTACATTGTTGCTAGGCGATGACTATGAATTGATGTTCGTTTACTGGCAGATGAGAACCGAGATAGTGTCGTCAAGCAGCAAGCATCTTATTGAGTGTACCTTGCAAGGGATCGCGCTCGGAGTGCTCGACTTACTGGAGATAGCATCATGTCCGTTGGACTGGGGAGAATGCTGTTCATCATGTGGCAGAAAGAGATCGATTGGTAAAGCCGTTTTCAAGAGGTGGGTAAAGCACTTAGGCAACGTACACGTGCAGCTGTCGAACACGGTCGGTCGATGGGCCATCGCTTTTGCAGCATACAAAAAGCAGCTCTTTGCGAAAACGAGCGACGTCAATTTCGCAGTGTCGGCTTTGAGTCATTGTATCCTGAACTCGTGGGAGGGACTGTTGAAGTTAAACCGAAAGTGTGCTATCTTGTTGTGCTTTCCAGCCGCTACTCACGCGACGAGCTGCACAGTTCCGTTTCGTTTCGTTTCGGGTACGTCGTCTGTTACAGCTTTCCAAGAAATGAGGAAGAACGAGACGACTCGTGTATTTTCCCTATTAACCGTTTTTCGAGAACCACGTAGCATTACGATTTCACGCAAAACTAAGCGTAGTCCCAATGCCTGGAAGCTCTTGTGTAAGTAGGCAACCGTGGCTGAAAGGTAGTCATAGCACCAACTTCCTTTTTAAGCACAAAATGCCAAAATGTTTTCCCTTGATCTTCCGTCTTGGACACTTTCCCGCACAATCGTCGTGTACTTCTTGAAGGTGCAAGCCTGTGGATCTATAAAGTCCAATACATTTTTGTCCGGATGAGCAACCTCGTGCTTGACGGCTTGAGCGTCTTTGTTTGCAACAAGTGGATGTAAGTTACGTGCTCGTAAGCAAGAAACTGCTTATTAACCTCTACCATCTCAACTCGCATTCAGTCGATTTCATCTTGACTAAACTCCAGCAACCGCTCGTACTTGGCTGCATCTCGTTTTCAGTAATTTGTCTCGCTAATGCACAAGAAGCATCTTCTATCTGATAGAAAACGATGGCCGACGCTTTTACACAGAGCTTCATCTCTTGACCGAATCAAGGAGAAGGTGACAAGATGGTTGACGATAACGTTGCAATCAAGATTGTTCACTTAGGTCTTCAATCCTAATGTGTTAACATACAAATTTGTTGCTACAGCTACAAGCCTTTCTCGTCTGCGGATCGGTACTGCTATTTGACCATTTTGACTTGACGGATGGATCTTCTTCCAGTACGCGCACACTTTTGAAATCAAAATCTGGTCTTGACGATTACAACTTGTACAATAGGAAGATAAAGCCATAGAATTGTCCAAGTGATCTGTGTAGATTTATTACATTTATTTCAACCATTTGGGGGTTTCGACCCCGATGCTGCTTCTAGAGACAAAAGTCTGTCTAATTTCTAATCTTTTCGACTTATTGTAATCTCTCCTCGTTTAAAATTCATCCATCCTTATAGCTTTCTATAATCGAGACCTATTGAAGCTTACTGGTATAATGTGGCCTACACCCAAAAATTAGTCAGTATAAAACGCCCAGTCCTGAAAAACCGAAACGGGTCCAAGTACGTAGTACCTTATGTACGACTTTGAGAGCAGTATAAATGCACCTGTGAAGAAATGTAAAGCCAATAATGTCAACACTATCATTCAGCTGCGAGATAATAAGACTTTACGGGTAATTGGCATTGATTTCATTACGCTTTTTTTTTGATGATCGTGTTTTTCATACTGTTGTTCGCTGTCACTTTTGCAGGTTGGCTGCTGTTTATTTGTGTGGTACATTTTCTCCACGACCTCTACATTTATTAACAAGGTGCTCATTAAAGAGCATCATGTCTCAGGCGAGATGCTCACTATGTGTCATCATTTTATCAGTATTATCCTTGACTGTAAGTAGTAGGAATTTTCAATGAGGAATGATACAAATACTTGCACTATCTTAATACAAACTGAGATGTCACTCTCTTTCTCTCTCTGTGTCTATTTTATATAGTTTTAATGTTGACATTCCCAAGTTCACCGACAAATACGGGAGCTTGGCGCATGCAAAGAACTTGCATCCGTAACATCATGTGGATTGTACCACTTAGTCTCCTGTCAGTTCTGGTCAAGACATTGACATACTGGAGCTATAATGTCGTGCCGGTATCCATCACACAAACGTGTAAAGCGTCGCAGCCTTTTTTCAATGTGGTGCTGGCTTACATGGCCTACCGTTCGCGGTTCTCTATTGCCACGTACTTGAGTCTAGCCCCGATCGTTTTTGGTGTTTTCATGGCTTCCGTTTCTGAAATGGGCATAAATGTAAGTTAATTACAGCAAACTGTAGTGTACACGTGACAACTGACGGCGGATTTTGTGTTGATCAGGATCTGGCCTTGTCGGGTACGATGTTTGCCGTGACATCTGCACTGCTGGGTGTTATGCAGAGCATGTATGCAAAATTCCTGCTGCGTCGCCAGATTGTGGTTGATACGGTGAACGTAAGTGATTTCGGAAGATCTGTGAAAGCTTTTGTTCTAACCTTAGTGGTGTCTATTCGCTTTTGACTTTTGACAGCTCCACTTTTACAGTGCGTTCGTGTCTTTTGCGATCAACGCACCATTTGTGCTCATGTCGGCACGAGCTCACCAAGACAACTTTGTCGCAAGTTTTCCGTTCGGCAAGGTGTTGGTGTGTAGCCTGATGTACTTTGTCAGCAGTTTCTGCTCGTCATGGGTGCTGGGCGAGGTTTCTGAGCTCACCTTCTCCATCATGAGCACAATGAAGCGCGTGGTTGTCATTTTTAGCGCTGTGCTTTACTTTGGCAACCCCGTCACATTTCAGTCGATTGTTGGCATGGCACTTGCGGTTCGTAGCCTGCTTTATGAACCATCCTCTGCTAGCGACGGACGAGTTTCGGACTAACTTTTGTTTGTTTATTCCAGATTGGTGGGGTGGCTAGCTATCAGCTCCTCAAGATTACGGAGAAAGGATCTAAAAGGCTGCCATTGCCGGTTACGGTCAAATCGTCCGAATAAGTGTGCTCGTACCCTTATACTTCGCCATGACTGTACTTGTGGCGTGCGCAACCAATGATGCTTATAGATAAAGCTAGCGTCATATAAACCAAAGATAAAGCCTCAAAATTGGCGAAAAACATTGTCGTCTTGCGTTGACAAGCAACAGATTCTCGAAAAGTAAAGTCGCTCCATCAATTAAAAACATGCTAATCTCTTGGCTGTGTACCGAGCAAGCATACGCATTTAAACATCGACACTGCGCTGATTCAGTGCAAGCTGATCAGATGTCGACGTCGACTCTCCAGGAGTCGTGTTTGTCGAAGCTTGACCAGCAGCGTCACTTCCCGAAGGCGACAAATTCGGCAGCGCTCCATTCGATGGAGTCGTAGGTCCACCCACAGCTCCAGCTGCATGCTGCTGCATCCGTTGATACTGCTGGAGCATTTGCTGCTGCAATTGTTGGTTTGGCCATTGAACACCACCGGCCGTCGTGCCATTCTGTTGAGTCTGCAAAAGTTGTTGCAGCATCGCTGCTTGTTGCTGTTGCAGCTGTTGCTGGTAGACCGTTTGAGGGTCCGCAGAGCCCTACAAAAAAACACCACCAAAAGATCATCAATAGCTCTAAAAACACTAGACCTCTCTTTCTCAAAAAGCAAAAACCCTCCTACCTTTTTGGCTGGTTTGATATCGTCACGTGGGACAATATCAATAAGAAAATCAAAGACATCCGTCTTGGTAATAGCCATGGCAATATCATTGCGTTGCAATGTACGACGTTTATTCTCTTCCGTATGAATCCAAGCACGAAGACTCAATTCAAGAATAAACATCTCACAAGCTTTTGCAAAAAGCACGGGTGCTTCCGCACTAATCATTCGAACATCTTCGTCCGTTTTCATAATTTTTTTAATCCGTGCAAGTGGCAATTGATGCGTTTTAAAATCAAAACTAGTGGCATCAATTTGAGAAATATCGTGAATCTGATGTTGCCAAAAAGCATGAAGGGCCAATTGTTGTTGTTGCAATTGAGCCCGTTGCGTTTGCAGCTGTAATTGCATTTGAAGATTGGCATTCGTAGCGGAAGTGGTAGTATTATTATCTCCATCACTTGACATGATTGTGTCGTGGTGCTTCAAGGGTCTACGTCATCATTTTATCACAGACACACAGGGAGGAGGGACACATGAGTGAGTGGAATATATCAAGCGTATCATAGGCAGAAAAGAACGCTTCGTTCTCATTGGACATACCCTTTTCCAGGCGCTTCGGTCGATTGGTCGGTCTTAAGCCTGTGAGGGGGGGGGGGGAGAATCCGAAACCTGTTGAAACTGATAGCGACTTATCGACGGGTTTCTGACTTGATTTTTTTACTCGCGCGGTTTTGCAACGACCGGTCGGTAACATTTTATGTACCTTGCACATTGATTTTGGATTTGCTAAATACGACATTGTCAAATGTTGTCAACAATTTGACAATATCCAATCAATTGAAAGTGTCCACTTACACCACATATATTTGTTTACCATCTCGAGTGCAACAACTTGCATAATCGAACAGGACAGCCTATAAATAAAGAACAATATGAAAAAAAAGATGCTACTAGAGTGTAGAAGACAACACTTACGAAGTGCACGTGAAATATTCTAGATCGAGTCAGAAACCTTATGGATTTGCATCTTGTTGCGTCTTGTCGAGCGAAGGTTCAGGATGTGATGGATAGTCCGGCTAGTAGATAGCCGGGCTATCTATTCCATCCGGTGGCCACGCGAGGCGCATGCTCGAGACATGACTCCACATACTATTCCCGCCGTAGCAGAGTAAAAAACTGAACTGGTTTTAGATTAGCAGTTTCTAAACTTTTCATTTTTTACATTGCTGCCAACCTCACACTCGCATGGCTTTCAAGTCCAACATAGCACAGTTTGCCTTCACAAAGGCGCTGATAGTTGTCGCGCTGGCCGCGTGGTTAGTTGCAAGTGGGGCTGCCGCCGAATCGAGACCTGAGGATGGCAGACGCAGCTTTCAAGCTTTGAGTGCGGCTCACACCCCGGTCTTGATCAAGCGGATGCTAAGGTCTCGGGCGGTTATGACAGTGGCTGATCATACCAGCACTTCCGAAGAGCGCGTTACTTTCTCGGACATCGGTATGAGTCTGGACCAGATTTTGGCAAAGATCAAGGGGTTTTTTTTCAAAAAAAAGTTTTCGACGAAAAAAAGGCTTAAGTCCAGCGGTACGATAAAACCTAAAATGCTTACGACAAAACCTAAAAATCTTGAAAGCGGCACGATTAAACCTGAAAACCTTGAAAGCGACGCGATAAAAGCTGAAAGCGGCACGACAAAATCTGAAATTATTGAAGAAAATCCTGAAATTACTGAAAGCGGCCTAGAAAATTCTGCAAATTTTGATAGCGTCAAGGAAATTATTGAAAGGGGCTCCATAAAACCTAAGGATTTTGGAGAGCAAGCTCTTGCCTACTGGTTCGAATTCCTCAATAGAATGGAAAAGAGGAGTTACAAGATTGATATAACGCCATACATTTTCCGGTCTATGAAAACATTGTTTGAGAACGACATACTTATTGCATATGTGATTTACACGACAATGAAGATAATCAAGTTTGAAGATACAACTGAACTGATGATGAACCTGAGAAACGCACTATTTGAAAAGTGGTTGCAAGAGGGAAAATACCCGAGGGAAATCAACGCCATGTTGAAAGCAGCAAAAAAGTCCGACAGCGATTTGGAGCGCGAAATATTCGACCAAATTGCGTCTCAATACGACAAATTCTATGGCAAAGTCAAGGTAACGATGGAGGATCCGGGCACCAGTGAGGAAGTGAAACTCGACCTAAGCTCGTGATGGTTGGTGGCACTTTCTGCTTGCGTAGCAATTAACTATAATCTACATATAGTTGCCCATTTCATCTATAAAGTTAACTTACAATTGTTGACACAATACGCTTTCTTGCTATAATGTTGCAATCTCAAAATACATTTTCGAATGCTACCTCTGATCTCTTGTAATGACATTGATGAGCATCACGTTTCACCGCCGATACATTCCGTCATCAACTTGCGCTTAAACCATGACTCCATTGAGAAACCAATGCTGGAGCTGAACACTACTGTCGATGAAGGAGCAGCCACTGCAGCACCAGTCTCAACACTTGAAGCGAAAGTGCAAAGTCTAGATGATGGCGCGATGCCAACCATTCCGTCAGTCCAACAAGTCGGTACTTCAGGAGTCGAGATTTCCTTAAACATCCTTGGCACACTAATGACAGTTTTCTTTGAACACTTTACCGTCTCGGTAGCATCTGCATGTAAAAACAACGCAGCCAATACACACGAGTTGGTCAATGTGAAGCATGTCATCCAGTACGCGTCCATGATGACAAGACATTTTACCTTCTTGGTCTGCTTGCATCACACAAAACCGTCTTCGTAACTCCTGACTGCAGCCATCTTCGTGAGTACTATGTTTGTCCGCATCTAGCAAAGTCGAATGATGTATTTCACAGCTCTCTACCACTGCTGAGTCCTTTGAGTCAGCTTCTCGTATGCTTCCAGTTTCCTGGATGGGTTTGTATCTGGCGTCCAAAGATATATGCACTTTACCGGCTCGTCGCGATACATCCAGATTGGATGACCTCGATTGATGCGACTCCATTTCGCTGACACAAGGAGAGATCGGCTGAATGATACCGTGTACTACACGTCATTCAGTACAACATTAAATTATAGCTGTTCCATGGAGATAGCAAGAGACAAAAAGACGTACATGTAGTCTGCGAGAGGCTGCGGCCATTCAGTCCAATCCGTTCATGCCTTGATACTTTTTCCGCAGCGAGATGTTGCCCACATCCCACCGCTATTTTCTTTTCCTTCGAATCTGCGCTTTGACGCTTGATCGTCGTCTTAGATCGTATCGAGACCATTTTCGATGTCTCCAATTCAATGCTGTGGTCTGAGTCGACATTCAAATCATTCTTCCTTGGCCGCTTCTTGCGTTTGGCAGCTGCAGAACGCTTTATGACAGTATCCAGTTGAGGGACAACAGAAACACTTTGCGCTTCACCTACTTCGCTATTGTCGTCTGATAGCTCAACACTCGCATACTCTCCGATAGGTAGAACTCTTTGCCGAGCAGCCACTTTAGTCCGTCCTGCAAATTCTATTGCCAAATCATCAACATTTGTTTGCAGCATCGAAAAAATAATATTCACATGTCAACGTACCTTTTGAGTGATTCATTTTGGCGTTCTTGACGGCAAGCTGAGCAGCAGATTTTGAAGTTTTGCTCATGTGAGGTGAGACAGAACGTCCGAGTTCTTTTCGCTCCGTCTTCTTTGTGTTGGACAGACCATCTGACTCTCGCTTAGTATGCAAACGCGTTCTTTTTGACCGACTAGTGTCAGAAGCGTCACTGCTGTCCATTAGTTCTCGCTTGTGTGGCATTTCTTTCTCAATACGTGGATTCTGATCTTTCTTGATTCTACTCGGACGCTTTTCCTCGTTAGTTACCACTTGCGGCTCCACGTTCGTCGCTGATAAATTCAAGAAGCTCTCTTTCTGTGTCGATGGCATTGAGTTTTTGCGTAATCTGTCGTTCGTTTTACATCCGATTGATTCGTAGACGTAATTCATCTGATGATGCTTTTTGCTATGAGTGAGATTTTTGAGCCACAGCTTGTCACCCATGTCTCTTCGTATTGCCTCGACAGATTTTGCCGGACAATGTTTGAACTCTCTTGGTAACGTACCGCCAGCAAACTTGGGCATCTTCAAAGAAGCATCGGATTGCAGCACCCATCCCAATGCTCGTTCAAAACTCTCGCCAGTCGATCCCGTGCGCTTTCGGTCAAAATTCTCTTCAAAGGGCCGTACATGTGCCTTCTTTTGCCAGCACCTGCCATATCAACCAGCATCTTCTTACCAAGCCAAGAATAACATTTTCCTATTGTGGTGGGTTGTTCTTACCTGTCTCGTTTAGCCAAACTCGGATGGTCGAGAAAATCGACAAAAAGTCGATTCTCAGCTGCGAGGTTAGTGATACCTACTGTTGTTCCTGGTGACCGAATTGTAACCTATAACACAGTATGTAGTAAGTCCATCACACAAACATTAACCTAGTGCTCGTTTACTAGAGTGGCTAGTTGAAAAGAAAAAGGACGTACCACAGAGGGCCATAACGGCCAGTTTAGATATTTAACCCAGCATTTGACAGTCCATGTAAAGGTATTGTACGGAGCGACACGGTGGCTAGTAATCGACACGACTTCATCATAGTCCGATGGCCAGCCATCATATGTAATTTCCACCTAAATTTAATCAGCTATCAGCCCTAAAACTCAAGGGGGTTCACTTTTACTTAAGAAAACAAAAAGTGACAAAAGGTGCACCTGGTCTGGTGATGGAACACTCAGTACTCGAGCAACATTCCACACCCCATCGGCATCCAATGCATCTGAGTACACATTAAAAGTAGACAAAGTTATCAGTTTAATGTCACGGGTAAAGAGAGAATGGAAGAAATGTCACTTACCGATCCAATCGCCCTTTTTCATAAGGGTTTTTGGCTTAACGGACGGCTCTTTACGAGCTTCGTGCTTCTTGATCCGTTCCTTCATTTTTCATATGCCGTCTAAATAATGAAACTTGAAATTTAAGTTTCAGATTAAATGTAAAGGTTTTGTAATGTATACGTCTTTTACTGTATTCAAGCGAACGGTTGACTCTTATTTATCACGAAAAGAATGTCAAAAAAGAGCGACTAAAATGATGATGTCTTTGTATGAATGATGAATGGTTTTGTATAAAAATGATAAATGTTTTGTATAAAAATGATAAATGTCTTCCACAACATCTTTTTCTTGGAGGATTAATTGCTGTAGAGTTAGTTACTCACTGCAAGATACAAAAACTGCCTCGAATAAAGTCAACAATGTCTGTCTGTGCGCAACGGTGGCAGCGATACCATGCATTAGTCTCAGGTCGGACCTTGTTCGGGTCCCGGTAGAACGGCTGTCCACACTCTCGACACATTGCATAGTCGCTTGAATTGGTGCCTTCCGCTGGCGTAAAAGCGGTTGCCATCGGGACTACACGCGGAGGCAATTGAGTTGAAGGATAGACCGACCCGGCAGCCACAGCCGGGAACAGCACCTGCATGTGGCATACAGAGCAGGAATTACTCTTTTGCAAGTGGTTTTCAATGCAGTTAGCGTGGAACAAATGACCACATTGCGGCTGCTTTACAATGTCTTTCTCGAATAAATTCTTGTGACAATATGCACATTCAGCATTAGTCGTGTCCATTCCAGTGTTGGGGTCTTTATTTGGTATGTAGGAGCGTGGCAAAATGTCCGCAGCTGTCTGTGGCAGCAATTGAGCCGTAGGAATTGGAATCATCGTTGGAATTGTTGTCTTAAAAGTGCTAAATCGTGAATGAAATGATTTGATGTTTGTATAGTTCGCTGAATCTTTTGGTTCTTACGCTGCGACAAGGTGCATTATGTGCACCCCACTAAAGTAGTAACCCTAACACTTACTAAATTTGAAATCTCTGGTGATGTCACATACACAAGTCTGAAAAGCTCACATCCCATCACGCCTTCTCCGTCTTCTTCTTAGTGACACCATCAATTCACCCCTTCGTCTCTCACTGTACACACACTTTGAAAAACCCACACGAAAAAGATGTTTGGGTTTATTGCTGACAAGCTCAATGTGAAGAATTTAGGTGAACTACTGGCACCGACACTAACGCCAGAGCAGGAAGTTCATGCCGCGATTGAACAGGGACTGCAAGAAAAGTTTGTGCACTTGTTGGACGTAGAAAACATCGATCCCAATGCTAAGAACGAAGCGGGAAATTTGCCTATTCATACGGCAGCATATCATGGCCGCGTGAGCTTTCTAGAGATCCTCTTGGCGCACAATGTGGACGTGAACGCCACGTGTTCACGTCAAAACTCTCCGCTTCATTATGCGGCTGCACAGAATCGTGACGATGCTGTTAAGTTCCTGGTAAACAATGGGGCGAACCCCGCACTTCGCAATCGGAATGGGCACACGGCCTATGACGTGGCCAAGGGAGACAATATCCGCCAGTATTTGCTACCGTTGCAGTTTCAACACGAAGACCCAACGCAAGTCGATTCGATGTTACCACCTGGCATTACCCCCTCTGTGGACCCGATGGCACCCCGACCGGTCATTGCTCCTCCTCCGCTTAGCGGAGACTATTCAACGATGCGGAGTCCACCGATGGGGATGCCGCAACAGGAGACGCCGCAGAATAATTTGTACGCGGCTGCTACCCACAGTGCTATTCCTCGTGGCGGACAGTCACGATTCGCTCGTCCAAAGGACTATCGTCCTATTCAAGCAGATGGATTCGGTTCTAGTGTGGGCAACGAGGAGCTGACTGCCAAGTTTGGGAACACGCGTGAGATTAAGGTCACAGCACCGCCTCCGGCTGTCATGATGCCATCAGCACCTACTCTGACGGATAGTATTCCAGGTAAAGGTTCGAGTCCGACGACTTCTGTCCCTGGCGCAAACCCGTACGCCTCTACGTACGCCAACAAGCCGCACACGTCTTTAGCTGGTGGGTATGCTGGATATGCGCCTCCAAATGTTAGCAGTGCGACTCGTGGACCGCCTCAGTTCAAGATCTTTAACCCCAAGCTAGCTGACACTGCGTCTCATGCTACAGCTCCTGTTTCCGCGACACAATCTCCTGCATTCGGTTCGGCCGCTGCTTTGAGTACTCATCCGTACCCTTCTGTCCACGTGACCCACTATGATACACCTGCACAAGATGAAGCAGTGAACTTATCAGCCAACGCGAGTGTGTTGCAGTAGCTTCAGTTACAGTCGTCCAGCACATTAAGTAGATACTGTAAGCACATACCAGCATACACAACAATTGCCTCGTCACATGCAAAAGTAACAATACTAAGTGATACGTCCAAGAGCTATCCAATTTTCGAACCAACCGAATAATGAGCACAACGGGTCAAGAGTCGCTTGAGCGCAAAGAGGCACTTAAAAAAGAACACACCGCGTACGTAGAGGCACATCCAGAAATTCAGACGTTGCTAAGTAGCTTCATGTCGTCCCTACTGCTTGCAAAGCCACAAGATGTCGTGGCTTTTGCGGCTGATCATTTTTCAGCTTCCAAACCGCAGCACACAGAGGTTTGGATACAAATTTCTAGTGAATTAGACGTTATAATGTGAACTTTATACTGACCATTTCTGGTTACATATGTCTTATTTAGCTTGAGCCAATTGTGATCGCTGGTCCTTCAGGTGCTGGCAAGGGAACGCTCATTAATCTGTTATTAACAACGTTTCCCAATACGTTTGGCTTTTCCGTGAGCCACACGACACGTGAACCGCGTAAGGGTGAAGTTGATGGGGTATCCTACCACTTTACGGATAAGGAAAAAATTCGTAAAGAGATTGAAGCCGATCTATTTTTGGAGCACGCTCAGGTGCATGGTAACGTGTACGGCACCAGTAAACGTGCCGTGCAGGATGTGCAAGAGAAGGGCAAAATATGTATCCTGGACATCGATATCCAAGGCGTGGAGCAGGTTAAGAAGGCGGGGATTCGTGCCAAGTACCTCTTTATTGCTCCGCCTTCCCTGGAAGAGCTCGAAAAGCGTTTGCGTGGACGTGCCACCGAAACGGAGGACAAGATTCAACTACGTCTCAAGAACGGTGCAGGTGAGATGGCTTTTGGCCAGCAGCCGGGTGTATTTGACGCCATTCTCGTCAACAAGGTGGTGGATGATAGTTTCCAAGAGCTGGTTGACATACTCAAGCAGTGGTACCCGACTGTGGAGCTTCAATAGACGAGTGGAACCGTTTGCTCCATATACTGTGGCAATGCACAAATGAATAGAATCGAGGGCGAAAGTTTTGATGAGAATGATGAGTGCTTCTTTCAACTATTTTCTACTAGAAGTGCATCGTTTTTTCGCATGAAAATCAAAAAAATAATGTAATTTTAAATTTCACCTCATTGGTGCCTTGAAATTAATAATTACAGTCGCAAACGGTAATTTAAATATCTTACCAGACTCGACTGGCCTACGTACGATGAACAGCAATAGCGACAACGATAGTGATGGTGAGGACTTGACATTGTCAGTTGCATCACTAGCAGCTCTACAGGAATTTGCGATTGAACAAGGTATTGCCATGAACACTGATTCATCAGATATACGTTTGGACATTCAAAATGCATTGGACATTGAGCCCAAGGAAGATTCATTTGAGTTCAAGTTTGGCACGTCAAAAGGTGAAGCAGAGATTATAATACGTCTTAATGGCTTACGACGTGATATTGGACAGACGTTGCAGTCTACGGGGCTCACACTCTGGCGTGCTGGGGACTTTTTGAGTGACTACATGTCCCAAAACCGTGGCCGGTTTGCTGGTAAATCAATCATCGAACTGGGTAGTGGACTCGGCCTTGTTGGCATTTTGGCGTCGTATCTTACGGATCAACACGTGGTAATGACAGACGGTGATGATGTTACCATTGAGCTATTGACTGCTAATTGCCAGCTCAATAAGGTCGAGGATAGGGTGCAATGCAGAAAACTTCTTTGGGGTATCGACTTGGATCAGATTGAAGACAAGTTTGACATTGTTCTGGGAGCTGATATTATTTACGAGCAAGAACATGTTGTGTCACTTTTTGAGACGGCGAAATACTTGTTGAAACCTGGCCGTCAACTTGTGGAGAGTGGTGACAAGGCCGCGTCGGAGTTTTTGCTGGCGTACACGAAACGCAATGTGTCCATTGACTACGTTTTAGATACTGCAAAGAACTTTGGCTTTGAGTGGGATGAACCTATAAACGACGAAGGTATCTACACATTTAGATTAGTGTAAGCTTGTCTGTTGAATGAAAATATAGGCGTGACCTTCTATTGTCCATGGTTTCGTGTGCATGCACTGACAGGCGATGCAGGGCTAGACGAAAGTGATGGCGAGTACTTTTCACTAAACTCTCGTAGGATATGGTGCTGCTTTGGATGGAGACTGATGTGTGGTCGCTTGGTTTTTACCACTTCAAAGGCCTCATCGAGTGTCATGTGACGATACTTAATGAGGAATGCCACGACGATTACCGTGCTTCGACCACGACCAGCTTTGCAATGCACGTACGTCGTGTTTTGTTGCACGTCAATCTGCTCATGAACAAAATTCACGCATCTGCATGCAAGCAGTGTCAGAGCAAACGAACTCAGCAACAACAAACTGCTTCCACGACCAACCTCTCAATGGTAGCTAGTGTCGGTGGAGAAAAGTCCCCGGTCGACCCGAAGCACTGAGTGATTTGCTCCTTCTCCCATTCCGCTGTACATCGGTAATGAACAACTCATAGTAAAAAGCATTGGTCTTTCATCAAGCATGACCTCTCATCGGACGGTTGTGTACCTGAAGAAATTGGCGTTGACAAGAAATTTGGTAAGAGCTCAACTGGCTGGTTCATAGTAACAATTGCTTTCACGCCCTCTCCGTGCACCAACTGTATATGTCATTGCAAGAAACAACTAGTTAGCTGAGACAGAACGTTTAGAGCCTGCAAGTCGTTTTATACCTGGTGTAAATGGTTCTTGTTTTGTAGTGGCAGTGCACCAAGGATCAGTTTTGGCTCAATGTAGCTCCACCATGGACGACGCTTTTCATAATGTAGCATCATGTTAAACAAGAGCGACACATGGAACACCTGCACACCAACGAGTTCTTTTCTTACAAAACAATGACCAACGAATCCATAGGAAACTGTATTGGGCTTGATTTACCACATTGTAATTGCGCTGGACCATGACGCTCCTGCTTATGAGTCAGTAAAAATACAGTATGAAATTGTCAAGTATGTAACGTGTGAACTTACTGGTCATCGAATAGCAAGCGAGCAAGCGAATAGTAAAGATGTGAGTATCGATGTTAGAGATTGAAAGAATCACTACGGTCAAGGCGGTCTCTCCAACAATTTCAAATACCCTCACTCCATGACTGCTATATATTTGTTCTATAGTCGATTTGTAGCGTTCTACTCATGCCCGGTTATCTATAACGAGTTACAATGTATGTGTCGTTGCAGGAGCGGGGTAAGGCATTTGCAGTGTGCACGTAGGTTTCAAAAAATGAATCACTCGTGTGTTTTGTAAGCAGGAATGGATTGAGCACGGCCACAAATATACAAGCGGCAAAGACTGAGTCAGCTGCTAAAGCAAACGTCACGTAGAGATGTACACAGGTGGTGGGTTTTGAGCAATTCAATTCCACTTTGAGGGTCCAATATTCTAGCACACCAACATGCGGCTTCATACGGTAAAGTGCCTCAACGCCGGATTCTGAATTATGAAGCAATGAATTCGAAAATTGCCGTCATTCTCTGCATGCTACATCACTCAACTTGAACGATGTTACATTGAGATGGCATCAATTGGTAAGTGGGGCTTCTTCCCGTAATGTCATGGGGCGACATTACCGTTTCAAACAATTTACTTCACAGCCTCAGCGCGAAGCATCTTGCTAGAAATATCGTTGCTATGGATCCAGGCAGACATGTCCTCGGGCATCGTCGGATGAGCCTCTTCATCAAACTGTAGCTGCGGCAGCTTCCCGATGATCTGCTCGGGGCTCAGCACACCTATCACCGTGTTCTTCACCATTACAATGGCATTTACAAAGTCTCCGTTGCCATCTCTGGTCACAAACCGATGCTCGACGTAGAAGGCGCGCTTGTCCCAACAAACAAGTCGCGTCTCCATCGTATAGGCCTGACCGAATGACAGCTCACGCCGGTAGCGTACAGTCTGTGCACCTACCACAAGGTTACCGCCCGCGTTTGTCACGACCTTCCATACGCCATTGTACTGGCAATAAACAGACAACAAACGCGTGAAATGAAATTTGAATTGGTCACTTGATTCCCATATCGATTGTCATACCTGCCACAGATCACGACGACCAAAGCCACACTCACGTAGAAAACGCGAGTTGTTACAGTGACCATTACGATCAATATCCATGAATCCAACATGACCTTTGATCATGCTCAACGCAAACAAATGACGACGAGGGCCACGTCCTGCAGGCATAAGTGACTGAAGCTCCATGCGTATAAAGTACCACAAGTCACACAAAGCAAAACCTGACAATACACCGACCAAAAGTGCCATTATACCACTTGCATTCCCACTAAAATAGCTTAAAGCAGATAGAATCATTTGCTGGAAGGCGATTTCCAGGAACACCAGCCATTTTCGAGACCCTATCATGATTGATTACCAACTCTGTGACATGTGTAACAATGATCGATTACAGTTTCCAAAACAATTACCACGTAATCATAACCTTTCTAGTGTGTAGTCCACATAAAAACTCAACATTATCAACTCTCATTGGTTATAACTCGGAAATTATCGATGGAGATCCAGGCACGGGCATTAGAAAACGAAGTGCGGCAATTATGCGATCAAGAACAGACGAAACACACGACAGTATTAAAACAACGACTTTATAGTTGTGTGGGTCAATTTTTAATGGATAATCTTGAGATCCATCATTGGTGGTGTAGTTATTCCCAGCTCATGGTCTTTATGATGCGTGTTTTGGAACTTTATCCAACCTCTGAGAGTGTATGTATCTTTTATAAACGAATGGAACATCAATTGGGGAAATGTCGGCAATGGTACATAAGATATACGTAAAATTATTATTATTGTACTCAAGAATTATTGTGTTTGAATTATAAATTATGGTACGATAATTGTACATTATTTTGTGTTACTTTGGAATGTAGTGTGGACATTTATCATGCGTCCATGCCGAGTGTTCACGTTGAGCTCGAGTTTGAATTTACACCTGATTCGATCAAGTCCTTTTTTGTTAAACTTCAAGGCTTGGACGCTGATCGAGTCCGGCGTCAATTGGCAAACACGTCAATGGGATTGGCAAACACTTCGTCCAATGTGTTGGAAACGGTAGCAGTTACACTGTACGAAGTGCTTAGTCATCGGCGACTGCTGTCGGATTTTCGCATTGTGCGAGTGCTGTCAAAGGTATATGACTTTTTGATGCCATGGCGGAAATATTGAGCTAACCTTGGGTTATGGTTTTTTCTAGTGGATTTCTTGTCGGTTCTCAGATGTTAAAGCTAATCCAAGTCTGGAATGCTTACGCGGATGTCCTGGTCTGTACCAACTACTGGTATCACCAGACCCTGCTGTGAGGTGCGTGGTTCTGCTCTTGGTGCTTGCGTCACTTTAACTCTTTGCTAATTACAACATGTATCATAATAACCTTCTTTTTGTTACAGAGGGTGGGCTAAAGAAACCGTTCAACACTTTGGCAAAATCCAGCTAAGTGGTGATTATGGAAACGATCAGTACTTACTCAACGTTCTAGACGAGTGGATGTATATTCTCGAAAGCGAAGAATTTAACAAATCCGTGTTATCGCTGGACTTGAAGACGACAGAGGATCTCCAAGACGTGAGTGCTTTGCCCCAGATATGATTGTCTGCATCCTGTATCAAATCTCGTATCAACATCATATTTTGTGAAAACATGATAGTATTTGGAGCCAACAAACTGTGTGAAGACGCCGACGAAGCCGATGTTGTGGTCTGCATTTGACCACATAATGCAGGTGATACATTCATTGCAAGCATCGGATACTGTGTTGATGAACTAAGTGACAACTGTATGTAATGTTGTGGCTAGCAAATGGACGTTAACAGCTTAGAAGTGATGCTAGATTCGTTCGACACAATCCCGGATGTAGCGTTCAACTATCTACAAGATGCAGATCCCGCAGGAGACCAGACACTTACATTGGTGGTACGCTGTGTCAAAATACATCGGCATCTAGTGAGTATTGCCATTTTGTTCTCACATGAGCTGTGTGTAGGTGTCTAAGTGTTTTGCGGTTCTTTTACGCTGTCTGGGACACCGGTTTTGGAACCACAGCGTTAACTCCCCAAAAGTCGTGCTAGAAGTGGTAATGCAGCATTGCCGTCTCGGGACTTGGCGTGTATTTGTTACGAAACAGTTTATTGAGCTTCTACCGCCATTACTAGTGGCCATGCGTCCACCTCAAATCTCTAGCCAAGTGGTATGTTACAATGTGTTTACGTTGGATTCATGCGTTGTAAAGTTCCTGACAAGCACCACTCCATTTTCTGTAGGCCAACGAAGGAAAATTAGAAAAGCTCGAATATTATTTGAAGACACGGAGGGAAATCCTGCAATTTCTAATTGCCGAGGATTTTCGCCCAAAGCATTACGACGCCATTGCCATTGTAGCAGCATCAAGGGCAGTCTTTACTATTCTGATTGACTGTTACGAATACCGCATGTCCGGTTCTGTAAAAAATAACTGTGGAAGTGGACGAGAGGAAGGCGCGCTATCTGAATCGATCTCTATTGACTATTCCATCTCTGAAAGCGCCTTCTGGTGGCCGTGTAGTTCGGGAACTGGAGACAGTACTAATGAGCACCTGGGGAAGCTATGGATGGATCACTTGTTTGGTATTGTTATCAAGCCTAACAATGTTGAGTCGCTAGTTGACTTGGCAGCAGAGACAACCGCCCTCATATTGAGCAAACACTTGCAACTTGCTCGGGATATTGTGTATTCGGGCATTATTGCTAGCAATGTGGGGAAGCCAGCATCGATAGAAGCTATTACCAAGGGAAAGCCGGTCATCACTGATTTGCTGATCAAACTGTGTTCATGGAAGACGGTCACGACGATACCGCTTCAAGTTCACGGAGCACTGTTTGAGTCAATTGGAGGTATTTCTGAGCTACTAAACGGTTTAGTCGTTCAGACCACCCCCAGTAACCAGCATCAACAAATCACGACAATATTACGGAAATATGAGGATCACACCCAACAGTATCTCCAGCGAATGTGTAATGAGGTGTTACACAAGGGCCTAGCTAATCCCTTTCGGTTTCCTGTGGTGTCCCAACATATAAGTGCTTGCTATCTGAGTCCGACAAGCAGTGTCGATCAGATGATAAAAAGGTACGAGTGTGTTGTACTACTTACTGCGAAGTAGTACATCAACAAGTATCTTTTCCGGATGGCAAATTCTAACTACTGTATATTGATTGGTTCCTCGCGATAGGCTAATCAGCCAATATGCTGTTGACAAGAAGAAGCCAACACAAGTACCTTCTCCGTTAGAAGCTGTTCTCATTTCAGTTCACCGAAATCCCGAGGCCTATTTACGTGGTCAACTTTCCATGCTTCAATCGATGCGCCTGTACGGCTTTTCCCAGGCTGTGTGTTTGCCTGCCATGAAGAAGCTTATTTTTGTTTGGTCCCGCGTCTTTAAAATGCTGAGCGGTGACCTGGAGAAAGTTTTCATGAAGGCATCAAATGCGAAGGCTATGACCACATCATCACACCAGGTCACGGATACTGGCATCGCAGCAGTACACCTGCTGAAGCTTCCCAATCTGATCAACGAGTTTCTGATCGCTCTACTAACCAATTTGCTCGCCCCAACAACCAAATTGTCGGTGGAGGTTACAGAAACGATTCGAGTGCAATGTCTTGACTTTGGAATATCATTTTGGAAATTCTGGATATTAGTGTTGAAAGACCCAGGCGTGTCCAGCAAGCGTGTGGCAGGGCTGATAACTCCACTGGTTGAGTGTATATCCAAGGGGTCGGCGTCTGAGAACAAGCGAGCTGCTGAGCTGCTGATGACAGTGTTGGAGTGCCTTTTGAAAGGAAATACTCGTCTAGATGAAACAACACTTGCTCTGATCGACAGCATAAAAGCCGAAGCAGCATCAATTGAGTCCAGACAGTCTACTGATTTTGGTCGCATGACCAAAAAGCTGCGTCAAATGGGCCAACACTCTGATTTTTTTACGAAGCGCTCGACAGGATCAAGTCTGCAAAACTTTGGAGACATGACCCTCTCTCGGTCAAAGTCAAAGCTACCGCCGAGAGCTAAACCTTCTCCGAATATGCTTGGTTTTTCTATTAGGCCAGTGAGTGGGAAGTCGGCAGCTGGAGCTCATGGTCACGCATTGGTGGATCTTACTGGTGCTGAGGAAGTATCTGCCGAAGCAGCAGCTCGAAGACAGCATGTTTTTTACTCGGAAGAAGAGTACCACGCAATTTCAACAAAGGCACCTTCTACGAAACAGGCACCAAAGCCGAAGTCTTCCTTTGATTTATCTCAAACCATAAAAGGTATTAAACAATCGCATCCAGGGTCAAACAAGACAATGTCATTCGAACGTCCGAAGAAACAGGTCGACGCACCAAAGCAAACGGAAGAGGAGGAGAAAGACGATACTAATCTACGTTTTGCTGCTCTTTTCCATCGAATCAAAACTACACAGAAACCAATTGCAATTTGCTCGCTGCTCCCATTTTACCGGCAATTGCTTCAAATTTGCATGCCTGTTCTTTTGTCTGGTGAGTTCCAAAACGAACGATCGGAAAAAGAGTTACAAGCTCCGGGTTTGAATTTCAAGAAGAATGCGGATTATGTCCGAGCTTTTCTGCCACTGATGCTAGAAGAATGTAACAATGAAGTCCAAGAACGCCTCCGAACATGTTGGTATCGAAATGGGGGTCATCTACTTCGCTACGAGTCTGAAAAGCCACGAGAAGGTATGCGTTGTATTAGCTTCAGCATTGCTCAAAAAGACGAAGCGCTGCTAGCGAGCTCTCAAGCAAATTTCGGTGGCAAGAGACGACCGGGAAGAAGCTTCAATGAGAAGTTATTTCGAAATGGCGACGTGGTTCTCTTGCAAATTTTAGCTGGTAGCGATGACCAAAGTGGCTTTATGAATAAGCGGGAGTTTTTGGGTGTCGTCTTGATCAGCGAGACGGAAAAGGGGCGACGGCAAACATCGTCGATAAAAAAGAATTCGAAGAACGAAGATGGAGAATCTGTAAAGGTGCTCTTCCTGAATGATGGCGAATTGGACAACGCGACAGCAAGTGTAGGTACGTTCTCGACTGAAGTGTTGGCGGCGAGTGCAATCGCCGATACAGAGTGGAAGGTAAACACGCTCTGTAATTTGGTGACGTCTGCGCGCGAGTACATTGCGCTTCGGTCCGTCGATATGCTCCCCGAGCACCTGAGAACAGCTATTTTGACTCCAGAAGCGTACAAGTCTACACAATCAGAGCTCATTACCATCACATCGGTACTGGATGACTTGCGATCGAAAAAATCAAGCGAAAACAGTCAAGCAAGTATTGTGAAGATTCTGAAACGCTTAGACAAGATGGACGTGATGCTGACCGATTTGAGGGTAAACCTCTGTCTGTACTACAGCAAGTCTAGCTATTGGCGGTGCACTCACTTCTATTTGTCTTTAGTCTACTAGTATAGGTAAAGCTGTCAACAAGCTGCGCAAGCACGATGATGCAGAAGTCAGGACCCTTTCTGGAAAGCTCAAAGAAAAGTGGACGAGTCTCATGGATAAGAAAGATACTCTGGAGCGCGCACCTCGCTTTCTATCGCCCGATCTGTGGGAGGCAATTAAGCCCCAGTATAATTCATCCCAGTTGCAGTCCATCCACAGCGTGCTGAATAACTACAACATGGGTGTATCTCTACTTCAAGGACCACCAGGAACAGGCAAGACGAAAACGATTATGGGCCTTCTGAGTGGATTGTTATCATTGCGGTTACCAGCAAATGCCGTCATGCCAATAATAAACCCGAAAAGTGGTTCAAGCGCTCCAGGCAACGGCACCAAAGGAGACTTCAATAACTTTGAGACTGCACGATGTCGCGGAACGAATACTGGGCGATCCGTCGAACAACCATCAATGCAAGCTCCAGCGTCGACATTTTCATTGAGTGGGGTCACATCTGCCCTCGGGAGTATTCTTCGTCGTACGTCTGACTCCGCCGTAGCAGCTGGACCAAGTCAAACGACCATTCAATCGCTGAAGAATGTTGGTATGTCGCGCAGTCGATTAGAAAAGAAGTTATCATCTCGCACGAGCCACCAACCCAACTCAAAACTGGTAGTAAAGCGCCGTGTTATATCAAAAGCAGCGTTGGAGCGTTCAGCAAGTCGAACAAATAACATCCTGCTTTGCGCGCCATCCAACGGTGCTGTAAATGAGTTGGTGCTACGAATCGTTACGAACGGACTAATGGATAGTTCTGGGAACGTCGCTAAAGTCCGAGCGCCGAGTGTTCATCCTGAAACACTCTTGAAGGAATGGATATCCATTGTCCGCCTCGGAAATGCAGGCGAGGATGCACCTGAGATTGTTAACTCTGTTTGCTTGCCGCATATCATCCGGCGTGAAATGGCAATTCACCCGAAAGCAATGGAATTGCACTCACTCCAAGAAACACAGCGACAATTGCGCGGCTCTATTCGTGATTTTCACAATAAGATAGAAGACGCGGCTGGACCCAAGCGAGATCGAAAGGCGCTCGCCAAGATGCATCAACAACTGACAGGATGCTCGGGTCGAATCAGACGTCTGCGAGATGAAGTGACGGCATTTCGGGCCAAAATGACAGAAACTATCTTGTCCGAGGCAAGCATTATTGCTTGCACCTTGTCAAAGGCAGGAAGTGGTGACTTTTCGGGATTGAAGCATGGCTTTGACGCCCTCATCATCGATGAAGCGGCCCAAGCAGTGGAGCTAAGTACGCTTATTCCGATCCGGGAGCGAGTAGCTCGTGTTGTGCTGGTTGGTGACCCTAAACAGCTTCCAGCTACAGTAAAAAGCGTTGTCGCGGCAAAAGCACGGTACGATCGATCACTATTCGAACGTATAGCTGAAAGTGGTGTCGCACCGTCAATGCTTCGAGTGCAATATCGAATGCATCCATTTTTGCGGGACTTCCCGTCCAAGAGATTTTACGGAGGAATGCTGACAGATGGACCCAGCGTTATGGAACGTGTTCAAAAGATCTGCTCTGGCATATATGCGCATACGAGTTTTCAACCTTTTATGTTGTATGATGTTGACAACTCGAGGGAGGAAGATATGAACGGGTCAAAGTACAATCGCGTTGAGGCAACATTTTGTGTTAGTTTGTGCCAAAACATGTTTGAGACTTGTGCAGAGGTACGCAACAACAAATGGAGTGTTGGATTTGTATCACCGTACAAAGAACAAGTACGCGTTCTTCGGCAAGAAATCACACGTTCAGGAATCCCAGCAAGCGTATCAGTCGAAGTAAACACGGTGGATGGGTTTCAGGGCCGAGAAAAAGACGTGATCGTGTTTTCTTGCGTTCGCTCGTCTCGACACGGAGGTATTGGTTTCTTGCGCGATATTCGCCGCCTAAACGTGGCAATTACCCGTGCACGGTTTTGCCTCTACGTTATTGGTAATGTCAGTACACTAGTGCGCGATGAAACGTGGGCTGCGTTAATCAAGAGCGCTCGTGATCGAAAGCTAATTATTCGGACAGAAGGAAAAGGATTTCCTGATGTGGCGAAGAGACTAGCAGGGGACAAATGCCGCGAGTTGGCTGAACACTACAAGTTGATGCACGAGAAAGCGGCTCAAAAGTCTACCTCCATTGTGAAACCTACTGTGAATGTACCTGCTGTGGTTATAAAACCAGAGCTTATCTCGGTAGAAGAAGCTAAGGACGTGAAGGCAAATGACACAATGAAACGTAATGTTGAAGCGCGTTGTGCGCATGAAGACAAGAGTGAAGAGGCGAGCGATGACAAGGCATCCAGCAGTGACAAACCATCTTCGGCCTCCGTCAAAAGAGAATCAGGACTTGAGCTTTCAGTGAATCAACCTGTCGACAGCCACAAAAGGTCTGCGAAGGAGGCTTTGGATGCAGCAAATTTGAAGAAGCCCCGCACATCTGTGACAACACCGCCTTCAGAAGCGGACTTGCGAGGTCAATATGAGATTCGGAGCTTTCGTGACCGGAACAACTCATCGACAGCCGATGTGCGCCAGCGTAGTGGGAACCGCACCCACGAAAGAGCTAATGACTGGAGAAGGGATGAAAGTTCTTCGAGAAAGGATACAGGTTCTTCGAGAAGGGATACAGGTTCTTCGAAAAGGGAATCGCAACATGAAGAGACTGACAGTTCTCGCGGCTATAAATGTTCATTTGATAGGGAGCAAGGTGACAGCACAAGCAACAGCATGAACTCACAGGACAACCGATACCGTCAGGGTAATCGTCGCGACTGCGATAGTCAAACGCACGCAATTGCGTCATCGAGAAGTACGTCTGGATCTTCATCCGCTTCTTTGCAGTCAGTTTCCGAAAAGGAAGTTTGCCAAGTCAATGAGCCTATTCCTGCTTCAACGACAGATCGTGCGCTTCCGATAGCCCCACGGATGAGAGGTGAACGACCGCCACAAGCGTCCGCTTACCCCGACCATCGTAATCGTGCTTCGTCACGTAGACGCAATTTTAAGGCCACGACGGATGAGTTGAGCACCACCAGAAATCATGGCATCGCTGCCAGGAATCCTGTCGAAAGGAGCACAAACGTGTTGGGCAATATCCTTGGCAGCGCTTCGAAGCTCGCGAAGTCAACCTCGCGCGTAAGCGAAAAGACGAAACCGCGCAGCTCCGAGTTTTCGTAGCTCTACATCGACGCTAATGAATCAGCATGTAAAATACCACACGACTGCAAGAAAATTGTGTTCTTATCTGGAGGGTCATAGGACTAAACGCGTGAGGGCAGCACCCACGGCCATGATGGTACCTGCAAAACCCACCGCATACTGGAGCATTCGCTTTTCCACCTTTTCCATCGACAGTCGCAGTTCATTCAACGTCTCATCCTCAGCTTGCTTCTGTAGCAAAAACTTTTTCTCAAGCTCTGCAATTTCCATGCGAATTTTGTCAAAGTCGATCTTTTCCAGCACTCGAATATCCTGCTTCAGCGTATTGAAATCACGCTCCAGCAATTCTCGTGAGTGACGTTGTGCAATATCTGTAGCAAAAGAAAAGAAAAAACACAAGTCAAATCAAGATGTAAAACGGCATTATACCAAGACAATCATCAGGAAAAGTTAGGAACGCACCAAACTTGAGAGTCGAGTTGAAAACTCGTTCAGACAGTTCTGCTTTAAGTTCCACATGCTCGGACTTTGTAGCCAACTAGATAGAAGAAAAATAACAGTAGAGAACTACATCAGTACGTATCCAGTATTACAAGACGAATCTTGACGACATCTTGACGACATCTTACAATTCGTGATTGAGCTTGTAACGAGTCTGCCATAGCATCTTTCATTACATACAGAACAGCTTCTGACTGATCAACGGTAAAACCTACAGCAAGAGACATCACGAATGTCAGCATTACAATATGAAAAAAAATTCCATTCCAATGCATACCTTTATCCTGTAAACTTTTCACAACATGATGTGTATCAAAATGCAGTGGCATCTCGTCACTACTAGTGGTAAAGGATCGAGGGCTGGTAATTTGAAACGTTGAGCGAGTCCTTGCCACTTTTGGGTTGGTTCCAATACGTGAAAAGCCAGTAATTCCATACGTTCTTTGCCCAATTGGTACATCCACAAAACCTTGAAACTGTTGAGACCTTAATCGAAATCTCGGTACGAACGCTCTTCCAGCCGAAATAATCATATTTCGTACCACGTGATGGTGATCCAATTGATACTTTATTTCATTGGCTAGGAACGAATGCGTATCACATAATCGAGACGAAAAGTATACCACATGTTACGTAGCCTCTCATTTTTGTTATTGTTCTGTCAAACCACGTCAAAAGTAGCAGCAGCTATGGTAATACTAGCCTAGGCGTTCCTTTGTGTCTTCTTACTCCCTTCCATAGGTAATAGCTTTAATGGTAGCCAGACACCTCCTGGAAATGGCCACCAGCGTTGAACTTAAGAAGGAAATTGGGTGCTTCCTTTTCCAACTTGGTCGGCTCAATGTCCAACTCCCGCAGACCAGGCAAAACTGACGTCTTGACCTCATTCATGCTAAGACGCGTAGCCCAATCACGTGTGAATTTCGGGTCCGGGAACTGCTCACAGAAGTAGCCGATGGCCTGAGCCACGGGAAGTGGCAGATTGATCAATCTTGAATTACGTTTCGTCACGTCAAACACGTAGTCAGCCAATTCCTTGTACGTGAACTCCTCGTCACCAACGAGCTCAAAAGTCTTGCCCTGAATCGTATCGTCCTGCGTGATATGGTAGATCGCTTTAGCCACGTCATTGACAAACACGGGTTGGATCACAGCATCACCATTGTCCACAACAGGCACACCACCATAATTAAGGCGATTACCAATCCAGACCAATAGCCGGTCTTCCGGACCAAACATATTGGATGGTCGTACAATATTAGCTTCCGGAAATGCTTTGCGAACAGCGACCTCACCACGAAATTTCGAAGCAGCCCACAGAGATGGGGAGTTGGGCTGAGCTAGCAAAGATGACACGTGCACCATGCGAGGCACACCTGCTTCCTTTGCCACCTCAGCAATAGTACGGGCAATATCCACATGCACATCATCGTACGTATAATTGATCCACCATGGCAATAGGTGCTTGGTCTGATAATGTTTACCAATGAGATTAATGACAATATCAGAACCAGCTACGGCCTCTACGATCGAAGCACGGTCACGTGGATGAAAGGGTTGTTGGGCAACGTTACCCAAGTCTGCGGATACACGAAGATGGGATACTTCTGATTCATCTCCACGGTAGGGAACGACGTATCCATTTCCATGAATACCTGAGCATCATGTAATAAGTGAATAGAATCATTAAGTTCTAGAGGTATGGATAATATCCGGGTAGATAAAATCCAGGTGGATTAAATATGGAGATTAAACGTACCCAAGTGCGAGCAGACGTAACGACCAAGAAAACCCGTAGCTCCGAATACTGTGGCGGTGATACCGTCACCACGTACACGTCCTACGGGGTGGCGCAAAGCTGCTTTGGCCACAGGAGAGAGCGCCGACATCTTTTTATGACGCTTTTCCAGGTATTTTACGACGTTCTAGAGACCGCAAGTTTATAAATCAGGTGGACCACCTGAATATCTCATCAATTTACATCCATAATTATTGCCCTAGACCGGGCGTGATGCAATAATTAATTTCAAAACGTCGAGAGACCATCACTCATAACGGCTATCAATTGTCCGCACAGCCATTCCATCTGCGTACAATAAAATCGGAATCAGAAGAATTCGTGACATGAAGCTTGTAAGCAAAAAAGAGCAAGTTTATGCGTCAGTGGACATGGAGTCGCCCCAAACAACATCCACTGGTCTTTCAAGCGTGTCATTGTCCCCTTCTGCTGCCTCCACCATCTCCTTCAGCGCAGAGCGTAGTACCAATTTTAGCAGTGACGACATTATGCGGCCCTCCTATAATGATGTGGCTAACGATATTTTAGCGGCACTAGATGGACCAGTACGACAACTGGCATTTGAGACAAAAGGTGCATTATTAGCAACGGGGTGAGTACAATACTGAAATTAATTGGATGGTGTTAACGTGTTCGTACACGATAATTTCTTACCTTTTATCGAACATGTTTTCTGATTCTAGCGTAGCAGCATCGTGCTATTTACTATCATGGTTCCAAACGGTGCTGATTCCATTTTTTCTTGCTATTTTTCTCATGTACGTCCTATTGTTGCTAACTGCACGTGCTTTTAAAAAAATAATGGTTGCAATTGTTGTGTTAATATTGTTTTCGTGTGTTTTGTTCTTTCGTCTCTAGGTACCTTTTGGATCCGTTGGTGGAAATGATTGATGTTTCACCGAGGTATTTCCTCTGCATTTGTACATCACGTGGACGTCATGCTCGACGAATGTCACAAAGCTGTTCACGTGCATTGGCTTCGCTAATGGCTGTCAGCTTGGTGTGTGTATTCTTTGGACTGCTGGGCTACATTACTGTGGTTTCGTTCCATGCACTGGATGGTGGTTCTTATCAGACGGGATACAATAATCTTGTTTCGGGAATCGAGAACATTTTTGAACAAATAGGACTATCGCTGAACATTACAACGACGCTGCACGACAATGTTGACAAAGTAGCGCGAGTTTTAGTCACGGAAACGATGGATTTGCTCTCCGTCATGTTTGTGACGCTTATCTACCTCACATACTTTCTTTGCACACGAACACGTGCTAGTGATGCTGGAGGCGTTTGGTCCAAGATTGACCACGACATTCAACGATTCGTGACATTAAAGTGTTTTCTTTCACTTTTCGTGTCTTTGCTGGTTACGATTGTCTACGTTTGGCTGAATGTAGGGCTGGCCATTGTGTGGGGTATTCTGACGTTCATTTTAAACTGGATCCCCAACGTTGGAGCCATGATTGCATCTGTTGCACCAATTTGTATCATTGCCATCACGCCGTCCGACTTGATGAATCCGATGGAAAAGTTTCTGGCCATGTTTCTTCCGATGTGCTTTCACATGTTTGTGGGTAGCTTTGTGGAACCGAGGGTATTTGGCCGAAGACTCGAGATAGATCCTGTTATTGTAATCATGTCGCTTTCGGCGTGGGGACTTCTTTGGGGAGTCGTGGGCATGATGTTGTCAGTGCCACTTACTGCTGCAGCCAAAATTATGCTGAGCCATCTAAAACTATGGCCCGAGTTTGTGGCTTTGGTGGAAGGAACATACTTTACGCGGTTTGGTAGAAAGACCACTCGATATATGAAGGAGAAGGACGATAACGAGACTTTTGAAACCATGAAAGTGCGAACCGAGAGTGAGAATGATCGTGCAAGTGGTGGCCTCATGCGGGTATAACATGACATTTGTGAACGAACAGGTACATAGTTGAAAAGTAGCAGCATTTTCTTTTTTCAAATTGTATTATATTGTGTTATCTGGTGTCTAGCGACAACATTCGCAATTGACCTTGGTCCCCGCGTGGGCAGCATTCTTGGAAAATGCAGATGTCTTGTAGTTGTATCGCATGTGACATTATAGAGGAGCACAAATCTGTCTTTTACAGTTTATTGTGCACTTTTTGCGGTATACACGCTCTTTTATCATAAAATATCGCTCTTTCAAATCTGCAGAAAATCCTGTTTAATATCCACCAATCAAGTAATATCTGATTCCAACCTCTCTTCCGTCAAGTCACATTCATTTCATCTTTTTCTTCTTCTTACCTTCTGCTGGTGTGATGAGTGACCTTTCCTCGAATGATTATTATGAAAACTTGGGTGTGTCACGGACAGCAACAGCAAAGGAAGTCAAGACAGCGTACGATTTTTTTGTCGTATGCAATATACTTGCGAACTAAATAACTTTGTGGACTTTACGAGTGACTGATACATTTGTCTTGATGTGTTTTGTACTGCAGTTACCGTAAATTGGCTATTAAATATCATCCAGACAAAAATCCATCGGATAAACTCACAGCTGAAGCCAACTTTAAAATTGTGGGCGAGGCTTATAACGTGCTGTCCAATGACGACACGCGCAAAATTTGTACGAATAGTTTGACCATTTTTGTTTGCTCAGGACGATAGCCGTACTGACTTGTTGCTTATAATTCTATGTTTTTTTTACTTTTACAGATGATATTTATGGCAAAGAAGGACTGGAGGATGGTGCACAGCCGATGACGAAGGAACGTGCTATGGAAATTTTTGAAACTTTCTTTCGTTATGGCGAAGCAATGGACCCATACGCCCCCGACCGCTCGAAGGGATTTAAACGTGCAGCCGGTGGAGTAGTCTATGCACCTGCTAAGGGTTTTCTTTACGGTGGCAAGTCTATTATGGGCGGTGTGATCATGGGATCTGCTGCGATTGTGGCAGGAACTGGTGCTATGGTCGTTAATATGGCTTCGGGTATTAAAGAAATGGGTGAAGCTGGAGTTTATGCAGCTCGTAGGCGTAAGGGAAGCAGACAGGCTAGTGACAGTGAATCTGAAATTCCTGTTGCTATGATGGAGGACGGACCTGCTGATAGTAAATCTGAGGGCGACCAAAAAGTAGTGATCAAGGTCGCCAACCAGAAGCCTACTCCCTCGTTTATGGGAGGGTTGAAGAAAGCGACGATTGGTGCTGTTGCGGCTCCTGTGGCGGTATGTTTGCTTGTGTTGCTTTATATTTCTTGCACAAGAGGTATTGATTGAACTAAACTAACACGTCGTTTATGGTGCTTTCTGCAGGCAATCGTGACAGGAGGTGGTGTGCTGCTCGCAAGCGGTGTCGCGGCCGGTGGATATGTGGTTGGTGGCTTTGCTGGTGCTGCGACGAACGTTGCAAGTGGCGTACGTGAGGTGAAGGCTGCAAATAAGATGGAGAAAAAGCGCCGTGCTTCCAGTGCTGCAAGTATCCGCGATTCCACATCTTCCACAAAGAGCTCACCGGCGTCAACTGCTGCCTCGACAAAAGCGGTTCCTGTAGCAGACGGAGTGTCAGTAGGATCGGCAGCAGCCCAGACCGCGTAGAGGACAATTAGATATTCACGATTGTGGCAGTCGTCGTGTGCAAGAGATATAATTCTATATTCATAGTAAAACTGATCTAGTTTGATCGGCTTCGAACGTTTAATTCCTTGCAATCGGGTTTCATCTGGATAATGAATGCTAAGCACGTATCAAGCCTGGGCCCCCGATTGCACTCTCAAAGCACTCAAACCCCTTCGCTTCCAACTGCATAACAAGCTTGGC
This sequence comes from Peronospora farinosa, assembly GCA_947646735.1. Lineage (NCBI taxonomy): Eukaryota > Oomycota > Peronosporomycetes > Peronosporales > Peronosporaceae > Peronospora > Peronospora farinosa. The sequence continues at coordinate 60,760 of CANTFK010000943.1, read as the reverse complement.
CAAATCTTCGTTGGTCAGACTCCGCGGCAAGAGAGAGATCGTGCAGCCACCACCACCTGCACCAGTCAACTTTGTAGCTCCATGAAATTGCTTACAGATACGGACCACCTCGTCAATTTGTTGATGGCCTACTCCAAGATCGTTCAATATTTTCTGGTTGTGTTCAATTGCTTGACCAAGGACTTCCTCGCACAGCACCTTTTGCTCACTGAGCGCAACGAATTTCTCCACAATCTGCTGAATAGTGTCGAATTGCTTCTGGACATTTTCACGATCAGCTTCGTAGCGCTTCCTGACATTTCCAACTTGTTCCCTTGTAGAACGAGGGACGCACGTATTGACTATGAGAAATCGGAACTTGTTCAGCTGGCACTGAATGCGACGGAAAGAGGGACCCAAATGTTTCTGGAAGAGCAAAGTACCACCAAAGCATGACACTGTGTTGTCTGCACCCGAAGGCGATCCATGCAAAATTACTTCCGCACCAAAAGCGTACGCATTGATGAATTCTAGCTCGAGGTTACGAGGGCTGCCAGACAGTTCAGCAAATGCTCCCGAAAGAGCCACAGACATCGCAGCCGAGGAGCCCAGTCCTGCACCAATAGGCAAGTTGCACGTTGCAACTTTCACAAGGAGTCCTCCTTTAGTACTGCCATTTCATTATCAGCGAAAACCAAGAGGGAACTGTTTAAGAATCCGTTCACGTTAAAAGAAATGTACGTAGGACAAGGTTACCCGCTCAGAAAACCAGACGAACGTAGCAGAGCACAGCACAAGAAGATTGGAGCTCGTAGTGCCATAGCATCTACAGATGTTTCGTTCTTGAGCACGTTTTCAATGCGCATCATCACTTCTTGCGCCGGAAATGGCACATAATAAACCTCATCCTCAAGTCCATTTACCACTTTCTGTAGCTCAAAAGTCGTATACGCCCGTCGCAGTGGTTGTTTATCACGTGTAGACGTAATGTCGTTGCATAAAAACTCGATAGTCGGCGTAACAGCTCCAGGCACGTGAATGCGAGTCTGCAAGGCAGCAAATAAACGTTAGCCGAGGTATCTTCAAGGTCGACACGACAAGTTAAAGGCATACTCACAATCTCTGCTTCAATACGTAGATCTGACAATGCTGCCGCTACCACGGGTACACCATAAACTACAGCGTGTTCACCAAACAGGAGCAACTTTCCAGGCGCTGACACCCGCACGACGTTGCCATCTCGTGCCATTTGGTACTAATGTACAAAACATCAGTTTGGTACACTGTACCATATCGTGTTGTACCACAAACACGCTTATTTCGTTTTTACGAGCTCATTCGGAAGGTATTTACGGGTAGGCACCTGGTTGTTGAAGTGACAATCACTCCTTGTCCGCATTGAGTGCGCACTAATCGAATTTGCAATGATGTATGATACCCGACAGACTCGACATACGTGTGGATGGAAGCAGAGGGGATAGGCGACACCAGTTCAGGGAAAGTCTCGACTACAGAGCACGTGGACATGTCTACAAGTGCAGCGCTTTTTGATCTGTCGAGCTATACGGGGGGAGCACCATTGATCCCTACAAGAGAGAGCAGTACAGGGGCTGGAGATCCCTCTACAACCGACGAGATGTTTGACCAGGACGTGGGAAGTACACAACACCTTGTGGGCAAGAGATTGGATGGAGATGAGAAGAAAATGGGGAGACCAAGTCATCCAGCATGGCAATACTTTATCCGAGGTGAGAAGCGGAATCGTTTTCATCATAATGCTTACTGCAGACTTTGTAGTGAGAATGGCGTGGATCCTGTTGTGGTGAGAGGTGTGTCAGGGAACATGATCCGGCACTTGCAAAAATGTATTTACTGTCCTACTGAGGTAGTGACCCAGTTGAAGCTTCTCTGTGCACAAAAAGATGCAGCAAATTTCAATAAGAGACACCAGTCACATAATCGTAGCGTCGATATGTTAATGCAGGAGACGTCTCCAGCTCCAAAGAAAAAATTACGACGATGTGGAGACCAAGGAGATGGCGCCATTGTACCGAGAATAGGTGCTGAGATCAAGGCCAACAATGCACAGGACGCGTCTGGCGTGGAAGATTTCATGCCACTTCAACTTTCGTCATTGTCTTCTGAGATGAATTCAGGACTTTCTAGCAGCGTCTCGTCATCTAAGCTGCTAGACTATGAGCAAAACCTCTCCCCGTCCAAGAAATCAGATGTGTTGGACAAGCCTGGATCCTGTGATACTACTAAGAAGCACGGCGAACCGTGTGCCCCAAAATTATACAGACCAACTGTACTTCGTGCGACGCAATCTGTAAACAATGCTAACGATTCAGATGCTTTGACTCGATTGGTAATGTCAGCTACGCTGTCAACGGGTCTGCCTTGGGATTGGGTGTGGACGGAACAATCAGCTTTGCTCTTTGGAAACGTGCATTCAACGATTGCGCTACCAAGTACCGAGTTGCTTGAGTCAATGGGAGCCGTTTCTCATGAAAAACAGATTTTGAAGATGAAAGATGAGCAAGTTGGAATTACGCTGGCTGTAAATTGGTGGGTCTCCAAGTACCCTCGATCTAGTTTTGTTCTGATTTCTCTCGTAAATTCTCTTGGTGAAGCGACGACTTGGGAGTTGTTTGACATTGGAATCGAGGACAACACACTGGAAGCTTTTGCGGAACGAATTAAGAGCAGCTTGACTGGTTTACGAAGAAAAGGTATTCACGTGATTAACATTGTTGCCGACACTGCTCTGGCATACGCAGCCTCTCGACTTGCTGTCAATTCGAGCGAGTGGACAAGTTTATCGATACCAGTGCTGCCATGCTTTTCACATTTGCTCCAGGTGCTACTTGGAGTCGTCATGACTGAGTCGGACAAATCAGTGGAAACGGTTGGTGAAGTGATCGAAATTATACGAAGCTTTTCAAACCCTCGTGTGCTAAAGATGTTGCGGCGTGAATGTGAGGATCCAGATGCGATGTTGCATGCACCGACACGGCTGAACTGGTATTCATTTATTGAAGCTGTCGATTCCGTACGGCAGTATGAAGATATGATGAAAATCATTGCGTCTAAGGTTGTTAGAGCTTCGTCAGACTCTATAGATTCGTCAGGCCGATCGCTGCACAGATCAATAACCGATAATCCACGCAAAGATAGCGCGGGTAATACTGTTGATGAGCTGGTGGAGTGTGGCCTTTCAAACTGTGTAATACAGACAGTCCAAAATTCTGAATTTTGGGGAAACGTAATGGCATTGAGCGAGCTAATGGCACCGCTGAAGGAGACATACAAAATGATGAGCAGTACTTTCACGGCATCGTTTTCGTTGTCCGACATTTTCTACCAATTTGGGAGAATGCAGCAGCAATATGGGGTTATCTTAGCTGACCGAGAAGACACTGCTGGTGGAGGGCGATCTGTTGAGCAAGTGCGCTTTTTGTTGCAGAAAGTAAATGATATGTGGAAGTTGTATGATCAACAACTCATGGTTTTGGGATATACATTTAACTACAATCTTCAGCACCCATTTCTTGCGCGTTACCAGCCATCGCTTCAATGGCTTTCGATTGGAAAGTATGCGAAGCAATATTTTCGGGAATGGGTTTGTGCTGCATCGTTAACTCGGAATCCTTCGCGTTTGCTGGCATTGAGTGATGAAGCTATTGCACAGTTTATGGAGGACATCTTGGCATTTAAAGAACGTAAGTATCCGTTTAACTCCGAGTCCATGTGTGACTTTGATAACCCCAAGCTTTTCTACATGCTGGTGTCCGACTCGAATCCATTGATGCACATGTTTGGGTCTCGGCTGTTTAGCTTTATGACTAGTACGCCACCTCTAAGTGATGTGATTCCTGGAAAATGCTTTATCCCTTCTGCATCTTCGACGACGTGTCCGCAGCAAATTCTGCTGCCGCTACTGCGATTGAAGTTATTCGCTCGAACGGCAATGCGACCGTCTAAGGATATACTCGGATTCATTCAAAGCAACAGACCGAAGGATCATATGACAAATATTGCCACTAGCGGTGATATGTCAGAGACGATATCAGTAACCGATACATCACCTTCGCCGTTCCCTTCGAGTTTTAGTACAGGTGGACGAGCGAAAGGGGGTGAAGCCGACGACATATTCAATAGAATATGGAGTAAGAATGAATGGACGGTGATGGCCAAAGATTGGAAAGCGCATTGGGAGACAGAGACCGATACCAGCAGCCAAACCCCAGGAGCCTTTAACGCTTTCACATTGGACTTGACCCTTGATCAGATATTTAAGGAAAAGTTGCCTTCCCGACTTCCTCACGATCGAGAAGATGCTGTCGTAGACGTGTAATACTCTGTATAAAATAAACTCAGTGACTGAAAACTACATTGCCTAAATGCATTCTTGTAGTCGTTTTGCTCGAAAGCGAAGAGCTCAGATGAATATGCGCTTCATTGCGAAGAGACGAACCTTTTGACGATTCTCGTATTTTGTGCAATTGATTCTACACGTTTACGATTGTAAGTGGGCTCGAATCGCTTGAAATGGCCTTTCAACAGTGGTGAGTGATCGCAATGGACCAGGTTTTTTTGAACAGTGTAAGTGTACGACCAGCGGTTATTACCCTCAATGGGGTATTGCCGTAGTTACTATACTTGTATACTGCACAATTTCCTAAGATAAACAGGTAGCTACGTGTCCATTCTAGACGAGGTACACTCTTCGATAGACTCAATGATCAGGCAAAACTAAGATTATCTAGTCACGCCAAAGATAAAATCGCTGCAGTTACACTTATGCTCTTTTCTCCTCTCCTTGTATCCTTACCATCCTCCCAAAAATGCGTTTCGACTACTGTGTGTGGTTTCCATCAGCGTCGCTCAACTAATGCCCAGCGTAGCCATCTCGACTCTTCGACGCAATGTTAGCAATGCGACGTTCGATACGTTTTTGTTGATCCTGACGTGCTACTGCGATCGCTTTCTTGATTAGTGTGGACGACTGGCGGTGCTTGTGTGCTAATTTTTCAGCTGTGCGAGGCGATGCGGGAGGAGTGCCGTCAAGCCTGTCATAGTCTTCAGCTTCCAGTTGACGCACGACAGCTCCATTCTTTCTGTCAACAACCTCAAAGTCTTCATCACTTCCACTACTGCTGAAACGCTGTTGTATCTCCTTCTCCAAAGGATACACCACAGCCTCGTTTGGTATAGCCATAATGTCCTCATCTGACTCTACTCTTTCTTCTTCTTCTTCTTCATACAAAAACTCATTTTCATCAATCTTTTTCATCACCGAGTGACTGTCTGCTCCAGCAGCTAGTGCATTGTATTTCCGATGCAGTCGTTGGAACAACAGCTCTTCATTAAGTTCGTATTTCTCAACTAGTTCGTTCACTTGCTGCAACTTCTCGGGATTGTGCTTCGCGTAAAATGCCACCAGTCGCTTTCTACACCATATCACAGCATCAAAAATCAGCACAGCATTCTTTATCCACCTTCGTTTAGCCCACAATTTTAAATCCTACCGAAATCGAGCTCTGTCGTCGCCTTTGCCTCCAAATAAAAGAATACTCATTATGGCTCCAAAACACGCCACAGCACCCATTAGAAACAGCTTCTCCTCCTTCTCCACACTCACCCCTAGTATCGAGTTGTCAGCTAGTTGCAGACTCCATAGCGTGAGCTGCAGCGCTGCTACGGTCACCAGTACGTAAAACCAGGAAGGTCGGAAGCTAGCCAAGCCGTAGCTTAGCAGCGTCAGGAGACCACGCAACACGCGCACTAACGCGTTGGCATCTGAAGCATCGAGCTCCGACCCAATGAAAGGCTGGAGAAGCAGCTGCGGATGCACGTAACACGCCATCGCCGCTGCCATTACGGCCATCTTGAACCCCGTCCCGAGCATGAAAGATGATGATTGATTGGATAATGAATGAGCTCATTGAAGTAAATTGTTATCAGCCAATTAGATTGTGCATATCCGTTGATTGGTCAATATTCATTATCTAGTTACATTTTACGTTCTAATATAGCTGGTAATATGATGACTCGCTTACGGCAGCTGATGGTGCTAAGCCGCGATTTGGCGCGCTCTAAGCAGTTCTATCAAGAAGGACTGGGGCTTAAGCTGCTTCGCTCATCGGAAACATTTGCAGAGTTTGATATACAGGCGAGTGTGCCGTTATGCGTCAAGTTGGCGCAAAGGTTAGTTTGCTATTGCGATATTTGGAAAACGAAAAATTGCGTTAACTGGAATGTTACAATTGGATCTAGTGAAGCTGCTTGTTGCAGCGGATACTCGCCATTTTTAAACTTTGATATCGTGGATCTCAGTGATGCTGTGCCGCGGCTACTGATGCTGGGAGCGATCATGGACGGCCCCATCAAGTACCCGGCACACGGGAAGGTGAACGACGCATCAGCAGCTACAGAATGGGTCTTTTACTGATGAATTGGGTCTTTTTGGGGGTGGTTGCTTGTAGGTAGCGGCTTTGCGATCACCGGACGGTGTTATGATTGGTCTATATGAGCCTAATTCGTGGACTAACGTAACTACTGCATGATACGCATTTTTTAGAGCATAAATAAGACGTTTTGATAATACCTCTTGTGTGTGATATTACCGTTTATTCTTTTTTTCCATTTTTAATGCTATTGCTAGAGGTGGTACCCATGAGTCTGGGTTGGGTAATTGCGTTTACCCACGACTCAGACTCATTCAAATTTCATTACCCACGACTTGGACTCATACCCGCGGGTAATTACCCATGTTACCCGCGCAATAAACATGCGGACTATTAAATAATATGGAAGGGAGAAAAAGCATTATGGAAATTGGTAATAAAAGTATCCACACTCTACGTCTCCCACTGGGAAGTTCAAGCGAGCTGACAAAGGAAAAAACTAGTCCCTTGCCGACAAAATAACGTGACCCTGTGTCCTTATCCAATCCTTGAAGTACAGAAGCCTCTCCAAGCTTTTGAGGGGAAAGCGAAGTTCTGTTCTACCTGTAAGTCTTTTTATCTTGAGAGAAACCTCTCTCAAACGGAGTTGAAGACGCGGGCCAGATAAAATCTTGCCATCCTTGCAAGTGTCGGGAATTGCAGCTGATGCAGTGCTCACCACTCCAATGGCAATTAGTGTATGTGAACAGGCAAAAGAGCAAAATAATTTTGAGCTATTTTCCTCGACTTTGCTCACTGCGGTCTTAGAACTCTGCCTTCAACAAATGCGAAGACGTCTGGCTACATGTCGTCATCGCTCATGCGTTACTAATGTTGACAGGTGGCGGAGGCGGTTTTTTTCTAATGACTTCTGATGACTGTATGCTGCATCCACAAAAAGCAACTCAATATGCTTGTGGGCTATGGCCAAGAGCCCAAAATTGCTTTGGCCCTTCGTCGAGGTTTTTGAACCAGCTGATATTCCATCTTGGATCTAACACCGTTGCAAAGAAGTTTGCATCCTGTTTAAACGCCAGCTTGATATATATTTCTTGAGTTTGCTTAGCATGGCCTGCGCCACCGGCTCCAGTTGCTTTGCATCATATGTGCGGTAGACTTTCACCAAAAAGGCGTAATGAGTCACCAATACATTTAACAATTATATAAATAATACGAGCAGGTGTGTCTGATGTATGCCTTATAAATTTGGTACATTTACCCATGGGTACCCATGGGTAAGGTGGTTAATTAAAGCCAATTACCCATACCCAACCCATGAGTCTGGGTATGGGTAATTACCCACTAAGTCTGAGTCTGGGTACCACCTCTAGCTATTGCTTCTGCATGGATACAAAGACGAGCCCTATACAAAACATATGAGTAAACCATCATTCCGGTATTGCGTTTTTTGTCTCAGTGAATAGTCAGTAATTAGCTATTGATATAGCAGATAAGCATGGGGAACGTAATGAGTTGGTTGGCACAATACTTCTACCCGGAAGACCAAGTATTCTGGTTCGCAGCACGTTACAATGATACGAATATGATTCAATTGGCAGCATTACGTATGACACCCGAAACACGCAAATATCTCGAATGGCAGGAGCCGTACACAGGTCGAACACCACTTTTGGAAGCGGCAGCTAAAGGTCATTGCAATTGTGCTCGACTTTTAATCGAAGCAGGAGCCAATTGCAATGCAAAAGATTTGAAAATGAACACGCCATTGCATCTTGCCTGCAAACGTGCTCAATTGGAGATGGTCAAGTTTCTACTGCAGGTGCCAGCGGTGAACCCATTTGAGATTAATCTGTGTATGAAAACACCATTAGACTTGGCGAGAAGCAGGTTTTTAGAAGAAGAGGAAAACATGGAAGCTCGGCTATATGCGAGATGCATTCATGTCTTGGAAGAGGTTCGAGTTTGGAGTTTATCCTTGTTTGCAGTCTTGTTTTGTTGAAGCTGTGCTTTGCTATGCTGACTATATAATTTGTTTATCTTTATTGTTGTGGCTTGATGCAGAAAACCTGTTTGTACAGTGGCTGGCTGTACAAAAAGACGGACAATGTGCTGTCTTTGGTGTCGGGTATTTCGTCACTTAATTCATGGACGAGGCGCTTTTGCATGGTATTGGAGCGTGGAGATCCAGCCGTTCTTGAGCTAGCATTCTTTCGTATGAAAGCCGGTAGTGGGATGCGTCCAGTGTGTCCAACATCTGTGATGTTATACAACGTTGCAGCTGGAATGGAGACCATTAGCGATCCGAGATGGTTCAGTCCAAAGGATTTTACTTTTCTTTTACGGGGCGATCAATTGAGTAAGTGTCATTACCGAGCAAGCTCGGCAATTCAGAATCTAGTGCATTTTGCTGCAATTGATCAGGCGAGTTTTGATGCGTGGAAGGTCTTCTTTATCTATCAACAGCAGCGACTGGTTGGTCGATGCCACCCGACTGTTAGTAGACACGATAACAGAATCGGTTGGAATGCTCGGCCCATGGTGCCTGCTGCATCTTTGATCACTCTTCCTCCGGAAGAAGACAATTGCAGAGCTATTCGGCATTCTTTACGAACCACACCTCACACACTTGACTTAACCAACGCAGCGCTTTCACGACCATTCCTGCCAGTTTCAGCCCCTGATTTGGAGGTTTCAGCCCCTGATTGGGATGATCGGGAGGAATGCGAATTAATTGGAAATGCAGCGGAAACGAAAGAATGTTGTGCTGAGTTAGAACCGTCATTTGCCTCCGAACAAACCTTGCCTGTGGTTCACGGCGAAGAAACATCAGTGTATTCGTCCACTGGCGAGTGCGTAATATGCTTTAACGGTCCCCAGTCTGCTGTATGTGTGCCTTGTGGCCACAATGCTGTGTGTATGAAGTGTGCGGAAGAAATACAAACTTCCGCCGCTGAATGCCCAGTATGCCGAGCCCACATCCGCGAGTTTATCAAGTTGTATCGTGTTTGATCTGAACGAATTGTAACGAAGCAAGTAACACTAGCAGCGAATTGTGAAAAATATTACTTATGTGTTACCTCAAATCTTTGCAGCAGCGCTTCAACTTCACACACGATACAGGCGAATCGCTTCTCTCACTTGCTGTCGGCATACAGGGCAAAGCCCAGTGGTATCAAGAAGCTCCTGCGCGCAATCCATGCAAACAGCATTGTGGCCGCACGGAACGCAGACCGCCTCCTGAGGTCCATCAAAGCAGATGACGCACTCATTCGAGCGTTGAGCTTCCGCGGTCAGTCCGGTGATGCCCGTCTTCGCTTGTATAGTCGAAGCAGGAGGTCGAGATGATGCATCATGAGCAACTGCTGAATCATCGTCTCGGAGAAGTTGCACAATCTCCACACCATCAGGACCCACAACCGTTTCAGAGTAGCCCAGCGTTTCCAGCATTGTATTCGAAGGAGGTGGGGCAGATGGCGCCGCATGTGTTCTGGAGTGCTGCCGAGCTTCTTGAAGTGACAACTGCAGAGCTCTTTCTAGATCGCGTTGCTCCTGCAGTACTGCATCCTGATTACTTTGAGCGCAGCTTGCACCAGGCTGAGATGATTGTGCGCGTTGACAGCTATTACCTCCACGTGCGGTTGTCGCTGGCACATTGACCTGCCGCCAATTTGCTAGTTCAGTATCAACACAACAAACCATGTAGTACAAATTTTGTTATAATCTTACCCGCAAGGTTGTTAGGAACGTCTTCCATGCAGCGAGTTCTCCCTGATTTGTGGCAGCAAAATCCATTGATTGGACGGCAGAGGCACGATTGGACCCTAGCTTCCTGGACACCTTTAAGGAGAGTCGATAATCCTTTCGATTAAGCCAAGTAACATCATCGTTCTGTTGGATCCCATCACTCGTTCTGTACAAAAGCTCCACACTATCCAAAACAAGGTGGTAAGTGCCACAAACACCAGTCAATTGACAGTATCGATACAAACTCTTTCAATATGTCAATAAAGTATCAAAACCTCGGGACTGGCGGGCGTCGTTCACCAGGCTTCATCGGGAACAAATCAATCTCCACAACATCACTTGCAGCAGTCCGCAACACCAGTGCATACCTTTACAAAAGACAGCAATTAAACTAACAACGAAAACCATTACATCAAAATTCAAGCAATTGTAACTCACCTCTTTTTCCACGAATCCAAGCTTGAAATACCCGACGCAATCGACAAGAAATTGTCAGACCGTTCATAAAGCCAGCCCGAATAGAGACAAAGTTTCTATAACCGTCACATACACACAAAAGCAGCGGGATCAGATCTTCGTACACATACTCCGATCCAACCATTTTATCTCACCTTTTCAATATGTTCCACACATTGAATCGACTCGACTCCTCGTCCCTCTAGCGTCCTGTAGTTTTGTCGTGCAATATCCAGTACTGTCTGTCCTTTTATCGTCGTCTTGGCAAAATAATCTACGGCCGACGACTCTAATAACAGTCGCACCACTTCACTCTTCCCACAGGACGTAGCGATATGCAACGGCGTGTTTCCCTGCGAGTCCCGTACGTTGCAATTCACACCATAGGCAACAAGTGCCTCTACACAATGCAAATGACCCTGCCGACAGGCATTCGATAGCGGTGAATAGCCGTATACGGGGTCTTGCCACTCGGCGTAGAAGCGCGTCTCGGGCGTCAGACGTGCCAGTCTTTCACGCAATGTCTCAAGATCACCATTCTTGGCTGCAACCCATAATGTCTGTTCCTCTGGGCAAAAAGATTGCGCCAACCAGCTCGTGGTGTTCCCCATTTGTCTCTTGTCTTTGAATTTGAATGCGAAATATATCGGAGATTCCCAATTGTACTAGGGTTTAAATCAGTGTCGGAATGATTGTAAGTGACCATCCATGACTAGGTGGTAATACTGATGATTACGACTATGCCGTATCTGGTAAGAGAAACATCTTGTCACTGCATTCCGTCTTGTTCAAGTCCTCGACGACTATCGAAGTGCCCTGCACAACTACAAACTGTAAATTGGGGCAATGGATGTTCATGGTGTTTGGCATCAGATGATTGCAGCCTCGAAGATTCAATCGTCGTAATGAAGATGATCGGATACGCAAGTATGTGAGACTCTTGAGGAACGATAGATCGAGGTCCACCACATGCTCGAGATCTGCCACCAAGTACTGCAAGTTGTCATTGCACGAGAGATCGAGGTGCTCGAGCATCTTAGATGTCACGTGCACTCGCACGAGCTGCGCACAGCTACTGAGGTCGAGTTGGTGTAGAGATGGGAGGTCGGTTGAGTCCACCAGCATCTGTTCAAGCTGTGAGCAGCCAGCAAGGATCAGACTTTCTAATGCAGGAGATCCAAGGAGCGTCACCTTGATCAAGTGTTGCGCCTGCAGCGCTGTAAACTTTCGCGAGGATAATGACAAAGTCTTGAGCTGTGGCAAGCTCGTATCAGAGTGAAACTGTGTCATAGGGCAATGCTTGATGACTAATGTCTTGAGATTTGGTGCAACAATAGCTGGTTCTTGTACCTGATAGCATTCACGAATAGCGACCATTGTGAGCTCCTCGGCCAGAAGATGCAGATTGAATACGCTTATGTAGGTCACTCTGGTTAGCATCAATTTTCTTAACTTCCAGCATTTGTTCAGCCATGGTACAAGCGACTTTATTGTCGGCATCTCGTCCAGAAGTGCATCTTGGACTCGCAGACACCACACGTTCGGGAAAACCGTGGACAAGTGACTCATTGACTCGGAACTACTGATATTGCGCACAGTGAGCTCCCATGTGTGTCGTGGAACTGCAGCGTATAAATTGCGACTCAGAGCACGCATCGACTGTAGCTCAAAGCTAGTGAGCCACGATGTTAAGTGGCTCAATACACCAGGAGATTCGAGCGACATTATCTTTTGTTACTCTTTTTTCAACTCAAGTGTAAGAATTTGATATTTAAGCAAATGTCACTCACCTACTTTGACTTTTATTTCTTATAATTTCAGCGGAAAAACAAAATATTTGTTTTTACGTTGAATGGTCCTCCAAAACAATATCTTTTCATAATCAATACCTTTCTGGTCTACCAATGCCGTTCCTATGGCCATAACCAATATCCTCTGGTTATCTGACACACGATAAATTCTAGTAAAGTATCATTTAGCAAACTCTATATGTTTCTCGTAAATTAACCATGTAGACGAGCACTTTTACGAAGTTGCCTCGTACTACGAGCACACACCTTCAGCACAAGCGAGGAAGCGGTTAGACCGTCTTACCTTCGCGTGCGAGGGTGGTTGGGAGGTTGGTCGACTGCTTAAGCAGTCGTACCACCAGTTGCCTCTCGCTTAAGCGAGAGTGCAACGAACTTCTTAACACTAAAGCACCGACGTCACGCAGAAGTCTTTCAACTTCTCGTGCGTGGTGTGTCTGTTTAAGTAAATTCAAGACTGAGCTATATTTAATTAATTATAACTAAATATATACTTAACTACTGATTGGCTATATATGGTATATATATATATAGATCGGATACGCGACTCTTTAGAAGCGTATCCTGACGCATGAGCTTAAATCTAGATTTAAGATCGCAACTGACGTCCTTCTGAGACGTCGTGATGCCTAGCTTCAACTAGCGTCATCCCTTCCCATGTGAATCCATCAATGGATATCACATTCACGAGGGTGGATCAAATTTGTGTATCACACCCAAGAGACAGGTCAAAAGTAATCATTAATACTTTAGACCTTACATTAAATATATTACTTAATGTTTACGTGTAACTAGATGCCATGTTACAAACCATCTAGAGCTATTTGGCGCAATTTTGTGCGCGATTATGCGTAAGAGATCACCCAGAGTCTCAGCGCTGCTCTGTGATCTTTGTTATCGACGTTGAACATTTTATTCCACAACGTTCACAGCATCCAGCTGCACTGGAATTGGCAAACTGTCTTGACTATTCGTCATCGTCGGAAACCTCGAAATCTGTTTGTTTGCGTTGCCTAACACCAATTTATCAGCTCGTTGTCTGTCAGCTCAACGTCCACCTCATGCGCTTCCTCGATTGGATGTAGAAGGTTTGCGACTGACATGGGCAACCTGAAAGTCTTCCTCTGGATAAAGAGCTGTGCAGCTCGGCTACGAATGTCAACCCTGGAAGCTCTTCCCATGCAGCTTTGCTCCAGCGCATTGCCGTAAGCTGACCAACTTTGTAAATATCGGTAGCGCCTTGTCCGTCCCGATCGAGCGCGTCCTATAGATGTTGGCGATAGCGACGTTTAGAAGATGCAATAATTTCAGCATCCATAGACTAAGTCTTTTATGTTGCATTTGGCGGGAGAAGGATCCGCTCAACATTAGAGATTTCCAATTTTTTAAGGATGTGCAGAGGCGCATTATCGTGCGGAAATCTCCTCCTCTGGATGCGATGACCGCTGCTATGCTCAAATCAGAGTAGCAACGAGTTAGAATAGTCATCTCCAAGCTCGGTGGCAGAGCTAGCGATCGAGCACTACCGTGCGATGCGTCTGTGGTGTAGTGGGTTTTAGAAATTGTATGATGAGACCCCAATACACTCACTGTGCCGGACTGCCGACTGCCGGAGGGGGTATCTCGATGCCGTGTATGGACCTTCTCTCACCTTGTGTACCCGTCGGCTGGCGGGTTGCACTCTTTGGAAGACTTGGTGAGGATGTAGATGTCTGCCTTGAACGAGGTAGACCTGGGGGCCTCGAGTGTATATGCTTCACTCGGTGGGCCGGTAGGTGGCCACAGGCCGCCAGTTTGTCGACTGCATTGGGTCGCCCTTCTTGTGGATGAGGCGCACAAATCCAACTTTCCAGAGAGCGGGCACACGCCGATGCAACCAACAAAACTGGAACGCGGCGTGGAGGAGCGGGACCAGCTGCTCAGCGAAGCGGCGGTAGACATCGTAGCCGATGCCGTCGTGTCCCGGGCTTGATGTCTTGGTCGCTCGCGAAAGCTGATCTTCCACCTCATCAAACTGCAGCTCACCTGTGAACGCATCAGGGGCCACATCGGCAGGCTGGAAGCTGTCCAGCGCTGCACGGAACTCTTGGCCAGACGCCGACGTGTAGTCGAACGTCGCAGGAGCCGTGCTGGTGCCGGTGAAGTAACGGTGGAGTTCCTCGCGCCCGATTGGGCACGAGTCGGGGTGCTCCTCCACCGCTGACTCCGCTGACGCACTCTGCAGGATCTTCTCCACGCACTTGGCCTCATCCTGAGCGAACGCTTGACGTAGCTGCTGCTTGACCACCGCAGCACGAACCCGTCCAGCACGTCGTCGCGCCTTCCGCATTGCCCGCCGATCCCCTGGTGTTGAACGCTGAATGGCCGCTAGGTTGTCCAGTGCCTCGTCCAGGCGGTGCTCGCGTTGGTTGCGCGTCACACGGGGCGGTCGACGGCGCCGGCGGTCTGGGGAAGGAGGTCGAGGGCCAGCGGAAGCAGCCGGAACAGCAGCGTAGGGCAGGAGCAACTCTCGGATCCGGTCCGGGATGGCACCGATATAGCCTTCCCCAGTTGCCCAGCTGTCAGCGTCGGCAATCCTGCTGGCCATGCTCTCTGCAAACGTCTGCAGAGCAGCTGCCGCTGCGTCGTGTTCATCGTCGGCCAGCTGGCGCAGTCGAAGCCGAGGTTGCCTCGCAGGAGCGGAGCCTGGCCCGATAGGCAACGTCGGGAAGGCCTCGCCGCCGTCGCGCGCTGCAATCTCAGCCTCGATATCAGCCATCGCCTCATCCACGATATCCTCATTGGCCGACATCGTTGTATCAGCCGAGACCGTGTGTGGAGGGGTGGGAGGCGAGGCGGGCGCCGTATGCGCGCTGGGGACGTAGCATGCATTTGTAGGTGCAGCATGTTGTCCACACTCTGTGCTGGTGCGCTTGCGGTCGAGGGCGCGGTTAGCGAGGCGGTCAGCATGACTATTGGCGTTGCGGTCGATGTGCTTCAGTCGATACCAATTCAGCGTCCTCAGCTCCGAGCGTACGCGGTTGCGTAGCCGTCGGAGCTTCCGATTCACGCATCCAAAGCTACCGCGCACCTGGGAAAGTACCAGGTGGCTATCTCCCTCGATCACCAGCCGCGTAACACCGTGGTGCAGTGCCCCACGAACCCCCACCAACAATGCCGTGTACTCAGCAGTGTTGTTGGTTTCGTTCCTGCAGGGGAGAAAGTGGGAGCACGTCCACACCACAGCACCACTTGGATCGAACAACGCCGCGCCGGCGCCACCAGGCCCGGGGTTCCGGCGGCAGGCACCATCGAAGCGCAGCGTCCAGGGCTCCACTGCAGGAGGCTCTGGGTGTTCCACCTCCACTGCAGGCAGAGTGGCCGAGGTAATTGTTGACGTGGGTGGTGCTGGGCTCGGTAGGGTAGGCGCAGAGGCGATGACTTGATCTCCCATCGGCTGAACACGACGGGGGCACGGCGGAGCAGGCGTAGTATCTTCTCCGGTGATAAGGTGAGCAACGGCTGCCACTCCGATCGCGCGGTGACATGGCCCCCACCGCGTGGCACGAGTGCCAGGCACGACAGGTGTCAGTGGTCTTCGCACTGCCGGAGCAGGAACCGTCGCTTCACCCGTCACCGACTGTGCAGAGTCAGTGGCGCCCAGCTCGCGACGGCTGGGTCCCCAGCGCGTCAGGCGGGCAGCCGCGTCGTCCATCTGCACGTCGTGAGGGAACTCGTCCAAGAGTTCCACGTCGATTCCTTCCATGAGCACGTCGAGATCCACGGCGGTCCGTGGATCATCTTGCTCGTTGAGGCGGCGTCGCTTGCCACCGACACGAACTTCAGGGGGGCACCGCACGGGGGGGGCATGCAGGTGCCCTGGAGCCATCGTGGCTGGCACGACGCTCTGTAGGGGGGCAGCACCTGTAGCCGCAGTGGCGCTTGATGCGTCTGCTGCGACTGCAGGCACCACCGCGCAGAGGGGCCCGGTAGGTGCAGGGTCCTCCTCGATGCGCGAGTCAGAACACGGCAAAGACGGTAGCGCACGAGGTGATACCACCGTGTTGGGGTCGCGTGCAGCGGCTACCGTGCCGAAGACGCTCTGCGTGCAGGTCATGGCATGCTTCGTCGCTGCCGCACGCGACCTGAAACCAATGCCGCACGTGCACCCGCTGTGGAAATGGTCCACGAAGCAGGTGTCACGGTGCGCTGTGCGACGATGAGCTGCGAGCGCGGCGAGGTCGCGACAGGTGTGCGCACACACCGCGCAAGTGAATGCAGCGGCGTTGTGCGCGTACACCGTCAGCACAGGGGCTTGCTGGCTAGCAGTAGGCCGAGCATGGGTTGGAAGGCTGAGCTCCTGTGCTGACGCGCCCTCGTCGCGCTCGCTGAGCATGCCACCTGCCCTTTCGGGTGAAGGCAACACACTCGCCAGGACTTCCGAGGGGCTGGCAGCGTCGACGGGGTCGTCGCAAGGCGTCCTCGTCGTCGCTAGAGGACGCCCTCGAGGTCGCTGGGGCCATGGGCAACACCCAGAGCGCGAGCCGTGGCGGCTGCGAGCGCTTCCCCGGGCACGACCGGGTCGGGCAGCATGCCTGCCGCCCTACCGGGTGCCGAAACAACAATCGCCAGGTCTTCAGCAGCCAAACGGCGCGCTTGAGGGCCGGGTGAGGCCGAAGTGGGGTCTTGGACAGCCAAACGGCGCGCTTGGTGGCTTGTTGGGGGCTGGGGAGCGCTAGCCAGCGCTACCCCGGGCACGACCGGGTCGGGCAGCATGCCTGCCGCCCTGCCGGGTGCCAACTCAACATTCGCGGTGCCCCGGGCCCCCGGGCCCAAGGGCCCTATTCTTCAGACCAAGCATAGGGGGCGCGAGGCCATCGTGGCCGTTGGCAGTGGAGGCGAAGGGGAGAGAATTCTCGCCACGTGGCCCTCCTCCTATACTCAAACCGAGTATAAGAGGACCGGGCGTGGCTGATTGGCTGGCCGAGCGGACGTCCGTCCGCTGCCCGATCTTCGAAACGACGCGAGGTCGCGCTCGAAGACCGGGTTGGCGCCTGGTCGCCCGAGGTGGTCGCCACGTGTTGTCGTTGCCTGTGCAATGGGCGCCGCAGGTGATATACCCGTGCCCGAAGTTGCACCGTCTGAGGCGCCGTCGGCGCCGAGATATGGCGCCCCGCGAGGGGCGCCAAAAGACTCATTTTGGGACTCGTCCGAGTCCAAAACGGGGGCAAGCGGATACCACAATGGGTAACCCGACCCCTAGTGGACCGTCCCACCCCAAAGAGTCGTCAGCCGCTCTAATCTCTGCGTCAGCATCCGCGCTATAAAAAGACGCATCGCTGGCGAGACTAGAGTGGCTGGCCGTAGAGCACTCGCTGTCGGAAGACAGCGAGCGCTCTCGAGGCTGCCAATCCGGCCACCAGAAGCGCATCCCAAGATGCGTTGGTGAAGGGTCGGAGGGCGAAGAAAGGCAACAAGCAAGTGTAGTAGTCGGTCTCACGAGAGAGAGGGTGTAACCTCTCGGAGACCTATTAAAAAAAAAAAATAAAAAAAAAAAGAAATTAAGGAAATTCCCTTTATCGCAACCAGTTTTCACACTGATTAGAACAGGTGCTACACTTGATCTTAGCCAGTAGGCCGAGAAGGTATCGCTGCGAAGGTACTTCGAAATGGAGTAGTGCGAATTTGTGGGTTTTTCTTCAATATGGCAGTAGCATACAAAATGTGTGGAAAGGTAGTAAAATATAACAATAATTTTAACAGCATATTCATTAAATCGTTAGTGCTATTTTGATTTAAAATTGGGGCGACATGTAAGAATCAACGGGTGGCGAAATTGGCTCTACCAAAGCATCTAGTTGGGGACAATTGTGCAACACTTAGTGGACTTTTACAGAGTAAAATATTAATAGGCTAATGTTTTGTGTATATGTGTTGTTGTCTATAGTAGAAGGTACATAAAGAATAATTAATTTGAAGAAGAAGGACCAGGTATAGTTGTTGGCCTCGCGGGGGAAGTTTTGAAAGCCCCCGGAAACCGTTCCGTCGACACTAGCAAGCTAGTGTCGATAGAAGTTCCAAAAATGAATGTGAAAAATCCCCAACTGAAAGTCAGGAAACCAGTTTTCACACTGATTAGAACAGAAAAGTTCTTTATATTACCAGTTAGTAACCTCTCCATGACTAATTAAATTTGCTAATATGCATGTCATATAAAGGGAGGGTATGTATAGCTACCTGGGTTTCTGGAGGGCGGTTCCCTACATGGGTGGTGCCCTGTCGGTCAAAAGACCAGCTTGTCGTCGTGCCTACGCCTGCGATGTGCGCCGCGAGGCCCCCCCAGACCCACGCGGCACTCGCGGGGCGGTTCCACTATGCTGTCGCTCCCTGTGCTGCCTGCAGTGCCAGCCCCAAATGCGGTGGCTGGCACGGATGCAGTGGCTGGACAGCTGAAGGTCCAGCTGACGAGCATCGGTCTTGAGCAACTTGAGCTTCTCCGTGTATGTCTTGAAATTGCTGGGCTGCACCGAGCCCAGCGAGCCGTAGACGATGGCTGCAGTCTGCACCCGCCACCCCTTGTGCTCCAGTTCTGCCACGATCGGTTGGTACTTGAGTGTCTTGTAATCGTGGCTGAGCTGGAGCGAAGAGTGCCGGGCGCCTGCAGATTGGTCTTCAAAGGTGATCGCCAGGTCGGCAATCACCATCGTCTTGGCAGCTGCGTCTCGCAGCACAATGTCCGGACGAAGAGCTGCGCCGGTATATTCGGGGACCGTGTGGTCCAGGCGCAGCTCTGTAGACGACTTGGCTCGGGCGAGAGCGTTCTGGATCTTGGACCCGATCTGCTGGAGCGCGTCATCATGGCGCTGGCGGATTGCGTCCATGTTGGGCGCACAGTGATTTAACACGTGCGCCAGCGTCTCGGCACTCGAGCAGGAAGGGGCACGACACCGGTGGTTTGCGCGGAGGCGACGGCGCTTGAGCACGGAATTCGTGTCGACTTGGTTGAGGCGAGCCTGGATGCCAAACCGATGCTCAGCATCAGAAAGGCCCGCACCCGTCATCACGAACTTGGCCCCCAAACCGCCATGTACACGAACGGTCTTGCCTTGATCCACCAGACCCTTCCACCGAGTCTGGTGTCGTATCTTCATGTGGAGCTTCACGTGTCGCAAAACGGTTTTGTGGTCAAGCCACTGGCCGTAATGCGGCACGCGAAGTCCAAGGGGGTCCGTGTTCGTGGCGTCCGCACAATCAGAGAAGCTGAGGTGGAATGTGCTCAGGATGCGTTGCACATCCACCCACAGCGACCCGATGTCACCATTGCGGCGGAGCACTTCGGCGTGGGGCGAGGCTGCCAGCTGGGAATTCAGGAACAGCCGAGCAAGTTCCACGTCTCGCCCACGCCAGTGCTCCTCCTGCAAACGATATCGCTTGCGAGCAACCTGTCCCACCTGAGCCAGGGCCACCGCTGCAACCGCCGGGTCCTTGGAATGTAACATCTGCCATGCATGCGCCACCTGCAGTGCTTGGTGCATCTCCACCAGCGACTGCAGGCCCAGCCCACCACCCGATGTCGGCGTGTAGAAGAACTCGGTGGTGGCGGACTGAGGAAGACGCAGCAGGTGCCGCAAGCCCTTGGACACAGCGCGATCAAAGCCTTGCAGTTGGGACTGGAGCGGGCGTAGGTGACGAAGCGCATATTCTACCTTGGGGTAGACATACGTCTTCAGCGCCTTCACCACCTGCCACGGTGCTAGCCCTGACTGGATCAACGCCACCGCCTCCCGCTTAACTTGCTGAATCTTGGGTGCCAGCTGGAGGCGGTGGTGCACGTGGTCAAAGCCATCGCCCACTCCCAGGTATGTATAGCTCTCCTGGAGGCTGAGTGGGGCGATGGCATCACCCTGGACCTCGAGACGCACGTCGTCATCACGAATCGCGTTGCCACGTGTGTCCCTCTTCACGGCCAGACTGGCACACTTGGCCGGGTTCGCACGCAACCCGGTCCACGCAAGAAAGCGGGTGACCACGCCGTGACACCGTCGGATGCCGTCAGCACTGTCGCTGAAGACCTTCAAGTCGTCTGCGTAGGCGGAGACGCACGGTCGCACATCTTCCGCCAGAGGAACACCAGCGCCGTCCAGCTGCTCCAGGCGACGAACAAGTGGCACCAAAGCAGCGATGAACAGGAGGGGGCTGAGTGGACAACCTTGGTATACACCCACCTCCTGTCGCACTGGGTCCGTGGCTCCGTCAACCGCATTGGTGACCACGAACGCCGATCCACAGTAAATGTCTTGGCAACGAGCAACAAAATCGGCTTCAACGCCGAGGTGGCGAAGCACGTGCCACATGAGCTCTTGGGGCAGTGACCCGAAGGCATTGCGCAGGTCATACCAGACCTGGTAGAGACGACGGTGTTGCCTCCGGGTCTGGTCCAGCAGAGTAGTTGCCACGAAATTGTGTTCGTGACAACCGTTGAACCGCCGGAACCCCTTCTGTGCCATGGGCAAACGCGCGTTACTCTCGAGCCAGCGTGAGAGCCGAAGTGCCAGCAACCCACTATACAGCTTGTAGATAGTGGGCAGCAGACATATCGGCCGCCAGTTTGTCGACTGCATTGGGTCGCCCTTCTTGTGGATGAGGCGCACAAATCCAACTTTCCAGAGAGCGGGCACACGCCGATGCAACCAACAAAACTGGAACGCGGCGTGGAGGAGCGGGACCAGCTGCTCAGCGAAGCGGCGGTAGACATCGTAGCCGATGCCGTCGTGTCCCGGGCTTGATGTCTTGGTCGCTCGCGAAAGCTGATCTTCCACCTCATCAAACTGCAGCTCACCTGTGAACGCATCAGGGGCCACATCGGCAGGCTGGAAGCTGTCCAGCGCTGCACGGAACTCTTGGCCAGACGCCGACGTGTAGTCGAACGTCGCAGGAGCCGTGCTGGTGCCGGTGAAGTAACGGTGGAGTTCCTCGCGCCCGATTGGGCACGAGTCGGGGTGCTCCTCCACCGCTGACTCCGCTGACGCACTCTGCAGGATCTTCTCCACGCACTTGGCCTCATCCTGAGCGAACGCTTGACGTAGCTGCTGCTTGACCACCGCAGCACGAACCCGTCCAGCACGTCGTCGCGCCTTCCGCATTGCCCGCCGATCCCCTGGTGTTGAACGCTGAATGGCCGCTAGGTTGTCCAGTGCCTCGTCCAGGCGGTGCTCGCGTTGGTTGCGCGTCACACGGGGCGGTCGACGGCGCCGGCGGTCTGGGGAAGGAGGTCGAGGGCCAGCGGAAGCAGCCGGAACAGCAGCGTAGGGCAGGAGCAACTCTCGGATCCGGTCCGGGATGGCACCGATATAGCCTTCCCCAGTTGCCCAGCTGTCAGCGTCGGCAATCCTGCTGGCCATGCTCTCTGCAAACGTCTGCAGAGCAGCTGCCGCTGCGTCGTGTTCATCGTCGGCCAGCTGGCGCAGTCGAAGCCGAGGTTGCCTCGCAGGAGCGGAGCCTGGCCCGATAGGCAACGTCGGGAAGGCCTCGCCGCCGTCGCGCGCTGCAATCTCAGCCTCGATATCAGCCATCGCCTCATCCACGATATCCTCATTGGCCGACATCGTTGTATCAGCCGAGACCGTGTGTGGAGGGGTGGGAGGCGAGGCGGGCGCCGTATGCGCGCTGGGGACGTAGCATGCATTTGTAGGTGCAGCATGTTGTCCACACTCTGTGCTGGTGCGCTTGCGGTCGAGGGCGCGGTTAGCGAGGCGGTCAGCATGACTATTGGCGTTGCGGTCGATGTGCTTCAGTCGATACCAATTCAGCGTCCTCAGCTCCGAGCGTACGCGGTTGCGTAGCCGTCGGAGCTTCCGATTCACGCATCCAAAGCTACCGCGCACCTGGGAAAGTACCAGGTGGCTATCTCCCTCGATCACCAGCCGCGTAACACCGTGGTGCAGTGCCCCACGAACCCCCACCAACAATGCCGTGTACTCAGCAGTGTTGTTGGTTTCGTTCCTGCAGGGGAGAAAGTGGGAGCACGTCCACACCACAGCACCACTTGGATCGAACAACGCCGCGCCGGCGCCACCAGGCCCGGGGTTCCGGCGGCAGGCACCATCGAAGCGCAGCGTCCAGGGCTCCACTGCAGGAGGCTCTGGGTGTTCCACCTCCACTGCAGGCAGAGTGGCCGAGGTAATTGTTGACGTGGGTGGTGCTGGGCTCGGTAGGGTAGGCGCAGAGGCGATGACTTGATCTCCCATCGGCTGAACACGACGGGGGCACGGCGGAGCAGGCGTAGTATCTTCTCCGGTGATAAGGTGAGCAACGGCTGCCACTCCGATCGCGCGGTGACATGGCCCCCACCGCGTGGCACGAGTGCCAGGCACGACAGGTGTCAGTGGTCTTCGCACTGCCGGAGCAGGAACCGTCGCTTCACCCGTCACCGACTGTGCAGAGTCAGTGGCGCCCAGCTCGCGACGGCTGGGTCCCCAGCGCGTCAGGCGGGCAGCCGCGTCGTCCATCTGCACGTCGTGAGGGAACTCGTCCAAGAGTTCCACGTCGATTCCTTCCATGAGCACGTCGAGATCCACGGCGGTCCGTGGATCATCTTGCTCGTTGAGGCGGCGTTGTGGTGGAGTGGGTTCTCAAAACTGTATGATGAGACCCCAAACCACTCACTGTGCCGGACTGCCGACTGTCGGAGGGGGTACCCCGATGACGCGTATGAACCTTCTCTCACCTTGTGTACCCGTCGGCAGGCGGGTTGCACTCTTCGGAGGACTTGGTGACGATGTAGATGTCTGCCTTGAGGGAGGTAGACCTGGGGGGCCTCGAGTGGACATGCTTCACTCGGTGGGCCGGTAGGTGGCCACTCGATCGACCTTGTCGAGAGTGGACTTAGAGCCAAATTCTTCAGGGCGCTTGTCGTCCCTGGCCTTTTCCTTCGTGTTTCAGGGGTATTAACCACCTGACCTTTACGTTGCTCCCGGACCTTGAGGTGAGGGAGACCGCTTCCGATAGCGGATCTTGGGGGGGGGGGGGTGTTGCTACTCGAACGAGCTCACAGGCCAAACATATCCTGGAGCTCTATTCGCACTTGAACTTCGCTACACAACTGTCTTCGACGGGGGGCCAAAATTCATCCCTTCCCGGAACAGTGAGTAACTTAGAGCAAGTTCTTCTCGGGTGACTAAGTCGTGCCGCGTGGGGTTCAGCTCGCACTTGTGTCTGACCACACGCCTGTCTTCAACGGGGGGGCCAAATATATCCCTTCCCCGGAACAGGCGTGTGGCCAGACTCGAGCTCCTTTACAGCGCGACGAAGACTTGCCAAGTAGATCGCAAATTGAGTAGTATTTAATATAGTCCTATCCTTTTAACTCCTTTACTCTATCCTTGCCTGAAGCTCTGTTTCCTTGCGTCGAATGGTCTGATCCTTGTATTAACTGGTCCGGAGTCGCTGAACCCCGAGGGGCCGAGGTTGACCAATGAGAGACCGGGTCGACCAATGAGGGACCGGGTCGACCAATGAGGGACCGGGTCGACCAATGAGGGACCCAGGTCGACCGATGAGGGACCCGGGTCTACCAACGAGGGGCCAGGTCGATCAATGAGCGGCCATGATCAACTCCCTTTGGTACCGGTTAACCGGTACCCTGATACTGATTTTTCGTCGGCGAATCCTGCGGATTGTCCTCCACCAACGGTCGCTCACCTTTGAGGTCCCTGTCTCTCTGGTCCCCTGTCCCTGACCCACGGCCTATACTCTAAATCCAACTGGAGTCCGGGACCTCCATATCACAAAATTAGCACTTCACCACAGCCGCCCCATGCACTTGCTCAACCGTACGACGGAAACTACCGCAGAGATCTTCCGCTGTCTCTTATCTTCCAGCATCATGGTTTACTAGAGTTCATTGTATCTGGATGCGATCCGCGTATCACTTCGATCATCTAAGATCACAAATTATAGCTATCAGAAACGCATTGCTTATATCTATGGAAGCTCGTACGAAGAAGCATGGGCAAATAAAGCACGCGAAACGATTATTTAAAGATGTTCTGCGCAGTTATGCGATATCGTTCACGTCGTGGTGTTCACTTCTTTTGCTTGACGAGTTTGCAAAATCAACAATGCGGTGCATGCATCAACAAAGTTAACACCAAAAGTGCCAGGCCTCCTCGCGTTTCAGTGCTTCTTGCAATTTGAGCCTCGGAGTTCCCCATCTCCAAGCTTAATGAGATGTTATTTGCCGATGGCATGAAGCTGAAAATTTCGATGATAAAATATAAGGCATATAGTGTTGCTGTCGATGCAGTAGTTGACGTTAAAAATGTGACCAGCAGCATTACAAGTCCCTACGCGATGCATTCCATTGCGCCTCATGCTGCTACTTTTGCTCCTAGAAAGTACACTTCGTCTGTATATTCTGCTGCAGTAATTGAGTTCCTTCTATTACGGCAAGCCGTCATGCGTATGTGCGCCACACGCTAGAGAAGTAGTTGATAAGAAGAAGGCGAGCATAGACCGAAGAGATCGAATTAACACGTCCATTTGCCAAGAAGCACCATGTAACGTCTTAACATCTTGCTGTAATCGTTGAGCTTGTCCGTAGTTCTACTTTCCTCTTGACCAGTCACCACTTCACTTGACTTCCCTTTTGTTGCAGAGGTTGGTAGTTCCTTTCGCGAACGTAAGTAGCAGCTGCGTGTCGCATGCGCTCATGCGATTCGTTTTAACATACTCGTCGATACCTTTTGCGACGTCATGCACGAGCAGCCCTGGAGCACATCCCATCGTACCGAATAGTTACCAAATCAAGCCGCGTGGGATTATTACCTGTTGGAAAGTAAGAATATAGTTAACATGAATAACTTCTATATTAACGCGTGCCAGACGCGTTTCGGTCCCCACCGGGTCCTCGTCAGTGGCTTTGACAATTTACAAGTGAGAACCACCCGATCATCTTCCTTATTAAGATCTATCACATCCATAGAAGCAACTAGAAGCCTCTACAACATTCCATATATCCTAGCGTAGATTGATGCTCTGGAGTCAATACCAAGTGTACTTGCACTTTTAAACATAGCGTACAATATAATCGAGCTGATGGAGAGAGATTCAGCGATTAGTATCCGATTAGTGGATACTGTGCGTCATCTTATTATTGGTTTATCATTGGGGTGTTAGACCCGATAATTAGCCAATAATAAAGTGACTCTTATATTGACTCTTATATTGAGTTGTTCCCATGAGCTAGAGAACATACTCGCACTTACTGCGAATTAAAACTAAGCAAAAAGAAGCTGAGTATATTTACGAGTTAATTCAAAGCGCTTCCTTATTGCCTTTAAGTGTAAGACGGAAATATGTATTTATCCCGTTACAGGATCGATGCAACAGATGCAACAACTAGTGCATCGACGATTAAGACCGAGAGGAAAAGAAGTGAATCGCCAAAACACCCAGATACAAATGGCACATCGGTAATACTTAACTCAGATACCGCCAAAGCCGAAAAGGAAGCATCTGATCCAGCTATCCAGCACTACCGTCGCCGCCGCTGAGAAGTGGAAAGATCCACTAGATTTGCAGCTTAAACAATGCTTATTTGGGGCGTGGTGGCGAACGTCTCTGCACCGAGACTGGTGCAAACGGGTGGCGCAATTTAAACACAAGTGTAACGCAGACGGAGGTGTCAAGCTGTGCAGCGTTAAGGGCTACCACCGTGCTGTACAGTCTCAAGGCTGTTGCAAAGCTCACATAGAATTGTATAGCATCCAGATTGCACGTAACAAAACCATCTAAACGCCTCTCGGCTTGAGCTGTTGAATCTTGGGTTCCAGCTGTAGGCGGTGTCGCACATGATCGAAACCATCACCCACCCCAAGATACCGATAACTCTCATTGAGACCGAGTGGGGTGATGGTTTCACCGTAAAGCTCCAGTCGCACACTCTCATCACGAACAGGAGCGCCACGTGGACCTGTCTTCACAGCCAAACTGGCACACTTGGCTGGGTTCGCCCTCAGTCCAGTCCATGCCAGGAAGCGCTTGACCACACCATGACAGCGCTGGATACCGTCGGCGCTATCGCAGAAGACCTTGATGTCATCCGCGTAGGCGCTGGTGCATGGTCGCACATCCGCCGCCAGTGGCACGCCAACATTTTCCAGGAGCTCCAGACGGCGAACCAGCGGAACCAGTGCAGCAATAAACAGAAGCGGGCTGAGAGGACACCCCTGGTACACTCCCACCGCCTGCCGTACCGGATCCGTTGCACCATCCTTCGCATTAGCCACCACGAAAGTCGAATCATGGTATATATCTTGGCACCGGTTCAGAAACCGGGACTCAACGCCGAGGTGGCGGAGTACTCGCCACATAAGATCTTGAGGCAGGGAGCCAAATGCGTTACGCAAGTCATACCAGACTTGGTATAGCTTGCGATGCGAGCGTCGCGTCTGGTCCAGCATGGTTGTGGCCAAAAAGTTGTGCTCATGACATCCGTTGAAGGCCCTGAACCCCTTCTGTGCCATGGGCTGCCAATCGTTGCCTTCCAATTAGCGCGATAATCGGCGTAGCCAGCAGCCCACTGTACAGACTTGTAAATCGTGGGCAGCAACGATATCGGCCGCCAGTTCTCCAGCTTCACCCTGGTCACCCTTTTTCAAAATGAGGCGAACGAAGCCAAGCTTTCACAAGTGCTAGCTACACGCCTATGCAAATAACAAAACTAGAGCGCGGCGTAGAGAAGTGGGACCAGCTGCGCAGCGAAGCGGCGGTAGACTCGTGGCCGATGCCGTCCTGTCCAGGCTTGATGTATTGGTCGCGCGCGAAAGCAGTACTTTCACTTCATCGATGAGCAGGTCACCCGCGAACGCATCAAGGGCCGAAGCGGAAGGCTGGAAGGTGTAAAGCGCTGCACGGAACACTTGGCCAGACGTCGACGTGTAGTCGAACGTCGCAGGAGCCGTGCTGGTGCCTGTGAAGTAACGGTGGAGTTCCTCGCGGCCGATTGGGCACGACTCGGAGTGTTCCTCCACCGCTGACCCCGCAACGCACTCTGCAAAATCTTCCACAAGCACGTGGCATCGTCCTGAGCGAACGCTTGACGCAGTTGCTTCTTGTCCACCGAAGCACAAACACTTCCAGCACGTCGTCTCGCCTTTCTCATAGCATGACGATCCCCTGGTGTCGAGCGCGGAAAGTCCGCTAGGTTGTCCAGTGCCTCGTCCAGGCGGTGCTCGAGTTGATTGCGCGTCACACGGGGCGGTCACTGGCGGCGACGTGCTGACACAGGAGGCCGAGGACCAGCGGAAGCAGCCAAAACAGCAGCGGAGGGCAGGAGCAGCTCTCGGATCCGGTCTGGGATGGAACCAATATAGCCTTCTCCAGTCGCACAACGCATAACTGTCAGCGTCGACAATCCTTCTGTCCATGATCTATGCAAATGTCTGCAGATCAGGTGCCGCTGCGTCGTGCTCATCGTCGTCCAGCAGGCATAGTCGAAGCCGAGATTACCTCGCGGAGCGGATCTTGAAAGCATGTAATGGGGTAAGTGCCCATTACCGTCTTAAACTAGTAGGGCGTTGAGAAAGCGCTCTTCATAGACTCGTAAATATAACTCAGCTTTTTTTTTAATATAATTCGAACTAAGTGCGAATGTGCTCCCTAGTATATAAAAATTTACTCAAATGGAGGTCGACGTATTTTTAAATACTTATTGATTATGACAACCCAAAAATAAGCTAATATTAAAATGACGCGCATTAACTTCCCTATGACCACTTATGTAATTATGTATAAGGTTGCCCCATTACAAAGTCGGTCTTCACGACTTTCTGTAGTTCCAAACACGGCCACATTTTCGTCTGTAACAGCTCCAGTTACTCCTCCTTGACGACAGCTTCTCCTGTTATTTTCTACGCCTTCTCCAGTCGAACTAAATCTGGCGGTAGTTAATCCATCGTCATCATTCCCGTCTGTTGCTCGTGGGGTAGCGCCGATAACTGCTCCATTGGTTTTTGTTCTCGCTAGTGGGGCAGCGCCTGTCGTTTTGTTGAACGCCTCAGCTATGCCACCTGTCTTGACTTCTCCTCACCCGCTTCCCTACCTGCTTTACCATCATCACTTCCTGCAGTGGCGTGAGGTACACATTCGCGCAAGGCTGTCTGGCAACCATCGCCTCCAGCCGCCACCAAGAAGAAGTAAACGTCTTGCGCTGCGGACGTCAAAATTCTACCTTCTCGAAAGCGCGATCTGCCATTATTGCCATGCCTAGTCTTCTCCCCAAATTTCCGTCAATCCACGACGGCACCTAGATGCCTCATCTACTGTATTTGTCGCTAGCGGATCTTTGTAATTGATCTCACTAGGCTGTCGTTCGGGGTTCACGATCGAGACCTACGATGCGACAAATTATGGAAGCAGCCTTTTATTATTATGGTTCCGCACGCTGTTAGTCCGGCTCACGTCATGTCATTCGCCTATCTGAATGGAGCGCGTCGGAGCAAAGCCATTCGTACGACTACTCGCGTCACGCCAGGGAATTGCGGGCTAAACATACGTTTTTGGCTTTCTCATCCGTGTCAGCGACCCCGGCCAAATTTCCACGAATCTTTCTTTTATTTCTGCAGCTGCTATGGATTACGCGTCTTAGCCATTTTAGTAGGCGAAAGTATCAGTCCGGGTTACCAACGTCTTGAATGTAGTATGTGGTACGTGATTTCGTTTCCGTGGAGTCGCTTGAGCACCGAATTTAGTAGAGGTAAACTACACCCGGCCTACAAATTTTTTTCGCTCTGTATGATCGCACTTGCTGACTCATCGAGCCAATTGTCTGAGTGGGTCTTGATCCTGACTTGAATCCGGCTCGTTTCGAAGATAAGCTGATTTAACTCTCCACAATGTAATTGAATCACACAGCTGCTCGCAAACGTTAAGGAGATGATCACCTTCGACTGGACATCTGATTAATGGACAAACAGCTTCGAGAGGTGATAAGCGTAACTTTTTGTGAATGATGCGGCTCCCCAGCTGGAAGCCTAGTTGTATGTTGACTCATCAGTCACGTTTTATTCGCTGGATTCCAATGATTGGATAGTAAGGTGACGATCATCGTTATTCCAGGAGATGTGGATCGCGTATTCCGGCTAAGTCTGACAGGACTTAAAGTGGCGAATCGCAATTCAACAGAGGGTAACGTCCAAGGTTATTCGCTATATTCAGTTAACAAGGGCGAGTAATGGATATGCTCGCGGTTCCCTACCCTGTTACCGCTGTGGTGGAGTGGGATTTACAATATTTCTGATGTGATTTCGACTTTCACTGGCGCACGGACGAGTGACAACTGGAGAAGGTACCCCGGCTTTGTGTACAAAGACTTCCTCACCTTGTGTAACTTCGGTCGGGCGGGTTGCATTCTTCTCGGTGGACTTGAGTCGATGCTGATCCTAATAATGTTAAGGATAGGGGGATTGGTGATCTTGTGTAGGGACTTGACATGATCAATAGGTACTTGTTTTTAATCTTCCCAAATGATTTCAATTGTCCAATAAGGCGAAGCTTTTACTTCTGACCGCTAAAGCAGAGCCTTCAGACCACTTGATCCTCCCTGCACTTGCTTTTGCCTTACTTTACATGTTGATACTTCCAATCGTAGTTGTTGCATCCTAACAGTTCCTTTACCTGACCCAAAAAAAATCAGGGTGAGCTTGCAGGCAATGTCTTCGACGTCGGATGGCCAAAATATTCAGCCCGGAAGAGAAGTCAACACGTGTCCTTTTAAGCAAATATAGTTCTGTAAATGCTAAATAGTCAAATGCCAATCCTATGAATTTGCCCATTTGTTGTCTAGAATCTGCTCCCACGTGTCGCCATTTTTAAAAATAAATCATATCTCAATATGTGGACCACCTCAGATACTATCGTGATTTCGATCTCGTTCTGGTTTTCGGATTTGAGGCAACGGATCGATATGTAACTGGATACGGATCGCGATCCAGTTTCAGATCGAGGTTACGGATCTATTTGTAGCTAGGATACGGATTGTAATCTTGATCCGTTGATCCGTCGTTTCGTATTTGTCGATTCTGATCTATTCCATCGATCCGGACTCGTTGGTCCTGATCTGATTCGTCGATCCGGGCTCGTTGGTCTTGATCCGATCCGTCTATCCAGACTCGTCGGTCCTAATCTGGTCTTCGAATCAGTCTATTCGAATCACGACTGTGGTGTGTAGTCTACACCAGATAAACTTTTGATCTATATATCTTGTGTTCTTGATGCCGCTGCTTCCTTCTCCAACCGTCTCGTACGGCTTATTGGACATTTTTAGAGCGGGATTCTGGAACAACGGTATTTGCTAGATTATTTTTTTCGAACCTTTCGATCATTTCACCACACCGCGATCCACGACTTATTAAAAGCAATCCGCGCGACTGCGAAAGGCGATCAACTGAACGCGAAGTCATCACTGCATGCGATAAGGCATGCCAAGGACCCTGATTGGCGCGCATGCCACGTCATGTACAGCTCATGTAGTAAAGCTACACAGTCTTTAGTCAGAGGGAGGGCTTTGAGGCTAAAAGCTTCTTAGTTATAAAATTAATTCAATATGACGGCTACAAGCCACTTAGCTCTACGGAACTAGTTAAAGTTTGGGCTAAAAGCCCTTTAATTATATGGAACTAACTAAGCGACTAAGAAGTCACCCTGTTCTAAGGAACTAAGAGGGAGTTTTAGTCTACAAGCAATAGCTTAAGCAGAGAATTAACAAACAGAGTGCAAGAACAAGCTAGGAACTTAGAGGTTCAGAGAACCAACGCACGAAGTGCACAAGAGAACGAGTCTATCAAGACTTGAGATCTTTAAGTCAAAATGAGAACTGATTTTATATATGCTTTAAATTATGCGAGAAATCCTACTCAAGTAACCTACACTAGATTAACTACAATTAAAATAATTATAATATGCCATTGCTTGTATCTGGATATGGAATCATCCAATCATCAGTGCATGTTGTACTTAGTACTACTGTATCAATGATGAAACTAATATCGATAGTATAAGGTATTACTGATACCTTATACTATCACTCACTTATGATACCCCTTTTTTACAAGGATCGGTATTAAGGATGCATAACATGCAATATAGAACTTCAACCGTAATGTCCTTTCGGTATGATGTTACAACCATCGTGTAACTCCGTTACACTCTTCCCCACCAGACTGACGTTCCAATAGAATGTCATTCGACACAATTCTTTTTGATGTAGTGCTTTAGCGAAAGTTAAGCCTTACGGTTGTGCATGGCACACATGACGCCTCCCGGCACTGAGTTACAGACTCTTTGGGATCTCATTGAGGGCGACCTTGACGAAGCGGTGATTACAAAAGTGACACTGTCATCTTAAACCCCGATGGGTCCCCTTTAACCACACTAGAGTGTGAAGATGACAAGAAATTCGTTTACTATACACGGTTCTACGCCCTCTTGGGCTGGGCCATAGGGCCTGAGGCAACTTTGCCTGAGGATGTCGCTGCGCGAACGGCTCTTCGACAACGGTACCTGGAACCCACACTACCACGCAAAGTCAATACTTGGCATGCCTCATTACGCAAGTACCTGGTGCACCAGTCCCTCCCATTCTTTTATTCGCAAAAGAAATGTAGGAGGAAGAGGATAAGACATTGAGCCGCTTGGCACACTATGCACGACGCTTAAGCAGCATGTGGGCTCTCCGAGCAAGTGCCGACGTGGCAGACGTTCGTCTCGAACGGAAAATGCATTACGATGACTCTGAAAATGAAGGCCCGAGTCAACTTGAAGCCACAACGAACGCAATATGCGTCTGCTACGCATCACTCCAGTGTTTCGGCTACACTCGTAGTCGCGAGTTCACGACAGGCTGAGGCCGTGAGCTCGTCCATCCTCACCACTACTGGTGAGAAATGCCATCACCAACAGGTTGGACCTGCACACGACGTTCAAAAACGTCTGCGGCGTACGGGCAATCCTGCCGTAAGGAAACCTCGAGCTCTCATGAGTTCCACGACTCGGGATAACCCCGCCACTTCACCAGATACTGGTTTTGACCATGGCGGCGACGTTTCTGCAACAGACGTTCAATATGGAACTGCAGGTTCCCCTGTCCATTAATCAAAGCCGGAGGAGGCCGGTGTACCGGCACAAGCTCATGCCGAGATACTCCAAGAGGTGCGGTCTCTCTGTGAGGATGTGCAGTCGATGAACTTCCGTCTTGAGTCGCTGGAAGAAAGCCGAACCCGAGTGCAGGTTCAGCTTGACCTGTTAGTGCAGATGATTCGTCCTGCGACAATGCCAAATGGGCTCAGCGCAAGCGCCTTAGCGTCTATTTGGGACGGATCCCGATAAGGTTTCAGCATGCCGATGTAGAACAAAGGATGCGTACGCAATTTGCGCGGAAAATTAAGCGTATACGCTAGGCCTTTCTTGGCCAAGACCGTAAAGGGTCCGATAAAGCGCGGGCGCAACTTCGTCTTAAGACAGCAGATACTACATTGGTAGGTGAGTTTTTAGCATTTAACAATACTTGGTCTCCGACCTTAGAATCATTAATACAACCTCTGCCTTTAGCATCCGCATATTCTTTTTGTTTGTCTTGGCTATCAGCCATTGCGTCTTGCACATGTCGTACGACATTTAGTCGCGTTGCAGAAACGTATTCACCTGTTTCTTAACAGTATTAGGGCTGACATCAGCAAGCCGATCGGCAACCTCTCCCCCACCAAGCCCTGAACCACTCAGTGGTAGCGTTAACGGAACGCGTGGGTGTGTGAGACCATTCACATAGAACGGAGTGTAGCCGGTAGAGGCGTGCACGGAGTTATTGAGTGTGAACTTGTAACGGGGCTAGAACGTACCGTCACTAGCTTACACGTGCGCTTGAGGAAGACTCAAGCCCAAGTATTAGGTATTAAGTAAATTTAACTCTGATTTTTATTTTGGTTTTAGTTCGTACTAATTAAGAAAATTTTAGTCGTAATAAATACGACAGTGTTCCCGCCTTTCGGGAACCACACAATTTCAGGTTGATTTATCATTGGTCCATATTGGGACTTTAGGCCCCAATAATAAACCAATAATAAATTACCACGCGGTGCCCGCTATTCGGGCCCAGCACCTGCCTACATATGTAATTGTTTATTTGTGTTAATACTATGTGTGTAATGTAGCCCATTACATCACCCCCTTCTCATGACAGCACTCGCCAACCGTGAGTGCTCAACTGTCGAAACCCCATCGCTCACAAACGAACAAGCAATGTCCGGAGACCCAACACCCAATCCAGCAGCACTCCCAAGATACATTAGCGGGAATGCATCAACCAGCATCATGGCGCGGCAGCTCATACCTTGGTCGCTGTACTACTTGTCCGGAGCTCACGATCCGGACTCGCTGGACATGATGCGGGACTACTTCCGCCGATTTCGAAAACTGCGCGGGAAAGGTCTTGATGGAATCGAGCATGAAGCTCTACAACGTTCTTGGTGTGCCTTCATCCAACGTTGGAATCGGATGCTCGAGGATGGTAGCAGCTTCCAATTATGGCTCGCCAATCGAGAGGAGCTTCGCGCCGATCACTCCATCGGCGCGCTACACGAAAGAGTGTGTGAGGATGCTTGGAATGAGGACCGCCTCTGCTTCGTTCATGTCAATGAAGGATGCCAATCTTGTGACTCGAATCCACGCCCAACTCATGACGAATGGCGACGACACATCGCTGAGTGTCCACTCAGTGATCGCGAACGAAGTTGGATTGCGAAGTATGAGCGAAGTCTGAGCGAACGGAGAAGCGCAGTTATTCGTGGTGCGCCTCGCTGGCAGCACCACTCGCGACAGCGGAGTCAATCTCCGCGGGATCATCAGCGCAGGGCAGCGACACGTTCGCTTCCCGTCCTGCTTCACGATTCTCGCCTCGCAATCGTGATTTGTATTCACCGCGACGTTCTCGTTCACGGCGTCGTTCTCATTAGCGACATCGTTCTCGTTCACGGCATCGTTCTCGTTCGCGACATCGTTCTCGTTCGCGTCATCGTTCCCGTTCCCGACGACGTGGATCTCCTTACCGCTCTCGTTTGTCACGAGATCGTTCGCGTGCGCGCACGCATTGGAATAGCCCGACTTCGTGGCTTCATACGACTGAACCACATCTGGAGCGTCATGAAGGAGTAAGGAACGTGGTTCCCATGTATCCTGCTCGGTAGGAGATCCAAGCCAGCGTACTCGGTACCTGCGCGCGGATGGAACCGCTCGCTTCTCATGAGCCGACTGCAGTACTGGTTGTGGAGGGTCCTCGTGACCCACAATGCGATCT
Organism: Peronospora farinosa; assembly: GCA_947646735.1. Classification (NCBI taxonomy): domain Eukaryota; phylum Oomycota; class Peronosporomycetes; order Peronosporales; family Peronosporaceae; genus Peronospora; species Peronospora farinosa. The sequence continues at coordinate 26,036 of CANTFK010000943.1, read as the reverse complement.
ACAATCCAGCGCATCTGTCTCTCCGTATCAACAAGCGGAGGAGGGCCCTCGTGATGGTAATGCTGGCATCCTGGTCGCCCAGGATGATGTTGATCAGGCCGTGAACAAAGCTGACGATGCTCAGCTGGAGGCTGAGGCTGCCAGTGAGCGTGCTGCCCAGACTGCGAGTGAGACCCGGCAGTCGAACCGTGAGCTGATCGAACTGATAAAGGTTCTGGAACGCCAGGTGCTTGGTCAGGTTTAGACGGGATCGAGGCCCCGCCCCATGTCATCGGCGCGTCGAGCACGACGGGAAGGCCGTTCGACTTACGGACCTCTAAAGCCGGCATCGGATTCAAACCGTGAAGCGTAGCCGGACGATATTTTTTCAGCCGCCCGACATAGAATGTCAGGTGGAGTCGCAGTGAAGAGGGGACGTCGAGTGTATAAGCGTCGCCGTTTGTCTTTAGAACATTGAATAGACCGATGAAGCGTGGCGCGAGTATACTCGCGCCCAGCTTAGTGACCGCAGAATCCCTTAAACCTTCCGTAGATAATAATACACGGTCACCTTTCTCAAACTTGCTCATGTACTTTCTGCCATGTTTGTCAGCGTTCTCCTTCTGTTGATCTACCGCAGACTGTAATGCGTCGCGTACAAATCGGGTGATGGCTTGACGTTGGAGTATAAATTCCGACACAGCCATGTCATCAATTGGTCGCGCCGACTCAATCGGCGCGTAGTTGGCAGTAGGCGAACGCTTGCCCGAAGACGGGTCAATCAACGTCTGCGCAGTCCCTCGAGCTAATGGGGACGCCACGTCTGATGGCGTTAAAGTGGCCGTCGTCGCCTTGGATCGGGTTACTGCATTCGCGCTCAAAATACCGTGATCTGCACTCGATCCTTGTTTATCACCTTTATCCCCCCCAGAGTAGAGCCACTAGGTGTTGTGGGTCGCCCCACGGCCAGGACAGTAGGAACACGAGGGTGACGAGCCGAATTCACAAAAAGTGGCGTCAACCCTGTTGACGCGTGTACGGCGTTGTTGAGTGCGAACTCAGCGAGTGGTAAAAATGCACTCCAACTTGTGAATGACGTAGCGTAACTCCGAAGAACGTATTCGAGGACCCGGTTCACGCGCTCGGTTTGCCCATCCGTTTCCGGATGGGCTGCCGTCGACATCAGCAGTTTTGTCCCGAGGAGCTCGAAAAGTGACGTCCAAAATGCGGACGTAAATCGCGGGTCACGGTCCAAAACAGTGTTTTCTGGAAGGCCATGATGACGGAACACCGCGTCGATGAAGTGCGACACGGTCTCTGCCGCGGTAAACTTAGCGTGAACAGGCACGAGATGTGTCATCTTGCTGAATCGGTCAACAAAAAACAAGATGCCCATTCGAGCTTGGCTACCGGGCGCAAGCCAGAAGATGAAGTCCATCCAAAATGATCTCCAGGCCTCGGCTGCAATTGGCAACGATCGAAACGGAGCCTGTGACGATGGAGATGGCTTCACACGCTGGCATATTTCGCACGTTCGGATCCAGTTGCGTACCCACTTATACATGTGGGGCCAGAAGAAGTCTCGAGACACAGCCGCGAAAAGACTTTCGCGGCCTTAATGGCCGCCAGCAAGGGCATCGTGATACTCGTGGATGATTCTTGCACGCAAAACCATGTCATTGGTAATCACCGTGCGAAGAGCATCGAATTGGTCGGTGCTAAACAGAAGCAAATCGCCGTCTAAACTGTATCGATGAATGTGGGCGCGCTTGGTTTGGGATAAGGCTACCAGTGCAGCATCGCTGGGAGCACGCAGATACTCGATATTGTCCGCATAGTCTGAATCGGCCTTGTACGCTGCGACGATCTCATCAAGAAAACACAGCTCGGGTGTAACCCGAGTTATATTCAGCGATACACACATCGCACATCGATCATCATCGTCCTCTTCATCAGTAGCCTGACGACTCAGAGCAGTCCGAGGATCGTAGTCGGTCCGTCGTGACAAGGCGTCAGCGAGAATATTAGTCTTTCCTGGCTTGTAATGCACGACAAAGTTGTACTCAGAGAAGAATGAGAGCCATCGTGCCATCCGTTGGGACAATTGTGGGCTCTTCATCGCTGTGTGCAGCGATGCATGATCGGTATACAGATTAAATGTACGTTCACCAAGGAGATGCACGCGAAACTAGATGAGTGCATAGCGCTTCGCCAACAACTACTTGTCGTGAACCGGATATTTCTTCTCAGCTGGCTTCATCTGTCGCGACTGATAGCTCACGATTTTTTCGCGGACCTCATCATCAAATTGCATGAGGGCACAACAAATTGCAAAATCACTGGCATAGCAAACCACGTGGAACGGCTTGGAGTCGTCTGGTAGGACCAGCACTGGCTATGACGATAGGCTCTTCTTTACTGCTTCGAAGGCTGCTTGGTGCTCGGGACGCCACAACCACGTGGCGTCTTTCTTCAAGAGTGACGACAAAGGCTGGATAGAACCAGCATAATCCTTTGTATACTTGTGCAAATAATTAGCCAAGCCGAGCCACTGGCGCAACTCCGTAGGGTTCTTGAGCGTGGGCCAAGAACAGATGGACGACACCTTCTCTGGATCAGCTCGAACTCCCGATTTACTCACATAGCAACCTAACACCGGAATCTCCGGTGCACAAAAGACACACTTCTTGAGATTCGCGTACAACTTGTTGTCCCGCATAACTTGAAACACTTGCTTCAGGTGTTGAAGGTGAACTTGGACATCGTTGAGGTTGCCCTCGGCGCGACTATGGACGAAAATGTCGTCAAAATAACTTGGGGCAACGTTTCGAAGGGGTCTCAACACTTAAGACACCATGCGATTGAAGGTGGCCGTAGAGTTCTTCAATCCTTGTGGCATAACCAGCCACTCCCATAACATGCCACTCGGGGTGCTCACCGCGGTGAGTGGGATATCGCTCGGGCGCATCAAAATCTGGTAAAAGCCATCGGTCAAGTCGATGGCACTGAAGATGACACTTCCTGACATGGAATTCAGCACCATGTCCTTCCTGGGAATTGGCGTTTGCGCAGGAATAGTGGCATCACTCAACTTATTAAACGCATGCACTATCCGCCAGCCTCCCGTAGCCTTCTTCACGCAGAAGGGTGGACTCGAATGTGGTGAGATACTCTACCCGCTTTGCGGCGGCCTTCGAAGAATGCGTCAATAGCTTCGACTTGATTTCGAGGCAACGGCCACTGCCGTGTCACACAATACTTCGACCCTGGCACGAGATCAATCTCGTGCCGAACACCACGGTCCGCAGGAAGTTCAGCCGGGATCTTGTCCGGGAACACGTCTGCATACTCACGAGCAATGTCGTAGACGGGGTTACCAGACTCTCGCAGGGCCTCCCATGACTGTGATGCAAACCTTTCTTCACGCGCAGACTTCGGCTCAGCGCTTCGAGGACGCGCCATATGCTCCTCGTTTGTCACGGTAACCACCTCGTTGGTGATTAGACACACTTGTTCCACAGTGCCTCCCTTAAGGTCACGTAGGAAATGTTTCCAGGAAAGCCCTGGAAGATTTGTAATGGAAGACGCATGACGAGGAGGAATCTCGACCTCGATATATTGGCGCCTTTGTGGACTCCCTTCCGCGTACACGATAGCGTGGACACATTCCAACGCTAAATTGTCGGTGCTGGTGTCCCCATCGTGCTTCGAGTCACTACTCGAAGCTGGCGAACCGCAGTCAGGTGATAAACCATCACCCCCCTCTAGGCACTGGATGTCGTCATCCAAGATGCCGGAAACACTTGACGAGAATGACCCATACTCGACCGTCGGCACTTGATGCAGGATCTCCTGCTCAGCCGCCGTAAACCCGTGTGGGAGCCCCTGCTCAACCACAATGTGCCCATGTGGGAACCTCGGTTCGACCACAGTGGGTGATGAGGGTAACTCCGGTTCGACCATCATGCTCTCGCGTGGGAACTCCTGTCCGTCCACGTCACACTCGTTGGCGAGCTCTTGCTCGTCGTCACAATGCCCTTGTAGGAGCCCCTGCTCAACCACAAAAGGTTCAGATGGGAATACTGGTTCAACCACTGCATTCACGTGCGAGAAATCCGGACCTCCGCTCCATCAGTAGGGCGTCTTGCCACATAATGTAAATTTATATTTAGTAAGAAACATATTATATATATGTCAGTCTTGATTTTTGATAGTGCGTCCAGTACAGCGCCCTCATGATGGGCGTCCATAACTTGCACCGATATCTGCGCTTTCGCACGGCCCTCAGCCGCGCGATGCCCTGGCTTGCGACAACGAAAGCAAACCATTTGACGCCCGATGCGAGCGTCACCCTTATAAGAAGTTACACGACGTTGGTCACCCGACGACTCAATCACGTCGATCTCCATAGGTTCCGGACCAGAAGGCCGGGGAACGGTGACGACCGAGGGTTTGGCATAGGCCTTTGTGACCCTAAAGTCCTCATTGAGGGCAATATAGAAAACGCCTCCTCCAATGTGGCAGGCTCGGCGCTCTCCAGCGATAAGCGGGTCTGCCCTTCACGCATACCATCCACAAAGACATTCACCTGCGTGTACATATCGATGGGGTGCGTGATAATACACGACGCCAGATGCCTAGCCATCTGTACGTAGTCGCGCATCGCCATTTTACCCTGTCGCATAGACAGAAATCTCAATCGCACCAATTTATCCTCTTGAGGTGGCTCGAAGGCAAGACGAAGATCGTCCTAGATGTTATTCAGGGTGGGGAACGCGTGCTCGTCCACAACGAGCTTACCAAGGGCCTACTCCTTGGTCTTCCAGGTAAGCGGGAAAGAACGAAGTTGACCTTCGCCTGGGGAGCCTCAAGAAGTCTCGAGGCGATGGCGATATCAACTTCTCGAAACCACCGATTCAGCGACAACCGTTCCTTACTTTATCCTGATTAGGAGAAGTTTTAAATCTTTACGTCCTCATTACGTGATGTGCGAGGAAGTTAAGCCTCGCCGGTTCGATTCGGCGAGCTCGCGTGCCATAAACTCATGTATGGCGAGACGTTGCGCGTCAGGGGTCGCTGATCTCATCAACGACGCGACGAATGCCTCTCCCGATATCGCCACGAGGCGATTAAGGGCATCCCACTCAACACCAGTAAGATGGGGGAAGGTCGCGTGCTCCAGAAATAAATCTGGAGCGTCAAAGTACGACGATTCGCTCATCCCAAACTCGGGTATAGGAAGGACTACTATGTGTAATGGGGATAGAACGTACCGTCACTAGCTTACACGCGCGCTTGAGGAAGACTCAAGCCCAAGTATTAGGTATTAAGTAAATTTAACTCTGTTTTTTATTTTAGTTTTAATTCGTACTGATTACGAAGATTTTAGTCGTAATAAATACGACAGTGTTCCCGCCTTTTGGGAACCACACAATTTCAGGTTGATTTATCATTGGTCCATATTATGACTTTTAGGCCCCAATAATAAACCAATAATAAATTACCACGCGGTGCCCGCTATTCGGGCCCAGCACCTGCCTACATATGTAATTGTTTATTTGTGTTAATACTATGTGTGTAATGTAGCCCATTACAGAACTCAACAACAGGAAGCAAAGAGCTCCATCGATTAGGCGTTTCAGCACAAACGCTGCGGAGGATATCTTCAACAACGCAATTTACGCGTTCAGTTTGAACATCGGTCTGCGGATGATCTGCTGTGGACATGTCCAAACGGGTGCCCAGTACCTGGAAGACGGACTTCCAAAACTTACTCGTAAAACGAGGTTCACGGTCAGAAACAATTGCCACTGGCAAGCCATGTTAGCGAAACACTCGATCGATAACAGCTCCGCTGTATCGTCACCATCTATAGGGTCTGGCACAGCCGCTAAGTGAGTCATCTTGCTCAAACGGTCAACAAAGACCACAATACCCGTGTTGCCATGCGAATCTTTTGGTAAACCAAACAAAAAATCCATACTAATGGACTCTCAACGCTCAATAAGGATAGAAAAGCTATTTAGAGGCGCTGCCGAATGGGGCGAGGAGTTCACCCGTTGACACGTTTCATACGTACGCACATACGTGTTCACCCATTTGTATAATTTGGGCCACCGATATCTTTGGCATACTGCCCCATAGGTCTTTTCACGACCCAAAAGACCACCGATGGCGGTATCATGTACCTCATAGAGGATACGATGCTTCAGGTTCTCGTCATGAGGAACTACAATACGCGGAGGGTCCGCTACATCTGTACGATAGTACAACAGCCCCTCATCGATAGAATATCGATGGAGGCTCGCACGTAATCGTGCCGACAATTTAATGTCCAATTCTTTAAACTCATCACTGCCAAGAGCATGTAGCAACGCTATACAGTGATCATCTTTAGCATACGCCAATCGAATGAGATGAATGATAGAAGACGACAACGTCGTCACATGAGCCAGCTCATAGTCAGATCTGCGTGACAACGCATCAGCCAAAGCATTTTGCTTACCCGGCTTATATTTCACCTCGAAGTTATTTTCGCAAAGAATGACAGCCATCTGGCCATTCTCTGCGAGAGATGCGGCGACTGAGTCGCAGTGCGTAAAGACGCATGATCGGTATAGATCACAAAAAGGCTTTGAGCTTAGCAGATGAACTCTAAATTTGACCAGGGCATACTTCATCGCAAGTAGCTCTTTGTCATGAACTGAATAGTTCTTCTCTGCAGCTTTTAGCTGGCGAGTATTAAAAGCGACTACACGCTCACGGCCTTCATCACCTATTTGTAACAGAGCACTGCCAATGGCAAAATCCGATGCGTCACAGACGACACTAAACGGTCGATCAGGGTCTAACAAAGACAAAATAGGAGCACGTAGAAGGCTCGCCTTCATCGCTTGGAAAGCATCTTCGTGTTCGGCATGCCAACACCATTCCACATCCTTTTTAAGAAGATTGGATAACGGCCGAGACATATCAGCGTAATTCTCGCTGTACTTGTGTAAGTAAGTGGCAAGGCCAAGCCACTTACGCATGTCCTTCTGATTTTGTAAAACAGGCCAATCGACTATGGCTTTGACCTTGGCGGGATCCGCTCTGAGGCCTCGCTTCCCAATGAAGCACCCTAGAAAGGGAATTTCTTCGGCCCCGAAGATTCACTTAAATGCATTAGCATATAATTTATTAGTGCGCATGCACTCGAGCACAGCTCGTAAATGAACAAACTGGTTCTCAATATCTGACCGCCCATTTTCAGCTCGACTATGGACAAAAATGTCATCAAAGTACGTCTGTGCATATTTTCGATGGGGTCGAAACAATTCCGTCACCAAACGGTCAACCGTAGACGAGCATTAGATAGCCCCTGGGGCATCGCCAAACACTCCCAGAGCATACCGCTCGGAGTACTAACAGCAGTAAGCGGAATATCACTAGCTCGCATGAGCAACTGGTAATAACCATCGACTAAGTCGAGCGCACTGTACATGGTACAACCAACCGTATTGTTCTGAAGAACATCCTTTCTAGGTATTGGCGTCTGTGCAGGTATAGTGGATGCATTGAGCTTATTATAAGCATGAACGATACGCCACTTACCATTCGGTTTCTTAACACAGAAAGTGGGTGTCGAGTGCGGAGATTTGCTCTCGCGCACTATGCTCGCCGCGTGCTTTGCACGAAAGAACTCGTCAATGACGTCACACTGTTCTTTGGGTAAAGGCCACTGCCGTATTACGCAGCATTTGGTTCCAGGAATTAAGTCAATTTAATGACGTACACCCCTATCAGGCGGTAGAATAGACGGTGGATCGTGACACACCACGTCCTAATATTCCTTAACTAAAGGATAGTAGGGATCTGAAGGGTACTTCAGAATAGATGCTCCACTACGCGCACTTAGTGCCGCTTTTGTATCTTCAAGGACTGTCTCATCGACAAGCGAGGATGAGTTCAGCTTGAGGTTAGGTCAAATGACCACCATATCGGATAGAGCACCAGCCTTCAAGGCTTGATGAAATTCATCCACAGACATTTCGTCTAGCTCTAAGAGAGCATTTAGTGATAAGAGGACCTCAAGGTCAACCTCACCATCTGCTCACCCGTCACTCATTGACCAGAGTGTAAAGCTGTTAACGCACCACCACGTGATAAAACAGACGTCTTGCGCCTCACAGCCGCCATCTGGCGACGCTGCCGTCTACCATACCTTTTAAAGTACTTGGTATACCTACATCCCCGAGATTAACAGTTCTTTTTGACCTTAACCTGCCCTATGCGAAAGCCGATGTCAATTTTGACATCCAGTGAGTTACTATTACCAGTGACCTCACTAACAAGGTCATCGACCTTCACTTGCTCTATACGAGAGCCGATGTCATTTCCGACATCCAGTGAGTCACTATCACAGGTGACATCACTAACATCATCGACCTTCACTTGCTCTATACAAGAGCCGATGTCATTACCGACATCCAGTGAATCGCATTTACAGCCAATATTACTAACAAGGTCATCGACCTTAACTTGCTCTATACGAGAGCCGATGTCATTACCGACATCCAGTGTCTCAATATTACTTTGAGTATCACTCAACGGAGTACGTGCCGATCCACTAGGTGTCACTGAGCTTTGCTCGACACTAATATTGTTGACATCGGAGTTTATCAACTCAGACACTCCGATGTCCAGCACACTAACTGAATCAGTTAATGGCTCGCGCCAATAGCACTTTTGTTTTCTAGCGAAGGTGGATTCATGACTCTCCAAAGCTTCGCTAGGAACATTGCGCGTTGCGCCTAACGTTTTGGATCTCCAATCGATCCACGGCTCATGGCGTTCCAGCCAGGCCATACCGAGAATGAGATCATGTCTCGAGTCCAAATCTAGGATAAGACAGCGTTCAACGCTATTGAAGTCTAAGAACTTTACACCTAAGTTCAACGGAACTTTAGGAACGGTGACACGTACACCGGTCGCGAGACGCACGGTTATACTGTCACCCTCCTGCGCTTTTAGCGCCTCAGCATACCGCTTACTCCCTTCAAGGGAACGACGTCGGACATAATTACCTGACGCCCCTGAGTCAATTAAAATTGACCATGGATTCTCAAAACCCTTAACGGTTGCCGACACAACCAACAAGCCTGTCTTGTAATCCTGTTCCATGGAAGCATCCACAGAACCACCTGGGGCTAAGCCCTGTTTACCTTTACCTCCTACAGGCTCAAAAGAACTTAGTTCTTTTCCAGTAGGGCGCCCCGCGTCTTCTGGGAGCTGACGTTTTCCCTTGCGGTGCTCGCCTTTTGGCTATGAGCGGGGTTTCGGCTCTGCCGATTTGAACGTTGCTTTCGCAACGGACAGCTAGGGCGGAGATGCCTAGTGCTTCCGCACATGTAACATCTACGGATGTTACCTTGCTGCTCAGCAGCTTGAAGCTCAGCTTCTTCAGCGTGGCTGAGGTAGGGAAAAAATCTTCTCCTCTGGATTCGAGAAGTTGAAATGGCAATGGATGCCGCCATGCTTGTATCAGATAAGCAACGAGTTGGCTTGGACATTTCGAAGCTCGGTGGAAGAGCTAGAGAGTGGTCTCTAACGAGCGATGTCTCTGTAAATGCTGCATTTCCCACATGAAAAATGCTTCAAAAGCAATTAACTTGTGTGTTTGCACCGCCTAATCAGGCTTATCGTGTGCGCTCACACTTTTTAGCTACCCGACAGGGTAAGAAAGAATTGTCGGACTATGTCCAAGAGTTGAGAACTCTCATTGCTGCTATGCAGCAGGACCTTCTTGCGGAGGAAGTCCGAGTAACCATTTTTATGGAAGGACTTTGTACTGGGGTCGCCAGGGCAGAAGTTTTCCATGTCCAGCCTTCGACTTTCGAAGAGGCAGTTAGTTTAGAGTTTAACGCTGAGACCAATTTCAAATCTTTTCGCTATGGTATGCCCTGGCATAATTTTAATGCCTCTAACAGGGCGGAACCCATGGCCTTCCCCTAAAAGGTTTTCACGTTCAAAACGAGTATGAGAGCTTTTGGGTATAAATCGGGAACAGGCACCGGAATGTATTGCGTTGGCGCAGCCGACGCTGTCTGTAATGGGCCACATTACACACATAGTTAACATGAATAAAGAATCACATATGTAGACAGGTGCTGGGCCCGAATAGTGGGCTCAGCGTGGTAATTTATTATTGGTTTATTATTGGGGCCTAAAAGTCATAATATGGACCAATGATAAATCAACCTGAAATTGTGTGGTTCCCAAAAGGCGGGAACACTGTCGTATTTATTACGACTAAAATCTTCGTAATCAGTACGAATTAAAACTAAAATAAAAAACAGAGTTAAATTTACTTAATACCTAATACTTGGGCTTGAGTCTTCCTCAAGCGCGCGTGTAAGCTAGTGACGGTACGTTCTATCCCCATTACACATAGTAGTCCTTCCTATACCCGAGTTTGGGATGAGCGAATCGTCGTACTTTGACGCTCCAGATTTATTTCTGGAGCACGCGACCTTCCCCCATCTTACTGGTGTTGAGTGGGATGCCCTTAATCGCCTCGTGGCGATATCGGGAGAGGCATTCGTCGCGTCGTTGATGAGATCAGCGACCCCTGACGCGCAACGTCTCGCCATACATGAGTTTATGGCACGCGAGCTCGCCGAATCGAACCGGCGAGGCTTAACTTCCTCGCACATCACGTAATGAGGACGTAAAGATTTAAAACTTCTCCTAATCAGGATAAAGTAAGGAACGGTTGTCGCTGAATCGGTGGTTTCGAGAAGTTGATATCGCCATCGCCTCGAGACTTCTTGAGGCTCCCCAGGCGAAGGTCAACTTCGTTCTTTCCCGCTTACCTGGAAGACCAAGGAGTAGGCCCTTGGTAAGCTCGTTGTGGACGAGCACGCGTTCCCCACCCTGAATAACATCTAGGACGATCTTCGTCTTGCCTTCGAGCCACCTCAAGAGGATAAATTGGTGCGATTGAGATTTCTGTCTATGCGACAGGGTAAAATGGCGATGCGCGACTACGTACAGATGGCTAGGCATCTGGCGTCGTGTATTATCACGCACCCCATCGATATGTACACGCAGGTGAATGTCTTTGTGGATGGTATGCGTGAAGGGCAGACCCGCTTATCGCTGGAGAGCGCCGAGCCTGCCACATTGGAGGAGGCGTTTTCTATATTGCCCTCAATGAGGACTTTAGGGTCACAAAGGCCTATGCCAAACCCTCGGTCGTCACCGTTCCCCGGCCTTCTGGTCCGGAACCTATGGAGATCGACGTGATTGAGTCGTCGGGTGACCAACGTCGTGTAACTTCTTATAAGGGTGACGCTCGCATCGGGCGTCAAATGGTTTGCTTTCGTTGTCGCAAGCCAGGGCATCGCGCGGCTGAGGGCCGTGCGAAAGCGCAGATATCGGTGCAAGTTATGGACGCCCATCATGAGGGCGCTGTACTGGACGCACTATCAAAAATCAAGACTGACATATATATAATATGTTTCTTACTAAATATAAATTTACATTATGTGGCAAGACGCCCTACTGATGGAGCGGAGGTCCGGATTTCTCGCACGTGAATGCAGTGGTTGAACCAGTATTCCCATCTGAACCTTTTGTGGTTGAGCAGGGGCTCCTACAAGGGCATTGTGACGATGAGCAAGAGCTCGCCAACGAGTGTGACGTGGACGGACAGGAGTCCCCACGCGAGAGCATGATGGTCGAACCGGAGTTACCCTCATCACCCACTGTGGTCGAACCGAGGTTCCCACATGGGCACATTGTGGTTGAGCAGGGGCTCCCACGCGGGTTTACGGCGGCTGAGCAGGAGATCCTGCATCAAGTGTCGACGGTCGAGTATGGGTCATTCCCGTCAAGTGTTTCCGGCATCTTGGATGACGACATCCAGTGCCTAGAGGGGGGTGATAGTTTATCACCTGACTGCGGTTCGCCAGCTTCGAGTAGTGACTCAAAGCACGATGAAGACAACAGCACCGAGAATTTAGCGTTTGAATGTGTCCACGCTATCGTGTACGTGGAAGGGAGTCCACAAAGGCGCCAATATATCGAGGTCGAGATTCCTCCTCGTCATGCGTCTTCCATTACAAGCCTTCCAGGGCTTTCCTGGAAGCATTTCCTACTTGACCTTAAGGGAGGCACTGTGGAACAAGTGTGTCTAATCACCAACGAGGTGGTTACCGTGACAAACGAGGAGCATATGGCGCGTCCTCGAAGCGCTGAGCCGAAGTCTGCGCGTGAAGAAAGGTTTGCATCACAGTCATGGGAGGCCCTGCGAGAGTCTGGTAACCCCGTCTACGACATTGCTCGTGAGTATGCAGACGTGTTCCCGGAAAAGATCCCTGTAATGGGGCAACCTTTTACATAAGTAGTTATAGGAATAATACATAATTACATAAGTAGGCATAGGGCAGTATTCGATTAGCGGATACTGGGCGTCATTTTATTATTGGTTTATTATTGGGGTGCCAGACCCAATAATTAGCCAATAATAAATTGACTTCCATATTGAATGGTTCCCATGAGCTAGGGAACATATTCGCACTTACTGCGAATTAATAAAAACAAAAATACAACAGAGTTATATTTACAAGTTAACTAAGAGCTCTTTCTCAACGCCCTTTTTGTGTAAGACGGTAACGGGTCCTTAACTCGTTACACCTGGTAGCACTTCGTAGTCCTTCCAATGACCAGATTCGAGATGAATACAGACGAGTCTTCGGTGGCTCCAGCGGTCTCGCTAGAGCATTCTGATTTCTTACATCTCACCTCGGTGGAGTGGCAGTCACTACATCGCCTCGCGGCGGTGTATGGTTAAACTGTTGTGACGTCGCTGCTGAGCACAGCGACGTCCAATGATCAACGTGCCGCCATCCAAGACTTTATGGTGCGCGAGCTCGCCGAAGCGAATCGGCGAGTATTGACTCCCTCGCGCACTTCGCACCATGACGTTATCAAGATGGAGAAGTCAACGTACTCCGGTGATGGTCCGGATCGTCTTCCCCTCAATCGCTTGTTTCGCGAGGTGGATATTGCAATAGCGTCAAGATTATTGACGCTCCAACGGCCAAGGTCAATTTCCTGTTGTCTCGTCTTGCCGGCAAAGCCAAGGAATGGGATCTCGGAAAGCTTGTCGTAGATGAGTCGGCGTTTCCTACGCTGGACGATATCCAGCGTGACTTACGACTGGCTTTCGAGCCTCCTCAAGATGAATCTCGCTTGCGTGCATATTTCTTCTCACTTTGACAGGGCAAGCTGTCGATGCGTGACTACGTGCAGAAGACACGTCATCTTGCTTCGTGCATTACCACGCAGCAATTGACATGGCTTCACAAGTTAATGTCTTTATTTTTGGCATGCAAGAGGGCATGACGCGTTACTGCCTCACACGTGCCGAGCCAAAGTTCCTCGAGGAGGCATTTGCCCTCGCGCTTCGTGAGAATTACACTGTCGCGTCGTCGTACCTGCACGCAGCGTCACAATAATCCCGGACGTCTGGCCCAGAGCCAATGGAAATTGATGCAATTGAGTCCTCTCGTGGTCGCGGCAAATCATTAATCCGCGACATTCGCAATCTTAACACGATTAAGTGTTTTCGCTGTGGTAAAACAGGCCATCGTGCGGCTGTCTGTCGTGCACCTGCGCCGGTGACTATGAACACAGCTGTCTCACGAGGAGACGCTGTGTCGTCGGTGGTCCCGCCAAAAAACGAGCGGTTCCAGTAGGCGTGGGGAACCCTACTGGCAGAAATGGAGCCCCGAGTACTCAGGTGGCAGTTCGGGCTCCTAGCCCCAAAGTGATTCATACCCACTTCAATGCCACTACCATGCGCGATGACTCGAGACTGATTATTATCAGTCTCATCGTCGCTGGAGTAAAGTGACCACTCCGAGCGTTGCTGGATTCTGGCAATCCAACAACTTCTTTCGTGCATCCTGTTTGTACCTTTCTCGTCTACTGTCACGGTTCGAGAAGGTCCAGGTGACATCGTTGTCAAACTTGCCGATGGACAACCAAAACGTGTCCCGCGTAAATAAGTGGTTTTACCGTACACTTTCGACGGTTTCCAGAGCAACGACGAATTTTTGGTGTACGAGATGAACTATGCATTTGATTGCATACTTGGGATACCGTGGCTGTCACGGTATCAGCCGAAGATAGATTGGCTATCTCGGTCCGTCAAACGACGAAGCGGTTATGACGTCAGTGAAGTGTTTACTCATTTGTTGGTCGCTTCATCCGATTGGCCTCACGTCAGGGTCGTGAACGAACTCGCCACGACTAGTAGTCAACACAGAGAGAGCGATAACCCTCTGTGCGCAGTATGTTCCGTTACACTGATGTAGACACAGAACGAGGCGGTCGAACAGCGGTTCCCGCATACACAGACATCGGTCGAACAGGGGTTCTCGATTCACAACGAGGCGGTTGAACAGCGGTTCCCGCACACACAGACATCGGTCGAACAGGGGTTCCCGATTCTCAACGAGGCAATCGAGCAGAGGCTCCCGCAAACAAGTAAGGCGGTCGAAGACTTTGGTTGACGAGAATGGGCGGACTATGGATCCGCATGAGACCGACGTGGTGGAGACAGAGCTCCCACGTGTAGAGAAGGTTTAGGTACATCGTATTTTTGTGATAGCGACGTGCCAGTCTCGAGCAGGGACTCGAGACACAAGAGAAAACGCAAGAAAGAAGCACGCCGATCACCGAGACGACGAAATTAACGTCAACATGCTGATGCATTTGATTCCGTAGTGACGGAATCCGTATGCGCACTTGAATATTTGGAGGTATCCCCACATCGTGGCCGCTACATTGAGGTAGCGAGCACACCGTGCACTGCTGCAGAGATCACATCTCTGTCAGAACTTTCATGGAAAGACTTCCTATATGACCTCAAGGCTGGCGACATCGAGCAGGTGTGCGTCGTTTCAGCCACCGAAGCAGCCAGTGAAGAAGTTCTGGAGGCTCGCCCGAAAAGCGCCGAGCCTAAATCAGCGCGCGAAGAACGCTTCGCGTTACAGTCTTAGAATGATCTTCGATCTTCGGGCAACCCTGTTTACGATATAGTTCGTAAGTACGCCGATATTTTCCCGGAGAAAATTCCAGCTGAGATTCCAGCGGATCGTGGAGTGCGGCACGAGATAGATCTTGTACCAGGATCGAAGTATTGCGTGACACGGCAGTGGCCGTTACCGCGTGATCAAGTCATTGCTATTAATGAATTTTTCGAGGGTCGCCGCAAGGCTGGCCATGTCCGCGAGAGTATCTCGCCACATTCGAGTCCGACTTTCTGTGTGAAGAAAGCCACCGGCGGTTGGCGCATTGTGCACGCCTTCAACAAGCTGAATGACGCCACGATCCCGGCTCAAACGCCTATCCCTCGAAAAGACATGGTATTGAGTACCATGTCCGTGAGCGAGATCTACAGCGCCATAGATCTGACAGACGGTTTCTATCAGATCCTCATGAGGGACAGTGACATTCCGTTCACTGCGGTCAGCACCCCAAGCGGGATGCTTTGGGAGTGGTTTGTCATGCCACAAGGTCTTAAGAATGCTCCAGATACGTTCAATCGGATGGTGACACAAGTACTTCGCCCACTTCGCGACTTTGCACCAAGCTACTTTGATGACATTTTTGTTCACAGCAGCGCTAAGCAAAAGCTCAGCGCTACGGAGGTACACCTTCGACACTTGAAGCAGGTATTTAAGTTATGCGCAAGAATAAATTGTATGCGAATTTGAAGAAATGTGTCTTCTGCGCTCCCGATATTCCAGTACTCGGTTGTTACGTCAGCAAGGAAGGTGTCCGCGCTGATCTTGAGAAGATCTCATCGATCTGTTCCTGGCCAACGCCCAGGAACCAAACTGAATTACGTCAATGGCTCGGTCTGGCGAATTACTTGCATAAGTATACGAAGAACTATGCTGAGCTAATTCAGCCATTATCGACTTTGCTCAAGAAAGACGCAGTATAATTATGGACGGCAGAACATCAATCTGCCTTCGACTCCGTAAAGAAGAGCTTTTCCGAGGCAACGGTGCTGATGCTACCTGATTACTGCAAGCCATTCCACGTCGTATGTGACGCGAGAAATTTCGCTATAGGATGCGCCCTCATGCAATTTGATGACGAGGGTCGAGAGCGCGTCGTGAGCTTTCAATCACGACAGATGAAACCTGCCGATAAAAATTATCCGGTACACGACAAAAAACTTTTGGCTATGCGCTACGCGCTAATCAAGTTTAGAGTATTTTTGCTCGGCGAAAAGATGTTTTCTATCTACACCGATTGCGTACCTCCGTCAAGAGTCCTCACTTGTCCCAGCGTATGGCATGGTGGTTGTCATTTTTTGCCGAGTATAATTTTGTGGTGCATTACAAGCCTGGCAAGAATAACAATCTAGCTGACGCGCTTTCTCGTCGTCCTGATTACGATACTCGGCGTGATATGGGTCATCAAACGGAGTATGTTGATGACGACGAAGATATCTGTGTGTGTTGTATTGACCTGGGGCTTAATGCGATGATTTAGACCCCCGTGCTTTCGATCCGAACTCAGATCGCTGAATCCTACGCGAATAATTCCTTCTATGCGAGAATCAACAATTATCTCAGGGACCCGAGCGAAAAATTACTTGCGAAGTTGACGAAACCAACACGCTACAACATAAGGCGTTACGCGCTTGACGGTCCGTTGCTGACGTACACGATGGACGTCTTTGATTCCCCGCGTGTCGTCATCCCTGCTGATGACGACCTTCGAGCCCGATTGGTTCATAAATTTCACGACAGCCCAGCTGGCGGACACCTGGGTCGCGAGAAGGCGTTTGCAGCTATTTCTCGCGTATTTTTCTGGCCGCGAATGTATAAATACATCCAGAAATGGGTGCGCTCCTGTGAAACCCGTCAGCGTGTGAAGCCCGCGCCATCCTCACAAGCTTTAGTGCGTCCGCTTCCGATTGCTACGGAAGCCTGGCGCTCGGTCAGCATAGATTTTATCTTTGGACTTCCACCGGATGAACAGACTGCACGGGCGTATTGGTCCTAGTGGATCGATTCAGCAAAATGGTGCATTTTGCTCCGGTCTCCACCAACATTACGGCGGAGACGACAGCAGAGATCTTCATTGATCTTATCTTTAGGCATCACGGCTTGCCAGAATCTATTGTTTCGGGCCGTGACCCGCGTTTCACTGCGGCTTTCTGGGCCGAATTATTCCAGCTATTAGGCACGCGGTTGCTTATGTCTACGGCGGCCCATCCAGAGACGTATGGTCAAATGGAGCGCGTGAACAGAGTGCTCGAAGATGTTTTACGCAGTTATACAACATCGTTCTCGTCATGAAGTTCGCTTCTTCCACTTGCAGAGTTTGCAATCAACAATGCTGTTTATGCGGTGACCGGGTTGACGTTCTTTTTCATTAACAACGCGAGGCATCCTCGCGTTCCGGCGCTACTTGCCTTCTCAGCTTCAGAACACTCTGTTTCCAAGCTTGGTGGGGGAGTATCTACGGACGGAGTTGCGCCGAAACTATTGATGATTGATTACGACGCGAATGAGGTTGCTGCCGATACACCTAATACTATTAATTTTGTGGCCAACGGCATATCGACTCCTGACGCGATGCTTTCCATCGCGTCTCCCGTTGCTAATTTTGGCCCCAAAAGAGAAAACGTCGCCTGTAAGTTCGGCTGCAGTAACCGAATTTCTACTATTACGACAAGGAATCACGCGTTTTGTGCGTGATGCATTACAAGTGGCAGTCGACAAGCAAAAGGAGAATGCAGACAGAAAAGGTCAGAGAATATGTTAATATTTCGAGAAAGACAGAGTATTATTATCAACAAGTGGATTACAGAACACTTCAGTGACAACCTAGGGCGCTAATAAGTTAGCGCCAAGATATATTGGCCCATTTCGGGTTGTTAAGGTGCATGGTGACGCTTACACGCTAGACATACCTACATCTATGCGTTTGCACCTGACATTCTACGTCGGGCGCCTCAAGGCTTACCTGCCGGCGGATCTCCCTTCGAATCTTCCCCGCTCTTCTGTACCGGATCAAAATCCGACATCCCTTGACGACGACGCTGACGACGACTGGGTCCAAGTCCTGCCCGAATGCGTGAAGACTCGATCTACTGGGGTCATCCGAACGCAGTAGTCTCAAGCTGACGTAGGTGCGCAGCCAGTACCAGCTGCTCATGTCAAGTCCGCTCAGCAGCCTTAGTCGCAGCATCCGCACGATCTTGAGCTCTCCCAGCCATCTCGCAAGCATCAAGTAGGGCATTCTTCGACTCCTCGGCTTCAGCGCGAAGTAGGCGCAGCTCGTCATTTGACGGTACAGGCGCCCGTATGCAAGAATCGGCGCTCATCGCCAGAAATCTTCCGTCGTGATGCTCCTCCGCCCTAGATTGATGCATCGGGTGCGCGACGCTGGATTGTCGAACGGATTGTAGATCACAAGGATCATAAGTTTAATGTGCCGAGTAATGACTCGGCGCCCACAAAGAACCATGTCGAGAAACATTACAGGGTTCGCTGGTTGGGATATTCGCCGGCGGACGATAAATGGGAGCCATCGAGTACGCTGTTCCAAAACGTACCAGACGTGGTCGAGGACTATGAGTCCCGTAGAAAGACGGTGATCGCGACCGACGCTGCCGGTTTCATCCCCGATCTCGCGAGCCGTAACGCTTGCGAGCAACGAAACCACGACGACCTCCCGAGCGACTCCGACTCCGAGACCTATTATGAGGCTAGGGGGCATACGGATGATACGGTTGACGACCTCGGCTACGTGAAAGCCGTCGGCGATCGTAAGGACGCGCTCTCACTCGCCGTAGATCGGAAACCTGGAGCTCCAAAAGGCTTCTCTCATAATGGGCAATTCATGAGCGAATACGATCAGGCATGCCTTGCGTCTTCCCACTCCTGCCGGACCGGTCGCAATCTGCCCATGTTGCACGTTGTACATCCCTCACGAATGTGGACGTAACAAAGGTGATACTCGTCACAAGTCATGTATCGGCGTAGGTCGCCGATACCGTGCCATTCACAATTTTCTTCGTGACCTATTAACCAGGACGTTAAGGACGTTCCTTCACGTCGGCTCGCGTTCCATCGCCTGATGAAGGCACACCGAGATCTCTGCAACGCATCGTCGGTATATTCGTTGTTCGTCGCCTTGCCTCTCACTGTACGGTATCGCGTGAAAAGGGCCTTCATGACCTCCAGTGACTCGGGTTCGACAGCACCTTCAAGACCATACAAGCGCCATGGTTTCAAGTCCCCATCGATGACATGCGGCGCCTGCTCTCTTCGGATTGTCGCTTGGTGTTCCCAGTTCTGGTTGTCAAAGAAATTGTTTCTTTGACGCCTAGGGTCTATACTGCTTAGCTATGTCTAACTGATTAAGTTCGAAGTTACGCCGTTCGTCGAGAAGAGACTTTCTGCGATTCGCGCTTACGTTGTGGTAAGCGCAACTTAAAGAGGGGGGTGATGTAATGGGTCTACTATTACATAAGTAGTTATAGGAATAATACATAATTACATAAGTAGGCATAGGGCAGTATTCGATTAGCGGATACTGGGCGTCATTTTATTATTGGTTTATTATTGAGGTGCCAGACCCAATAATTAGCCAATAATAAATTGACTTCCATATTGAATGGTTCCCATGAGCTAGGGAACATATTCGCACTTACTGCGAATTAAAACAAAACAAAAATACAACAGAGTTATATTTACAAGTTAACTAAGAGCTCTTTCTCAACGCCCTTTTTGTGTAAGACGGTAACGGGTCCTTAGCCCGTTACAGACTTAAATCTTTGTAAATTGTACGAATTAAAACAAAAACAAAAAATTAGAGTTAAATTTACTTAATACCTGCTACTTGGGCTTGAGTATTCCTTAAGCGCACGTGTGAGCTAGTGACGGAAAAACTCTAGCTCCGTTACACTGCCTGGTAGTGGACTTAACCGAGTAGCGTGGCCTCATAACGCATGAAAGTCTCAAGGCGAGCATTAGAGACCTCCGGACCCTGGGCCAAAAGAGCCTCAATTTGATCGGGCCTAACAAACGCAGATAATTTATCTAGTGCGAGTCGTTGTGCCTCAGAGGTATTTTGATCCTCCATATTCACAGAGGATAAGTCTTAGAGAGTCAGGTGTAAGATTGACTACGAGTGCTACCAAGTGTACCGGAGGCTACACAGCCCTTTAGCCAGAGGAAAACTTTAGGCTAGTAGCTTATCAGTTACAAAAAACTAATTAAATATGACGGCTACAAGCCACTTAGCTCTACGGAACTAGTTAAAGTTTGGGCTAAAAGCCCTTTAATTATATGGAACTAACTAAGCGACTAAGAAGTCACCCTGTTCTAAGGAACTAAGAGGGAGTTTTAGTCTACAAGCAATAGCTTAAGCAGAGAATTAACAAACAGAGTGCAAGAACAAGCTAGGAACTTAGAGGTTCAGAGAACCAACGCACGAAGTGCACAAGAGAACGAGTCTATCAAGACTTGAGATCTTTAAGTCAAAATGAGAACTGATTTTATATATGCTTTAAATTATGCGAGAAATCCTACTCAAGTAACCTACACTAGATTAACTACAATTAAAATAATTATAATATGCCATTGCTTGTATCTGGATATGAAATTATCCAATCATCAGTGCATGTTGTACTTAGTACTACTGTATCAATGATGAAACTAATATCGATAGTATAAGGTATTACTGATACCTTATACTATCACTCACTTATGATACCCCTTTTTTACAAGGATCGGTATTAAGGATGCATAACATGCAATATAGAACTTCAACCGTAATGTCCTTTCGGTATGATGTTACAACCATCGTGTAACCCCGTTACAGCTCGTGCTCCAATGAAAAGCCTACAAGGTGGTGTTTATGTGGTTCCAGAGCAAGGAACGTATCAAACTCATGGACTTCCAGACCGAAGCCTTACGCACTAAATTTGTGAGAGTGATGAAGAATAAAGGTGTCGTCTTGGACGCTGTGGAAGCGACTCTGTTCGATTCTGCCCCTCGCCGGTCTTCCACCAAAAAACACAGCATAATACTTGGACAAGGTGCGCGATGTCTGCAAATCTCTCGCTAAGGCATAGCATTCGCTGGCACAGGAGAATTATCTAAGTTGCGTCGTCATGTAAGCTGCAGCATAAAAGCAAAATCGTTCATCGAAAGAAATTGTCAACCACCCTAATCATTCACTCCGACAATAGACCCGCTCTGCTTTTTCAAATTCGACTAGTCGTATGTAGTGGTAAGCAACGATTTTTGTGCAACCTGGTAGCATTGAAGTTGTTGTCGAGTAAGCCACGTTATGTTTTTTGGACACACAAGCGTTATTGTCGCTGAACAAGACCGGTTCTTTGTTGGAGTCAGCACAAAATTAGTGGGAGTATCACAAAACAGGGTCGATCCGTGCTATCACGTGCGACGACAAGCTGGACGTTGTAATGACCCAAAATGGCGAAGAAAAAGATGATGTAGAGCTCATTAGCTACGAGATTGTCGTTTAGCTACCTGTAGTAGGGCATCGACAGCTGCACAGCCACATCCTGCGTGACCCACTAGCTGGTCCTCGTCGACTAGCGATGGCTTTGAAATGTCAGATCAAGCAAAGTTGACTTGTAAGGAGAAAAAACGTCGTTCCGTTTGCTTGAAACAACCGCGTCCATCCATTCAGCCTACCAGCCATCACTAAGCTATTACAAGATGCCGATAGATTTGTTCTTGAAATAGGTAGTCAGGAACACCCCTCACCGAGTCACACAGTTTATTCTAAGCTAGCGGATCGTATTGTCATTTTACACGCGGCCTTTTTGGTGCGCGATCGCTACACATCTCATAACGGTTTAATGCTGTCATTTCTCGGTTTTCGAGGTGGAGTTGTTGTTCGCAAGCAAGATCACTGATTTCGTCCGCATTCGAAGGCTTCCTTACTGTAAAAGCCTTGTATTTTGGTGATTGCTTCTTCAGGTGCTCAAGTCTTCACATCTTCAACCGCATCGACATCGATAGCGTTAGCCACTTTTGAAGGATCATGACTTTTTCCACAACCGAGTGTTCGTCTAGCTTAGTATTCCAGCTACCCGCTTGCACCATATATTTGTCAGTCTACTCTTGTAGGTGCTCTTCTGAAAATTAACTGCGATGACATCAATTGTCACCATCCTCTTAAGCTCAATCATTCATGACGTCGAGTCCTTGATTGGCATCGTGTTGCTCTTTGCGATCAGAATGATCAATGGGGTGCTCGTGTTGATAACGTTTCGACCCCTAAAAGGCTACAGTAGGGCGGATAGAGCCAAGCCAACCTGATGAAAAATTAGGCGTCATTATTTCAGCCTTATCAAACCCGATTTTTTTTGTTAGCACCTTGAGCTGGACATCATTCCTTGAACTCAAAGCATCATAGATCTTAGTCTCGTTGCAGTTTGGCTTCCAGCATCAAAACGATGCCATCTATAAGATGATATCGATTGAAACTCGAATGTCTGTACTTAGCTGCGACTGCAAACGACTGAGATCAGACCTCGCACAGAGGTCGCTAACGGCATGCCAGCGTTCTGAACGATTTCAGTACGTGGTCTCGATCATGAAGTGCACAATAATGTAATCATGACGGAAATGAAATCTTAGCCACTTTTCTAAGGTGGCACCTGATTCTATTCAATTAGATGAATAACAATACCGAATCGTTCGGACTTTTAACGGCAACTTAGAAGCCCACAGTATGTAAACTGGTGTCTCGCAAAGTACCAGCAAAGCTAGCTCAAAAATCTGCATGTCCTACTCTGACTTGTGCTGCAATCAATATGACAGTCTTCGCTAAACTCTTGCCCATGTTGCAATCTGCAATAGGTGGGTCCCAGAGATATATGGACTTACAAGCACCTGAAACTCCTCAAGATACTCGATAAACAGTTCCGTGACGCAATTCACATGATGAATGAACTCGTAACGGAATTAGAGCCCGTCAATTCTGCCCACTAGATGGAATGATGCAGCGCAAGCGAGGCTGATACTAGTTCGCCATACCTAATGTTCCAGATGGATAAATCTCACTTACTTGTAGGACCGCCAATGGACACATCCAGTCCAGCCCAAGATAATGAATGAATGAGATCGACGGCCAATATATATATATATTTCTCTTAGAAAGCCAAGTGCAACGAAAAAAAACTGAGAAGGCTGCGCTATCGTATGACTGCGTCGTGATCTAGAATGAGCTTATGCTTTTGTTTACCACGTTGGTGAATCTGATGTAAATCACCGTCAGCCGACAATTGCTGCAACGTACGAGCAAATCCATGCAGACAGTTGATACGTCGACAATGAACGCGTTGCAAGTGCAGATGCAGGAGGTCGAGAAGAAAAAGAAAGTTTGGATAGGCAGGAGTGAGACTGAAGCACATTAGGCGGCAGCTACCGCTGTAATCACTGCTAGTGCTGATAATACTGCAAATTCTTCTGCTGCAGAATCGAAACGTGAGCTTCTTGCACGAGAGTACAGCCAAAAATATCATGAAGTATTTCTATATAATATGCCAAGATTACAGCACTCCTGACACGTCTTGTGCGCTCTACGTTCTTAGACAGAGCTACGAGTTTCATCTATGATAGATAAAGAAGGTAATGCTGCTACGGTATCCGAAGGCAGAGGTCAATATATTACGACGTAACACTTTTCCTAGATGTGTTTGAGATCGTGAAAATGCACACTACTGAAGATAATTTTACTTTCTTCACAGCGCCCTCATAAATGCAAATGCGAGTCTTCAGCAGGCCATGACCCGATCATACTTTCTTGTGTGCAATATATAAGTATTAGTATTATCGAATTACGTTGGTATTTAAATGGCACTTCGTGAGGAACACACCGAGGACGATTCAACATTCGCGTGTAGGGGCAATCGGTCTTTGGATAATTCTGCGTTCGGCCTATTGCCAATACGATATCTCGGCGAGCTCTTTACTATTGGCACTCATACCACTACTATTCTCTGCTATTCGGCACTGTTTCCTCAAACATATAAGCGAGTGTGGCACACTCACTTGATGAGTATTTGGTGGGTGTTGGCAATACCTTGCTCTCTCGCTCACGGCTAATTCATATTTTGCACAGATGAAGTGCATACCATCCTTCAGGTTGCGTGCCACGTTTTGCTCAGGTAGTCCGACATCTGCCACTTGCTCTGGCACAAGGAAGACAGTCTCCACTAGTTCGAATTACCAAACTAGCCGGCAAAGACTTCCTAGGGATTAATCTAGTTGAGCTCAGCGACCCATACGTCAAGTTCCACGTGGCTACAGGTAATTTCAAACTAAACAGTACATCGAGCATATGCTCTTGAAGTAGGTATATCCACCTGTAGGTATCAATTTCTGATAAACCTTAATAGGTGCACAAAGGTTGCGTGACGAGCATTGACCAGTCTGCATGCTTTGCGACAACAAGCGGGACGTGAAGCGCGTCAGGTGACGCTGGTCGTAATGGAATATGAAATTACTACGAAAGATAATTTAATGAATAAGGTATGCCGTCTGAATAGAATTAAGAAAAAAGCTGACTATGTTTAGTAGGCGTCTTTGGGGTGAGTGTCTTTATAGAAAGTCTGATCAAGCTACTTGCCCATAATGTCCTAATCACCGTAAACAGAAAGCCACAACAATGGTGAACATATTTGGACCACTTCCTAATGCAACTGTATTTCTTTGCTCTGCATGCGTGTAGTAAACTTCGTAGAGCTCGAGTTTGGAAAGCAACCGCGATTCGCGCGCATCGATTGAATCCAATTCGGTCCCAAAATAATTGTACAGAGACGCCCTCAGCTTTGGCTTTCGTTGCAGAGCGTCTGTCTGCTGTACTCGTATTTGCCCTGCTTACGCAGCCGATAAGTACGGGCATGCCTAAAAATGTGGCAGCACGTGCTCCTCAAAATTCTCCCCAAGCCGATACGCGAATGACCCAAGATATAGACGATCGGCACCCTCTCGCCACGATCAGACCTCCTTTGCGGTAAACGCTCGGGCCTCTGGAAAAAGAGTGCTGCGGCACACCCTAAGCGCAGCATTATGGCCTTTTCCTTTATGCCGATCTTGACCGTGGCCACAGGCCGAGCATACGCCACTGGAAGAATGCCGAAGCCCTTTGCGACTTGGTAGCAGTGCCGCATGGCCGGAGGCGACGGGAAACAATGTGTGCATCTTGTGCGTTAGTGTTGGCCAACACGAGTGACGCTATTTCAATATTTGAATGGGGTTGACTTGTACAGCGAACATCTGGCAGCCTATATTATGATCAGCGCAGCTTCAATGATGTATCAGTGTGGAGCGAGCACAATGCTTGAACATCCTGCAAAACATAACGTTTAAGTCCACCGACTAGATCATTGAAATACCCCTCCAGTACTTACATCGTCTCGCACAGCCGTCGCTATGAACACAGCACTCGCACCACGCCATGAGCTGGAATCACATCCTTGAAGTAAGTTTCAAAATCTTGAGTCATTGTTCTGCTTAAGCGCCATGACGACCTCCGCGGTGGTATGATCGCTGCCGATGAGATGCCCGACAAGATGTCCCACAGCAATTTAGTTGGTTTAAGGGCGCTGCTTCTGATGGCGTCTATCCATGCAGCAATCTAATATAGTGCGAGCTATTGTGCGGTCACTCGAGCGATGGAGGGCAGCGAGACGCACATGCCGCGATACAGCGCCGGCGCGAACCATTAGGTGGGACTGCCCTGCATCACAATAACCACAATTAAACAGAGACAGTCGAATTTTACAGCACGAGTATGAAAAAATTTGAATGCGCAATCGATATGTCCACACACGGATTCTATATATTACATTACAGCAAGCTAAAAAAACACTAGTAAAACTTGTAATAATTCAGATTTGTACGTATGGTTTCTTAAACTTTACAGGTACAACTGTAAATTCGTACTATTTTTCATACCTTCTCGGCCTAATGGCTAAGATCAAGTGTAGTATC